>CP139504.1:429655987-430308436 GCA_021014915.2 Artemisia tridentata subsp. tridentata
GAAATGGTTTACTAAACTAAGGTTTTGAACTACTTGTTTTGAACTATCTTTTACGAAGACTATTTTAATGATTATCTTTATGAAACCAATTTAAAGACCATTTTAATTAAATACCTTGATTAAGCTTTCTAAAATGAATCTGTTGAATAAAGACTTTGAAGATGGACCCTTTGATACAGACTTTGAACTTTAATTATGATTCCCTTTGTTTTTAAAACTATGATATGAACTTTGGAAGACCTTGGTGAACCACTCTATTATGAACTATTCGATATGAACCCTTTTCTATGGACCTTGTGATATGACTTTGAGATGCACCTTTTGATATATGATCTTTTGTGATGACTTTGAGACCTGACTCTTAGTTTGATACCCGAGCCATTTTATGTTACCTAGCCAGGAAGGTAACCTGGCCATGTCTGTGATGCACCACTGGCATGACTCCCGTGTGGGGGAGTGATTTCTCACACCGTCCCTTTTATGATTATCTGCCATGGCTACTATGATTTTGGGATGACTTTGAGTTTGGGGCGTATGGGTTGCAATCCTAGATTTGTATGTTTAGTGGATTTAACTATGACTTTGAGTTATGACTTTGAGGTGACTGGTACTGTGTGCAATACATGCCTTTCACATTTTCTGGGAGCTGATCACTCCACTATTATGATACATGAGGACACCCCTCATATTATCTGGTTGCCTAAGAGGTATCCCCTCTGATTGTGAGATTATGACTTTGAGATTATGATGTTGAGATTATGACTTTGAGTTTCTGGGCTCGTGGTGGATGACTATCCTATTCTTCTCTTATTATCCATTTATTTCTTTTATACCTTGTGACATTCCCATTGCCCATACTATATTTTCTGTTTCGTTATTCTTTGCTTTGTATATGTATCTGTTCACTGAGCTTCTTAAGCTCAGCCGCACGTTTTCTTTTCGTGTGCGGCAGGTAATAAGCAGGACGACGGGTTTGGGTATGAGTGAAGAGACTTTTGGACTTAGAAGACTTTGATAGTGTTCTGAAGTAGAGACCATTAAAAGGAGTTGCTTTTGCAGACTTAGTGTTTAGTTTTGTTTCCGTTGTAACCATGTAAATTTCAGAATTTCATTTGTAACCTTTGAGAATTTCTGTATTATTTGAAATGTATGTTTTGTTTGATCTGATGTGAAACCATTAGTGTGACATCTTTACCCTTATTGGGTTGGGGTGTTACAATTATGGTATCAGAGAGACAGGCTGCGATTTCGTAATACATTTACCCTTGACCTGTGTAAGTTAGGACCACTAAGCTTTCCCTGTAGGCACTCGTAAGTCAACCTTTGAAAATTGCTTTAGGATTTCCCATAGGAACCTAAGTTTTGACCGGTGAGGAATGGGTAGACTATAAGGCATTTGTTTAAGCATCATTGCTTCCGTATCACTCTGATTCGTGCCTTGCTTTTGGTTAGATCCTGTTGATACCACTTCTGGAAAGTGAAAGCTTATGCTTTGCACCACCTAAGTTTTGAACCTGATTAAATCTTGAAGGCATTGAGAATTTCATAATAATGGCCTGACACTATTTGATCCTTATCTTCAAATCCCTTTTGTTAATCATTTTGATAATGACCCGCATTTCACTCTGATTCTTTTGTTAATCACTTTGACGCCTCTTCAGGCATTCCGAGAACCTCTATGGCGATGACGTACTGGATATGTTTTGCTATTTGATAAGTATCTATGAAGTTTCCGACACTATTGATTTCGTTTTACCCATCTCTGTCCTTATGAGAAGTCTTGTGGTGTGTAACCATGAGTATAAGAATGTTTTCTTCCTCACTTCTAATGATATAGCTTTGATTTGCGAACCGTCTTTCTTTGAATAGTTAACTTCGATTTTATTCTGACAAGGAAATTGTGGAATGATCAGTCAAATATTGACAACTACCCTTCTATGTCTCACCTTTAACGTTTGAAACAATTTTGAACTCCCTACTACGATTTCTGATTGATAAACCCTTTGCTATCACTATTACTCTGGAGACTCGTGTGTTACGTTTGCGGTTATAAAGTTTTCTTAGAAACCATTTCGTACACCAATAAATGAACCTCATCGTAGAAGCCTTTTGGCACCTTGAGTTTTCTGAACATGAACCTTGTATTGAACGTTATTTGGCACCCTGAACTTCTTGAACATAATCCCTGTTGGACGTCAAGTTTTTTTCCACCGGAGTATAAAGTAAGATTTGACATGATACCGAGAGATTCTAGTCACTAAACGAAGATGTCTTTCGGATCATACCAATTGACTGGAGCAACCGGGAAGAGCAGCAACCGAAGACCAGGAAGTGAGTTTACTTAAGTGTATCTTCTGGGCATGTTTTAGTTTCGTTCGCGATAAAGAAGGATGGTAACTGGAGATATGTATGGAAGCTGAACCGTATTACTGTTAGAAGCCAATATTCCTCCACCCTGGAACGACTATGTGTTTTGTTTAAATTCAGAGCGCGAAGTTTCCTTTCTGATGAATTGATACTATTCTTGAAATCGCCTTCCGTATTCGTAAACGACTGCCATGACGGTTAATGACGCTAATAGTATTAGCTAAAGCTCTGACGATCTTGGTGAATTTGATAGATGATATTTCTCATGAGTACTGGGCATATGGTCATTGTATGACTTAATGGTACATTCGGAGACGAGGAAGAACATGAAAAATCATTTTGCACCTTGTTAGAGATTTGAGGATCATTTGTGTATTCTGAGAGATTGATGTTGGTTGAGACAACGGTGTTCCTTGCCTGACCTGGAGTTGACGACAACGGAGACTACCCCGAAGAGTGGAGACATTCCTTACAAGACAGAAGTGTTGGCGATGCAGAAGAAGAAATTCTAGTCAAGATGGCGAACCTGGAGCCGATGAAGACATGCAGTCCCACTTTCCCTATTCATCTTAGTTGTACTGAGATGAATTGAGAGCGGAAGCAGACTGGATGATGGAGAGATTTAAAGACCGTGCCAGAAATCCACGTTGCTCCATCACATTCCAAAAAGAACTGCAGGAGGCTCGATGACCCAGACACAAGTTTCCGACCTTGGTTTCATTTCCCGATTGAGGGACAGACGAAGACAGACTAACAGGACTTGAAGAGATTGGAGGTGTTGAATGAGCGGAATCGGGAAACAGACCCTTCAGGTTTGGAAGATTAGATTTTATGAAGGCCGAAGTTCTTGAAGATTAACAAGATCCTTGATAATTTAAGTTTCCTAGAAGCATTTCAGTTCGTGTTTATTTTTCGTATGTTCGGTGATAGCTTTGTTTGAGAGATTTTGGCGAGTTGTGGAAGATATGATACTGGTGACGGCGTACCTCACTTCTGCTAGGCAATCTGGGATTTTGAGACTCTTGCGAATAGTTTTGGTTTCTCTCTTGACTGTGGCAATTGTTTTTGTTGACCTCTGAGACTGTAGAAGTACTAGGTGGATTAAGATAGGTGGTTTTGATTACGATTGGAGATAAAGTATGACCATCATGAGGGCATATTTATATGATGCCAGTATTATGACGTCTGGCCAACGTGATAATACTTACATCATATAACGTGCACTTGTTGTGGGCATAGGATATCTTGGGGAGTACCAAAGAAGTTAGAATTTGATCTCTGTTGGATTGTCTGTGATTAATGAGACTTTAGGATTCATTCTACCTATGCGTTTAATCTGCTTTCATCGTTATACGACTGGATACGTTTGGATACTCGACACGCGTTTGTTGACCTCTGTATTTCCGATAAGAATCTTGGGTTCTGTTGTAGAACTTTCTACCATCTGTTTTCTGTCAGTATGGATCTGATCTGTTACTATTGAAAAGTACACCTACATTTTGCTATATGTACGTTTCGCATCCGTTGATTATGTTTCATTATGACCTGCTATGAGTTGATTGAGGCTGTCGATTTTGAGGAGCAAGACCTGTTTGTTTATGAGAACACCTATGAAAGGTTATACTGAAGCTGAGACTATTTGAGAATCTGAAGAGTTTTGAACTCATATACTACTCCCATGTTCGCTACAATTCGATACGTTTTCATCTGATTTGACTATTTCTATTCCACGGACGAAAATCCGTCAATCCTACATCTTCCCTGAACCCCTTCTGATGAGATACGTTTATCATCCATTACATTTAGTATATCATTCTTTTGATGTGAATCCTGAGCGTTATGTCTTTTTGAGGAAACCAAAATTATTTGATCGGCAAGATTGAGTCATGAGAAAATACTTGGTTTGGAAGAACCTGCTCGAGCGTGAGAATGTTATGTTGATCGTTTGCAACTTGCTACGACTTCGTTTAACTTTGCGACTTCAAATTTCGAGGACGAAATTTTTCTGTTAGAGGGGAAGAGTTGTAAAACCCAAAAAATTTGAAAGCATGTGAAAAGACTAAAATGCCCTCATAATTTAAAAATTAATTAAAACTCATATAACTTATAAATAAATCACAAAACGTATGAAAACGAAACAAATACGACATGAAATGATTACGAGGCACCATAATATAATTGTACGAGCTACCAATAATGTTTATAGCACTTTACCTATGTTACTTAAGCCGAAAATCATAAATACTTACGAAATTGTATTTTAAGAGTTATAATAAAAGGTTTTATGCAACAAAAAGCTAGTAAATGGTCCAACAAGATCATGGATTGTTTGTTAGGGCCTTGGGCCGATCCAAGCCTCTTTCCCCCTCCCCAATCCACGTCCAAACCCTCCCATAAACAGCCCACATCCTTTTGTTTCCTTCCCATACAAACCGATCATCAAGAAATAACACAAGAAACCCTAGAAACCAAAATTCTGCCGCCCCTTTGTTCTTGCTGCTGTGATCGACCCAGAAAACCACCAAGGAGTCCCCATCTTGTTCTTGTTCTAAGGTAAATACATAATACTATATCAATATACGATGGTACGAATCAAAAACTTATCAAAAGTATGTGTTTTGGCTCTTGTTTTGTTAATGCCGTGCGAACCAAAAGGAAGAGGGAAGGGAGAGAGTTTTTCGTGTGGTGTTGATCTCTTGTTACCGTGTTCTTCGTGTGTCCTACGAGGGTATTGTATTCTCTTTTTCTCGATCCTTGTTCACTTGTTAATGTTCTATTCGAATTATAGAAGGAAAACTTGTCACATAAAATAATAGAAACTAAGAAAACCCTAAATACCTAAATTATGGATCGACCAACTGTTTTGGGATGATTAATTCGATTGGAATGGGTAATAAACTGATATGAATTGACCTTAATGTGTTTTGGACTCACCCAAAGTCGTTTGGTATAAAGAACTAATGAATGGAATTAAGAAAACCCTAGAAATTACATGCTATTAAAAAAACTGCTACTGATGTAAAACTTTATTCGACTTTAACCGGCCATAACTAAATGGTGTGAACGTATATTTTGATGTTTCTGGAGTCTAGATTGTAGTTTAATGAAATAGCTACCTGGAGAAATTTAGTTTGTAATTTTTGGAGGCCTGTAAGGCTACTTTTTGATTTTTGGGAGATTAGGTGTCTGGTCGTATTTATAAGTCTGGAAAATAAGTCCGGGTTTTTGAATTTTAATTTCCTAACCATATTGAATTAGAAGGAGCCCTTTGAACTGGATAATATTTGGGATTTATGCTAGTAGCTTGAATTTTTATAGAATTTTGTGAATTTTTCTGAAGGGGTAACCAAGTGGAAACTTGTCAGGTGTTCCATCAGATATGATTTCAGAACATGTTGTAAAAGTGGAATTTTCTTTCGTACTTAAACTAACTAATAAAATCTGGAAAAATTAGGTAAAATACTAGAGACATTGAAGTAGCTCTGTGAATTTTTGTAGATTTTATTTCTGAGTTCTACTATGATTTTTGAATTATTTGAAACAGGTCCAGAACATACTTAAAACCTGATAAGTGCTGTAGGACATGAAATAAGTGTAAATTTCTTATGTTCAAACATTAGAGGGTCTATATTATTATTTTGATAATACTAAAGGACTTAACTTGTAGAAACATGTAACTTAACAATAATTTCACTTTATGTCCTAACCTTATGATAATTACACAATTGGTCCTTCAACTTATCCTAAATACTTAATAAACCCTTAAATGTACCACACTACCATAATAACCTTAATCATGTGTGAATCACCGTATGAACCCTGAAGTACTTAAAATGGAGAAGTAAATTAAATAGTAATATGAGTTAGAATCCCTTGTAATTCCGTCTGCTACTCCTTTAGGTGTGAAGAAGGAGAGACCTTGAACCGTTTTCCATATTCTGTGCTCGTTTCTGTTTTGCTTTCGTCATAAGGTACAGATACTCTGCCTTTTTCAGTAAGGGTTCTTATATTCTATACATTGATTTTGAGTTATGATTCAGTTAAGATTTCCCAAGCCATTGCTATGTTCCCTTCGAGTGAACCTTTGATATTCCTCTTGATTATGATCTGAGCTTCGTTTATCTGACCTATGCCTTTGCCAAGTTGCTCTAAAGTTCTGAACTATCCTTGTGAGAAACTAAGATTTTGAAATGGTTTACTAAACTAAGGTTTTGAACTACTTGTTTTGAACTATCTTTTACGAAGACTATTTTAATGATTATCTTTATGAAACCAATTTAAAGACCATTTTAATTAAATACCTTGATTAAGCTTTCTAAAATGAATCTGTTGAATAAAGACTTTGAAGATGGACCCTTTGATACAGACTTTGAACTTTAATTATGATTCCCTTTGTTTTTAAAACTATGATATGAACTTTGGAAGACCTTGGTGAACCACTCTATTATGAACTATTCGATATGAACCCTTTTCTATGGACCTTGTGATATGACTTTGAGATGCACCTTTTGATATATGATCTTTTGTGATGACTTTGAAACCTGACTCTTAGTTTGATACCCGAGCCATTTTATGTTACCTAGCCAGGAAGGTAACCTGGCCATGTCTGTGATGCACCACTGGCATGACTCCCGTGTGGGGGAGTGATTTCTCACACCGTCCCTTTTATGATTATCTGCCATGGCTACTATGATTTTGGGATGACTTTGAGTTTGGGGCGTATGGGTTGCAATCCTAGATTTGTATGTTTAGTGGATTTAACTATGACTTTGAGTTATGACTTTGAGGTGACTGGTACTGTGTGCAATACATGCCTTTCACATTTTCTGGGAGCTGATCACTCCACTATTATGATACATGAGGACACCCCTCATATTATCTGGTTGCCTAAGAGGTATCCCCTCTGATTGTGAGATTATGACTTTGAGATTATGATGTTGAGATTATGACTTTGAGTTTCTGGGCTCGTGGTGGATGACTATCCTATTCTTCTCTTATTATCCATTTATTTCTTTTATACCTTGTGACATTCCCATTGCCCATACTATATTTTCTGTTTCGTTATTCTTTGCTTTGTATATGTATCTGTTCACTGAGCTTCTTAAGCTCAGCCGCACGTTTTCTTTTCGTGTGCGGCAGGTAATAAGCAGGACGACGGGTTTGGGTATGAGTGAAGAGACTTTTGGACTTAGAAGAATTTGATAGTGTTTTGAAGTAGAGACCATTAAAAGGAGTTGCTTTTGCAGACTTAGTGTTTAGTTTTGTTTCCGTTGTAACCATGTAAATTTCAGAATTTCATTTGTAACCTTTGAGAATTTCTGTATTATTTGAAATGTATGTTTTGTTTGATCTGATGTGAAACCATTAGTGTGACATCTTTACCCTTATTGGGTTGGGGTGTTACAGGTGATGTGTGTTTTTTGTGGTTGAAGTTAGGGATGGCAAAAAAAACCCGAACCCGACGGGGAAACCCGAAACCCGAACTAATTGGGGCATGGTGGGCCATTGCTAATCGGGTTATGGGGCGGGTTTGGGGATTAAACGGGGATTTTAATTGGGTTTGGGGAGGAGAGCGGGGAATCCTCGCCCGCCCTGCCCCACCCGATTAATATATACACATATACAAATATATCTATACTTATATAGTATTTTGTTAGTATTTACGTAATAAAAAAATATTACTCTAATATTGTTAGTTTTTTTTATATATATGTAAGAATGCAAAATTGTGATTATACCAACTGTTTTAGTATCATATTTTGAAGGTATAATTTATCATTATTTATGTATAATACTATCGTTGAAAGCTTAATAAGGATTGTTTGTAATTGATTATTAACAGGTTTGTTATTGCTAACGGTCTAAAAATAACAATAAATGTGAAATGGTGCGGCTTTTTTCAAGAATTGCACCCAAAGAGGACATCCCGATAAGATCCCCGATTAATACGGGGCGGGTTTGGGGGACGATCATGACCTAACGGGGCTCCCCGATGGGGATCGGGGCGGGTTTGGGGAGAACTCTGGTAATCGGGTTTGGGGATGGGGATGGCCGCCCCGCCCCAAACCCGCCCCGTTGCCATCCCTAGTTGAAGTGTAATGTAGTGGTGATGCGTGTTTTTATTACTATCACAATTTAATGTTCTTTTGGATGACTGATCGATTGATCTTCATTACCGGTTAGCTCAAATTAATTGCAATCTTTCACACATTTTCACTCCAAAAATCATGTCATTAATATAAAATTGAGTTTATTAATACTCCCCAATGTTTTTTTTGGACCTAATCTTTATATATATATATGATGATGAATAAAGTAAATATGAATTGGCTAACTAAAATATTTCTATCGTTTGACTTAAATATTTCTATTGTTTCACTTAAATCAAAAAATGCATTTAATGAACATTTATTAAATACTTTGTTACACATTTTTTTACTTCAATATGAATAAAGTAAATATGAATTGGCTAACTTTTATCTAAGAAATTTCTTTGTTACTCCTAAGTACTTTCTTAAATATTTCTATGTTTGACTTAAAGTCAATGTTGGATCAAAGTCAATGTTGGCAGTGAAGTTGTTTATATTTTTAAATACTTCAATATGAAAAATCTTAAACTTTCAGAAACGCACTTGGTCTTCAAAAAAATTGTTTATATTTTTATTTAGTATTTTGTAAATGCACCTGGTCACTTTTAATTCTAGTTCCGTCCATGGTAATACTCATGTTAATTATCAGTGAGTCATGTCTCTGTCTATAAGACATTGCATGAAATAAACTAATAAAGTTAAACGTGAGCCAAACCTGATTGCTATTATCATATGTTCAGGCGTGTTCACGAAACTAATATTTAGTCTTGTGCTAGCTACTATTCATATACTAACGACTCGAGCAAAATTCATGAAAGTATGCACTAACAAAATTTTTTATCATAGCATTATATAACCAATATTTACATTTGGTATTCCAAAAGAAAATTGAAACTTTGTACTACGTACGTATAGAAAACATTACAAGAAACTTGTATTACTACATTGATTAGTGTTTACATTACAACCCTACCTTATATGGGATTTAACCACTACTTATGGCTATATCGGTTTCTGCTATTGCGACGAGCCAGTAGATGAAACAGAAACTGGGACAGTCGAGGAACTTGTAGGATGAATTTTCTTGAACAAAGTCGGGAAGCAACCGACAGTTGAAGTCGCACGATTGTCATCGTTGTCGGGTATGCTCTTCTTGGTTGAACCATGTCAATTAGATGTCGTACTATTCATCTTCTTGTGAAGGATTCTAGTAGTAAAATAAGCTTCAGCCATGGAAGAACCACTCATTGACATGTTTAGGCAAAAGAAATAATGTAAACTTGTTATGGATGTGTGAGATGTTTTCTAGTAGTATTTATAGGACAATTTGACTTTGAGACCACGTTATCCATGACGTTTTCTAAATTCTGATTTTTAATACAAATTAAATATTTGATGGTATGGGGTTTGGATTTATAAAGGTCTACATCGCTAGACTTCAATAGTCACTTGGCTTTCTATTCTTTCTCTTGGGCTACAAGAATGAGTGTTTTACGTCATCATACACGTTTTTTTTCATCACTATTCATGAAAACCTATAAGGCTATGCACAATGGATCTGAAATAATCGGTCACCAGGTGAGGTCGACCGACTTTGAAATCGGTCACATCCAATCTGGGATCATGGTCAAAAATCGGTCGAGCTTCATAAAAAAAAAATAAATAAATAAAAAAATAATAAAAAAAAAAAACGTTCGAAATATTGACCGATTATACACACCTTTTTTTTTACTTGGTCATCGGCTATGGCACATTGGTCATGTCTGGTCACCAGAGAGAGAAAGTTGATGTGGCAGGAGATGACCCAGGTCACCACTGTGCCCAGCCTAATATACATGTAAACACACTCACGAGTGATAATAGGACAACTCTAATAAACTCCATAGAAAATTTATCGAGACGCAAGAACTACCCCAAGGCGCAACATAGCGGTAAAGGCTCCCAAGTTGGGACTCTTTGATCCGAGTTTACTTGCCAAATCACCAAAGATGAAACATTATTGTTGGTTATTTTTTTCATAACGACTAGTCATATATTATTATTCACACAATCATTATTGTTGGTTATTTTTGCACGTTGCTTTATACTTTTGTTTGCCAGACGTATTTATAAGCTATTCTTGTAAAAAAAAAAAAAAAAAAAAAAAATCAACATGCAAAAACAAGATCAAAATGATATCACTTACTTCAAGAGGGACCTAGGTTTATAGGTGATTAGGTTCATAATTTTTATTACGATATTAGGCTGCTAGCAGCGGGATGGAAAACATCGATCGTCCATATCGATCGAACGTTTATGCATATCGATCATACCACTGTGGATCGATCGTCCACATCGATCGCCGGTGAAACATAAACCAAATCGTTCGCATAAACGATCGATTTCAAACAAACAAATCCCACTTGATTTTTTTAAAAAGTATCTGTTTGTGTATCAAAAAAAAAAAAAAAACTTTTTTCCAAAATATTTACCACTTTCCATCCTATAAATACCCACATCAAACCCACTTTCAAACACACAATTTCAAAAACAATTCATCCAAATTCACATCAAAAAACACACAATGTCAAAGAAAAACACTCCACAATCAAAAAACCGACGATCCCGACTACCTCAAAATGCACCAGACATAAATTTCTCTCCGCAAAACAACTTTGAACTAACCGGCATAACACCACCACAACAAGGGAACATACGCTTTCGTCCACAATCTTTTGAATATCCAACACAATTACCAGAAGTCAATCAAAGAGAAAACTTGTTTTCCGTTCGTCGTCCTTTTGTCCCACCGCAACGTGTTGATTACAATCAAGAACCAAGTGAGGCACCTTATCGGCCTAACATGGATTTTTTGCATTCTTCCCAACCGTATCAAGAACATTCTCCGATTCGGTCTACTAATCTTGATATGAATTTGGATGATTGGGCAGACTATCATAACTATGGGTATTCGACCCAACCCTATCCGAGCCAAGACTACTCGAGTCAAGATGCTTCGATGGGGCAAGGTTCGGGTCACGGTTCTTACCACGATTCTTTCCATGGTTCTATGCCCGTTAATGACGATGACGATGACGATGTCGAAGTCGAAGAGACATCACCCGTCAAGCCAAAGAAGCCTTCGCGGCGTGCTACAAAGGCGAAAGGCAAAGGCAAAGGCAAAGAACCCGCACCGGCCAAAAAAATTGAACCATGGACTACCAGAGAAGAGGTAATTCTTTGTAAAGCTTTCGTCTTTGTTTCTGAAAATGAAAAAAAAAGGAAACGCTATGAACAGACACAGATTTTGGGAGAAAGTGGTAGGCTACTTTTATAAAGAAACTGGTTCAACAGACCGGACATCGAATTCGATCATTTCCAAATGGAAGACTAGAATTCGTGGTCAAGTTGCGAATTTTGGTGCTATTGTTGATAATATCAACAAGACGCATGGAAGTGGTGAGAATGACCTTGACGATATGTCCAAAGCTCATATGGAGTATCGTTCGCGTTACGGTCAAAATTTCACTATGGTGGAGTGTTGGAAAATTTTGAGGGGGCACGATGCTTGGAAGCAAGAGGTACCCCTTTTTCAATCGGGCGTTCGAAAGAAACTGAAGGGTTCAACAACTACTTCGGGGTCAACACAAGGCCCCCCGAATTATCAAGACTTGGATGATGACGATGATGAAACGGAGGATGATACTAGAGAATCACGACCACAAGGTCGTGACCAAGCAAGGAGGAAATCATCCACCTCCTCCTCTCGTGAAACACCAAAATCATTCGTGAGTGGCCTAATAGCGGATTTGTGGAAATCAAGACCGTCAAAGAAGGAAAAAGGTAAAGAGCGTGATGAGTCGTGGAGACAAATGAAGGAACGAGAGCTAGCACTCAAAGAACAAAAATTGGAATATCAACGAAAGCTCTTGCAATGCCAGGAGGAACAAAAGGAACTCTTGAAAATTACCAAACGGGATCAAGAATTGATTTTCTACAACTCGGCAATCGACCCCAATTTGCCCGAACGACAACGAGAGGAACTTATGCGAATTAAAGCGGAAATCAAGGAACGCCATAATCTAGATTATTAGTTTTTAAATAAGTGTTTGCGTGTTTAATTTTTAGTTGTTTAAGTTTTTTATTTAATTGTAATTTCGTATCGTTTAGTTTATGTAATATTTACGTTTTATTAATAAAATTTGTGTTTGTGTTAAATAATGTTTAAAAAAAAAAATGGATGATGCAATATGGGTTGCCACTGTGATGAAAGAGATGAATATAGGTTGAGGAGAGAGAAAGCTGAGGTGGCAGCCGGAAAGATGATGCAATATAGGTTGCGACTGTGAGTAGCCTTACAAAACTAACTAAAGAAAACATGTAACGGCCATGTGGTCTAGTGGTAAGGTGGTATGTGGGTTAAGGAGTTCCCTGTGAGAGCAGCCCGGTTAGGTGACCAACCGGGAAGTTCTCACATGGGAACGGGCCACATGCGCTGTTGTTATCAGGCAATGAAGAGGAGAGCCTGTGAACCAGTGGTTGCGCAGGTTTGAATCCGAGCCGGCCCCGGTTTTCATCCGGCTGTTACTCCAGCGAATAATATCGTGTGGAGGCAGTACGGTTTCCGGGCGGAAGCCGTTTAATCCCCACTACTCCAGCGTGGACCCGGTTCAGACAACATAATCTGGGTATGTGATGGATGAGGGCCTGCCGTGTGGCGGGTACGACTCTTAACCAAAAATTTGAAAGTCGCTCTTCCAAAAAAAAAACTAAAGAAAACATGTGACACAAATAGGGGGACCGCGTTCATTCAGGAAAAAGATAAAAAAAATAAATAAATAACGAATAATACTTTTTGATATCATTATCACCACACACAATTATAGACATATTCTTTACGTCTTTAGTCATCAAATTTGGTTTTGAACCATTACAATGTTTTACATAAAAAGATCAAAAAATAAATAAATAACGAGTTACAATAGGAGTATAAGATTTTTCCATCATTGTTTACATTAAAACCCGACAAAACAATGGCTCTAGCAACACTTGATCTTCATCAGTTTTAGCTCTTGTGACGACGAGGAGAAGAATGATCAGAAACCGCGATACTTGAGGGAGTTGATGAGGGGTGAACTTTTTTGAACAAAGTTGGGAAGCAACCTATTGTCGAAGAAACATGATCGTCGTCGTGGAACGTGCTATCGTTTGTTGCACCATGACCTTTTATAGTTGTGTTCTTCATTTTTTCTTGATGGTGTTTCCTCATAACATAAGCTTCAGCAAGGGCAGAAGTTGCCATAGACATTATTTTTAAGAAATAAAGATATGAAATATGAAAGGTGGTGTTAAGGGTATTTATAGGCTTTCAAATTTGACCACTTTTCTTCTCATTATAGCTTTATCTAGAAATATAATTTCATTCAATGAATTGATGAGAACAAGTCTTCTATTGCTTTCGCGTTGTGACTGAATTAAAACAATTAATTTGTATGATAAAATTGTAATTTATAATAGGATTGAGATCCTCTCAAGTTACTTTGAACATTACTGGTCATGTTTTCTCACATACAAAACTGTGACGTCTACTGTGAGATCCGGTCTTTGTTTTCTTTGTGAGAGAATATGACCAGGTCATATTTAAAATAACTTGAGAGAATCTAAATCCTTTATAATATCTGATAGTATCAATATATTTACGAGGAAAATTTTAATTGATTTAATAGAAATGGTTGAATGTAAATGTTTGTAAAAGTATAACCGTATAACGTTAAAAGTGAAAATTTTGAAATAAATAGTAAAAGATAGTAGGTGAGTGAGTTGCCTAACGAACGAGAATTAGTGTTTTTTATTTATTTATTTTTCTTTTTTTTTTTATTATTATTATTTTTTGTCTTTAATCTCTTAGTTAATTTTAAAAATGAGTTAGTCGCGTTGGCCTCATTAACATGTAATAGCAAAAGTAGTAGAAGTGCGTTTTGGACTAAAATATACTGCTAAGAAGTTTGGTCGATTAGGAGGGCCAAGCACTCTCTAGCCTCCTACTAGCTACCGGGTCACTCTCGTGTCGTGGTCATCAAAGTCTTAAATTAGTAGAAGTGCCGTTTGGACTAAATTAAATTGCTAAAAAGTTAAGCTGATCACTAAATGCTTTTATATCTAAAAGTGCTAGTATTTTATTCGTTTGTGTTTTTTCTTCAAATAATACAATCTTTACTTGTACGCCTAAGATTTGATCGTCATTAGCTTACACTATTATTAAAATCAATTTTGATCTCTTAGGTTGAGTTAATTCTAAACTTATCATTATCAAGTACTTTTAGATTTAGATAAACCTCCAAAAGGGTAAGGCGAATAACATATTCTCAGTTTAAACCTCACTAGGTACAAATTTGGTGTGCCTAGAGACAAGGGTCGAAAACGGTTACGAAGATACCTTGTTTATACAATAGAGACAAAGGTCGAAAACGGTTACGAGGATTGTTAGCCTTAAAGTTTGTCATATTTGGGAATTGCACTTCATTCTTTGTACAAGGACTAGTTTAGACATTTAGGCTAAGTTAGTCATTGTATTCTTTGTATAAATACCCTCCTTATCCACATTTGGAGGGTTGAGGATTCACAGCTTGTTTGAGGTGTGTGTGTGTTTTATATTTCTCTCTCAAGAAATACACACACACCTCCCAATCAATAAACCGAAAGTTACAATGTTTAATCTTTAGTTCGTGTTTAATGTGTTTCCTCCACCTCCCGTAAGTGAATCTTGGCCTCTACAATTGGTATCAAAGCTAACCGGGTGGCGATTCGTGGTGTTTTTGAGGTAACTAATGTGATTTATGTTGTGATTTATCTCGGTTCTTCTTCATCTTCTTCAACAGCCGAGTTTAAAGGTATTTTTGTGTTCGACTTATGCTAAAAAGAACCCAACTGTTGTGTTTTTATTTCATAAAACGTGACTTGTTGGTGATTTTCTTGGAATCGTTCACATAATCAAGTGATAAGGTTGTGTTTGTTTTGTGATATATCGACTTGGGCTGTGAAATATACTAGTTTTTCACTCTTATCTTGGTGTGGAAGATCAAATACTTGTGTTTGTTCTTGGTTCATTGATCGAATTTCATAAACAAATCTTGTACAAGATTTGTTTTTGGATAAAATATTGATAGATTTGAGTGAATTATTGGTCAAGTGGGATAGTTGGTGAAAATTTGTCAGGATAATATCTAGCATGATAAGGTCAAGTGGGCAAGTGACACAAAAAGTCAATAAAGTTGGGAAAAGTGCAGCTCTATCGCAGTTCACAACTTCAGACGAGTTATCGCATTTCAGCGAGTTTATCGCAATTGGCTTTGTCAGCATTTTATCGCATTTGATAAGCATTATCGCAGTTGACCTATCGCAGTTGACCTATCGCATTTGACGTCTGATTGAGACTTATCGCAGTTCAGACATTATCGCAGTTCAGACATTTTATCGCAATTCCAACTTAGATAAACTTATCGCAGTTGGACAACCTTATCGCATTTGCCAAAAAAAAAAAAAAAAAAAAAGTTTTTTGGCGGGAAAAGTTGAGTAAAATTTATTTTTCACAGGAGACTTTACGGTCCATTTTTACGCGAGATTCAAATTCTGGTACAAGTGTGAAAATTTTGGCCTAAAATTCAAATTTTTTGGTCAAAATTCGAATTTTTCGGGGAATTTTCGGCGTAAAAATTTCTTAAACTCAAATTTTTCCGGCATCATTAGAGTTGCATTTTATGGCATTTTTCACAACAACATCACAAATGATATTATCGGACTGCACCTTCAACATCACCACGTATAGCCAAAAAGATCCTGATCAAGATTCACAATCAAATGACAATGGTTAAATTATTAGTTGTGACTACGGGGATGATTCGTTATTATGATTTCATTAGAATATTGACTTGGAAGTTTGGATATTGGTTTCTTTTTAGCTACTTCAAATCGACTAGAATCAAAATCTTGTATAAAGATTTGTGTTTTTGGTTAGTTTTGTGAATTATTGATTTGAAAGAAGCTAGTGAAAGTTGTCAGGAAAGTGGGCAAGTGGGTGAAAAGTTATCAGTGAAAATCTTCCAAGATAAGGTTGCAAGTGGGTGTGTAAGGGATAAGGTCAAAAAGTGGTTGAAAAGTGCAATTTATCGCATTTGGCTTCAAACGTTGCGTATTATCGCAATTCAGTGAATTCTGCGTTTTATCGCATTTGGTGTCGTTTATCGCAATTGAAGCCTGAAGCTCTATCGCAATTCAGTGTCTGAATTCTATCGCATTTCAACCTGAGTGTCTTATCGCAATTCAAACTGCGATATCTTTATCGCATTTGGGCGTAAAAGGAAACTATCGCAGTTCATCATCAGATTTCGCATTTGTGTGCTATCCGATATCTTATCTCAACTGCGATATCGGACAACTCAGCAAATGCGATATCGGACAAAACGTAATTTTCAGATTTGTCTATTTCAGTCCCTGTACTTTCTAGCAGCCTTAAATAACTTTCAGATTTGGCAGTTTTGGCCCTCGTACTTCTGTGAAACTTCAAACGATCATAACTTTTGAACCGTAACTCCGTTTTCAGCGAATTACCTGTCAAAACGACCGTGAGACCGAAATTCCACCGTAAGGAAGTTATTGAGGTTTTAAGTTTCTAGACCAAAATTCCACCGTAACAGCTTGCTTCACAACAACAACAACCAAGTTTAACCTTCAACAACAACAACTCCTACTTTGTTGCAAAGATCCTGAATCCATTTTATCATACAATCATCATCAATGGCATCTCACCAAGACGATATCTCAACTGCTTTGGCAAATGGCTTTGCTTTGTTCTCCAGGGCATTAAACATCGAACCACATAACTACAACCAATGGAATTCACCGTACACTGACAACGCACAGTCATATATGAGACAAGAAGGTCAAATGGTTAAAGTTATTGGGAATCAGCAAGGAAATGCTATGGGTATACAGACGGGGAATCAAATGCAATATGCCGGGCAGTATACGGGAAATCAGTTTATGGATCAGAATGGGGTCAATCAAAATGAAGATTATTGTTTCATGACTTCATCTGGAATCCAAAGGAGAGATATAGGCAGAATTGGTAATGTTTCTACAATGACGAAGGTAGAAAAGCTCCAGTACATGCTGATGCTAGCCAACAAGGAACATTCGGGAATACCGTTGACTGCTAAGGAATCAGACTTCCTGCTTATGACCAGAATCAATGATAATTCTACAGAAGTCACTGGAGTCTCCGATCCTATGCCTGATCACCAACAAACAACATCATGTAGTGATTCTGAAACTCCTCCGTCCTATGACACAGAACCACTCCATGAGGTACCATCATTGTTTGCTCATGAAAAGCCACATTATGTGCCTCTCGAACCTAATTATGATACATACATGGACACGCCAAGTTGTAGCAATACTAATTTGACAAATCCAGATATGGATCCTAATGAAGTACAAGTTGCACAAAATGTTGCTAATGATGAGGAAACCCGTTCTCTCTTTGAATCATTACTTCATAATTGTCAAATTGAGATTGAAAAGGTCAAAAAGATCAATCGCGATGTAAAAGCCGCGAATGTGAAATTGACCACTGAGCTTGAGAGTTATAAGGTCAATGCAAGAGCTTATGATTTTCATAACAAAAAACAGTCAGAACTTGAGGTTAGCCTAAAAGATTCTGAGTTAAGAGAGAAACGTTTACAAATCAAATTTGACACTCTAGATGTTAATTTGAATAACCAAATCAAAGCTCTTAACAAAGAAATTTCCGAACTAACCAACCAACTTTCAAAACAAAAATTAACTTATTCCAATCTTGAAAAAGAAAAGAAGGAGTTGAATGAAAGGTTTTTAAAACGTGAAAAGGATCTTCTTAAAGAGATCTCTGACAAAAAGGAAACCATTGCAAAGTTGGACAATTTGCTTGTAAAAACGGGTCATTCTGCACAAACAGTTAACTTGTTAATAAACGATCCAAACCCGATTTTACATACAATAAAGAAAGTGGCTATTGGTTATGAAAATCCTTATAATCTCAAGAAAGCTCAGAGTGTTCAGAATGTGTTATATAATGGTAGTGTGATAAATGATAAACATGATCCGATTGAGATTTATGATTCTAGTGAAACGATTGAGCTTTCAGAAGAGAGTAGAAAGAAAATGAGACAACTGAACATAGAAATAAAACCCATTGACTATAATGTAGCAAACAAACTTGCTGGGGTTCATCTTGTTCAAAAGAAGTCACCTCTGTTTTTTCAAAAACCAGTGGTTTTCACAAAACAAAAAGCTGTCTCAAAACATCTGCCTAACATCGAACAAATGGCATCTAAAAACACTTATGATACAAGTGCAGCTAGACTATATTTGGTTGATCTTAAACAGAGAATTGAGAAACTTCAACGTATTGTGGCTTCCAAAATTAACAATAACAAGTTTGAATGGTTTCCGGGTGTTCAGGATGAACTGAAAAAGATTTTTGAAAAGGAAATCAATCCACATGTTGCTGCAATCTATGCGGTTGTTCAAAATGTGGAAAATAATCTTTTAAAAGAGTCTGCAGAATTCGTTAAGGATCACAAATCCTTAGTGAAGGAAGCAAATGAATACTTGGAACGAATAAAGGTTTTGGAACATCAAAATGACTCTCTCTCCTTCGAAGCTCTATCGACCGATATCATGTCAATTATTTACCAAACATATTCTGTGGAAGATGATGAAACACTTCGAGCTGAGATTTCTCAAATTGTTGAAAAATATGAAAAGGCGCTTTTGAAACTTGAAAAACAAAATTGCACATATTTTAAACAACTTGATACAAAAAAGGAAGAATGCAAGTATGACAAACTGTCGTATGAGCGTTCTTACAAACAACTGAAAGAACAAATTGATCTTTTGAAGTCTCAGCTTGAAAGTCAAAAAAGGCAGGGTGAGGAAACTAAGTTTGCAAAACCATCAACTTCGGAACAACCAAAAATGTCAATTTCTCAAACGATTCCAACAGTTGATGTGACAATTGATTTGACAAAACCAGTCACTCCAACACCCTTGCCTAAAACACCAAAAGTGAAAGCACCTGGCCTTTCTAGGAATTGCTCACCGAATGTGACCACATAAACTGTTAAGGAATCAATTGGTTCAAACAAAATGGTCCACAATCACTACCTAGAAACCGCTAGGCAAAAGGCACAGATTCGACAAGATGGAATTTTAGGCACAAAACCTAGAGTAATGAATTCTACAACATTACAAAGCACTGCTAGTAGTAGTAAACCTCTACCTAGGATCATTCAACTAAAGACTAGGAATTGGCTTGCATCTAAGAGTAGTTGCGCAAAAGAAAATGTTATCCATGTAGAATCCAACACTACGAATTCAAATTCCTCTTCGAACCAAAAGCAGGTTCAAAATGACAGTAGTGACAAAGTTAAGGTTGCCGTTTTAAACAAGAATGTTGAATTTGTCTGTCCTACATGTCAAAAATGTGTCTTTTCTGCTAATCATGATGCATGTGTTGCACAATATATCAAGAAAGCAAATGCAAGTGCTAAGGCACAATCCTCTAAGACACCAAATAGCAACAAACCCGTTGCTAAGAAGCAAAAGGCTAAGAAACCAACTAGGTGGATCTCTACAGGACGTGGTGTTTCTAATAATGAGACTTCCGCTGCATCTGAAAAGGAAAAAACTCCTAGATCTTGCCCTAGGTGGATTCCCACGGGAAAAGTTTTTAAAACAGTTGGTCTTAGATGGATTCCCACAGGAAAGATTCTTGATAGTTGCACCACAACAAGTAATAGTGAAAATCATCAGGATAAGGATGTAGAAACCACTACAACCGTTGATAGTGGACACCCTCAATGTGATGATTCATTTTCTTCTAACACTATTATTTGTGCATATTCTTCTTTTGTGGATTATGTGATTGCAGGTACTCGTGAAAGTGTTGAGAGTTCACTAGCTGAATGTGGAAGAGAAGACCTTTATGCCAACATCGCATTTGGAAATCCTGGTCTACATCCACTCTTAACTCCACTTTTACTTGTTCATACTTAATCATTCTTTGTGAATATACATTTTTTGAAAACATCAAAAAGAATATACAAAAATGGAAAATTTTCAAAAAATACAAAAACAATATAAAATCACAAAAATCCAAAAATATTCTTCTCCGACATGTCTCTCGTATAATCAATATTTTGTACGTACTTAGAAATATCATTCAACAATGATACGGGCATGTACAGATGCTTGAGCGAGAGTTCTTTAAATGTTTTCAAAACATGTCGTTTTCTCAAACTTTTTTTCTTAAATGGCTTTTGTTCAATTCAGTCCAGAACCCGCGCTTCATTAATGGCTTCTAATCATATCGGATTAGGACCCGAGCTTAACCCGATGGCTTTCGTGCACTTCAGTACGAAACCCGCGCTTAACCTAATGGCTTATGCACACATGTCAGTGCATAACCCGTTTTTCAAAGAAAGGAAAGTGCTTAGTCAAAATCTTTCGAGCACTTATCCTAAAATTTAATGGCTTCTGAGAGACTCACTCCAGAACCCGAGCCTAACTCAATGGCTTGTAAGCATTTCAGCTTACAACCCGAATTTCAAAGAAAGGAAAGTGTTGCGCAAAACCAATTTTTTTCTAACACTTATCCTAAAAACAAATGAAGATATTTCTCCTTACATATCTTCAAAGATTTTCAAAATCTTCTCTATCTTGAGCACATTTTCTTCAAGATTTTTCAATAAGATTTTTCCAAATATTTCATAAAGTGCTCAAGATAACTCCCTCCTTAACCCTTAAATCTGCTTTTAAACTAAAATGTTTAACCATATGCTTTGTTTAAGGGGGAGTAGAAAAACAAAAATGTTCCAATTTCATGCTCAAATCCGTCTATCTCTCCAAAAAGTTTCATTTTAATCAGTTGATATAAAAAATATCACTGCATGCTATTTTTGAGGGGGAGAAGATGTGATTAAAATGTGATCGAAAAGGAATCTCAAAAAGAGCTCTCCAAAAAGACTCAGCGTGAACCCTCGAATTGTCGAAAGAGAAATGTCAGTAATCGAAAAGACTAGTCTGGGACGGGTAATAATTTCAAGATGGTTATTCATTGATGTAAACGTGTCTCGCAAAGGACTTGTCTGAGTAGAATGTACCAATTTGAGAGATGATCTTTTGATATGACCGGGACGGGTAATAACTTCAAGCTAGTCTAACTAGTGATGTAAACGTGTCTCGCAATGGTCATATTAATTGAAAATCGATCAGTTCAAAAAGTGCGAACTCTACCCATCATGTGCAATTCTTTCTTAAATCTCATATGCACATGTGAAGGGGGAGTATTTCAGAAAATGCAAAACTCTCGAAGTATTAACAAAATGTGTTTTATTCATGAACACTTTGAGAGATTTTCACAAATGGTTTTATGGCAAGCGATCAACAAACCTTGGATAATCATGGTGTTATAAGGTGATTATGGTTAGGTTATGTCCTATGATCCGCCAGAGCCGGAGGGATCTACCCAAGGACAATTCCAATAGCTTAGCATTAGAAGTCCTTAGGAAAGATTGAAAAAAGGAGTATAATGAGAAAGGAGAAAGAAGGGGTTGAAGAATGAAAAAGAAAAGTTTTTGTAAGGGTGAAAAGAAATAGCCCTCCATGAAAACTTAGGTCAAAAACCGGGTCAATACATCTGCTATCGGTATTCACTAAGGTGATACTGACATTGAAGACAAGACGTCATGGACCCAGTGACGCATTTGCACCGCCCCTCCTATCCACTCAGATATCTCTCAAAAGATATTTGTTTCATTTCTCACGGAGAACACTACATAATCTATCGACCTCTCACTCCGAGATGTGTTGATATTGAAAAGGTGGCACTCTGCTCCATGCCTCCGACGTCTAAAAACCAAAACGCACATTATTGAGTCTAGAGATATGAGATTCATCAAAGATCTCTTAGGAACACTTCCTATGCAATACACTTGTGTTCATCAAAAGGATACAAGTTGTATGAGTCTTAATGAGATCTTTAGATCTTGCCTCACGACATGATGGACGCTGGACGATTTATTGCTAACTGTCTTATGCAGGTACTGACGAAAGTCCATTCACCATCATCATCTACAACGTAGACGCATCTGATCAGAAGAAGTAGATCAAGGCAAGAATATTCAAAGTCAATACTTTGAAGATCACAGAGCATGAAGGAACAATGAATCAAGTCTATTATACAATGACACACAAAGTTCAAGACATCAAAAGCAAAGGACCAATCACGGGAGCATCATTGAAATGACCATCCCTTAGGGGGAGATTGTTAGCATTTAATTTATGCTACTTTGGAAGTGATGGTCATTTGTAGACTAGAACTTTAGTATCATGTATAATATGTATTAAGTAATGTGGGCTAAAGGCATTAGTATTGATAGTATCTTATGTTATAAGTGTAGTGCAATACTTTAGCCCACACATGGTCCAAATGTAAAGCCCATCCAATGTCTTTGGATGGCTGCCAACATACATAAGCCACAACTCTCTCATTTAGCAAAGTGTGCTGTGAGAGAGTGTGTGTGTATTTTCCTTCATTTCTCTCTAATCTAATATACACCATTTCCAGGTTTTCTCCACTGCCACCATCTCATCTTCCCTCCTTATCTTATTCTATCTTTCTAATATTCCCATCTATTGTTCTCTTCTTCTTCTTGTTCTTATATCTTGCTGCGATTCGTATATTACAAAGAAGTGTATGATAAAGTAGGATTTCTAGCTACAACGGTTACGAGGATACCTTGCTTATACAACATACATGTGAGTCAAAAACTCAGCCTCTCGAGTAACCTAAATTGTCCATTAAGCAACCATATATTTTGGTGATTTGGACCTAGCCACATCTCGTGTTGAACTAGAAAAGTCAAACTTGATCTCTGATTTGATTTTTTCTTGGGCTAAAAGCAACATTACTATTTGACATTCATCAAAATTCAAACACGTATTTTAACAAAGTTAACATAAAAAGTGTTGAATTTAATACGGTCATTTGTATCGTGTTCAATCAATTACTAGGAGCACGTAATTTAAAGATGCTAAAAAAATAACGTTACAAAAAGATCTTGATTCATAATCGAACACGAAAACTGACTTTTTATACTTATAACGATTGATCGTGAAAATCAGTAAGTTTTCACGATTTATCGTAGGGAAATTATGCTATCATGATACAATAAACACAAACTCGAAGCTGATGCATACAAGGATACCATGAACTACTATGTACTTATTATACAGTCATTTGTAACGGCCTATATGTTGCAAATGTAGGTATTTGCGGCAGATAGGTACTTAGTTTACAACTTAACAAACGTTAGGGCCAAATCCCATTAGTCCATTTGTGGAATCGAAAGAAATTTGGATGCCTTCTTGTTGAATATTTCCAATAATGGAAAGTCCTGATGAAGTTGTGGCAAAGGCGAAACAAAATGTTCCCACATCATCCATCGGTATCAAAAAGTTGCTAGCCGGGAGAGTTAAGATTGGTCCTCCTGTAAAGTAGAATGAAATAGTTGGGACTCGAACTTGGACAAACCCGTTTAGGTTGTAGCATGTGTCGAATATGGAAATGGTCGTGCACAAGGTAGATTTGTTGTTTGTGTGTGTATATTCTTGTGGACCATGCCGTTTAATATATGCCGAATGGTGAATGATTGGAAGGCCATGGTTCTATAGGTATACTGGTTTTGGGGCATGTTTATTTGTTTAGCCCCATGTGTTCTACTAGGTCATGTTCTGTATTTTCTGTGTATAATGCCCAATCTTGTGGGGCTCTTGTTGTTCTTAGTCCGGGTTTCAGCTCCGTTACTCTACTTGATTGTGGAGTTGGGATGCCGTTATGTTGTAATAGTTTACTCTTAGTCGTAATTATAATATATATATCTTCTTGCCTCTAAAAAAATAGTATATTAAAAACCATGACGAAGAAAAAAAAATTATATCAAGGTTTCTATAAACCCAACAAAATCCGATCTTCGATCAGATTAAACTAAAAGTGCTCCATAAGATTCTAAAGAATTATGCTTGTTAGTTGTTTGGTTATTTCAAGATATGGCGATTTAAGACCCATAGATTAAAAATTTATTTATAGGGCGGGTCTAGTGAGTCAAAATATTTTTTACCTGAAATAAAGAATTTTTTTTTGGTAAAAACAGCTGGGTCAACCTGACCCAAGACCCATTTGACCCAGACCCATGTTTTGAAAAACTCGTTTAGGCCCCACCCGGCCCACATATTGCGTATGGGCTGGGATTGAACAAGGAAAATATACATGGTCTCTCTTCAATATACGTATTGTATTGTGCGTGAGTGTTGCAAGGGTTTGAATGGTAGCGATGGTTGTGTTTGATGTTGTTGAGGAGATACTCCTAAGATTGCCTGCGAAAGATCTTCTCCAATGCAAAACCGTTTGTAAGTTATGGTATTCTTTGATTTCAAGTCCCTCTTTTGTTAAAACTCATGAAAAAATTATTTGCAACAATGAGGACAATAGAACAACGATCGCTATGAGATCATATCGGCATCCTTCTCGTTCTTGGAGTATCGAAGGTTCTTCCAATGGCCTTGTATGCTTATATTCATGTTATAATCAAATTATTGTAACCAATCCTTTGACCAGAGAGTTAAGAAAAATTCTAAAGCCACCAAGACATCCTAAAGATGTCTTGCGCAAGCCATGTTTGGGATTTGGTTATGATTCATCCACAGATGATTACAAACTTGTTATTGCGATCAAGCAAAATAGTAGGGATCATAGGGCACTAATTCAAATCTTATCTTTGAAATCAAATATTTGGAAACTTTTTGGACATGTCAATTATAGGTTTGGTGATGGCACGCTAGCCATGCCTGGTATCTTATTCAATGGGGCACTTCACTGGTTTTGTTATACTGCTGACGATAAGAAAGTATTAGTTGTATCTTTCGATTTAGCTAAAGAGGAATTTATAGAAATTCCCCAACCTGATGACACCAGATATGTTTGGAATTATGGTAACTCAATGGGGATTATAGAAGACCGGCTATGCATATTTCACACTGGCAATAATGGTCGCCCCTATGACATATGGGTTATTAAAAACTACAATGTCAAACCGTCTTGGGAACTATTGCCAGATGATTATGTGATTAAGGATAATCTTGTACACTATATGAATATGATTACGGATTGTGATCATAGGAAAAATCCGACTTTCTTTTGTGATGATAATATACATCCGTCTAGGGATGGGAAATACATTTGGTCTCCTATCTTTGTGCAAACCCTTGTATCTCCTTATTCTAATAACGGGAAATCAAGCCACACAAAGAATAAGAACAGGGGTGTTAAGGTGGGTTCTAACTGCTTTTTCACCGTCTTTTCTAAAAATATACTATATTTTCATTAACGAAATCTTCTATATGTTTTACTCGTACTAGAATTTGTTAATAAACTCCGCCTGTTTAATTCTAGGAAAACTTCACTGCAGTAAAAAAGAGAGATCGATGAAATCCTTCTGGAACATGTCAAATACGGAGTAATTAATATTTGAATAAGAAGAGTGTCGTGTTTGATAGGATGATCAATTTGTGATTGCCGTACTTGATAATATATTAATGGATGATTTAGTATTGATCATGTAATGACTACAAATCCATGTGTTCAGTTCTTTATACTTCTAAAAAATTGATGATAGCAGGCTTGGTCTAAAGCTCTGAATATGTTTCTTGAGATTCATATGCATAGTCATAAAATGAATCGAGTCTGCATACCAAAATGGTAAACACGTTCAGAATCATCAACAAGCTCCTCAACACTCGTAAGATCAGTTTGTCAACCTGTAGTCAGGTCATGAAGTGTGACCACATGTAATTAACACTTTCACATTGGCGCCCGACTTATATAAATCAATGAGCTAGCGCACACGCCTTGACCATTTATTATACCTCAATAAACTCTAGCCTCCGCTGATCATTTACCATTTTTTTCTTTTGTTTCAATCCGCATTCAAGATTGAGCTTGTTCAGTGACTCAACGCAAATAAAAATTCGTGACGTACGAGTTTTTGAAAAAAAAAAATGCTATGTAAGTTAAAATGATCAATTTATGAAACTTTCTGATACAAACGATCATCACGAATAATACTTTTGATACCACCACGCACAATTAGACATATTCTTTACGTCTTTAGTCATCAACTTTGGTTTTGATCCATTTTTAGAACACTGAATGTAAGAAAATATTAACAGTATAGCTTTTCGTATTGCATAAAAAGATTAAAAAATAAATAAATAACGAGTTACAATATTAAAGAGTCTTCCAAACAATGTTTACATCAAAACCCGATAAAGCAATGGCTCTAACTAAACGCCCAGTCACTTTAAACGCCCCAACTAATCCCCAGTCACTTTCCATATTCTATTAAAAGGTCAATATACTATAACTCTAATTAAGAAAACCTTACAACTAATTTCCTATGGTATATTCATAGTACAAATATGGTGATATGACAGATCTCGTATTTGCACAAGATAAACCATACTTTATTGTAATTCTATGGCTCAATAAAACATTATAATAACAGAGAGGACTTATACAGCAGAACACTTTACATATAGGAACTCCATATCATGCTTATACACACAAATTGAAAAAACGGAAAAGAAACGTCATTGATACACAAGCTGAAAAGAATTGAAAAAAAATGAATTGTTTACGATCCTAACTCACTTTCGCAGGAATCGCGGTTGCATTTAGCATAGCAACAAGCCTTTAAACCCCTAGATGATCCCTAGTGGACGAGTGTTGTCTCATGAGGGTTTATGGTGAATATACCCACAAAATTCACCTAACAGAAAACAACTTAAAACCATAAAGCAACACCATCTTCACATATCACACCAAACTTCAATTCTACTCCTCATCCCTGTAGCTTCCTGCAAACAATTGATAATAGAAGAATTGGTGAACAAATTATTTGTGTTATTCATAGAAATACTAGTTAACAATTTTTATTATGGATTTTGCTTTATCTTTGTTATCATAAAGAACATTTGACATTTGAAAACAGGACATTTTCTTTAACTTTGACTATATTCATCATCACGAAAAGCAACAATTAAATACTTTTTTCTATTAGATTTGTTTAAAGATAAACAACCATAATTAAAAGAAAAAAGAAAAGGAGAATATTACCGTGGAGGTTCAATCAATGATGAGATGTGGAATGTGAGAAATTTTAGGCCAATCCTCCCCGATCTCCTTCTCACACTTTCTGCTTAGAATTTCACATCCCAAAATGGTAATTTGATTGAGATCCTTGAAACTTTGTATCTCATCTGGTAGAGAACGTAAGTTGTTACACCTTTTTATATTCAATGACTACAGTTTTGGGAAGTTATTAGGCAAAGAAACCAACGACGAACAATCCCATATAATTAACTCTTGTAAACTAGGAAAGAGAATCTCGTCCTTTGATGTATCTTTGTCGTCATCATGGAAACACTTTAAAGACCCCATCTCCCACAAATCAATTATCTTGAGGCTGGGTAATTTCCCAAGTGGTGGAATACGTTCACACTTTTCAAGAGAACACAATTGAATACTATTCAAATTGACTAATTTGACCATCCAACTCGGAGAAAGAACCCTTCCACTGTACCATTTTATAGTCAACTCCTGAAGACTCGAATTTGGTTCCAATCCCTCAAGAACCTCTTCATCAAATCTTACTTCAGATCTATGCCGCGACCATTCTAATATCAAAGACTTTAGATTTGTTTTGTCTTTCAACTTGGCACTTTTGGCATCCCTTAAACCTCCAACATTCTCTAGTTTTGATAACGTCAACTCCCTCCCAAGAAGATTTAGATTTCCCAGTTCACCTATTCGGGCCCTGTTGATACATAATCTGGCGCGGGCTGGATTCGACGACTCCCCCTGGGCCGTTCGTCGTCTTCTCGAGCCCTGAGTAGACCTGTTCAACAAAGAGAACCCGTTAGGAGTGGACCCGAGGCCGTAGCCCCGGGATCCACCTCCGACGGTCAAGTTAGTATCGATGCGATATAGCCTACAAGAGTTAGGTTTAGAATAACCTGTTCTGTTCTGTTATTATATCTCTCCCTGAAGAAGGGGATCCCAGCCATATATTTATAGGGCATGGATTAGGGTTTAGGCGTAGAGTGGGCCGCTGTCTGCCGGGCCTGGCCCATTCCTGGCCCAGTCCAGGCTATACGTCCACAAGCCCCCCAAGTCTAGTGTGACATAGTGCATGGCTATGTTATGCTAGACTTAAGTTCTTGTTCATGGCCTCGTAGGCCCATGTGTGCGCAACTCAGGTGTGCACATGGGACGGACCATACCGCGCAGCCCAAATGCGACAGTGCGCACTGGGTCCATGGCGCAGTCCTATTTAGCCCATTAGACTATATCCGAATCCGCGACCTTGTGGGCGCGTCCGTGGTGACCATGTTCCATCCTGAGTAACACCCGTTCTTACATGACGGGGAGGGATGCACATATGCTAGGTTTCCCGCCACAGTGTGACAGTAAAGACCCCGTAAGAAGAACACGTAGTTCTATAGTTGGGGTAACACTGACATTGCGATTGTGAGAGTCTCACAATGGTGAAGGTGGATCCCGTATGCCGCATCCTGGGTAAGGGCGTACCTTTCGTACCAGCAGCGATGCAGCATGGTGCGACAGAAGACGTGCTTCTGTGGCAGAGGTGCGCGCTGTGCGCGACAAGGAGGTGCGAACATTACATCCGTCTTTACAACCGACAGAGGACGTCTCCCCTGCGGCAAGATGGTGCGAATATCCAAATCCGTCTTTGTACCGGGCTTGCAATACGTACGATCTGCTTCCAAATATACCTGCGTGACGCGTACGGAAACAGTGGTATTATATACCCTGGTAGCCCCCCAAGTTTGATGGTGCTACTCATGTAGGAGCATTAAACTTAGTTATTCAAATCCTGAAAAACACTTAATGCAAATATTAAAAGTATATGCCGCGAATCGCAACATATAAAACCTAATGAAGTAAAAGATTAGCGTGAAGCAATATATAGCACATAGCATGTGAAATTAACACATAAGAGAAGTAGCAGTGCGAATTACACCTATTGTGAGGTTTTACAAACTACATAAATAATTAATTGTTTTTTTTTTATTATATAAAAAAAAAAAAAAAAAAAAACAATAACCCGGATGGACACATCGTGACCGCGACTAATAGTTACAATCGCACGCACAGACACAGATGGATGTATCGTGACCGCATAGACTCGAGCGTTTGTGGATGATCGCAGATGAACATAACATGACCACGGCTTTTGTCCAGTGCGCTCATGGCGATTGACTAGCATCGTGGTGCCTGTACTGTTCCCGCTTTTGTCCAGTGCGCTCATGGCGATTGACTAGCTAATCTGCGAAGATGTCCGAACGCACAGCCTAACGCGGGTAGATTTATCGTGACTGCGTTCGAACGTGCCAACAAGCGCGAACAAGCATACCAACCGTAAAAACATTATGTGCGCGAATTAATTCACGGCTAAAAGATAAAGTAGGTCCGATCGTGCGGACTTAGTGCGACTATAGATAAAATCGTGTTTACCAAGTTAAAAGATTTACATAAAATCTTCTGAATATTTAAAAGATAACATATCTTACCGATTTAAAAGACATGCACAAAAAATATTGGGATATCTTTTTAAATTTTAGAAAACATTGGTAGTATCTTATTACCAATTTAAAAAGATCAAAATACCGGCTTTTGAACTCGATGGTTGCTTTCCGGTGATGTGAGAGCACGAAACTTGTCGGGTCCCACGGATGGCGCCATCCTGTTGATACATAATCTGGCGCGGGCTGGATTCGACGACTCCCCCTGGGCCGTTCGTCGTCTTCTCGAGCCCTGAGTAGACCTGTTCAACAAAGAGAACCCGTTAGGGGTGGACCCGAGGCCATAGCCCCGGGATCCACCTCCGACGATCAAGTTAGTATCGATGCGATATAGCCTACAAGAGTTAGGTTTAGAATAACCTGTTCTGTTCTGTTATTATATCTCTCCCTGAAGAAGGGGATCCCAGCCATATATTTATAGGGCATGGATTAGGGTTTAGGCGTAGAGTGGGCCGCTGTCTGCCGGGCCTGGCCCAGTCCAGGCTATACGTCCACAGGCCCCATCATCTTTTCCTACAGCAAATTCTGAAAGCCTTTGAAGGTTTGTTAGTTCTTTCATTCCAACAGACATATGCTGGAGTGAAGAGGAACCGGTATCTATACGTTGAAGATTCTTCATGTACCTCAAACCTTTAGGCAACTCACGTAACCTCCACCAGCTTTCTATAATCAATGTTTGCAAGTTTTAGAGATAAATAATCGACTCTGGTAGAACTTTGATTTCTGACCTTGATATTTTCAAGTATCTCAAATGTATTAGCTTGCAAATTGATTCGGGCAACGTCGAGCTTTTAATTTTGTTCAAGTACAACACCCTTAGATAAACATGGCTGGAGATTTGTCTAATGTTACTCTCATAAAATCTATCAAAGACAAGCATTTATCGTAATGATCTTAGCTTTTTCAAATCCTGTTTTGAAAACTTAAAATCTTCACATGATAAACTTAGATGAAACACCTCATACGGGGTTATCGACTCCTTACCCGGCCCTATAACCACACAATCATGTCTTATTTCATATTCCGCAAGATCATGCATTAAATCATGCATTTTGCATATCACACCCGTGTCTATATCCTTCTCGACGACATCTTGGAAAAACGACCTCCCGACCAAAGTATCAAAAATTTCCCCACCAAACAAATACGAGCTCACATCTCCTTTTGATGGAATAAATTCATTTGCCATCCACAACTCTATCATCAAGTCCTTACTCATTTCCTCCCCTTTTGAAAATAAACAACAATAAGCGAAACATCGTTTCCAATGTGGAAGCAAATTATCGTAGCTTATCCTCAAAGCAGGTAAGTTGTCATTGTCTTGCATCTCCCACATGAAGTTGTTATTTACAAGCTGCCACTGATCCACCCTTTCTTTTGTTGACATTAAGCTACCTAAAGTCTTCACTGCCAGAGGTAAACCTTTGCATTTCTCAACTATCTCCCTTCTTACAAGCTCCAGCTCCCTTACGTTTTCCCCCTCTCTTCCGCCTGGGAACGCAAGCATCTTGAATAGCGACCATGACTCCTCTTCTGATAGAACTGCCACATTATGCTGCAACTCAGGAATCTTAGCCATCAGTTGGGCAGTATCTTTCTTTCGTGTCGTTACCATAATGGTGCTGCCTTTTGCTCCGAAACTTAATGCTTTACATAGCTCGTCCCACTTTTCCATGTCCTTGTTATCGATCCATACATCGTCCATAACAATAAAAAATTTCTTACCACATAACTTGTTTTGAAGGCATCTTTGCATCGCATCCAACTGCCCATCTTCTGACCCACATATTGACTTTATTATTCTTTTGACATCAAACACGTTAGAGACATACACCCAAAACGTTAACTCGAAACATTTCTTCACCGTTTCATGGTTGTAAACATATTGAGCTAGTGTGGTTTTTCCTATGCCACCCATGCCCCATATAGCATATTGTAGCAACCGCGAATTTTCCAGGTCATTACTCAACATTTAAAAACTCAAAATGATTTATTTTAGAAGTTACATATTCCCCTTGCGTATAACTGGTAACTAAACTGCACGAATTAAGAGGACGATACCACACGCGTACCGACACCGGATTAGTAATGGTTCAAATTTTTAATTCATTTTCGGAGTCAGTAAATTTTACTTGAGGTCAGTTTGATAAAAACGACTCCTATATCTTTCGTGCTCACGACGACTCGGAAATCTCAAATTACACCGGGGATTCAACGGAACACGGGGTACATTTAGTACACACTTATAAACAAAATCTTATACTTATCCTAAAATACATATCCCTACCCACTCCCACTCACATTTAATAATATACATAAAAAAAAAAAAAAAAAAAAAAAAAAAAAAACAAAAAAAAAAACCAACAACCAGATATAAGACACGCTCTTTTCTCCCCTCCCCTCATTCTCTTTCTTTCTTCCCCACCTCACTTCTGAATGGTAGGAAAAGTATTGAGTTGTGCTCCAAGTATTGAGTTGTACTCAATCTTGGGTAGCTTCTTGTCTGTGTTCGAATAGGATTTAGAGTCATACACACTCTGGTATTCGAACTTGTCATAAAATGCGTGGTTTGGTTTAAGTCCTAGTAGCTATTATGGATGAGTCAATTTCTTTTGGTCACAAGTAATGAGCTAAAACGTGTTTGTTGTGGTCAAAAGGTGAGCCGAGAAGGCCCTCGAACTCACCAAAGTAGAACATGAATGTATAGCCGTGGTTCACTTTCATCTCGAAAGAATGTAATAATCGCGGCTAGAAGTCAAGTTGTTTAGCATTCTGGGTAAAAACCACCCCTGTTGAGTGTTCATTAGCTCGGTACCGAAGGTCCCTAATGGACTCCTACTAAGCACTCTATTGCTCGATTAATGGAGTCTCGTCTTTCCCTCATAAGACCATGTCAATAGTGCCCTTAAAAACTCCCCGAGTCGTGTTCATCTCCGTTCTTAGAGCCACTCTTGACTGCTGAAAAACTGGCTCTAAATTCTTCCTGAAGTACTAATACTAGATGTGTTTCCTTTTTTTGTTCTGGTGTACACTAAATCCTTGTTGTGGGCTGACATATTGATAAGCACAATTTTCCCTCCTCTCTATTTGGTTTGCGTTAACAGACTCAACTCCACTGCTCATTTGAATTGTTGATGGACTTGTTTAAGCTGGGTCATTGGTTGGGCCGCAGCCCACCAAGCATCCCATCATGTACAGCCCTTCTTCATTCCAATATAGTCCAAGTCTAAAACATGATCAATGATCAATGTTCTAAACAGGTGGTGAGGCCTCCTACACAGGTGGTTAGCCCTTCTACTGTTTCTACTTCTCATGCTGCTATTCCTAATGTGGAGTTGGATACTGATGGTTTTCAAAAGGTAGGTAAGAAGAAAAATATGAAGAAGGGTAAAGCAAAGGCTACTAATGGGATTCAATCTGTTGGTACTTCAGTTAAATAGTTCCAATTTGTTCCAAAGGCAGTTACTAGTGAACCTAAGAAGGGAGCTAATAATATGGGTAATGCATCTACATCGTCGTCTCAGTTGAAGTCTACTGGTAATGCTTCTAAGGAAGTTAATGTTACTACATCTAATCCGTATGCTGCATTGGTTATGGATGATGAAGATGGTGAAGATCTAGCGGTAAATGAGTTTGATGAATCAGCCAATCTGTTTGCTAATATGGGGGCAAGTTCATCTCACACGTTTTCTGCTGGCTAGCTGTTTTTTAGTTCTTTATCTAGATGCATTATTGTTTCTAGTTTGTGTAAGTGCTTTTGGCATGTCTTAAGCACTAGAGTTAGGTGGTTATCAAGCTTTTTAGCTTGAGGTTAATATGGTACTTCAGCCATATTCCATTTGTACTTTAAACGTTTTTGGTTAATCTATTTACCAGGGTGCAGGATTACTCCCCTTTACCCAAAAAAAAAAAAAAAACGTGTCTAAAACATGAAAGCCTGTTAACTTTATTAAGTCCACTCAAATTTAATACTTGGGCCACAGCCCACTCTCACGAACTCGTGTTGTGTACACTCGCTTCGAATATATTAAGCCGTCGTCACTAATCATTTAACTAATAAAACGTGACAATTTTATATTTTAACTCCACGATCTACTTAAAATAAAAATACTACATACTATAACTCGACAAATTTTTATTAGTGATCATTTATGTATATATGACGTGAAAATATTCAAAATGAGAAATCATAAGCTAGCTAAATGTTTTTCCTAACATACAACTTGAAACGATTATGTCAAAACTTATATAAGTCAAATAAATAAGAAACGATTATTTTTTTTTAATTTACTAAAACAACATTTTCTCAAACACAAGTTATAATTCACTATGTATTAGTGAAACCTTGTCAACTTCGCATTTTTCCACAAGGACCATGTGTATGTATGTATGAAAGTATATATCCACACGTACATTCATTTAAACGCCAACAATCCTATATGTCGTTCACGTCGACATTCAATAGTTATTATCCTTCGTGCGTAGTTTTCCGATCTTTGTCAACTCAAAGAATCACTATCCCTATTCTATTGTACGTTTCTACACCCCAATGAGCCAATAACTACAAATGTTAAAAACATTGTTTTAACTAAAATGCTGCCACACCAGCAATATCAACATAACTCTTTAAAACAATTGAAAATTTTGAACTTGAACCGTGAACTAAAACAAACCTTACTAATATAGGTCGCGTGTTGGTGCCGAACACTATTTGAATTGTTGTGTTATCTGGCTGCTACTTGACAAGGTGAGTTCTCGTAGCCCCTTTTTCATTATGTTTTCCTTGGGTGAAAATGGTACTCAAATGACATTTTAACTGTTTTCATGCTGTGATTATACTGTTTTCATGATTTTTGACATATACGTGTGATGATGCAATTATATGTTGTGACGTGTTTGTTTTATGATTTCTTGATTGCGCCACTGTTAACTCTCTGTTGAGAGCCCACATGTTATAGGATCAGTTGGTGGAACTTTTAACTCTCTGCTGAGAGCCCACAGGTTATAGGTACAGTTGGTGTAACTGTTAACTCTCTGTTGAGAGCCTACGTGTTGATAGATCTATCGGGGTAGCTCCCCACGTGATATTGGTTATGAGTATGATGGACATTATAGGTTCAGTTGGCGCGACACTATTACTATTTGGATAACCTGCTTGTAATTGGTATTCATGTGCACTATTGTCCTATGTTATATTTCACAGCTCAGCGGTTTTACTTTTAAACCTACGAGTTCACCAACATTATGTTGACGTTTTCGAGTATCCATTTTCAGGTGTTAAGAATGAAAGTACCATAGAAGGTTGAGTAGAGACCTGACTTAGCAAGACTTAAGACAAGACCTTTCCGGGTTATAACTCATGAAACTGCATTTGGATATTGCTTAGTGATGCTGTGTAACTTTGAGACTTATGTTGTTTTGTATTTTGTACTTACTCCTATTGTGGGAGTTTGTGACTATTATCAGATCAATGTATTACATTTAGTATTTCTCTATTGTGACGCCTTGTGTTCTTGACAATGAGGTCATACCCCGTGAATGCCATTCCGCTGCGCCATTTTTGGGATGTGACAGATTGGCATCAGAGCCTTGGTTATAGAGAATTAGGTGGTTTAACCTAGACTATAACCTAAAAATCCTCATATAGTTTGCTTTATAGGAACTGCGTGTGCGATAGTATGACACGATGTGATGATGATAAGTAAATGCAGCATGATGCTATCCTAAAAACACATGGCCAACGTTTTTACGATAACATGATGCGGCATGGACTTATCAAATTCATGGACTGCCAGATAGGAAATTGAGCGTAGTAGTACGACACGTATACCGACCCATCCTACCTACCTCCTATCTAACGTCTACCAATGTCCTACTTTGTAGAATCATGCCTCCAAGAAGATCGACACGAGTTAACCGAGGCATTCCACCATCGAGGGGTGGAAGGACTGGTGGGCAAGGAGGCAGAGCAGGAGGTCGCGGCACGGGAAGTGACGATGCCAGCAATGAGACACCTGATGTTGCTACCATTATTGCCCAACAACTACGAGAACTGTTACCCACCATTGTCACCCAAGTTGGCGACCATATCAGCAACCAAGGGAACAACGTGAGTGGGAATGATCAAGCGGACAACGACGGTGGAAGTGATCACGTCAATGACAGGAACCATAATAACGGTAACAAAAGATGTACTTACAAGGAATTTACCGCATGCAAACCGGTGGACTTTGATGGTAGTGGAGGTGCGATAGCTTATACTCGATGGGTCGAGAAGATGAAGTCAGTGATTGACATAAGTGAGTGTGCGAGTCATCAGAAGGTGAAGTATGATGCTTGTTATTTGATTGGAAAAGCATTGACTTGGTGGAATACACAAATTCAGGCTAAGGGCAGAGAAGCTGCCATAGGGATGAGTTGGGGTGAATTTAAGGCATTGTTAAGAGAGGAGTATATTCAAGATAATGAGATGCAGAAACTGGAACATGAATTCTACCATCACACCATGGTGGGAACTGGTCATGCGGCTTATACGGATCGGTTCCATGAGCTCGCTAGGCAAGTACCTCATATGGTCACTCCTGAATCTAAGAGAATTGAAAGGTACATCTATGGGTTGGCCCCTGAAATTCGTGGAATGGTGAAAGCGACTGAGCCTGCTACTATCCAGAGCACGATACTGAAATCTGCAACCCTGACGGATGAGATGATCAGGAATGGGACATTGTCTAAGGGTGGTGAGAAGAGGAAGGTCGTGAGTGAGCCAAGTAAGCAAGATGAAGCAAATGGTAACAATAAGAAAGCTAAGTGGGGAAAAGGATTTGTGGCAACTGGCGCCGTCAAGTAGGAGTATCAGGGCCCTTACCCTATTTGTGCCAAACGCAACTACCATCATCCAGAGATTAGACCATGCCAAGTAGTATGCTTTAACTGTAAGCGACCTGGCCATTTGGCAAAAGATTATAAGGCAGTAGCTAAACAAGTGACACTAGTGAATGCTGTTAACCCGAAGACTTGTTATGAGTGTGGAAGCCCGAATCATCTTCGTAGTATGTGCCCTAGGTTGGGTAGGATACAGGCGCCAATGCATAACAACCAGAATCAGACTGTAGCAACTGGTGGAAACAATGCTAACCGTGTAAACAATGCAAACCATGGGAACAATGGCAACCCAGCTCATGGGCGGGTATTTGTGATGAACGCTGAAGAAGGATGCCAAGACCCGAACCTCGTGACGGGTATGTTCTCTTTAAATGGATATTAGACTATCATAATGTTTGATTCCGACGTCGATTATAGATTTGTTTCCACTTAGTTCATGCCTCTGTTAAAGGTGAAGCCTAGTGTCTTAGCTCTTAGCTATGAGATTAATATAGTGTATGACCAAAAAGGGTAGAAACCGATAAGATAGTTCAAATCTCCGCCACCTGGCAGCTAGACCTTTGAGTGCTGAAATGCCACCCGTTCATTTTTGTGCAACCCCAAACTTTAACTAAAATTTTTCCTTTTCTTCAAAAAAAAGAAAGGGGTAAGCTTTTTAACAACTTTTCACTTAATTTCATGTCAGTTCTTGTTTGATGAGATGTGAGATTAAGTTTAAAGTTGCTACTTAGCTGAAATTTTTTAAATGATTTTGCTCAAGAATGGACGAGGCATTTCATGAAGCCTAATCACTCGATAGTTACTACAAAACCGCCTATTTCATTGCGCCTAGTAGGACGAGCAGAAACCCAAAGATACCTCGCGTGCTTAAGACTTCCGTGGAGTACTTTGTAAAGACCTGACAAGACTTACCCCTCCTTGAAGAAATGAGATGCGCATAAACTTAACTTCTGGAGTGGCACAAATTTCATGATACGCAATACTTCTCGAAGAGAGATTTCGAACCCAAATATCATTAGTTGAGAGTGCACAAGACCGACAACCCTAAAACCGCATTAAGAATGATATACAGGCATTTCGAGTTTTCAGGATAAGACCTTTGGTTTGATCAATGCCTCTGTAGCATTCAAAGATAAGAAATCCAATTAGAGCGACATACATGAGGAGCGCCTTACCTATTATGTCGAATCGTAGCAGACGATTCACATCGCGATTTGGGTAGACACTATAGGACGCATTAAGAACACAGTTGGAGTAGATTTCGACCTACCATTGCTAGACCGATGGTCAGGGGGAGCATACTATCCGACATTGGAAGATATACTTAGGGCATGCAATATTGATTTTGGAAGAAACAGGAATGCACATCCTCCTTAGTTGAACCTTCTCCTTGATTACCTACTAGTTCTTTATTTGAAAGCGATCCAAAAATTGAGCCAATCCTTCAAAAATGTTGAGTTTCCTTTCTTACAACTTGATACCTAACTTAATTTCATGACAGTCCTTGTTTGATGAGTTGTGAAGTTAAGTTAGATTCAAGTTGTTACGTAGTTTAAAATCAGGTTTAATCTCATGACAGTTCTTGTTTGATGAGTTGTGAGATTAAGCTGAAATGAAGTTGTTACTGGGCTTAAACTGTGGTTTAGTTTAATCTCATGACAGTTCTTGTTTGATGAGTTATGGGGTTAAGCTAGATTTCAGTTGAGGCTCAACTTAAACTACCGAAACGATGCCTAAGATTTTTTACGGCTTTACTCAAGGACGGGAAAGCTTGCCTTACTGTGTGATTATTATATGGTTTCATTTAAGTGATTTCTAGAGGTTAGGAAGTATTGATAGTACCAATTGGGAAGTAGCACCCGGTACTATTTGGATTGACACCACACCCTTACCTTCCTGGTGCAACCAAATCGAGGGGTGAATACTATCCGATCAAGCTCAGACCCTTATTCAACTGAATTTTGAGGACAAAATTCTGTTAACGAGGGTAGACTATAGCAACCGCGAATTTTCCAGGTCATTACTCAACATTTAAAAACTCAAAATGATTTATTTTAGAAGTTACATATTCCCCTTGCGTATAACTGGTAACTAAACTGCACGAATTAAGAGGACGATACCACACGCGTACCGACACCAGATTAGTAATGGTTTAAATTTTTAATTCATTTTCGGAGTCAGTAAATTATACTTGAGGTCAGTTTGATAAAAACGACTCCTGAACTATATCTTTCGTGCTCACGACGACTCGGAAATCTCAAGTTACACCGGGGATTCAACGAAACACGGGGTACATTTAGTACACACTTATAAACAAAATCTTATAGTTATCCTAAAATACATATCCCTACCAACTCCCACTCACATTTAATAATATACATTAATAAAAAAAAAAAAAAAAAGATATAAGACACGCTCTTTTCTCCCCTCCCCTCATTCTCTTTCTTTCTTCCCCACCTCACTTCTGATAATCGAACGTCACCCATCGTCCCCACCATCTGTTAACTCAGATCTGGCTCAGCTCGATGACAACATAACTCCAAGAGGTCCCTAGCGACCCTGAAGCCACACAGGTCTGATCTATTTTGTCTAACCCTCGAAGTCAACATATCCAACCAAGAAGATGACGATATAGCTTCCTTATTTGGACATGGGAGCGTCTGGTCTTTATGAAAGGAGAGTCAAACGACCCTTGTTTATGTGCTATAAACTCTACTCGATTCCCAGGCGACCCACCGCACATCCAAATCATCATCACACACAATTACAAGGGCGATAGCTTGGTGAAGGAGGAAGTGGGTTTGCTTGGAATCGGGTTTGATTGCTTTTGTTTTTCTCCTCATCCTTCTGTAACCATTTCGACCGAATTGTAAGGATTCTACAAATCTTGATTTTTCCTACTTCAATTGTAGTCATGTTTTTAATTGTTTGTGGGTTGTATTTTTTGACTGAACTACTAAACACATGATTGTTGCTGATTTTGTTGATTTATATACTGTTTCTGTCGACATAAAATTTTGTGGAATCATGATCTTAGTTGTGTATTGTGTTGGTGTGGCTCAATCTAATTTCAAAACTAATAATATGGTCAATCTTGGCTCGGTTTGGAAGTATTTAGTTCTTGTGCTGGTTCTTGATCCATATTCAATTCGTGCTATAGAGTCTTGGTTCAAATCATTGCAAACATAAATTTAGAATGAATCTTGAAGTGTTGCCTTGCTTAAGTTGTTCTAGTGTAATGAGGCTAAATTGCTTCTGCTTGTCGAATGGTAGGCAAAGTATTGAGTTGTGCTCCAAGTATTGAGTTGTACTCAATCTTGGGTAGCTTCTTGTCTGTGTTCGAATAGGATTTAGAGTCATACACACTCTGGTATACGAACTTGTCATAAAACGCGTGGTTTGGTTTAAGTCCTAGTAGCTATTATGGATGAGTCAATTTCTTTTGGTCACAAGTAATGAGCTAAAACGTGTGTGTTGTGGTCAAAAGGTGAGCCGAGAAGGCCCTCGGACTCACCAAAGGAGAACATGAATGTATAGCCGTGGTTCACTTTCATCTCGAAAGAATGTAATAATCGCGGCTAGAAGTCAAGTTGTTTAGCATTCTGGGTAAAAACCACCCCTGTTGAGTGTTCATTAGCTCGGTACCGAAGGTCCCTAATGGACTCCTACTAAGCACTCTATTGCTCGATTAATGGAGTCTCGTTTTTCCCTCATAAGACCATGTCAATAGTGCCCTTAAAAACTCCCCGAGTCGTGTTCATCTCCAATCTTAGAGCCACTCTTGACTGCTGAAAAACTGGCTCTAAATTCTTCCTGAAGTACTAATACTAGATGTGTTTCCTTTTTTTGCTCTGGTGTACACTAAATCCTTGTTGTGGGCTGACATATTGATAAGCACAATTTTCCCTCCTCTCTGTTTGGTTTGCGTTAACAGACTCAACTCCACAGCTCTTTTGAATTGTTGATGGACTTGTTTAAGCTGGGTCATTGGTTGGGCCGCAGCCCACCAAGCATCCCACCATGTACAACCCTTCTTCATTCCAATATAGTCCAAGTCTAAAACATGAAAGCCTGTTAACTTTATTAAGTCTACTCAAATTTAATACTTGGGCCACAACCTACTCTCACGAACTCGTGTTGTGTACACTCGCTTCGAATATATTAAGCCGTCGTCACAAATCATTTAACTAATAAAACGTGACAATTTCATATTTTAACTCCACGATCTATTTAAAATAAAAATACTACATTTTATAACTCGACAAATTTTTATTCGTGATCATTTATGTATATATGACGTGAAAATATTCAAAATGGAAAAACATCAATTTTTACTATTGACAACCTGTATATATACGAGCCAATAATTACAATGAGAAATCGCTAAATGTTTTTCCTAACATACAACTTGAAACGATTATGTCAAAACTTATATAAGTGAAATAAATAAGAAACTATTATTTTCTTTTAATGTACTAAAACAACATTTTCTCAAACACAAGTTATAACTCACCATGTATTCGTGAAACCTTGTCAACTTCGCATTTTTTCACAAGGACCATGTGTATGTATGTATGAAAGTATATATCCACACGTACATTCATTTAAACGCCAACAATCCTATATGTCGTTCACGTCGACATTCAATAGTTATTATCCTTCGTGCGTAGTTTTCCGATCTTTGTCAACTCAAAGAATCACTATCCCTATTCTATTGTACGTTTCTACACCCCGATGAGCCAATAACTACAAATGTTAAAAACATTGTTTTAACTTAAATGCTGCCACACCAGCAACATCAACATAACTCTTTAAAACAATTGAAAATTTTGAACTTGAACCGTGAACTAAAACAAACCTTACTAATATAGGTCTCGTGTTGGTGCCGAACACTATCTGAATTGTTGTGTTATCTGGCTGCTACTTGATAAGGTGAGTTCTCGTAGCCCCTTTTTCATTATGTTTTCCTTGGGGGAAAATGGTACTCAAATGACATTTTAACTGTTTTCATGCTGTGATTATACTGTTTTCATGATTTTGGACATATACGTATGATGATGCAATTATATGCTGTGACGTGTTTGTTTTGTGATTTCTTGATTGCGCCACTGTTAACTCTCTGTTGAGAGCCCACATGTTATAGGTTCAGTTGGTGGAACTGTTAACTCTTTGCTGAGAGCCCACAGGTTATAGGTTCAGTTGGTGTAACTGTTAACTCTCTGTTGAGAGCCTACGTGTTGATAGATCTATCGGGGTAGCTCCCCACGTGATATTGGTTATGAGTATGATGGACATTATAGGTTCAGTTGGCGCGACACTATTACTGTTTGTATAACCTGCTTGTAATTGGTATTCATGTGCACTATTGTCCTATGTTATATTTCACAGCTCAGCGGTTTTACTTTTAAACCTACGAGCTCACCAACATTATGTTGACGTTTTCGAGTATCCATATTCAGGTGTTAAGAATGAAGGTACCATAGAAGGTTGAGTAGAGACCTGACTTAGCAAGACTTAAGACAAGACCCTTCCGGGTTATAACTCATGAAGCTGAATTTGGATATTGCTTAGTGATGCTGTGTAACTTTGAGACTCATGTTGTTTTGTATTTTGTACTTACTCCTATTGTGGGAGTTTGTGACTATTATCAGATCAATGTATTACATTTAGTATTTCTCTATTGTGACGCCTTGTGTTCTTGACAATGAGGTCATACCCCGTAAATGCCATTCCGCTGCGCCATTTTTGGGGTTTGACAGATTGGCATCAGAGCCTTGGTTATAGAGAATTAGGTGGTATAACCTAGACTATAACCTAAGAATCCTCATATAGTTTGCATTATAGGAACTGCGTGTGCGATAGTATGACACGAAGTGATGATGATAAGTAAATGCAGCATGATGCTATCCTAAAAACGCCTGGCCAACGTTTTTACGATAACATGATGTGGCATGGACTTATCAAATTCATGGACTGCCAGATAGGAAATTGAGCGTTGTAGTACGACACGTATACCGACCCATCCTACCTACCTCCTATCTAACGTCTACCAATGTCCTACTTTGTAGAATCATGCCTCCAAGAAGATCGACACGAGTTAACCGAGGCATTCCACCATCGAGGGGTGGAAGGACTGGTGGGCAAGAAGGCAGAGCAGGAGGTCGCGGCACAGGAAGTGACGATGCCAGCAATGAGACACCTGATGTTGCTACCATTATCGCCCCACAACTACGGGAACTGTTACCCACCATTGTCACCCAAGTTGGCGACCATATCAGCAACCAACGGAACAACGTGAGTGGGAATGATCAAGCGGACAACGATGGTGGAAGTGATCACGTCAATGACAGGAACCACAACAACGGTAACAAAAGATGTACTTACAAGGAATTTACCGCGTGCAAACCGGTGGACTTTGATGGTAATGGAGGTGCGATAGCTTATACTCGACGGGTCGAGAAGATGGAGTCAATGATTGACATAAGTGAGTGTGTGAGTCATTAGAAGGTGAAGTATGCTGCTTGTTATTTGATTGGAAAGGCATTGACTTGGTGGAATACACAAATTCAGGCTAAGGGCAGAGAAGCTGCCATAGGGATGAGTTGGGATGAATTTAAGGCATTGTTAAGAGAAGAGTATTGTCCAGATAATGAGATGCAGAAACTGGAACATGAATTCTACCATCACACCATGGTGGGAACTGGTCATGCGGCTTATACGGATCGGTTCCATGAGCTCGCTAGGCTAGTACCTTATATGGTCACTCCTGAATCTAAGAGAATTGAAAGGTACATCTATGGGTTGGCCCCTGAAATTCGTGGAATGGTGAAAGCGACTGAGCCTGCTACTATCCAGAGCGCGATACTGAAATCTGCAACCCTGACGGATAAGATGATCAGGAATGGGACATTGTCTAAGGGTGGTGAGAAGAGGAAGGTCGTGAGTGAGCCAAGTAAACAAGATGAAGCAAATGGTAACAATAAGAAAGCTAAGTTGGGAAAAGGATTTGTGGCAACTGGCGCCGTCAAGAAGGAGTATCAGGGCCCTTACCCTATGTGTGCCAAATGCAACTACCATCATCCAGAGATTAGACCATGCCAAGTAGTATGCTTTAACTGTAAGCGACCTGGCCATTTGGCAAAAGATTGTAGGGCAGTAGCTAAACAAGTGACACTAGTGAATGCTGTTAACTGGAAGACTTGTTATGAGTGTGGAAGCCCGAATCATCTTCGTAGTATGTGCCCTAGGTTGGGTAGGATACAGGCGCCAGTGCATAACAACCAGAATCAGACTGTAGCAACTGGTGGAAACAATGCTAACCGTGTAAACAATGCAAACCATGGGAACAATGGCAACCCAGCTCGTGGGCGGGTATTTGTGATGAACGCTGAAGAAGGACGCCATGACCCGAACCTCGTGACGGGTATGTTCTCTTTAAACGGATATTAAACTATCATACTGTTTGATTCTGACGTCGATTATAGATTTGTTTCCACTTAGTTCATGCCTCTGTTAAAGGTGAAGCCTAGTGTCTTAGCTCTTAGCTATGAGATTGATATAGTGTATGACCAAAAAGGGTAGAAACCGATAAGATAGTTCAAATCTCCGCCACCTGGCAGCAAGACCTTTGAGTGCTGAAATGCCACCCGTTCATTTTTGGGCAACCCCAAACTTTAACTAAAAATTTTCCTTTTCTTCAAAAAGAAAGGGGGGGGGGGTAAGCTTTTTAACAACTTTTAACTTAATTTCATGTCAGTTCTTGTTTGATGAGATGTGAGATTAAGTTTAAAGTTGCTACTTAGCTTAAAATTTTTAAATGATTTTGCTCAAGAATGGATGAGGCATTTCATGAAGCCTAATCACTCGATAGTTACTACAAAACCGCCTATTTCATTGCACCTAGTAGGACGAGCAAAAACCCAAAGATACCTCGCGTGCTTAAGACTTCCGTGGAGTACTTTGTGAAGACCTGACAAGACTTACCCCTCCTTGAAGAAATGAGATGCGCATAAACTTAACTTCTGGAGTGGCACAAATTTCATGATACGCAATACTTCTCGAAGAAAGATTTCGAACCAAAATATCATTAGTTGAGAGTGCACAAGACTGACAACCCTAAAACCGCATTAAGAACGATATACAGGCATTTCAAGTTTTCAGGATAAGACCTTTGGTTTGATCAATGCCTCCGTAGCATTCAAAGATAAGAAATCCAATTAGAGCGACATACATGAGGAGCGCCTTACCTATTATGTCGAATCGTAGCAGACGATTCACATCGCGATTTTGGTAGACACTATAGGACGCATTAAGAACACAGTTGGAGTAGATTTTGACCTACCATTGCTAGACCGATGGTCAGGGTGAGCATACTATCCGACATGATATACTTAGGGCATACAATATTGATTTTGGAAGAAACAGGAATGCACATCCTCCTTAGTTGAACCTTCTCCTTGATTACCAACTAGTTGTTTATTTGAAAGCGATCCAAAAATTAAGCCAATCCTTCAAAAATGTAGAGTTTCCTTTCTTACAACTTGATACCTAACTTAATTTCATGACAGTCCTTGTTTGATGAGTTGTGAAGTTAAGTTAGATTCAAGTTGTTACGTAGTTTAAAATCAGGTTTAATCTCATGACAGTTCTTGTTTGATGAGTTGTGAGATTAAGCTGAAATGAAGTTGTTACTGGGCTTAAACTGTGGTTTAGTTTAATCTCATGACAGTTCTTGTTTGATGAGTTATGGGGTTAAGCTAGATTTCAGTTGAGGCTCAACTTAAACTACCGAAACGATGCCTAAGATTTTTTACGGCTTTACTCAAGGACTGGAAAGCTTGCCTTACTGTGTGACTATTATGTGGTTTCATTTGCGTGATTTCTAGAGGTTAGGAAGTATTGATAGTACCAATTGGGAAGTAGCACCCGGTACTATTTGGATTGACACCACACCCTTACCTTCCTGGTGCAACCAAATCGAGGGGTGAATACTATCCGATCAAGCTCAGACCCTTATTCAACTGAATTTTGAGGACAAAATTCTGTTAACGGGGGTAGACTGTAGCAACCGCGAATTTTCCAGGTCATTACTCAACATTTAAAAACTCAAAATGATTTATTTTAGAAGTTACATATTCCCCTTGTGTATAACTGGTAACTAAACTGCACGAATTAAGAGGACGATACCACACGCGTACCGACACCAGATTAGTAATGGTTCAAATTTTTAATTCATTTTCGGAGTTGATAACGCTCATTTTATACATGTTTTAGTTGCGTTATTTCTACGTTTATGCATTATATTTGGTTGTATTTGTGAACATATTATGCTTAAAAGGTGCAAAAGATGTATTTTAGTTCAGGTACGATCAAGTTCAAGGAAAAGGCTAAAAAGATGAAGAAAAGTTGTTAAATCAAGAGCTTATGCACAAACGTAGGATTCTTATCACAATTAAGTGCCATTACTCCAAAGTCCGATCATCTACTTCCATTAACTCATTTTGCCTTCATTTTATGACACTTTGGGAGCAAGTATTTTGCTTGGTGACCAAGGGGAGCCATCTTATATATACTTGGCCAAAAGATACAACAAAGAGAACTATCTATCAAACAAGAGAAACCAACTATTATCATATACATCACTACCTAGAGACCAAAAGGGTTACAAACATATTCAAGGGGGCGACAAAGGAGAAAAACGCAGGAAAAAGGGAAAGCTTACATTCATCAATCATCAACTTAATCATTCAAGGAATCTTTGTTGATCATCTCACAAGTGTTCCTAATTCTTGTAATCATCATTTCAACTTTTGTAAGACTTTTTAATCATGTTTTCAAGTGATAAATTTCTTGTGGTTATTTCTTTATTTGCCATGAGTGGCTAAGTGCCTTGTGCACTTGCCTAGATGATGTTTGTTACATGACTTTTGGTTGATTATGACTCAATGGTTCTATGATAAACAAAAAGCTAATACTAAGAACGAATTGTGCTATTAAGAGTTTTCTCCACCAAAGAGTTATCAAGTTTGGTTAATTACTAATAGTGTAATGGGTTGAAAAAGACATTGTTAGTCAATTAGTTGTAAACCTTTGTCTATGAGGGTGTTACCTTATGTATTGACCATTTCATAAGTAACTTGGTTAAACTTGGAAAACTAAAATAGTGTGGTTGTCAATTGCTTGTGAAACGAAAGCGAATCGAGTAATTGAGTTGTGTTAGTCTTGGATTGATCAAATCTTAAATATTATTTTTGTCATCTTAAAATCTTAACGAGGATTGAAAGTGTTGGAAACAATAGAGTTAGTATACCCACTAATCGAATTAGAACACCATCTAATTTGTTGATCATAATCAAATGAAACCTTTGTCATCATCATGTCAAGAGAATTGTGCAAAACTAGTCTAGGCAAGTGTAGTCTTTAATTTATTGAATTCACATCATCATTATTTGCTTGCTATTAGAATCGTTGAACAAGATTGATATTATATTCGAAACTCACATCCAAAAAACTAAACAAATCCCTGTGAACGACCTTGGCTTACCATTTCACCTCTTACTACACACGGACGAGTATACTTGCTCGTATGTGTTTCGTTTAAATTATTGGTAGATCGTGTTATAAATTTAAAACTTGCACTCGAAACGGGCACATCAAGTTTTTGGCGCCGCTGCCGGGGATTTGATCACGTTTTCGTGAAGTTTTTGTTTATAATTTACTTTTTCTATTCCTACTCGTATTGATATTCGTTATCGTATTCGTTAGGCTCTAAAGAAAAAATATATTTCTCTGCAAACCTTAGGTTTCAACCCAAACCTCGCGGTCCTAGCTCTCGGTAATCTTTTTATCAGACCAAACCTTCGGTCTGAAGCTCGACCTCACAGTCCTAGCTCTCGGTAAATTTTTTTTTAAAAACTCCAAACCTTCGTTCCGAATTCTCGACCGCCGGTTTATCAGCTTTTGTAAAAAAAAAAATTTTTTTTCAAACTGCCGGTTTGAACTCAAATCGCAGCGGTCCTACTCTCGGTAAACTTTTTAACTTAAAAAGTTTTTTCCCAAACCGCCGGTCCATTCCTCCGACCGTCCGGTTCAAACCTTCGGTAAAACTTTTTCATCTCCAAACCGCCGGTTCACTTGCTACTGTTCATAAAAAAAAAAAAAAAAAAGTTTTTAAATCCTTTTCGATAGGCTCGTTTTTCTCGTGTATGACCACTCGTTCTTCTAACGAAGAATTAAGTTCACCATTGTCTAATCCCGAACGTTTATTTCGCAAAAAGAAAACTCCATTCATTCCACCCGATCAAAGAATTCCAAAAACCGTTAATCCACCATTTGAAAACCTTTCCGAAGTTCATCCAATCGTCAATCTTTTTCTTGAATTACCATTTCCAATGGCTGACGATCAACCTATGTGGGATGCCAATAGGGTTGTAGCTCCTACACCCGCAGCCGCCATTGTTCCCGTTAATATTGGAGAAAACTTTACTATCAAAGGTCATCATCTTTCGATGATTAAAGACAACCAATTTGATGGTAGAGCTAAATCCGATCCACACAAACATATCGCCGATTTCCTTGAAATTTGTGACATGTTTCGTTATGGAACTACCGATGCAAATTCACTCCGTCTTAAACTTTTTCCATCGTCTCGCACCGGAGAAGCGAAAATTTGGTATAATGAATTAAGCCCCGGAGTGATCACAACTTGGGACCAAATGAGAAGAGCGTTTGTTGGACGTTTCTTTCCACCAGCCATGTTTGATCGTCTCTTAGGTGAAATTCGTAGCTTTACTCAAAAAGAAGGAGAAAATCTTGTCGAAGCTTGGCTTCGAATGAAAAACATGCTCCGAAGTTGTCATGGGCATGGATTGTCTCGTGGTAATATCATTCAAATATTTTACCATGGTCTCGATGAAGCAACTCAAGGCATACTTGATGCCGGAGGAATTTTCCTTTATAAGACCCCTAACGAAGCTTACAACTTACTAGAAGACCGTGTACTTCTAAAGCTCGATTGGTCTAAGGATTCCAAAATCAAACCTCAACGAAAATCCGTCGCATTCGCCGAAGGAACGAATGAAAATTCCAAAATCATGGATATGATGAAAGACCTCACTTCAAAAATCGATTCTAAATTCCAAAGTATCCAAAACGAAATCAAAGAAATGCATGAAGGATGTATTCATTGTGGTGGAAGTCACTCCTCATCAGAGTGTGATGATAAACCCATGGGAGGTCCCGAAGCTGAAGCCAATTATGTCTATGGAGGATATCGAGGAGGAGGATATCGTGGAAACTTCTACGGTAGAAATTCTCGAGGTTGGCAAGATCGTCCACCAAGGGATGATACCCAAAATTCCCAAAATCTTGAAGAAAATCGTCAAACATCTTCTCGTGATGATAACCGTTCATCATCACAATCACGTGAAACAAAAAATGAAGAATCTGAATTCGAAAAAACCATGCGTGAATTCGTACATGCTCAAAAACAAACGAACGAATTCATGAAAAATCAATTCTTTATGCTCAAAAGCAAAGTCGAACAAGGTCAAAAGAATCATCTAGCTTCTATCCAAGATCTTGAAACCAAATTTGGTCGTCTTTCTGATCAACTTGCCGCAAGACCATCTGGTACTTTGCCAAGCAATACTCAATCCAACCCCAAACCATCATCATCTGGATCTTATCGTCCACCTCAAACGAGAAATGAGCATGTAAATGTTGTATATACTCGTAGTGGCCTATCTTATGATCCACCACCCAACCCAACCCAAACAACCACTATTGTCCATGATGATAGTGAGGACGAAGTAGAAGAAGAACCAAAAGACAATGAACAAACTCCTACACCAGTTGTTAAACCTACTCCACCACTCAAACCATATAAACCAAGAATTCCATATCCTCAACGTTTGAGGAAAGAAAAGATGGAAGAGCAATATGGCAAGTTCATGGACTTAATCAAAGAAGTTAGGATCAATGTTCCTCTTGTGGATGTCCTAGCTGGAATGCCCAATTATGGGAAGTTTTTGAAAGAACTTGTGAGCAACAAAAGTAAAATGAAAAACATTTTTGCTACCTTCTTGAATGAAGATTGCTCAGCCATTATTGAAAATAAACTACCGAAAAAACTCGGTGATCCTGGAAGTTTTCTTATTCTGTGTACTCTGGGAAATTCAATAACTTGTGATGCTTTAGCCGACCTCGGTGCGAGTATCAATCTTATACCATACTCATTGTATGCGAAGCTTTTGATCGATACGTTGAAACCAACAAGAATGAGTATACGTCTAGCAAATCATACTATCCAATATCCTGTTGGAGTAGCTGAAAACATGCTTGTTCAAGTTGGGCAATTCGTTTTTCCTGTTGATTTTGTGATCCTCGAGATGGAGGAAGATAGCAAAGTTCCATTGATTCTAGGAAGACCTTTCCTAAACACAGCAGATGCTATCATTCGAGTGAAAAATAAAGAACTCAACCTTGGAGTTGGTGACGAAAGAATTTCCTTTTCGATTAATCAAGCCATGAAATATTCTCATGCAAATGATGACACTTGTTATAGCATTGATGTTATCAATGAAATAACAGAGGAAACATTTGATGAATTACTTGACGAAAGAATTAAGACTCATAAAACATCTGGACAAATCAGTGATGAAGATCTCAACAGAGAATTCGCTGAATTTATGCATATAGACACCGAAGAAATTTATGAGGAAGAAAATACCAACTTTGAGGAGTTGGAATTGAATGATGATATGAGAATCAAAACTTCAATTGAAGATCCGCCAATGGATCTAGTCTTGAAACCTCTTCCTGATCATCTAGAATATGCGTTCTTGGAAGAAAATTCTCTTCTTCCAGTTGTCATATCTTCAGCATTCAAACCCAATGAAAAAGAACATCTTGTTTCTACACTCAAAAAGCATAAAGAAGCTTTCGCCTGGAAAACTTCTGACATTCGTGGAATAAGCCCGAATTTTTGCAAACACAAAATAAATTTTGAAAACGATTCTAAACCTGTTGTTCAAAGACAACGAAGACTCAACCCAAATATGAAAGAAGTTGTTAAGAAAGAAATAATCAAACTTCTTGACGCTGGAATTATTTATCCCATTGAGGATAGTTCATAGGTGAGTCCCGTTCATTGTGTTCCTAAGAAAGGAGGAACAACTGTCGTGGCTAATGAACATAATGAACTTGTTCCTACCAGAACCATAACTGGTTGGCGAGTGTGCATTGATTATCGAAAATTAAATGATGCCACCAGAAAAGATCATTTTCCTTTACCGTTCATGGATCAAATGTTGGAAAGACTTGCGGGGAACAAATACTTTTGTTTTCTCGATGGATTTTCTGGTTATTTTCAAATTCCAATAGATCCAGCTGATCAAGAAAAGACCACATTCACGTGTCCTTTTGGCACATATGCCTATAGGCGTATGCCTTTTGGTCTTTGTAACGCACCAGCAACATTTCAAAGATGCATGATTGCTATTTTTCAAGATATGCTTGAAACCTCCATGGAAGTTTTCATGGATGATTTCTCAGTATTTGGAGACTCATTCAAGTCATGCCTTTCCAATCTTGATAAAATGCTTGAAAGATGCAAAACTTCTCATCTTGTGCTAAATTGGGAAAAATGTCATTTTATGGTGACAGAAGGCATTGTGCTAGGTCACAAGATTTCGAGCAAAGGAATTGAAGTTGACAAAGCAAAAATAGATGCTATTGCTAAATTACCACCCCCGACTAACGTTAAAGGCGTTAGGAGTTTTTTGGGACATGCGGGATTTTACCGCAGATTCATCAAAGATTTTTCAAAAATTTCTCGTCCTATGACGAAGCTTCTCGAGAAAGATTCAATCTTTGATTTTAATAAAGAATGCATCAAGGCATTCGAAACACTCAAAAATAAGTTAACAAATGCACCGATTATGGGTTCACCAAATTGGTCTCTGCCATTTGAACTATTGTGCGATGCAAGCGATTATGTTGTTGGGTCAGTATTAGGACAACGAGAAGGAAAACATTTTTGTCCTATTTACTTTGCTAGCAAAACCTTAAATAGTGCCCAACAAAACTACACTGTCATTGAAAAGGAACTATTGGCTGTAGTTTTTGCATTTGACAAATTTCATTCTTATCTCGTTTTGTCAAAGACAATTCTATTCACCGATCATTCAGCTCTCAAATATCTGTTTGCTAAACAAGATGCTAAACCACGTCTTATTCGATGGATTTTATTGCTTCAAGAATTTGACATAGAAATCCAGATAAGAAAGGTGCAGAAAATGTGGCAGCAGATCATTTATCTAGATTAGAAAATCCTAATTTAGAGGAACTCGGTGAAGACGAGATTGATAATAATTTTCTCGATAAAACCCTTATGGGAATTGATGAAGAAGAAATCTCATGGTTTGCAGATTATGCAAATTATTTAGCCGGAGGAATATTACAAAAAGGTCTATCTTACGCTGAGCGTAGTAAATTCTTCGCAAACCTGAAACACTATTTTTGGGATGAACCATATCTATTTAAAATGTGTCCCGATGGGATAATTAGAAGATGTGTGTATGGTTCAGAGACCCGAAAAATTCTTGATGAATGTCATCATGGCCCAACTGGAGGACATTACGGTCCATCCACAACCGCTAAAAAGGTCTACGATGCGGGATTTTATTGGCCAACAATTTTTAAAGAAGCACATACGCTTGTGAAAAATTGTGATGCATGCCAGAAGTCTGGTAGTCTTTCTCGTAGAGACGAAATGCCACAAAAGAGCATTCAAGTTTCTGAAATCTTTGATATTTGGGGCATTGACTTTATGGATCCATTTCCTAAATCTCATAAGTTCGAATACATCCTCGTTGCAATTGACTATGTTTCTAAATGGGCCGAAGCGGAAGCCTTACCCACTAATGATGCACGAGTCGTTGTAAATTTTCTAAAAAAGCTTTTCTCTCGATTCGGAATTCCAAAAGCTTTAATAAGTGATAGAGGAACTCACTTTTGTAACCATCAAATGGAGAAAGCTATGAAACGATATGGGGTCCACCATCGTTTCGCAACAGCATACCATCCTCAAACCAGTGGTCAAGTTGAAAACACCAATAGAGCTTTAAAAAGAATACTTGAAAAAACGGTTAAGGATAATCCTTCTGTTTGGTCAAGGAAACTCGATGATGCTCTATGGGCGTTCAGAACGGCATATAAAACTCCAATTGGCACAACACCATATAGACTTATATATGGAAAAACTTGTCATTTGCCGTTTGAAATTGAACATCGAGCTTACTGGGCGCTGAGGCAATGTAACCCCGATCTTAAAATCGCGGGAGAAAAATGATTCTTGCAATTGCATGAACTCGATGAATTAAGACTCCAAGCGTATGAGAATTCCAAGTTGTACAAAGCGCGAACAAAAGCTTATCATGATATGAAACTGAGAATCCGGAAAGCATTCAAAGTCGGAGACAAAGTTCTTTTATTCAATTCTAAGTACAAATTCAAAGCTCCTAAGCTAAGAACCAAATGGTTTGGTCCATTCGTGGTAAAACATGGTTTTCCATCCGGATATGTCGAATTATATGACAAGCATGGTGGAACTTTCATTGTTAATGGACATCAAATCAAACTCTACCATGATGAGGAGCAATTGAATGAAATGTCAAGTGAAGAAATTCCACTTGAAATGCTTGATAAAAATAAATACACTGCTATTCCATTTATGGCACCTTTTCCAGCTGATTATAAAAAAGTAATACCATGGGCTGCGGAAACTGGTTACATCTGGGATGTTCTCCTTAGAACTTGCAATACCGCAAAGTTACATGATATTGATAAAATCGGAAAAGGAATAGTAAAAGGAAATGTGGTGTATATTCCAAAGAAGTCAGGAAAGAATCCCAAATCTCGGGAGGTAACCTGTGTGTTTTTAAATTGTTTGTTTTTTATGCCCAGATGGTTTCACCATAAGTGTGGGATATATATATCTACATATTATATATAACAGGATGCGTACGACGTCATCAAATGCATGATTGATGAATAAGCGCTTGATTGATGAGTAATCATGCTCTTATTCCACCTAAGCAGTCCACCTAAGCAAGATTTTTCGTATTAAATTCGGATTTAATTTAAAACAAAAATTGTCCTTTGGAAGATTCGAACCTGGGCCATTTAATCAACATACAAATCCTTCAACCACTAGACCAAGCCATTTTTTTGTGATTTACAATACAAAAAAAGTAAGTCATGCTTAAAATTTTGATATTGTTAAGCTATATTTAAGGAATGGATTATGCATATATTTTAGAGTATATACCGGATTTGTAAGGCCATTTAATATACAGTTTTTATTATTGATCACAGGAAACCTAATTTTTCCTCCCCATAATTTTATATTGCTTCTATGAAGTTATCAAAGATAAATCCATAATTATTGTAATCCGGCCTCCCTCATTATCACTCGGTAGTGTTTATTATTATTATTATTGACTACTAACAATAGTTTGTTTGATTTTATTGAATTTGGTGGTACCATCAGTCTACAAAAGTAGACTACAGTTTGCTTCAAGATTGGGTACGTATGACATTTTTTATTCTTATTTCCCTATTTCCATTAACTATTATATCCATTTATATGCATATATATATATATGGTGGCAGGGTGTTTTAATGCCTCTTCTAGAGATGGAGCTTAAAGAAGAGGCCCAAAGCTTGATTCAAAGTGGTGTTCCACCTCAATTAATCTCTAAAGTTTTCGAAAATGTTTGTGATAAGGTACATACAAATCTGTATTTATTATTTTTATTTTTATTACTTAACATCCACTAGCATAATTGATGCGTGGTTTTGCAACCTTACAACAGGTTTTACCTCTCGAGGGATCTCAAGAGGCTTACAACCCCAACAGGCAGTGTACCTGACCGATGTAGTATAGTGTAGTGGTAAGTACGGGGGATTGATCGTTCTCCACAGGGAATAGTGTTCGTTAAGTATGAAAAACTACTCTAATAGGTCTAAGGGTGAGAGAAGATTCTTTTTGTGTTTTTATATTTTTTTATGAAAGCAAGTAAAATCTCAGGTTTGAAAGAGTGGGCGGAATTAGTTGCTAGTCAACTAACCCAAATAACTACGAATGCAAATAAAATAAAATAACAGAAAATGAAAATGTGGTGAAAACTTATGTGGAGAGGAATGTGTTTACTTAGATTTCCTTACTCCCTAACTATCTTTTACCGGTTAATTAGTGTGTATTAATTGCGTGGATGACGGGTGTATTCCTTAATACCAATCGTGGGGTGGCGTACGTACTTCCCCAACTCTACAAGCTCCTACTTCACTCCTATGTCGAGCCGGCTAGGAAGCTCCTAACATGGGATCACTAGAATTCGCTTGTGCATTAAATACAACCATAAAAACCTTTAGTACGCATTGGTTCATGTTTCTTAAGACGTTCAAGCAAGTTACCGAATAGGAAGTTAGCCAGTTTTCTTAAGCCTAACATAGATGAACAATCATCCAATACAACTAATAACACACTAATAACCAATAATCAATAGCTAGGTTTCATTAGATCTAAGCAAACACAAGATAAATCTAGCCTAGCATGTTAAACAAAAGACAAGAACAAGATAGAATCAAACAACACATAGACATATTGAATGATTAATTGATAACTTATCTTCAATGTAACATGGAAGATCTCAAGGCAAAAAGCCTTGAAAAAGCTGCCAAATTCGTCTTAGGGTTCTTACACACAAAATTCCTCAATAAGTTCCACACTAATGACAAAAAATTAGAAAACTATATATAGACTTTCAGATCTGACGGCGTCACGTTATGGAGTGTGACGCCGTCACCTCACCGCTTTTAGGGTTCCCAGATGACCTTCTTGACGCCGTCCCTCTTTAGCTCTCCAAAAATCCGTTCTGGCTTATCAAGGCTTGACGCCGTCAGAATTAGGCGTGACGCCGTCCCCCTTTAAATTAAGCCGTGACGACCTTGATCAGATTAAAGCGTGACGCCGTCAGAATTTCATGCTAATTTCTCTGGCTTATCATGAGTAATTTTCACATCCACCACTTTTGCCAAGCCATGACGCCGTCCAGGGTTAATCCTGACGCCGTCAAAGGTAATTTCCAGCACAATTTTGAGACTTTGTCGTTTTCTTCACTTTTATGCTCCAAAAACGTCCAAAATGCCTCCTTTTCCAGATTTCTTCTCAAAAGTACCTAAAATGACAAAAGGGACGATTTAGGGCAATATTTGATCAAATAAATACGATTTAGGGCTTAAATGACCCCTTAAAAACGGTACACTTTTCGCTTCATCAAATACCCTTACACTTGAGATTTGCTTGTCCTCAAGCAAATGCGCTTTTATTCTAATCAAAATACAAGTTAGGGGTCATTTAATGCTAATATAAAAGTAATTGCAACAAATAATCGTTCCACTTTAATCATAATAAGCACGGAGATTACAAACTAGCACCTCACAAGTAGTGTTTAGATACTCACATCTCTCAAGTGTCATCAAAATAAATCTCATAAATGAAAACGGATAATATCTCTCACTACCTGTCATAGCAAATAGATTACCATAGGCTTGGGAAAGGATCGAAAACCTCCTCCACTAGGCGTAAGCACCTAAGATAAACTATCAAAGAGGGCTTTTAAACGGGTTATAACGTTAGGTGTAGGGAAAAGGAAAACACGGATTTGTTGGATAAAGGATATTTTACTGGTGGCGAGTTAAAGACCATGATCAATTACATGTACTATACAATGTTGCTAAGCCAAGACTCGACTCAATTTAAGCTAATGAAAGAAAATAACAAAAACATAAAACAAACATAAAATGAAACGGGATGGTAGTCCGTATGTTTTTTTTTCTACTTTTCTTTTTCTCATTTTTTTTTGTATTTTTTCTTGATTTATTTTTTTTTTTTTTTTTTTATTTTTATTTTTTTTAACATACATTCTTGCCCTACCATCCAAAATAATACATCATAGGGGCGTTGCATTCCCCTTACACTTGAACTTTTACATAACTTTACAAATAACTATTCTAATGACTCGAATTAAGATAATTAAAACACTTGGAGTACTTTTAAAATATTTAGCACATATGGGGGTAATAAATGATGTTCTTCCCCATTACTCCATTATACTAGTACTTTACCCATGAGTCCCAATCGTCCCAAAACAATATGTACAAGGATATGACTCGACTTAGCAACCATGTAATCAATTAGATAATTAACTTGGGTTTAAACAAATGTTGTCACAATAATGCACTAAAGATGAGTGCATACAAGGTAGGCTAAGGCGATTTGGGTGTACATTTAAGTGGAGTGTAACAAATTCTTCCTTTAAGTAAAATGCTTAAAGGTTGAAACGAAAAGATAGGCTCTGAGGGGTGTACTAGGGGTATCGTGTACTAAAAATGAGTACAACGCAAAGGGTGTGGGAGAATTACTTGACCAATGTAGCCAATGTAATTATAACAAAAACACAGGTGTAAAACAATGGGTTAATCCTAATGCCTCTTATCATGTAGTAAATCTAACTACACGAATGTAGTCTCACTTGTGGCCTCGGAATGGTCCTAACGCAAGTTCTAGAATCTAAGTGCTACCGGTACACACATCATAGCATAAATGCTTTTCCTACCAATTCTAGGGGCGAACCTCACATATTTGGGGTGGAAAATTTTTTAGTGGTACGGTTTTTGTGCTAGTCATATAACTCCTATCCGTGAGATGCTCATTAAGATTAAAGTTTCACTCCTAAATGGTGTAAAAAATTTTAAATTTGGCACTAAAATTGCCCTAACAGGTGTTTATCTCAGTTTTATTACACATCTACCATTAAACAAACAAAAATCAAGCGTAATAGCATTCTCTAATCGTACTTTTACCCCCCCTTACACTTAAGATGAACATTGTCCCCAATGTTCAAATAACAAGATGTAAAAGCAAAAAAATAAAAGAATGAAATCAAATACTCCCCTGATTCGCTTGGTGGATAATGAAATAACACGGTTAAATCTTCTTCCAAGAGAATGTTGAAGCTCCATGACAAATGCATCACCAAAAGCTTGATCCAAAACATTTCCTTGTCCAAAATAACCTGTTAAACCTGAGAAAACAAACACGAAAACCTGCATAACATCGGCGGGATAAACTCTATATATAAGGATATAATGCTTGTGGAATGATAATTTTGCAGATTCCTGGAGATTATAAGTTATAGATTTAATAAAAACTTTTTATGAAAACAAAACTTTCAAAAATTTTCAGAAAATTACACCTGACGCCGTCAGAAATGATCTGACAGAATTCTCATGTTACGTTTCCGGAAAATTTTTGGAAAAACCTATACCTTACTTCCTGGAATTCCTGCAAAACATCATTATGACTCGATACAAGCATTTGACTCAAACAAATACTAATATGTATGTTCATTTATTATTATTATGATTCATGTTTATTTGTGTTCTAATAAACCGATTTGGATTTCCCTTACACTTAACTTTTGCAAAATACCTTTATATGTAGTTAAGACGAAGTTAAAAACAAAATAAAGCATTTTCACAAATTAGTTTTGAACATGAATCAATAATAATAAAATTTAAACATACATACGGAAACAAATAAAATCAAACAAACAAATAAACACACAAAGCAAATAAAACTTGGGTTGCCTCCCAAGAAGCGCTTTTCTTTATTAACGAGTCTTGTAGCTAGACTCAAAGTCCTCCTACCCTATGTAAGTGAGTTCGTCATCGAGGACGTCTTTAGGGTTAAGCTTGGATTGAAGTTTCCTATTGGTCTGCTTAGTACAATATGTCTTTTCAAACTTCTCTCCATCCGGGTCATACAATGTCATCTTCATATGCCATGACCCATCTCCATCTTTGGGTGGTTTGTCCCAATCCCATTTATGATCATCTTCCTCATGAGTCCACTTATTCATTCCTAGGTTAATTGGCAAAACTCCTAGGAAATCAATCATCCTCCTAAAAACTAGAGGGTCTTCAAACGGATCCAATTCGGTGTCCCTAGCCAAGAGTTTCTCTACCGTATGTGTTCGGTTCACAAAGTCCTCTTCTAGGTAAAATGGGCGTTGGGGTCCTATGAAGTCTCTATCGATCCAAGGTCCATATCTAGATGGTCTCCTATTTGATTCTGTTGATACAAAAGTTGGGCGTTCCTTGATAGGACTTCTATTCTCGTACCAATTCGAATCTTAATGCTTGATGAGACCTGCGCACTAAGAAAAAGAACAAACACCGTTAGGCTTATCGAGGGATTGTCTCCCCCGATTATCCTCCGGCGTGAGAGTAAGTAATCGAACGTAGGGTTTAGTTTGTGGTTAGGGTTTATTGAAGATCGTACCTTTTACCGAGGGCTGGAATGCCCTTTATATATGCACGAAACCCTAATAGGTTTCGTGTTCCCTACTCTTCGGCGTGTCCGCCGACATCAGAGATTTGGTATATATCTTCTTTATTTAGAAGATATTCCATATATTCTCCGGAAATAGCTTTGGGGTTGGGCCTTGTCGGCCCAAGCCGCGCAACTGGTAGTCCAGTTGCGGCCCATACGTGGTGGGCTTAATTGTTAGTATTGTTTACTAACCGGGTTCGTGACCCGGGTATAGACTATACGTCATCATGTCCCCCCAGTCTAGTGTGCGCGGGGTAAAACCTGCGGACGCTAGACTTAGAGTCGTATCGAAATTATTCCCCACGCGTACGCGGGAAGCTTTCAAAAAATTACCGCCCAAAACACACGTGTAATGTATCTAGTCCCAAAAAAGTGCAATTTGGGTACCTTGGGAAGTGGAGAGGTTGCCCACTTGCCTTGTACCGTCATTTATCCTAGCCACACGATTGGGGCTAGTGGGGTACACGTGTCGATCATCTGTGGTGGATAGGAAGAGTATATAAACTTCCGCCTCCTTTCACTGTGTTATCCACAGTTAAAAATCATACTTCCGCCATTTTTACATCTCCAAAGCTTCTTCCAAAAAACAAGAATTCAAAGGTAATTGCGTGTGCGCACATAATCTGAGTCACAATATGGTAGCGCAACTTCATGATTTCCATTCTAACATAACCGAGGAGGAACTGATTCAGTTCACCTCGGATTATTTTATCCCTTGGGGCCTGCGCCCAGAGGTACCCGGTCCGAATGACACCATCGCGGATTTCCCTGCTGGGAAGGTGGGGTTATATACGCGCTTTTTCGAGTGGGCGAATCAGCGCGTCCCCATCTCCGTGTTACTGAGTGACATACTCAATTATTACAATCTCCACATCTCCCAGTTGCATTGTATTGGTGCTGGGAAGATTGCTAACTTTGAGGTGAACTGTCGCTTGTTGGCGATCCCCCCATCTCTCCACTTATTTCGCGCGTTTTATCATTTGACGTGGTCAAATGGTTGGGTTACCTTCGCCAAACGCGTAGGGAAGTTACAATGTTATCAGACTAAGGTAGATAAGCTCAAGGATTGGAGGGAAAAATTCTTTTGGGTTGATGAAGCCGTCTTCCCTGACCATTTTCCATTTTACACCCGTGCCGATCTGCCCAAGGATGAGCGCCCCCCTGAGACGTGGTATAACGCGGATCATGCGGCGATCATTGATGAGAACCGTATTCCCATCAAGCCGTATCCGGAGGCGTTCCTGGTGCATATGGGCATCAGTCGCAACTACTTCGAGCATGAGACGGAGGTCCCCACATTCTTGAATGCGGATGGCACGGGTGGGTGCTCCTTTTGTCGCCTTACTGTCATTATTAGTGTAAGCGCTTCTTCTTTTTCCATACTTTATGTAACTTGCTTTCCTTTGTTTATTTGATGCGCAGATATGGATCTGTTCGCTGTTGTGAGGCTGGAGAATCCGCGTTCCGTGGCGGTTGGAGTGCGTCCTCTCGGGGACGGTGAGCAGACTATTCTGCAGGCGACAGCAGGGCGCGTCGTGGACTTGGTTGTCCCAGATCCCGAAGGCTCCCCTGATGTGATAGCGGCTGAGCCAATACAGGAGGTGGCTCCTCCTGTGCAGCCAAGTCCTGGCGCTGCGCAGCCTCCTCTTCCTGAAACGGTGATCCATTTAGAGGAGACTGACAGTGAGATGGAGGAGAGCTCCCCACTGACGCGCAAGAGAGCGCTTGGCAGTGATGGTGAAGGGCCGTCCAAGAGGCCGCGAACTGATGTTGGGGAAAGCTCGTCTCTTGCTGGGGTGCAGATGAAGTAAGTACTTCAGTTATTATAAACTTTTGTCAAGTTATTTTTTGTGCTAACTTTGTTCCTTCGTGTCCTCAGTGTGGATGTCGGGAAGCCTGGTGAAGGTGCGTCCACGACTGAGACTGAGAATGAGAAGGACGTGTCCTTGACTCCTCCCCCCATGTAAGTATTTTTCAGTATTTCCTTGGTATTTTGTGTGTGCTTGACCGTGCACTAACTTTGTCTCTTGATGTTTTTTGCAGCGAAAAGCCTGTGGAGGACGCTGGCGTCCTAGATGGGAGTGCGCCACCCGAGGTGAGTCATGCTCTGGACGGGGCGCGTTCACCGAGAGATGTTGAAGTGGAGTCAAGTCCATTTGACTCTACGATGGAGGAGCTTGCCTCTATCGCTGTGCGCCAATCTGAGCTTGCCTCTATCTCTGTGCGCCAATCTGAGCTTGTGGCGCAAGCAAGGGTGCACAAGTCTGAGGAAATTTCCAGACTGCAGGCGCAATTGGCGTCTGTGCAGGCTGAATTAGCAAGCTCTAAAGCTGAGCAGCTGAGCTCCAAGGCTAAACTGGAGCGCGCGGAGGCGTCTGCGCGAAAAATGGGTGAGGAGAAGGTCATGGTGATGGCTGAGCTAGGGAAGGAGCGTGCTGCTGCGGATCTTCAGAGACGAAATTCTTTATGGGCGCTGAAGTACTTGCAACAGAATAGGAGCAAGCACTTTGCCAATATTGAAGATTTCCGTAGCAAAGTGGAGCTTGCGCTGAAGACGCAGGAGGAGAAGCTCCGTAAGCTTAGCATCGAGTATGATGAGGAGCTTTATCCTCATTTGGTTCAATCTGTGGCTGAGCGCAGGTATATGTCGCTTCACTTCTTTATAACTTGTATATATCGAGACCCTCTTTCCTATTAACACTTGTGTTATTTCGTAGGTGGTTGATCAGTCATGGTCTTCGCCTGGCCGCCATGTGTACGCTGGAGCATCCTGAGGTCACCGCATCCTTTGGGAAGGTTGTAAATTGCGCTATTGCGCACGGTGAGACCTCGGCCGCTGACAAGCTTGCGGAGGCCAAGTTGCTGACTGTGCCGCTTGCTGAGGTGCCTTGGTATAAGGCGGACGCCCATGCTGAGCTTGTTGCTGCCATGGAGGAGCTAAAGAAGCTCGAGCTTCCGCATATCGCTCTCTTGGAGCGTGATCAGGACCAGCCGATCAACGTAATCATGGCGGGGCTCACTCTTCCTAGGCATCTGCAGGATGATGCAGATCAGCAGGTGGACTTCTACTTGAAGCCTGATGTGGCGCAGTTGAAGGTACCCATTTTTGCTCAGCCTCGTGACATTCTGAATCCTTTCCGTCTTGAGAAAGAGATTTCTTTGCAAAGATCGCTAAATGCGCATGTTTCCAGGGTCGCACGGAAGAAAGGCGAGAAAGGAAAGGCCATTCTGTGCGGCATAGGCGCTGCGCATCAGCCTAGGTCCGATGGTGTGCCAGTCTGTGTGGCCACTGTTTCCCTTGATGATGCGGAGTTATTGAAGAGGCTCGCGGATGCAAAGGAAGCGGCTTTGAGCGGGGGTTCCAGCCAGTTAAGGCGTACATATAGTATTTAGCTCTTTTGTACAAGTCTTTTTTGTAGAACTGTATTCTATGAATAAAAGTTGCTTTTTGTACTTAGTGTTTCTATAGCTTCTCAATACTTATGCTTTTTGAACTCGTAGTTCTTATATGACTTATGTATCCTTGCGTGAAGATAGCTTTAAGTGTTTAAGCATATTTAGAAAATAAGGGTCATAATCGTGTATGAATTTCCTTAAGGACCGTAGTCGTGTGTTGAGTTTTTCCAACTTAATCATAGTCGTCTATGTATTTTTGTAAGTTTACTTGTCGTATTGTACTTTAAGGAATCAAGAGTCTTGATTACCCGAGTTGTTAAACGCGCACAGTGTGCTTTATCGCGCATCCGTCGTGGGGTGCGTGAGTAGCTTGCGCCAACGTCTTGAGCGCAAGGTGTTTAACAAGGATTCGTGATCCGGTGTTGATGGGTTTGCAACCCTCTTACTCAACGAGTAGTTTATTAGGTTTACTCATCCTTTCTGCCATCGTGGGTCTTAGTGTGTGCATGCACGCCATGTAGGCAAGAATATAACAATATTGAAACATGATAATAAAAGATGCAAACAATAAAGTTAAATGTGTTATGGAGTTAGCTAGAAACCATAACGTTTTATTAATACTTGCAAGTTTTGAAAAAGAATGTTTATCTAGATAATTCATAAAAATAAAATTACATGGATCTTTATTGAGGGCACTTTCTAAAGCGCAAGAGTGTCCATGTTGGGCCGTAGCCTTCTTCAAAGATAGCACCGTTTAAGGTTGCGGACGTTCCATGTTCGCTGTAGCTCATTTCCGTCCTTGTCGCGTAGCTTGTACGCTCCATTGCCAAGTGCTTCCATGACCTCGTAAGGTCCTTCCCACTTTGGTCCTAGCTTTCCGGTGTCTTCTGCGCGGCTTGAGTCGTTTTCGCGGTATACGAAGTCGCCTGGTCTGAATGAGGTACTGCGCACTTTGGTATCATAGTATTTTTTCATTCTCGACTTGGCTTTCTCTTCGCGTATTGCTGCGCGTTCACGTCGCTCTTCTAATAGATCTAAGTCTATGCGCCGCTCATCATCATTGGTTGCCACATTAACTTCCGCAGTACGGATGGTTGGCATTCCAATTTCAGCTGGTATAACAGCTTCTGTCCCATAGACCAAAGAGAAGGGAGTGTCCCCGTTGCTGACCTTGATGGTTGTTCGGTGCGCCCAAAGAACATGTGATAGTTCTTCTACCCATCTACCTTTGTGTCTGTCCAGGCGCGCTTTGATTCCTTCGCCAAGGCTTCTGTTTGCGCGCTCGACCAGACCATTGGTTTGTGGATGAGTTACTGATGCAAAGTGTTGCGTGATGTTCAGCTGTTCGCACCAGTCTTTGAACGGGTTATCACGGAATTGTTTTCCGTTATCAGAGATAATTTCTCCAGGTAATCCAAAGCGACATACTATGTTGTCCCACACGAATCGTTTCACCTGGTTACCTGTTATGGTCGCTACTGCCTTTGCTTCGATCCACTTGGTAAAGTAATCTATTGCCACAATGAGGAATTTCACTCCTCCTGCGGCAATGGGGAAAGGTCCAGCGATGTCAATACCCCATTTGTAGAAGGGCCATGGCGATGTAATAGGTGTTAGTTCATGTTGTGGTCGGCGCGGAATAGGTCTGTGAACTTGGCAATCATTGCACTTCCGTACCAAGTCGCGTGCGTCACGATGCATAGTCGGCCAATAGTATCCAGACCTTAGGGCGCGCGCTACAATGGACCGTGGTCCTGAGTGCATGCTGCATGAGCCTGCGTGGATCTCTCTAAGTACATAGTCTGCCTGGAGAGGTCCAACACACCTAAGCCATGGTTGTAGGAATGAGCGTCTGTATAAGACGTCGTCTCTGAGCTCGAATCGCTGCGCTGTGCGTCGGATTCTTCGAGCTTCCCTCTGCTCTTGGGGAAGTATGCCCTTGCTGATGAAGTCAATGATCGGTGTCATCCACGTAGGATTTTCCTCTTCTATCACCGTGGATATTTCCATCTCTGTGATTGACTTGTTCTTCAAGGTTTCCACCAAGACTTGTTTTGATAGATGCGCAAAACTGGTGGATGCAATTTTGCTCAGCGCATCTGCTTTCCTATTTTCACTCCTGGGAACCTGCTTGATGACAAACCTATCGAAGTTCTGGATCAGGGATTTGGTCTTTTCGAGGTATTGGATCATGTGTTCCTCCTTTGCTATATATTCTCCTGACACGTGGTTAGCCACTAGCCGCGAGTCGACATTTACTTCTAGGTTGCGTGCGCCCATTTCAGTTGCGATGCGTAACCCAGCTAGGAGTGCTTCGTATTCTGCCTCGTTGTTCGTGGCTGTGAATTCAAAACGCAGTGCGTAGGTGAATTCAACTCCTTCTGGGTTGGTGAGAATAAGGCCACCTCCTGATCCATCTACGCATGAGGATCCATCAGTAAATAGGATCCATGGTTCTTGAAGTTCCTCCTTGCTTGTCGCAGGTGGAGTGTCTGTATCCGGCTTCTCGATGATGAAGTCGGCCAATATCTGCCCTTTAATTGCAGTGCGCGGTCTGTATGATATGTTATGCTCGCCCAGTAACACACTCCATTTTTGTAAGCGCCCCGATGCCTCGGGTTTCGAGATAACTTGTTTGATGGGTTGGTCTGTGATGACAGCGATTGGGTGCGCCTGGAAGTACCTGCGCAGTCTTTTCGCTGCAAACACTAAAGCTAGGACCAACTTTTCCATTGCCGTGTAGTTGATCTCTGTCTTTTTGAGCGCCTTACTAACAAAATAAATGGGTGTTTGGACGGAGTTCCTGTCCGTCAATAGCACTGCGCTGACTGCTCCTTGGGTCGCAGATAGGTACATGATCAGCTCTTCCCCTGGTCGGGGTGCAACAAGCTTTGGGAGCGCTGCTATGTGTTGCTTGAGCTGTTGGAAGGCTTCTTCTGCTTCCGCAGTCCACCTGAAGTCTCCCTTTTTGGTGCACTTCTTGAGTGTCTTGAATAGGGGAAGTGACTTGTCTGCTGATTTGGATAAGAATCGGTTCAGTCCGGCTAGCTTGCCGTTTAGTGACTGAACTTCTTTCAGTGTGCGCGGTGAGGGGAGGTCAATGACTGCTTGAGTCTTCTCTGGGCAAGGCTTGATCCCATCGGGTTCTATCAAGTACCCGAGAAACATGCCTTCCGTCGCGCCAAACGTACACTTCTTGGGGTTCAATTTCATGTTGATTCTCCTAAGTGTTTTGAACGTTTCCTCCATGTCGCGCACCAGCTCTTCCTCTGTATGGCTTTTGATGACGAGATCATCGACGTTATACTTCCAAGTTGCGTCCTACTTGCTTTTCGAACGCAGTGTCTACCAATCTTTGGTATGTTGCTCCTGCGTTCTTTAGGCCGAAAGGCATTTTTGTGTAGCAGTAGACTCCTTGACTTGTGTGGAAGGCCGTCTTTTCTTCGTCCTCTTCCGCCATTTGAATTTGGTGGTATCCCTTGTATGCGTCCAGGAAGCATTTGAAGGGATATCCGCATAGAGATTCAATTTTCCAGTCTATTTCCGGGAGCGGGTAGCAGTCCTGTGGACATGCTTTATTGAGATCTGTAAAGTCTACGCACATCCTCCAACTGCCATCGCTCTTCTTTACCATCACTGGGTTAGAGAGCCAGTCATGGTAGTAGACTTCACGCATGATGCCTGCATCTACTAACTTATGTACTTCTTCCAGGATGGCTTTTGCGCGGTCTGGAGCTTGTCCGCGCTTTTTCTGTCGTATTGGAGGATATCCTTGTCGGATTTGTAGCTTATGTTCCGTGATGGAGCGTGGCACTCCTGTCATATGCTTAGGTTCCCATGCAAAAATATCCAAATTATTTTGCAAGAGTGCGCATATAGCTGACCTGCCTTTGTCAGACAGAGACCCACCAATAGATACCTGTTGATCCGGGTATTCAGGGTGAATGGCGACCGTTAGGTTTGGGACTTTGATTGCGCGCTGTTCTGGAACAATACTTACGTCACTTGTCACTGCGTTACATTCCTTGGGTGGTGTGGTGGTATTGTAAAGGGTGACAATACCTCCTTCCACTGGGAACTTTAGCATCCCGTGCGCTGTGGATGGCACGGCGCGGATAGATGATATTCCAGGTCTCCCGATGATACCATTGTACGGAGAGGGGGATCTGATTATCATGAAATCCATCCAGGTAACCGTAGAGTGTGGTTTGTCACCAACTTCTACAAATAGACGCAATTGCCCCGTGGGCCATATCTTCTCTCCTGTGAAGCCAGTGAGCGGTGCTGTGGCTGGGATCAACTGACTCTGTATCTCAGGTCGCAGTTTCTTGAAGCAGTGTTCATATATAATATTAGCGGATGCACCTCCATCTATATACATGCGACGGATGTCGTGACCCCCCGTATGTATTTCAATGGTAAGTGGATCCACCACTGCGTTGTTCGCAGTCAGAGAGGGGAAAGAGATTTCGTTTCCCTTAGAGAAACGCTGACTAACTTTTTGTCTTGTCGCGCGCGGCCATGGCTGTATCATGTAGATGATATCTGCCTTTTCTCTTGGCGTCTCTTTCTTGGCCACTGGTTTTTGTTTATCTTTCCCTTCTCTGATTTTTTTTACGAGGTGGTCCATCTTTCCTTCCTTTACCAATTTTTCAATCAATTGGCGCAGTTGGACGCAATCGTTAGTTGCGTGGCCCTTCTGTCCATGGTATTCGCAATAACCATTCCCTATACGCTTATCCTCTGGGGTGCGGATTGGTGGTGGTTTCGGGAAGTTCGCTCCTTCTGTTGCGAATATCTCCTTTGGAGTTTTTGTTAACGGGGTATACTTGTCGTTTCCCCTTCCGCCGCCTTGATTACGGTAACTCCTATTACGATTGCCGCTCTGGTCATTGGATTGTCTCCTTGACTCTTCTTGCGACCTATGGTTCGAATAGCTTTTCCTGCTATCCGCGGCGGCTTCTTCTCCTTGGACGAAAGACCTCGTGCGCTTCATGAGCTCATCGAAGGTTAGGGGAACCTTATCATTTAGCTTTTTTATCAGATCTGGGTTATTGATTGCATTCATAAAACCCGATATTTTGAGTATCTCTGGACACGCCTTGACTTTCATGCACTCGTCCTTGAAGCGTTCCATGAAAGCGCTTGTGGATTCCCCTTGTCGCTGTTTAACCCTAGCGAGTTCGACAGGGTTTTTTGCGCACTTCTTTCTTTGGGTGAAGTTTAAGCGAAACGCTCTGCGCAACTCTTCAAACCCACCAATGCTTCTGCGTGGAAGCTTACTAAACCAGTTGCGCGCATTTCCTACTAATGTGGAGTTGAACATATGGCACCACACAGGCTGTGGCCAATTTTCGATAGTAGCTGCTGATTCGAAAATTTTTAGGTGATCATCAGGATCACCTGTCCCATCATATGTTTTGACATTAGCAGGCATGCGCCTTTTCTTATTTTCAGAAAAGTCACTGATGCGCCTAGTAAACGCATCAACCTTTTGGCGACGCCAGGGGAGAGACATGTCTTCATCATCCTGGTCGCGGTATTTCCCTCTTGATTTCCAGTGTCCAGTCTCGCTGTCCGAGGAATCTCTTGAAGATGAGCGGACTCTTTTGTGACGCTTGCGTCGACTATCATCAGAGTCTGAGCTTGCTCCTCTGTGGCGCTTGCGCCGACTATCATCAGAGTCAGAGCTTGAGGGGCTTTCACTTGGGGAGCATCGTCGCCCAAGCCTATCTTGGATTTTGCGCTTGCCAAGCCTAGCGTGGACATTGGCGCGCCGCTCCTCCTCTTCAGGCTCTTCCAGATGTTGAAGGTCGGCTGCTTCATCATCCACAACCTTCCTTCCAATCCTGGCAAACACTGGTAGTTTGTGACTATCCTTCTCGCGTCTTTCCTTTCGGTAGCGCGGTGGGGATGCGTCAGGATTAGGGTCAAAGTTGAGTCTGCCGTGCAGACTTTGGCTTGACCTCTTCTTTGCCTCCTCTCGCATAAGTGCAGTTAAGGCTTCGTAGTTTTGAGATACGAAGTCACTTGGGACCAATTCGGAGGTAACTCCTTCTAGCGCGATAGAGTCGGTTTCCAAAACTGGATCCTTGTTTCGTACAGGCGCGTTGGGAGGCTCAGTGAAGTTTACTTCTGGCATGGTAAGAGGTGTGCGCTCCAGTTCTATCTCGCTAGTACTTGTCGTAATAGCGGGGGTAATCCTGTTAAGCGATTCTACTGCAGGAAAGACCGGATTCGGGTGCGCTCCTAAGCTTCGAGGCGTGCTGGTTGTCCCAGAGGCCTGCTTAGAGGCTGCATCAGTTTGATGCTTCTTCCCTAGCAGGTCGTCCTGCGTTTTCTTCCCATGCGGACTCTTGTGACTTTCGTGTTTCGTCATTCTAGTTTTTGGTAAAATCCTTAGTGTAGGGTCCCACGGATGGCGCCACTTGTTGATACAAAAGTTGGGCGTTCCTTGATAGGACTTCTATTCTCGTACCAATTCGAATCTTAATGCTTGATGAGACCTGCGCACTAAGAAAAAGAACAAACACCGTTAGGCTTATCGAGGGATTGTCTCCCCCGATTATCCTCCGGCGTGAGAGTAAGTAATCGAACGTAGGGTTTAGTTTGTGGTTAGGGTTTATTGAAGATCGTACCTTTTACCGAGGGCTGGAATGCCCTTTATATATGCACGAAACCCTAATAGGTTTCGTGTTCCCTACTCTTCGGCGTGTCCGCCGACATCGGAGATTTGGTATATATCTTCTTTATTTAGAAGATATTCCATATATTCTCCGGAAATAGCTTTGGGGTTAGGCCTTGTCGGCCCAAGCCGCGCAACTGGTAGTCCAGTTGCGGCCCATACGTGGTGGGCTTAATTGTTAGTATTGTTTACTAACCGGGTTCGTGACCCGGGTATAGACTATACGTCATCAGATTCTAACCAATGTGGTGTTGGTTCCTCACTAGTATCATAGGCATGTTTCTTAACATCATAGACTGACCAAGTATCTCCTTCTCCTACCGCTATCTTGGATTCCTTACAATCAATCATAGCACTAGCGGTCGCCAAAAATCCTCTACCTATCAACAAGGGGCATGTAGGGTCGCTAACCATATCAAGGACGTGGAAATCGGCTAAAATGGTTAGTTTTCCAATGTGTACTAACACGTCCTTAACTACTCCAACCGGGTAAGCAACACTCCCATCCGCTAAACCTATTATCACCTCGGTTTCTTCAAGTTTTCCAAGTTTTAGAGAGGTGTAGAGAGGTAACGGAAGTAGGTTAAGGCTTGACCCAAGATCGGCTAATGTGTCATAAGCCTCCGAATTACCGATCTTGCAAGGTAGAACAAATAAGCCCGGATCATCTAATTTCTTAGGTAGCTTGTTTTGAACGAAGGCGGTCCCTTTTTCGCCTAACTTGAGCTTCTTCTCATCCAACACATCAACAACCGGACTTTCAAGGTGGAGCTCCTTGAGTTCTTCGTCAAGGTTTTGAGTGGGAGGTGTTTCAACTATGTTGTTGACCAATTTGGGCGTCATAACTTCTTGGTCATTTGGAACGACTTGGGTTTGTTTGAAACACGTGCTCATGGAATTGACCGAATAATATTATGGACAAGAACCGGGAGACGTAACCGATGAAACGGCGTTGACGTTTAGTTTCGGGTTCTTGACCGTGTTGCTAGGGAGTGCTCCCATTTCTCGGTCATTGAGGGCTTTCAACAAAGTGTCAATCTTATTGGTCATCTCGCTTTGTTTTTGTTTGAAATCGGCTTCAAACTTGGCTAAACGAGCTTCTTGAGATGCCATAAATTGGGACATCAATCCTTCAAAGTTATTGGTACTACCATTTCCGGAAGGATTGTTGTTAAGAGTACGGTTCGAGTTGGAACCGCTTGATTGGAAACGATTAGGTGGGTTGGAAGAGTTGGTCTGTTGTGCGTTTTGGTTTTGTTTCCACCTAAGGTTCAGGTGATTTTTCCATGAGGGGTTGTATGTATCACCGTAGGGGTTTGGCTCAGGTTTGAAAGTGTACCACTTGTCTCCCGCTCCGTCGGTACGCGAGGATGCGTAGTCCGCAAAAGCTTGTTCGGGGAGTTCCATGCAATCACGAGTGTCGTGGGGACCACTACATAATTCACACGAAGAAGTGATTTTGTTCACTTGGCTTGAAGGTTTAGAAGCCTCGTAGGATTTCATGAGAAACTTGACTTGGTCTTCAAGTTCTATGATCCTACGGTCGGAAGTGCTTGAATTGTTCGAAGGTAAAGATATTACCTTGACCGTTTTATTCAAATCACGGGGATCATTCCAACTTTCGTTGTCATAAAGAGCAAGATCTTCTAGGAGAGCCCATGATTGTTCCGCACTTAGATCACGTAGCTTACCACCAGCCGCTTGGTCAATAGTTTGCCTCGTGGAGAGATTGATATGGTCATAGAAGATTTGGACTTGGAGCCAAAGTTCTAAGCCATGGTGAGGGACTTTTTGGAGTAAGTCCTTGAATCGAGTCCATGCCTCGTAGAGGGTTTTGCCTTGACATTGTTGGAACATCAAGATATCATTCCTTAGCTTGGTAGTTCTTCCCGGTGGGAAAAACTGAGCAAGGAAACGAGTGGTGAGATCATCCCAAGAGGTGATGGATCCTGCAGGTTGACGCTCTAGCCATTGACTAGCTTGGTCCCGCAAAGAGAATTGGAAGAGACGCAGTCGGGTCGTCTCTCGAGTAGCAACATCAAGGTCTATGAAATCAACGATTTTGAGAAAGTCCTTGAGATGTTGATTAGGATCTTCAGAACGAAGTCCATGGAATGCGCATCCGCTTTGCACCAACCGGATGGTGTCGGATCGCAAGGGTGTGACATTGGCTCCTTGAGTGAGCTCAATGGTGTTTCGATAGCCATGGTGGCTAGGACGGGAGTATTCTCCTAAAGTACGGGCTCTAGGAGGTGGTGGTTGTTGTGGTGGTGGGTTGTTGGGATTAAGGATATTACCATCTTCCATGATGTCGAATGGTAATGGTTACGAACAAAGAAACGAAGAAAATAGATAGACTAAAGAAAACCTAGAAAAAGAAAATAAAAATTTCACTAGAAAGGAATCTAGTGAGTAGACCTATAAAATAAAAATTCAACCTAAACAATAACTATTCCCCGGCAGCAACGCCAAAAACTTGATGCGTGGTTTTGCAACCTTATAACAGGTTTTACCTCTCGAGGGATCTCAAGAGGCTTACAACCCCACCAGGCAGTGTACCTGACCGATGTAGTATAGTGTAGTGGTAAGTACGGGGGATTGATCGTTCTCCACAGGGAATAGTGTTCGTTAGGTATGAAAAACTACTCTAATAGGTCTAAGGGTGAGAGAAGATTCTTTTTGTGTTTTTATATTTTTTTATGAAAGCAAGTAAAATCTCAGGTTTGAAAGAGTGAGCGGAATTAGTTGCTAGTCAACTAACCCAAATAACTACGAATGCAAATAAAATAAAATAACAGAAAATGAAAATGTGGTGAAAACTTATGTGGAGAGGAATATGTTTACTTAGATTTCCTTACTCCCTAACTATCTTTTACTGGTTAATTAGTGTGTATTAATTGCGTGGATGACGGGTGTATTCCTTAATACCAATCGTGGGGTGGCGTACGTACTTCCCCAACTCTACAAGCTCCTACTTCACTCCTATGTCGAGCCGGCTAGGAAGCTCCTAACATGGGATCACTAGAATTCGCTTGTGCATTAAATACAACCATAAAAACCTTTAGTACGCATTGGTTCATGTTTCTTAAGACGTTCAAGCAAGTTACCGAATAGGAAGTTAGCCAGTTTTCTTAAGCCTAACATAGATGAACAATCATCCAATACAACTAATAACACACTAATAACCAATAATCAATAGCTAGGTTTCATTAGATCTAAGCAAACACAAGATAAATCTAGCCTAGCATGTTAAACAAAAGACAAGAACAAGATAGAATCAAACAACACATAGACATATTGAATGATTAATTGATAACTTATCTTCAATGTAACATGGAAGATCTCAAGGCAAAAAGCCTTGAAAAAGCTGCCAAATTCGTCTTAGGGTTCTTACACACAAAATTCCTCAATAAGTTCCACACTAATGACAAAAAATTAGAAAACTATATATAGACTTTCAGATCTGACGGCGTCACGTTATGGAGTGTGACGCCGTCACCTCGCCGCTTTTAGGGTTCCCGGATGACCTTCTTGACGCCGTCCCTCTTTAGCTCTCCAAAAATCCGTTCTGGCTTATCAAGGCTTGACGCCGTCAGAATTAGGCGTGACGCCATCCCCCTTTAAATTAAGCCGTGACGACCTTGATCAGATTAAAGCGTGACGCCGTCAGAATTTCATGCTAATTTCTCTGACTTATCATGAGTAATTTTCACATCCACCACTTTTGCCAAGCCATGACGCCGTCCAGGGTTAATCCTGACGCCGTCAAAGGTAATTTCCAGCACAATTTTGAGACTTTGTCGTTTTCTTCACTTTTATGCTCCAAAAACGTCCAAAATGCCTCCTTTTCCATATTTCTTCTCAAAAGTACCTAAAATGACAAAAGGAACGATTTAGGGCAATATTTGATCAAATAAATACAATTTAGGGCTTAAATGACCCCTTAAAAATGGTACACTTTTCGCTTCATCCACTAGAATAATCATCATATGATTGTAAAGCTCCTAATACAAATCTGTATTTATTATTTTTACAATCATCATATGATTGTAAACCCCTTCACAATTTAGCTGTAAGCATGAATGGTTTTGACATGAAAGCTGTACTATCCAAATATTATGCCACACAACTTTCGACACATCTGTTTGAATCTTCTCGGAGACATATAGCAAACATTGTTGTTGCTGCTGTCTATGCTTCAGGATATGATTATGAGGGTGCTGGTCCTTATGAGAATAATATAGATGATTTTGAAGATGGGTTCAACCTGATTGGAATAAAAAAGGTACGTGCCTGTCTAAACAAGTCTTGGTTTTCCACACTTTTCCTCTCGGTTTTATTTATTTTTAACTTTTCTAAATATATATAAGAATTTGCGTGATTTGTATGCTTGCATATTTTGTTGAGAAATTCTTTGATTTTTTATGGTGAGTTTGATATAAAGGACTCTAAAAATATTAAGGTATGATTGTATGATGTTAAATTTGATATAAACAGCAGTACTAAGTTATCAACAGCAGTACTAACTCACTCGCATAAATTAGGAGCAGTACTAACCTTTCAATCAGGAAGCTTGCAAATTTTGACATTCGATGCTTCTGTCTAGGTATGATTAGAGTCGACCATATCAAAATCCAACTAAAACTCCTATCAGTTAATGCAATATTGAGGCCAAGATAGTCCTATGTGGAGGTAATCTTGAATTGCTTTACATTATTAAATGTTAGACTTTTCAGGACGATGCGTTGATATTGGAGCAAGACATCATGTGATTAAAGTCATCTTGAATAGGGAAAAACAAGCAGGAATTGAACCTAATCCTGATAATTGATGCTTTCATGAAAGGGTATTTCCAGGCCATATTTAAGTGACATTCATACTGCTATACTACGGGCCTATTCCGTTGGTGGCTGTGTTTGATGTTTCGGCTATAAACAAGTTGATTTTGCTTAACAAATGATAGTATATTTATCGTTGTTGTAATAATTGATTAGTCTGTTGCTAAAATGTAATAAAGGAAAGGCTGTGACCAAGTTGATTTTGAATTTTAGCTTTGATGCAGTTAACATGATTGAGAATATTGCAGGGGCATACACTTTAACTGTTCTCATTCGTTCTGTTAATGATGAAGGGAAATTCGAGTGGCATACTATGCTTTATGTTGTATTCTTGGTGGTTTGTTGTATCTAAATTATATGCTTAAGAAATGATAGTATATTTATCATTGACTCATTGTTGTAATTATTGATTAATCTTCATTGTGAAATTTATAGGGTGTTAGTGGAGCGTACAACAAATCAACAGCCGAGAAAGCATACCCAAATTGTGAGCGAACTATGATCAGGTTTTAATATTCATCACCATCTTTGAATTAATACTTTTATGTTTTAGAAGTAGCCTTAACCGAACACCCTTTTGACGTACTAACATAATTTATTTCACCTGTTTTTGCTCTTCATATTAAATGGATCTATATAAGATTTTTGTATTTTGAATGTATGTATTCTCAGTTACATGGAACGAGTTGTTTCCAGTATTTGTGATGTATTACTCCTATAGTGTTGGAAATTCTCATGTATGTATAGTTGATTAGTTGATTTGGATTAGGAGGTGATAGTCTTATTACGTAATAGGTACAACGTTTCATATCTTGGGACTTGGGCTAAGTTTGGATGGTAAAGGTAGGAAAACAAGTAATGGATGATAACATAGTGGTTTAAGTGGGATTAAAAGCCTTTTTTTTTGCTGTTGACTCTGCAGAAATAGTGAGAAAGAGCATTATAAGGATGGTGTTCAGACTATTTAGGTGCTCTGGGTGCACAGCAGGCAAATGCTATAATTGTTGGTCATTTGTGACCATGGTGAAGAAGTAAGTAGTATAGCATGAATGGCTTTAGAAGAAGGTAAAAGGTGACACATCACCATGATATAATTAGAAGGAGGCACTGCCATACCCAGTTAAGTCTGCAAACACTTCATATATTCTTTCTATCGAGTATTAAATTCTTATTCTTAGAGTGTGGTTTCACTTTTCTGAAGAGTTGACGAAGTCAGTAGTGAAGCTCTTTACATAGGTGATATTGCGCTCATTTTAGTAAGTTATAGGTCCTAGAAAATATGGAAGATATGCTTCTGTTTTCTTTTCTAGGAGCTGCAAGCCAGATCCTTCTGATATAATAGTGGATCGTTGTGAAAGTGTTGCTCCCATGTTTGCCTGTTTCAACTTTATCCTTTTGTATTTGCGCTTGGTTTCGAAGTATAGTTTCTCATTTGCAGGTATGGTGAAGTCATGTACAGAATTCGAAATTTGAATTAAAATGACGTATTAGATCCACCTCTGTCATTGATTAGTAGATAAGCTTCTGTCTGCCTAACAGATGCTCAGAATTACAACATGTACTTTGTGTTTGATGCAGGATAGTTATCCATAAATGTTACATTGAATAACAATTGTCAGTGTATCACATAGTAAAAGTTCCATTTTAAGTAGCTTCAATATTTAGATGTGCAAACATTGATTATTATGGGAGATTCTGTGATTACATTGGTATAAAATGTTCACATAAATGAAATATCAACATAGTAAAATCCAAATCCCAATATTTTAGATATTCTGGAACCTGTACCAACAAGTAGAGAAACACTACTAATTGCTGTAATCTCATGGCTTCAGTTCCTCATGCTTTGTTTCGTATACTATTGCTATAAAATTACTTTTCAAACTGCATATATGTTGGTATGATTTTATGAGGCTTGGGCATAACAAATATTGTGTGTCTAACTCATGGGAACTGTTCCCATGTGGTAGATAATGAGTGTGTCAAATAAGAAATTAAAATTTATATTATTGCAATTATAGTCTAAATTTAAGCTATTCATAAGCGTATGACCAGGTAGATAATGAGTGTGACCGGTTAGATCTTTTAGGATCATTTCCATTTAAGCTATCATATGCAAATGGATTGAAGCTGCTGCATTTTGTAAATCTCTATTCTTACACTCATTATGGCAATGTATTTAGATATGCAGCTGCTTTGAAGGATTTGAGAATCTGGGTGATGATGTTGTGCCTCTGGATTCACCCGATAATCTTCCAATAATATACTAACGTTGACTGTTTGGAATCTATCATAATTGGTGTGAGTCGTTCAACATTTACGATCATATGATCTTCTTCATGCTGATCATCTTTTCTCTGATGTTAAGGTAATATATCTGCTTCACGTACCAGTAATCAGCTCTTTTTAACGATCATTATACCTTATGGTTGAGCCAGATAGTGAACGTTAATCAATATTCATTAATTTGCACTCCCGCCAGATAAGTGGTTTTGTTGTGATCACTGTGATATGATCCATGGTGCTATTCAAGGCGTGGTTGCCAACTCTACGGCTGTAATTTCGAGTTCAGTTTTGAACATAAGTAACAAGAAACACACAGAGAAAGTCTAAGATTTCCTCAATAACAACGCGTCACATGGATTACTCTAACTATAAAGATATAGTTGTGGTTATTGCAGCCACAAAAGAAAACACGACAACTGATCGTGCACTTTGCTATCAATTGTATCAGACACTAAAGAAAAAAATGACAATTGTTCTTGCATCCCAATCTAAGAGAATCAAACGTGCCCAACAACTTCCCCGCAGTGAGTAAAGCTTCCCGAAATTGCTACAGGTAACATATGCATATGAGTTTAACTAATTTAACCATTAACTATAAACTCTTACATGTTATCTATCCAATCCTCTTACTGCACAAAGGTCCGATACTTGATTTTTCTCTTTGTCTCTCTCAGTTAAGTAGTTGTTGTGAGATTGACCAAATAATACTTCACCTATCGAGGAATGCTGCTGTGCCGAAATTTTCTCTTTCCATTGGGGTAGGCGACGGCCATAAGTTATTGCCATCGTTCTTCATGTTGCAGCAATTAGTGATATTAGAACTTCATAATTGTGCATTTCAACCTCCTTCAGCATTCAAGGGATTTAGTAAGCTTATCAGTTTATCCTTTGACAAAGTCAGCATAACATCAAAAGCTCTTTTGCGTTTTATCTTAAATTGCCCACTGCTAAAGGATTTCACCCTGGTATGGTCCAACAAGAATTACTATTCTCCGAACTGAATATTGGTCGTATATTTATTCAGATATCAACTTGGTTGCATAAATAAAACCATATACTTTATCAATGTTGATTAAACATATAAAAAAGTTTGAGTAACTGCTATGTTAATGGAATGTTGTTTCTGTTTTTGGCATATAGATTGAGTGGATGATGTTTGTTATATTGAATGCAGGTTCAATGTTTCACGGATTTTTCCGACTGTGATGGCTGCTGCTATAGTGTGCATTGTTAGTAAAAGAGATTGAGAATGATAACGGTAGTTGTGAAGGTGAGTACTTGTGACTGTTTATAGCATAAGATTTGTTTTTTTAGCTTGGGTTGTTTATATAGCTTGGGTTGTTTATATAGCTTAAGATTTGTTTTTTAGTTAATGTTCTTGGCTTGCCCGACACTGGCGGGCAGGTAGTTTATGTTTTGGATCAAGTTTTGGCTCTAGAAGATGAATTGCTCCTCAGATTAAGCAGCAAGGGCTCAACTACAAACCGAAGATTCTTGGGGTGAGAAAAATTTATCATTTATTATCCATTTTTGAGTGAGATGCATTAATGTTAAGTTAAATGAGAATGTTGTTCATCTGAATTAGGTGACTCGCCCATTTAGGACAGAAAAAGGCATTCTTCGTAAATGGGTTTCTCGGTTTGATATTTATCCATACCTTGAGAAGTTCACCCAGGTACGCTTCCCTTTATTTTGCTTCGTGTTTGTGCTCATTTGATGGGATATTAATCACTATAACTAAATTATTTAGGATGCAAGTGAAGAGAAGACCAAGTACGAAGATTCGGACATGAAATGGAAGGAACTGGACCCAAAATATCACTTTTCATGTCAATTTACAGCTGATACGATTGCTATGAATTCAGCAGATTTCATCATCACAAGTACTTTCCAAGAGATTGCTGGAAGGTTTGTTATCAAGACGCAACCACATTACTTCTTAATAATTTTTAAACACAAACATGGTTTTGAGTCTTTTTTGATGTTTGATTTCAGTAAAGATAGACCTGGACAGTACGAAAGCCATCAAGCATTTACACTACCGGGGCTATATAGAGTTGTTTCAGGCATAAACGCGTTTGATCCCAAATTCAACATTGCTTCACCAGGAGCTGATCAATCTGTCTACTTCCCATACACTGAAACACATAAGCCACTAAAAAGCATACCTGTTAATTTTTTCGTAACTAAAACTACAATATTTTTCGTTTCTTTTAGTTAGTACTTAGTAACATTTTGTATATTTTTTTTTCTTTATTATAATCAATCACCCTACACCCATGTAATCTACCAGGTTGAAGTGGTAAGTAACGAAGAAAGGACTTTATCAGCACAAAGTTTGGCAGCATGAACAAGGCAATGTACATCAAGAGCGGTTAGATAGGATATCTCGAATGTCTGAGATTGAGGACCTACAGGCACCACGTGAGCCTCCGGTCACGCCACTTTGTATAAAGGTTTGAATTTTAGTATTTTAACTACTAATTTCGTAATTTATTTTATCTCGGTGTGTCTTATATTCTGATCTTAAATAGGATCTTCGGGATTACTTTGATTCTCAACAAATTAATGCAAGGAATCAGGAAGCTGGAATCAAACAGATGAAATATAGGCTGAGCACTTCTGAAGCTTATGGTTCTTTAAGGGTGTTCATCTCTGAAAATAGGACCGTAGGATTGAAAGATCCTATAGTTAGACCCGAAGTAGCTGTCATGGTAAATAGCCAGAATCATAAAAGTTGTTGTGTTTACAGAAGACAGTATTTAGACATGTTTTTTACTTTTTAGACATGTTATATAATTTTTATAGAAAAACTTCTTTATGATTACCCACCCGCAAACATAATATTATAATTACAACTCATGCGTCAAACTTATAATTCACTTTCTCTAAAAATTTCCCACCCAGTTAATTATAAATAACTTTGTAAAAAAAACAATATACAATATACAAAAATTTGCAATAAGGCATGAAAAAATGAATATACAATATACGTTGTGGCGAGTGTAGGCTACTGAAAAACTTCAATGGCACATTACACTATCGGTGTGATCCAAGACCTTTTTTACTTTATGCCTCGATTATACTCTCTTTAATCTCGGCACAGTTTAACCTGGGATCAAATGGGGTAGACCCTCAAGGTAAAAAAACTGTTTTAACAAATCAATGTAGCAATGTAGCAAGTTTCTGACTTTAAGGTAGGAGATGAAGATAAATCAAAGATATTAACGAAATTAAACAAAGAAAAAGTGCCATTTGGTACATGAAAATTGATTATAATTATCAAATGCTTACTAATCATTTTGAACTCAATTTTTCACATGTTTCGAGCAGTACAAACCTGATAAGCCAACAGTATAAACTGTCCACGAGCAGTACAAACTTGAAACCAAAATGAGCTAGGAGTATGAAGTGTGAATGGACAGTACAAACTCTTTCCCATAGCAGTACTAAATCTTAAAAACGTATCCTTACTTCCAGTTCCAACAATAAATTCATTCGTAAATGCACCCTTAGTATCAGTATCTTTAATGCATCATCGAACCATTATTAGGAGTAACTTCAAAACACTGCACCCACATCAGTATACCAAACAATGAACATGAATATCATGTGGGTGTTTCTGGAAAGCTTTGTCTTATAAAACCATTTGTCTTAGAGAATTTACGCAAGCATAACATGAGTGACGATGACATGTAGGATGATATGGTTGATTTCTTTTTGTTAAATGCAGGTCGAGATTACTGTTGGTATTATTGTGCTGATATTTTGATTACCCACCCGCAATATGAGCATTGTGGCATTGAGCAATATAATTCATAATTATTAAGAATTTGTTTTGATTTGAATAGTCAAAAACTTGAATAACTCTACTAAATCAATGGTCATACATTTCACAAAAGTAATACGGTCATCTTACACATGTGAATTACAATGAGGAAAGATGGTGGATGACTAAAATGACAAGGGACCGCCTGTAGGGCGGGGTTTAAATTTTTGATCATATGTAATTGGCTCTATTTAATTGTATTTAATATAACAAACTTAAAACATAATTTTAAGCTAACTAAAACCATCAAGCCAGATAAAACAAACGTCCTTAAAAATAATTTTAGAATAACTAAAACCATCCAAATTATAATTACAAGTTATGCCCGTCTATCGGGCGGGTTACAAATTTTCTAATCATATATAATTGGCTCTATTTTATTGTATTTAATATAACAAACTTACAACATAATTTTAAGTTAACTAAAACCATCTAAATTATAATTAAAAGTCATGCCCGCCCATTGGGCGGGCCTTGAAGTCTAGTATATATATATATATATATTGCATTTTGTGTGTTTTTGTTTTTGTTTTTGATAATTTATGCAGGTTAGCATGCTTGATCTTGAAGATGCGGAATCATTCAATCTCAATATCTGATTTAGAGCCTGCTAAAGATTCCGAGGTTCAGGCAGTATCATTTCTTTTATGTTCCATTTCCCTATTTTTATGGTTCATCGTTCTTTACATTGAGGACAATGTCAAACTTAAGTATGGGGGGGAGGAAATAGGAAAATGATATTGGAATTTTTTAAATTTTCTATATTTTTGAGCCTTGTTTTTAATTTGTTTGCCCTTATGATCTAGTTGTTTTCGCACATTTAGAATAATCTATATTAGAACAACTAGATCAATCCACTGATAAAACATGTAATTTTTGAAAATTCGAGATGTGTCCTGATTGACATTGCGATCCATTTTTAGGATTGATAACATTGCTAGCACAACTATAGCCCATTCCACTAAATTGTAAGGATTTAAGCCTATTCTTACATAGCATACATCTTTTATGCTTGATCTTTTTGCTATGAGTGTGCCGGTGATCTTATTTATTCTAGAACTTGTACATGCAAATCATTACCAGACCGCAGTGAGATTACCTTGTGTGATATAAGTATATTCGTGTGATAAGAGGCAACCTTAGGAATTAAACCAAATGGCCTTCCATTTTTCATCTAATGATATATTAGCTGGCCACATCGGTTAGTTAACCACTTATATGAACCCATTTGTTAGCACTCAATTTTAGTGCTAGATACCATTAGTACACCCTTTGAGCCATCATTTTCATTTCGTTACACCAAAAAATATAAAAATATTTTACACCTTTAGCCTTAACCTTACCCATAGTCACGTCTTGGTTGGTTACTAGCTACAAAGGAAAGATGGTTGTTATGTGGGAATCCTTGAAATTGAGAAAGTTGAGTATTGGTATTATGATCGATGAAAAAAAAAGTAATCGCAAGTGTATGGTGACAAGAATAGCCAATGAGCAATGAAAGAATGATATCGATTAAGGATGAGTTCTCGAGTTCAAAGGAAAGTGGTTGATGTAGCTAGTAGCATTCGGTTGTAGACTTTGACTATTTGTAATGTTTTTATTTTAAACCAATTTCATAAATATATCCCATGTCTTATCCCTACCTAATTGATTTTGTGGTAATTATCAAGTGTATTGACATGTGGTGACCATCCGATTTCTTGAGGAATTAGGTAGCGTTGTTAGCGATCTAAGGTTATCCTTAGTGACCATCCGTTATTTGGTGATGCAAGAATTCGTTGTTAGTGAGCTATTATGTTTTACATGAGATAGTTGCACATAAGTCTTATATAACCCTTGAAGCCTTAAACCCAAATAAAAGTCCTCTTAGATGTTTACACTTGGTGCTTACGCCACGTCGGTGGAGTTTTGTTTCTTGTACAAGCTTATGGTAATATTTAGATCATGACTGAGCAATGAGTGTTATTTTCTTATATACTCACCCAATACATAAATGAGTGATGAGTGAATTATACTTCATTCCTTTTTCGTGAGGTGTTTTAACATGTTATCAAGCAAGAGAATCATTAAGGTATTGTGAAACATCTCTACTTTTCACCTATAAACTTAAAAATATGGATCTTATCTTGTACTTGTACTTGATGGATTTGAATCTCATTTTTAGAATCATTATAATTTATATCATGTGGATTTACTTCTAAAAGCTAAGATTTGCTTGGGGGCAAGCTAAGATTTGCTTGAGTGTGGGGGATTTGATAACGCTCATTTTATACATGTTTTAGTTGCGTTATTTCTACGTTTATGCATTATATTTGGTTGTATTTGTGAACATATTATGCTTAAAAGGTGCAAAAGATGTATTTTAGTTCAGGTACGATCAAGTTCAAGGAAAAGGCTAAAAAGATGAAGAAAAGTTGTTAAATCAAGAGCTTATGCACAAACGTAGGATCCTTATCACAATAAAGGCTTTGGAAGGATCGTTAAAGATAAAGAATCAAGATTGCAATGATTTCCAAGTTCAAAAGATCAAGAATTGATGAAATGAATGAGAATTATGTTCAAACCCAAGGCTCATATCTCAAACCCAAGGTTGAAGCTGAATCCCAAACCCAAGGTTCATATCTCAAACCCAAGGTTGAGCAGTTATTCTAAAACCAAAGGTTCAGAGCCCAAACCTGAGGTTCAACAGACATCCAAACCGCCGGTCCTTGGTCCCGACCGTGGGTTTAGCCACTAAAAGTCATCCAAAGTTGCATTTAAGTGAAGAATTAAGTGCCATTACTCCAAAGTCCGATCATCTACTTCCATTAACTCATTTTTCCTTCATTTTATGACACTTTGGGAGTAAGTATTTTGCTTGGTGACCAAGGGGAGCCATCTTATATATACTTGGCCAAAAGATACAACAAAAAAGAACTATCTATCAAACAAGAGAAACCAACTATTATCATATACATAACTACCTAGAGACCAAAAGGGTTACAAACATATTCAAGGGGGCGACAAAGGAGAAAAACGCAGGAAAAAGGGAAAGCTTACATTCATCAATCATCAACTTAATCATTCAAGGAATCTTTGTTGATCATCTCACAAGTGTTCCTAATTCTTGTAATCATCATTACAACTTTTGTAAGACTTTTTAATCATGTTTTCAAGTGATAAATTTCTTGTGGTTATTTTGATAAAAACGACTCCTGAACTATATCTTTCGTGCTCACGACGACTCGAAAATCTCAAGTTACACCGGGGATTTAACGGAACATGGGGTACATTTAGTACACACTTATAAACAAAATCTTATACTTATCCTAAAATACATATCCCTACCCACTCCCACTCACATTTAATAATATACATAAAAAAGAAAAAAAAAGAAAAAAAAAAGAAAAAAAAAAAGAAAAATAGAAACAGATATAAGACATGCTCTTTTCTCCCCTCCCCTCATTCTCTTTCTTTCTTCCCCACCTCACTTCTGATAATCGAACGTCACCCATCGTCCCCACCATCTGTTAACTCAGATCTGGCTCAGCTCGATGACAACATAACTCCAAGAGGTCCCTAGCGACCCTGAAGCCACACAGGTCTGATCTATTTTGTCTAACCCTCGAAGTCAACATATCCAACCAAGAAGATGACGATATAGCTTCCTTATTTGGACATGGGAGCGTCTGGTCTTTATGAAAGGAGAGTCAAACGACCCTTGTTTATGTGCTATAAACTCTACTCGATTCCCAGGCGACCCACCGCACATCCAAATCATCATCACACACAATTACAAGGGCGATAGCTTGGTGAAGGAGGAAGTGGGTTTGCTTGGAATCGGGTTTGATTGCTTTTTTTTCTCCTCATCCTTCTGTAACCGTTTCGACCGAATTGTAAGGATTCTACAAATCTTGATTTTTCCTATTTCAATTGTAATCATGTTTTTAATTGTTTGTGGGTTGTATTTTTTGACTGAAGTACTAAACACATGATTGTTGTTGATTTTGTTGATTTATAAACTATTTCTGTCGACATAAAATTTTGTGGAATCATGATCTTAGTTGTGTATTGTGTTGGTGTGGCTCAATCTAATTTCAAAACTAATAATAAGGTCAATCTTGGCTCGGTTTGGAAGTATTTAGTTCTTTTGCTTGTTCTTGATCCATATTCAATTCGTGCTATAGAGTCTTGGTTCAAATCATTGCAAACATAAATTTAGGATGAATCTTGAAGTGTTGCCTTGCTTAAGTTGTTCTAGTCTAATGAGGCTAAATTGCTTCTGCTTGTCGAATGGTAGGCAAAGTATTGAGTTGTGCTCCAAGTATTGAGTTGTACTCAATCTTGGGTAGCTTCTTGTCTGTGTTCGAATAGGATTTAGAGTCATACACACTCTGGTATACGAACTTGTCATAAAACGCGTGGTTTGGTTTAAGTCCTAGTAGCTATTATGGATGAGTCAATTTCTTTTGGTCACAAGTAATGAGCTAAAACGTGTGTGTTGTGGTCAAAAGGTGAACCGAGAAGGCCCTCGGACTCACCAAAGGAGAACATGAACGTATAGCCGTGGTTCACTTTCATCTCGAAAGAATGTAATAATCGCGGCTAGAAGTCAAGTTGTTTAGCATTCTGGGTAAAAACCACCCCTGTTGAGTGTTCATTAGCTCGGTACCGAAGGTCCCTAATGGACTCCTACTAAGCACTCTATTGCTCGATTAATGGAGTCTCGTCTTTCCCTCATAAGACCATGTCAATAGTGCCCTTAAAAAAACTCCCCAAGTCGTGTTCATCTCCGGTCTTAGAGCCACTCTTGACTGCTGAAAAACTGGCTCTAAATTCTTCCTGAAGTACTAATACTAGATGTGTTTCCTTTTTTTGTTCTGGTGTACACTAAATCCTTGTTGTGGGCTGACATATTGATAAGCACAATTTTCCCTCCTCTCTGTTTGGTTTGCATTAACAGACTCAACTCCACAGCTCATTTGAATTGTTGATGGACTTGTTTAAGCTGGGTCATTGGTTAGGCCGCAGCCCACCAAGCATCCCACCATGTACAGCCCTTCTTCATTCCAATATAGTCCAAGTCTAAAACATGAAAGCCTGTTAACTTTATTAAGTCCACTCAAATTTAATACTTGGGCCACAGCCCACTCTCACGAACTCGTGTTGTGTACACTCGCTTCGAATATATTAAGCCGTCATCACAAATCATTTAACTAATAAAACGTGACAATTTTATATTTTAACTCCACGATCTATTTAAAATAAAAATACTACATATTATAACTCGACAAATTTTTATTAGTGATCATTTATGTATATATGACGTGAAAATATTCAAAATGGAAAAACATCAATTTTTACTATTGACAACCTATATATATATGAGCCAATAATTAAAATGAGAAATCATAAGCTAGCTAAATGTTTTTTCCTAACATACAACTTGAAACGATTATGTCAAAACTTATATAAGTCAAATAAATAAGAAACGATTATTTTCTTTTAATTTACTAAAACAACATTTTCTCAAACACAAGTTATAACTCACCATGTATTAGTGAAACCTTGTCAACTTCACATTTTTCCACAAGGACCATGTGTATGTATGTATGAAAGTATATATCCACACGTACATTCATTTAAACGCCAACAATCCTATATGTCGTTCACGTCGACATTCAATAGTTATTATCCTTCGTGCGTAGTTTTCCGATCTTTGTCAACTCAAAGAATCACTATCCCTATTCTGTTGTACGTTTGTAAACCCCGATGAGCCAATAACTACAAATGTTAAAAACATTGTTTTAACTTAAATGCTGCCACACCAGCAACATCAACATAACTCTTTAAAACAATTGAAAATTTTGAACTTGAACCGTGAACTAAAACAAACCTTACTAATATAGGTCGCGTGTTGGTGTCGAACACTATCTGAATTGTTGTGTTATCTGGCTGCTACTTGACAAGGTGAGTTCTCGTAGCCCCTTTTTCATTATGTTTTCCTTGGGGGAAAATGGTACTCAAATGACATTTTAACTGTTTTCATGCTGTGATTATACTGTTTTCATGATTTTGGACATATACGTGTGATGATGCAATTATATGATGTGACGTGTTTGTTTTGTGATTTCTTGATTGTGCCACTGTTAACTCTCTGTTGAGAGCCCACATGTTATAGGTTCAGTTGGTGGAACTGTTAACTCTCTGCTGAGAGCCCATAGGTTATAGGTTCAGTTGGTGTAACTGTTAACTCTCTGTTGAGAGCCTACGTGTTGATAGATCTATCGGGGTAGCTCCCCACATGATATTGGTTATGAGTATGATGGACATTATAGGTTCAGTTGGCGCAACACTATTACTGTTTGGATAACCTGCTTGTAATTGGTATTCATGTGCACTATTGTCCTATGTTATATTTCACAGCTCAACGGTTTTACTTTTAAACCTACGAGCTCACCAACATTATGTTGACGTTTTCGAATATCCATTTTCAGGTGTTAAGAATGAAGGTACCATAGAAGGTTGAGTAGAGACCTGACTTAGCAAGACTTAAGACAAGACCCTTCCGGGTTATAACTCATGAAGCTGCATTTGGATATTGCTTAGTGATGTTGTGTAACTTTGAGACTCATGTTGTTTTGTATTTTGTACTTAATCATATTGTGGGAGTTTGTGACTATTATCAGATCAATGTATTACATTTAGTATTTCTCTATTATGACGCCTTGTGTTCTTGACAATGAGGTCATACCCCGTAAATTCCATTCCGCTGCGCCATTTTTGGGGTGTGACAGATTGGCATCAGAGCCAAGGTTATAGAGAATTAGGTGGTTTAACCTAGACTATAACCTAAGAATCCTCATATAGTTTGCATTATAGGAACTGCGTGTGCGATAGTATGACACGAAGTGATGATGATAAGTAAATGCAGCATGATGCTATCCTAAAAACGCCTGGCCAACGTTTTTACGATAACATGATGCGGCATGGACTTATCAAATTTATGGACTGTCAGATAGGAAATTGAGCATAGTAGTACGGCACGTATACCGACCTATCCTACCTACCTCCTATCTAACGTCTACCAATGTCCCACTTTGTAAAATCATGCCTCCAAGAAGATCGACATGAGTTAACCGAGGCATTCCACCATCGAGGGGTGGAAGGACTGGTGGGTAAGGAGGTAGAGCAGGAGGTCGCGGCACGGGAAGTGACAATGCCAGCAATGAGACTCCTGATGTTGCTACCATTATCGCCCAACAACTACGGGAACTGTTACCCACCATTGTCACCCAAGTTGGCGACAATATCGGCAACCAAGGGAACAATGTGAGTGGGAATGATCAAGCGGACAACGACGGTGGAAGTGATCACGTCAATGACAGGAACCACAACAACGGTAACAAAGGATGTACTTACAAGAAATTTACCGCGTGCAAACCGGTGGACTTTGATGGTTGTGGAGGTGCGATAGCTTATAATCGATGGGTCGAGAAGATGGATTCAGTGATTGACATAAGTGAGTGTGTGAGTCATCAAAAGGTGAAGTATGCTGCTTGTTCTTTGATTGGAAAGGCATTGACTTGGTGGAATATACAAATTCAGGCTAAGGGCAGAGAAGCTGCCATAGGGATGAGTTGGGATGAATTTAAGGCATTGTTAAGAGAGGAGTATTGTCCAGATAATGAGATGCAGAAACTGGAACATGAATTCTACCATCACACCATGGTGGGAACTGGCCATGCGGCTTATACGGATCGGTTCCATGAGCTCGCTAGACTAGTACCTCATATGGTCACTCCTGAATCTAAGAGAATTGAAAGGTACATCTATGGGTTGGCCCCTGAAATTCGTGGAATGGTGAAAGTGACTGAGCCTGCTACTATCCAGAGCGCGATACTGAAATCTGCAACCCTGACGGATGAGATGATCAGGAATGGGACATTGTCTAAGGGTGGTGAGAAGAGGAAGGCCGTGAGTGAGCCACGTAAGCAAGATGAAGCAAATGGTAACCATAAGAAAGCTAAGTGGGGAAAAGGATTTGTGGCAACTGGCGCCGTCAAGAAGGAGTATCAGGGCCCTTACCCTATGTGTGCCAAATGCAACTACCATCATCCAGAGATTAGACCATGCCAAGTAGTATGCTTTAACTGTAAGCGACCTGGCCATTTGGCAAAAGATTGTAGGGTAGTAGCTAAACAAGTGACACTAGTGAATGCTGTTAACCCGAAGACTTGTTATGAGTGTGGAAGCCCGAATCATCTTCGTAGTATGTGCCCTAGGTTGGGTAGGATACAGGCGCCAGTGCATAACAACCTGAATCAGAGTGTAGCAACTGGTGAAAACAATGCTAACCGTGTAAACAATGCAAACCATGGGAACAATGGCAACCCAACTCGTGGGCGGGTATTTGTGATGAACGCTGAAGAAGGACGTCAGGACCCGAACCTCGTAACGGGTATGTTCTCTTTAAATGGATATTAGACTATCATACTGTTTGATTCCGACGTCGATTATAGATTTGTTTCCACTTAGTTCATGCCTCTGTTAAAGGTGAAGCCTAGTGTCTTAGCTCTTAACTATGAGATTGATATAGTGTATGACCAAAAAGGGTAGAAATCGATAAGATAGTTCAAATCTCCGCCACTTGGCAGTAAGACCTTTGAGTGCTGAAATGCCACCCGTTCATTTTTGGGCAACCCCAAACTTTAACTAAAAATTTTCCTTTTCTTCAAAAAAAAAAGGGGGGGGGGGGTAAGCTTTTTAAAAACTTTTAACTTAATTTCATGTCAGTTTGATGTGCCCGGTTCGGTGCAAGTTTTAAATTTATAAGGGGTGATTTACCGAATCTAATGACAACACATACGAGCAAGTATACTCGTCCGTTGTAGCAAGATTTTGATGGTAAGTCGGGATCGTTCGCAGGGATTTGTGTAGTGAATCGAATTGTAAGTTAAAAGCAACTTTCTCAAACAAGTAGTAATGATATTATGAAAATTCAAATGATTAAAAACTACACTTGCTTAGACTAGTGTACTACAATTGACTAATATGATTGTGATAACTTTGGATAACATGTTGGTTGTGATAATTAGTTTTGACACTAATCTATTGTTTCTACAAATTAAACCTTCGTCAAGATCTTGGTTTATAAAAACAAGCATTACGTTTAACCAATCAATTCAAGATCAATTCAAGGTTCATGAGTTGGTGTTCCTCAAACACAAAAACAATCTTTTGTTCTAGCAAACAAGCTTAGGAAATGGTCAATACAAAAGGTAACCGATTATAGACAAAAGGTCACAATTGAAAGTAAACTATTAATCTCTCGACCTTTAAATTGGTTTACAATCAATCCATTTTGATAGACAAAAGCATTTTCATTACAATCACAATTAAGTTCCTTTGTTTAATCAAGAATAGTGGAAGACAACAATCATTCATAGACAAATGATTATAACTAGTGGAATAACAATAGTTCTTTCAACCCTTAAGATTACTAGCACTAGTTAAACTTGAATACCCAAATGTCACTATGAAACTTAATCACAATTGGTTCTTAGAATCAACTTGAAATTGGATTAAAACATGTTATCACAATCATATGCCAATCAATAAATAATACACATCATCTAAGCAAGTGCACAAAGGCACTAGCCACTCATAGCAAACATAAATGCAAACTCAATACTTTGAACATTAGAAACCATGATTGAAAGTCTTACAATGATTGGAAATAAGATTACAAGTGAAAGACAATGATTCCACAAGCAATGAAAATGGTGTAATCGACTTTCTCCCTTCTCCTGGACCTATGAACGAATTTCTTGAGTATTTTCTATGAATGGTTCTCTCCTCTAGCAAGCAAAAACTCTCTCTCTTTCTTTAGATTGATTGGTATATATAAATAACCAACAAATGGTTCAATAAATTGCTCTAACCAAGGGTCTAAGTGCATAAATGCTTCTCTTGCTCTCCAAGTAGTATTGAATGGTTAGAATACTGAAAAGAAGGACCTAGAACCGGATTTATAAAGTCACAATCCTTAATAAAGAAGTCTTGGGTCAACAGCGACTTCCAACCGATCGGTTGGTCTTCTCGGTAAATCCAATTCTCTCCATCCGATTCGGTTGCGGGCGGCGACCGATCGGATGGCTACTGCTGGTGAACCTTTTTCTTGGACTTTTCCGTATGACTTGTTTCTCGGTCGTAGCTCTTGATTCTTTGATCTTTCTCTTCATCCTTAAGCTTATTAACTCGACTACTTGGACTTTTAACTCATTGAAATACCTTACGGAGCAGAACTTGACACAAGATTCACATGCAATCATAAATATTTCCTTTTTCCTCATTTTTGCATCTTTTCCATCCATTTTCCTGTCTTTGGCTACAAATGCTTTGCAAACACACTTTGGTACGATTTAGTAACAAAAGCATATAAATATAACCACAAAACATATATAAAACTACCAATAACGCTATCAAAAACATGTTAGATTTAAGCGTTATCAAATACCCCACACTTGAACTTTGCTTGCCCTCAAGCAAATCTAGAAATAAAAACAATTATCCACATGGTATACACAAATGATTAGGAAAATGTGATGCAAATCTATCAAGCACGAGTACAAGCTAGATTCATCGTTTTAAGCTTTTATGGTTGAATCATCGAGATGTTTGACAATACCCAAATGATTTTCTTGCATGATACACATTACTAAACACCTCACGAAAGGAAAATGAAATATAATTCACTCAAACACTCATTTGTATGATTGATGGAGTATATAAGAGGAATGACACTCATTTGCTCAGTCATGATCTAAATATTACCATAGGCTTGTACAAGAAACAAAACTACACCAAAATTGTGTGAGCGCCAAGTATACATATCAAAGAGGGCTTTTATTCGGGTTTAAGGCTTAAGGGGAATAATAGACTAATGCGCCACTATCTCATGCAAAACATAATAGCTCGCTAACAACGAATTCTTGCATTACCAAATAACGGATGGTCACTAGATTGTACCTTGGTTCGCTAACGACGTTACTTGCATAACGGATGGTCGCCAAAATACGCCCTAGATCGCTAACAACGTTAGTCAATTCCTCAAGAAATCGGATGGTCACTACATGTCCATACACTTAATAATTTCACAAAGTCAAAAAGGGTAGGATAAGGCATGGAATATATTTATGAAATTGGTTGAAAATAAAAACAAAATTAGTCAAAGTCTACGAACCAAATGTTACTAGCTATTACAAACCATTATCATGCCATTTTGCGAAAAACTCCATACTTCCTTTATTCATACTTGATTCACTAGCCCATTGGCTTATTCTTGTCACCTTATAGTTGCGATGACTCTTTTTTTTTTTTACTTGTCATCTTATAGTTGCGATGACCTTACTTGGATAACAACTTTCGGAGCTTACGCTTTCTTTGAACTTTCATGATTTCCACATAACATCCATCTTGCCAAATAGCTAGCAACCAACCAAGACTTGACTATGGATAAGGCTAGGCTAAAAAGGGTGTAAAATCTTTTTGAATTTTTCTGGATTGTATCAAAAGAAAAGATAGGCTCGGCGGGTGTAACTAGGGGTATCTAGCATTAAAGACAAATGCTAACAAATGGGTCCATATGAGTGGTTAACTAGCCAATGTAGCTAGCTAATATAGCATTATATGAAAATGGAAGGCCATTTGGGATAAATCCTAAGGTTGCCTCTTATCACGCATATACTTATATCACAAATGAAATGTGATCTCACAACGGTCTCGTAATGATTTACAAGTACAAGTTCTAGAATAAATAAAATCACCGGCACACTCATAGCAAAAGATCTAAGCATAAAAGATGTATGCTATATATAGAACAGGCTCAAATCCTCACACTTTAGTGGAAAGGGCTATAATCTGTGCTAGCTAATGTTATCGATCCCAGAATGGATTGCAATATTAATCGGGACACATCTCGAATTTTCAAAATTACAAATTTCACCAGTGGATAAATCCAGTTATTCTAGAATATGATCTTTAAAATGACAAAAGACTAGATTACAAGGGCAAACAAAATTTAAAATTCAGCTCGAAACTACAATCTATTCTTATTTTCCTATTCACCCCCCCCCCCCCCCCACACACACTTAAGTTAAGCATTGTCCTCAATGTGATAAACGACAAAGAATGAAATAGGGAAATAAGAGAATAAACCGTATTTTCTGCTCAAGAGGAGTCTTGATCCTAGCGTCCAAGCTTCGAAATCATTACCTGCAGAAATCTAAAAACAAAAGAAACACACATACGAAATATTTCTTCGCTTTATTCAAAAGTTAGTGATACACCCCCACACTTAAGTTCAACTAAGCAATTTAGAAAAACTTTGGGGTTTAATCACTAGAAAATAAAAATGAAATAAAAATAGCAAACACACGGGTTGCCTCCCGAGAAGCGCTTGTTTTATTAAAGAGTCATCAGCCGGACTCGAACTTCTCTCTCTTCATGTTGGTCCAATTGCTGACTTCTTCTTTGGAAATTTTGGAACGTACAGCACATTTCCAATCACTATTCCTTCTCCAGTTTCATCTATGTACTCCAGCTTAACTTTCTCCAACGGTCTTGGAAGAACATCATAGATATAACCAGAATCTTCGGCCCACGGAGTGTTTTTCTTAAAATCGGCCGGGAAGGGTGACATAAATGTTATAGCTTCATATTCGGATTCAGGCGGAATCTCTTGAATAGAAACTTCATTCAATTGCTCCTTGTCATAGTATAACTTAATTCGGTACCCATTAACAATGAAACTTCCACCATGTTTGTCATGCAATTCAACATATCCCGATGGAAATCCATGTTTCACTGTATACGGTCCGAACCATTTCGGTTTCAGCTTGGGAGCTTTGAACTTATACTTCATGTTAAAAAGCAGAACTTTGTCTCCAGCTTTGAATTCTTTTCTTATTCTTAGCTTTCTGTCATGATAAGCTTTTGTTCTTGCTTTGTAAAGTTTGGAGTTCTCATAAGCTTGTAGTCTAAGCTCATCGAGTTCATGCAATTGCTAAAATCTCTTTTCTCCAGCTACTTTGAGGTCTGGGTTACAGTTTCTTAGTGCCCAGTAAGCGCGATGTTCGATTTCGAATGGCAAATGACAAGTTTTTCCATACAACAATCTGTATGGTGTTGTACCAATTGGTGTTTTGTAAGCCGTGCGAAATGCCCACAGAGCATCATCTAGTTTTCTCGACCAAACGGCGGGATTGTCTTTAACCGTTTTTTCGAGTATCCTTTTTAAGGCTCTGTTGGTATTTTTGACTTGACCACTGGTCTGTGGGTGATAAGCTGTAGCGAAACGATGATGAACTCCGTATCGCTTCATAATTTTCTCCATTTGTTTGTTACAGAAATGGGTTCCATGATCACTTATCAAAGCTTTAGGAATTCCATAACAAGCGAAAATCTTTTGAGAAAATTAACTACTACTCGTGCATCATTGGTGGGTAGAGCTTCCGCTTCAGCCCATTTGGAAACGTAATCAATAGCAACGAGAATGTATTCGTATTTGTGTGATTTAGGAAACGGTCCCATGAAATCAATTCCCCAAATATCAAATAATTCACAGACTTGAATGCTCTTTTGTGGCATTTCATCTCTTCGAGAAAGACTACCGGATTTTTGGCAAGCATCACAATTCTTAACAAGAGTATGGGCTTCTTTAAAAATAGTCGGCCAATAGAATCCAGCATCAAAGACTTTTTTAGCGGTGGTAGAAGGACCATAATGTCCCCCAGTTGGGCCATGATGACATTCATCGAGAATTCTTCTCGTTTCAGAACCATAAACACATCTTCTAATCATCCCATCGAGACACATTTTGAAAAGATAGGCTTCTTCCCAATAATAATGTTTAAGATCCGAAAAGAATTTACTTCGTTGGGCATGAGTTAATCCTTTCTTTAGAATTCCTCCAACGAGGTAATTTGCATAATCGGCAAACCATGGAATTTCGTTCTCATCATTTGTATCAACAGTCATGAGTGTTTCATCCGGAAAATAATCGTCAATCTCATCTTCTTTTAACTCTTCCAGATTTGGATTTTCTAAACGAGATAGATGATCAGCGGCTAGATTTTCTGCTCCTTTCTTATCTTTGATTTCGATATCGAATTCTTGGAGTAGTAAAATCCATCGGATGAGACGCGGTTTGGCATCTTGTTTCGCAAACAGATATTTTAACGCTGAATGATCGGTGAACACGATTTTTTTCGAAAGTACGAGGTATGATCTGAATTTATCGAAAGCGAAAACAACGGCTAACAATTCTTTCTCTGTAACTGTGTAATTCTGTTGAGCATTGTTGAGTGTTTTGCTGGCAAAATATATAGGACGAAAATGTTTCTCTTCTCGTTGTCCTAATACGGCTCCAACAGCAAAATCGCATGCATCGCACATAAGCTCGAATGGTAGTGATCAATCAGGGGAAACCATAATGGGTGCACTAGTCAGTTGTGTTTTCAAGGCTTCGAATGCTTTCATGCAATCTGCATTAAAATCGAAAACAGAATCTTTTTCAAGAAGTTTCGTCATTGGACGAGATATTTTGGAAAAATCCTTAATGAAACGACGGTAAAAACCTGCATGTCCTAGGAAACTTCTAACGGCTTTAACGTTAGTTGGGGGTGGTAATTTGGTAATGACATCGATCTTGGCTTTGTCAACCTCCATTCCTGCGCTGGAAATTTTGTGTCCTAACACAATTCCTTCAGTTACCATGAAATGACACTTCTCCCAGTTGAGAACAAGATGTGCAGCTTTACATCTTTCAAGCATTTTATCGAGGTTAGAAAGGCAAGCTTCGAATGAGCTTCCAAAAACTGAAAAGTCATCCATGAAAACTTCCATAGACGTTTCAAGCATATCTTGGAATATAGCAATCATACATCTTTGAAAAGTCGCGGGAGCATTACATAATCCAAAAGGCATACGCCTGTAAGCGTAAGTTCCAAAGGGACATGTGAATGTAGTCTTTTCTTGATCAGCCGGATCAATAGGAATTTGAAAATATCCTGAAAAACCATCAATAAAACAAAAGTATTTGTTTCCTGCTAATCTCTCAAGCATTTGATCCATGAAAGGCAAAGGAAAATGATCTTTTCTGGTGGCTTTGTTTAATTTTCCGTAATCAATACATACTCGCCATCCGATGACAGTTCTAGTAGGAACTAATTCGTTTCATTCGTTGGTCACAACAGTCATTCCTCCTTTTATCGGAACACAGTGAACAGGACTCACCCAAGGACTATCCTCGATGGGGTAAATGATACCTGCATCAAGAAGTTTGATGATTTCTTTTTTAACAACTTCTTTCATGTTGGGGTTGAGTCGACGTTGTCTTTCTACAACTGGTTTGGCATCTTCTTCGAAATTGATTTTGTGTTTGCAAAAATCAAGACTGATTCCTGGGATGTCAGAAGTTTTCCACGCAAAAGCTTCTTTATGCTTCTTAAGAACTGAGATCAGACATTCTTTCTCATAATCATTGAGCAACAAAGATATGACTACTGGAAGGAGTGAGTTGTCTTCCAAGTAAGCATATTCAAGATTTTCGGGAAGTGGTTTCAACTCAAGATCAGTCGGTGGTTCTTGAAGTGATGTTTTGATCCTCATTTGATCATTAAAACTGATTTCCTCAAAATCTTCTTCTATTATCTCTCCTTCTTCAACTTCTTCTTCTTCTTCATCAATCTTAACTTCCATAAAATCAGCGAATTCTTTATCAAAAGTTGTTTCACTAATCTTCTCTGAAATAGTCATGAATGGATCAGAATCTTCAAGTAATGCATCTAATTCTTCCTCAGTGACTTCATCGATTATATCAATGTTAAAGCAAGTGTCATCACTGGAATGTGGATATTGCATTGCTTTATCGATTAAAAAGGTAATTCTATCTTCTCCAACTCCAAGATTGAGTTCTTTTCCTTTTACTTTGATGATCGCATCAGCGGTGTTTAGAAAAGGTCTTCCTAAAATAAGGGGTACTCTACTATCTTCCTCCATTTCTAGAATCACAAAATCCACGGGAAAAATGAATTTACCTACTTGGACAAGCATATTCTCAGCAATACCAACAGGATATTGGTAAGTATGATTAGCTAGTCGGATACTCATCCTTGTGGGTTTCAAGGTGTTGATGGAAAGTTTCGTATACAACGAATAGGGCATCAAATTGATACTTGCACCTAAGTCGGCTAAAGCATCGCATGTGATGTTGTTTCCTAATATGCATGGAATCAGAAAACTTTCGGGATCTCCGAGTTTTTGTGGAATTTTGTTTTGAACAATAGCTGAACATTCTTCATTAAGAAAGGTAGCGGATATTTGCTCCAACTTGTTCTTGTTGTTAAGAAGTTCTTTCAAAAATTTCCCGTAATTGGGCATTCCGGCTAAAACATCAATGAGAGGTACATTGAGTCTAACTTCTTTGATTATTTCAACAAACTTCTTATAACGCTCCTCCATTCTTTCTTTCTTAAGGCTCTGAGGATATGGAATTTTTGGAGTGTAAGCCTTAACTGGTTGTTTGGGTTTGGGTTTGGGTGGTGTTTTTGGTGTACTTTCCTTCTTGGATTCTTCATCTTCATCCTCACTATCGTAATTGATAGTTGTGGTGTTGTTTGGGTTGGGTGGTGGATCATAAGACAGGCCACTTCTTGTGAATACAGCATTGATATGCTCATTTCTGGTTTGTGGTGGACGATAAGTCTTATCATTCGATGATGATGATTGTTTTGGGTTGGTTTGGGTGTTACTAGGCAACGAACCTGATGGTCGGGAAGAAATTTGATCAGAGAGTCTACCGAATTTGTTTTCAAGATCTTGGATAGACGCTTGATGATTTTTCTGACCTTGCTCAACTTTGGTCTTGAGATTGAAAAATTGATTCTTGACGAACTCGTTGGTTGATTTTTGAGCTGTGACGAATTCTCTCATCATTTTTTCAAAATCTGTTTCTTCAGGTTTCTTGTCGAAATTTTGTGAAGTTTGGTTCTCTACTTTTGGTTGGGACTCATGGTTGTTATCCCTTTGTCGGCGATCTTGCCAACTAGCAGAGTTTCGTCCGTAATAATTTCCACAATATCCGCCTCCACGGTATCCTCCTTGGATGTAATTAGCTTCTCCTTCTTTTGGTTGATCCATAGGTTGATCATCGCATTCTGATGATGGGTGGTTACCTCCACAGTTGTTACAACCATCTCGCATTTCTTTCATCTCTCCTCTAAGATCTTTGTATTGCGAATCGATTCTGGAAACCAAGGTTTCCATTTTCTCCATGAGTTTAGATGAATCAGAACTTTCGGCAAAGGCAACGGTTTTTCTTAAGGGTTTTGTCTTGGCATCTTTTGACCAGTCGAGTTTGAGAAGAACTCGGTCTTCAAGCAATTGGTATGCCTGGTTAGGAGTCTTATAAAGGAAAATTCCTCCAGCATCAAGAATTCCTTGAGATGTTTCATCAAGTCCATGGTAAAAGATTTGGATAATGGTTCCTCGTCCTAAACCATGTCCATGACAACTTCGAAGTAAATCCTTCATACGAAGCCAGGCTTCGACGAGTGATTCGTTAGGGTTTTGTGTGAAAGCACGAATTTCTCCTATGAGTCGATCTAACATTGCAGGTGGAAAGAATCGGCTTACAAAAGCTTGCCTCATCTCCTCCCAAGTAGTGATGATTCCTGGTGTTAATTCGTTATACCACACTTTTGCATCTCCAGCAAGTGATGACGGGAAAAGTTTGAGTTTAATGGCATCCACATTTGTATCATCGTATCGGAACATGCCACAAATTTCAATGAATTCGGCAACATGTTTGTGAGGATCGGCCCTCGAACGGCCATCGAATTGACGGTCTTTGATCATAGAAAGATGGTGACCTTTCACGGTGAAATTGTCACCTAAGTTGACAGCAACAATAGCAGCTCCAGGAGTGGGTGCTACGGCTCGGTTTGCTTCCCACATGGGTCTATCGTCAGCCATGGGAAAAGGTTGATCAGTGAATGGGTTATAAACGACTTTGGCTTCAAAAAGGTTATCAAAAGTTGGGTTTGGTACTCTTGGCACACGATTGGCTAATGGAACAAAGGGTGTTCTTCTTCTTCTTCTAGATCTTGTTCGAATCAAACTTTCGGGATCGAAAAGTGGTGGAATTGGTTCTACTCCAGTTGATCGAGTGTTCATACAATTCCCCAGCGAATCGAGGCAATGTCTAAACAAACGAACAAAGAATGAAAACAATTTGAAAAGATCAGAATCGTCCAACCGATCGGATAGAACAGTCTATCGATCGGATAGATCTCTCGGTAAATTTGGTTTGAAGGATCCGATCGGATGGAAGTGTTCGCCGATCGGATGGTTCTCTCGGTAAATGAAAATTTTGGAAAAAACCGATCGGATGGATGAACAACCGATCGGATGGGCAGCTCGGTAAGACTTTTTTTTTTTTTTTTTTTTTTTACGAAAACTAACTATGTGAGAAACGGACTAAAACTTACAGAAACACGATCAAAATCCCCGGCAACGGCGCCAAAAACTTGATGTGCCCGGTTCGGTGCAAGTTTTAAATTTATAAGGGGTGATTTACCGAATCTAATGACAACACATACGAGCAAGTATACTCGTCCGTTGTAGCAAGATTTTGATGGTAAGTCGGGATCGTTCGCAGGGATTTGTGTAGTGAATCGAATTATAAGTTAAAAGCAACTTTCTCAAACAAGTAGTAATGATATTATGAAAATTCAAATGATTAAAAACTACACTTGCTTAGACTAGTGTACTACAATTGACTAATATGATTGTGATAACTTTGGATAAAATGTTGGTTGTGATAATTAGTTTTGACACTAATCTATTGTTTCTACAAATTAAACCTTCGTCAAGATCTTGGTTTATAAAAACAAGCATTACGTTTAACCAATCAATTCAAGATCAATTCAAGGTTCATGAGTTTTTTGTTCCTCAAACACAAAAACAATCTTTTGTTCTACCAAACAAGCTTAGGAAATGGTCAATACAAAAGGTAACCGATTATAGACAAAAGGTCACAATTGAAAGTAAACTATTAATCTCTCGACCTTTAAATTGGTTTACAATCAATCCGTTTTGATAGACAAAAGCATTTTCATTACAATCACAATTAAGTTCCTTTGTTTAATCAAGAATAGTGGAAGACAACAATCATTCATAGACAAATGATTATAACTAGTGGAATAACAATAGTTCTTTCAACCCTTAAGATTACTAGCACTAGTTAAACTTGAATACCTAAATGTCACTATGAAACTTAATCACAATTGGTTCTTAGAATCAACTTGAAATTGGATTAAAACATGTTATCACAATCATATGCCAATCAATAAATAATACACATCATCTAAGCAAGTGCACAAAGGCACTAGCCACTCATAGCAAACATAAATGCAAACTCAATACTTTGAACATTAGAAACCATGATTGAAAGTCTTACAATGATTGTAAATAAGATTACAAGTGAAAGACAATGATTCCACAAGCAATGAAAATGGTGTAATCGACTTTCTCCCTTCTCCTGGACCTATGAACGAATTTCTTGAGTATTTTCTATGAATGGTTCTCTCCTCTAGCAAGCAAAAACTCTCTCTCTTTCTTTAGATTGATTGGTATATATAAATAACCAACAAATGGTTCAATAAATTGCTCTAACCAAGGGTCTAAGTGCATAAATGCTTCTCTTGCTCTCCAAGTAGTATTGAATGGTTAGAATACTGAAAAGAAGGACCTAGAACCGGATTTATAAAGTCACAATCCTTAATAAAGAAGTCTTGGGTCAACAGCGACTTCCAACCGATCGGATAGAATGGTCTACCGATCGGTTGGTCTTCTCGGTAAATCCAATTCTCTCCATCCGATTCGGTTGCGGGCGGCGACCGGTCGGATGGCTACTGCTGGTGAACCTTTTTCTTGGACTTTTCCGTTTGACTTGTTTCTCAGTCGTAGCTCTTGATTCTTTGATCTTTCTCTTCATCCTTAAGCTTATTAACTCGACTACTTGGACTTTTAACTCATTGAAGTACCTTACGGAGCAGAACTTGACACAAGACTCACATGCAATCATAAATATTTCCTTTTTCCTCATTTTTGCATCTTTTCCATCCATTTTCCTGTCTTTGGCTACAAACGCTTTGCAAACACACTTTGGTACGATTTAGTAACAAAAGTATATAAATATAACCACAAAACATGTATAAAACTACCAATAACGCTATCAAAAACATGTTAGATTTAAGCGTTATCACAGTTCTTGTTTGATGAGATGTGAGATTAAGTTTAAAGTTACTACTTAGCTTAAAATTTTTAAATGATTTTGCTTAAGAATGGATGAGGCATTTCATGAAGCCTAGTCACTCGATAGTTACTACAAAACCGCCTATTTCATTGCGCCTATTAGGACGAGCAAAATCCCAAAGATACTTCGCGTGCTTAAGACTTCCGTGGAGTACTTTGTGAAGACCTGACAAGACTTACCCCTCCTTGAAGAAATGAGATGCGCATAAACTTAACTTCTGGAGTGGCACAAATTTCATGATACGCAATACTTCTCGAAGAAAGATTTCGAACCCAAATATCATTAGTTGAGAGTGCACAAGACTGACAACCCTAAAACCGCATTAAGAACGATATACAGGCATTTCGAGTTTTCAGGATAAGACCTTTGGTTTGATCAATGCCTCCGTAGCATTCAAAGATAAGAAATCCAATTAGAGCGACATACATGAGGAGCGCCTTACCTATTATGTCGAATCGTAGCAGACGATTCATATCGCGATTTTGGTAGACACTATAGGACGCATTAAGAACACAGTTGGAGTAGATTTCGACCTACCATTGCTAGACCGATGGTCAGGGTGAGCATACTATCTGACATTGGAAGATATACTTAGGCATGTGCTATTGATTTTGGAAGAAACAGGAATGCACATCCTCCTTAGTTGAACCTTCTCCTTGATTACCTACTAGTTGTTTATTTGAAAGCGATCCAAAAATTGAGCCAATCCTTCAAAAATGTTGAGTTTCCTTTCTTACAACTTGATACCTAACTTAATTTCATGACAGTCCTTGTTTGATGAGTTGTGAAGTTAAGTTAGATTCAAGTTGTTACGTAGTTTAAAATCAGGTTTAATCTCATGACAGTTCTTGTTTGATGAGTTGTGAGATTAAGCTGAAATGAAGTTGTTACTGGGCTTAAACTGTGGTTTAGTTTAATCTCATGACAGTTCTTGTTTGATGAGTTATGGGGTTAAGCTAGATTTTAGTTGAGGCTCAACTTAAACTACCGAAACGATGCCTAAGGTTTTTTACGGCTTTACTCAAGGACGGGAAAGCTTGCCTTACTGTGTGATTATTATGTGGTTTCATTTGCGTGATTTCTAGAGGTTAGGAAGTATTGATAGTACCAATTGGGAAGTAGCACCCGATACTATTTGGATTGACACCACACCCTTACCTTCCTGGTGCAACCAAATCGAGGGGTGAATACTATCCGATCAAGCTCAGACCCTTATTCAACTGAATTTTGAGGACAAAATTCTGTTAACGGGGGTAGACTGTAGAAACCGTGAATTTTTCAGGTCATTACTCAACATTTAAAAACTGAAAATGATTTATTTTAGAAGTTACATATTCCCCTTGCGTATAACTGGTAACTAAACTGCACGAATTAAGAGGACGATACCACACGCATACCGACACCAGATTAGTAATGGTTCAAATTTTTAATTCATTTTCGGAGTCAGTAAATTTTACTTGAGGTCAGCTTGAAAAAAATGACTCCTGAACTATATCTTTCGTGCTCACGACAACTCGGAAATCTCAAATTACACCGGGAATTCAACGGAACACGGGGTACATTTAGTACACACTTATAAACAAAATCTTATACTTATCCTAAAATACATATCCCTACCCACTCCCACTCACATTTAATAATATACATAAAAAGAAAAAAAAAGAAAAAAAAGAAACAGATATAAGACACGCTCTTTTCTCCCCTCCCCTCATTCTCTTTCTTTCTTCCCCACCTCACTTCTGATAATCGAACGTCACCCATCGTCCCCACCATCTATTAACTCAGATCTGGCTCAGCTCGATGACAACATAACTCCAAGAGGTCCCTAGCGACCCTGAAGCCACACAGGTCTGATCTATTTTGTCTAACCCTCGAAGTCAACATATCCAACCAAGAAGATGACGATATAGCTTCCTTATTTGGACATGGGAGCGTCTGGTCTTTATGAAAGGAGAGTCAAACGACCCTTGTTTATGTGCTATAAACTCTACTCGATTCCCAGGCGACCCACCGGACATCCAAATCATCATCACACACAATTACAAGGGCGATAGCTTGGTGAAGGAGGAAGTGGGTTTGCTTGGAATCGGGTTTGATTGCTTTTGTTTTTCTCCTCATCCTTCTGTAACCGTTTCGACCGAATTGTAAGGATTCTACAAATCTTGATTTTTCCTATTTCAATTGTAATCATGTTTTTAATTGTTTGTGGGTTGTATTTTTTGACTGAAGTACTAAACACATGATTGTTGTTGATTTTGTTGATTTATAAACTATTTCTGTCGACATAAAATTTTGTGGAATCATGATCTTAGTTGTGTATTGTGTTGGTGTGGCTCAATCTAATTTCAAAACTAATAATAAGGTCAATCTTGGCTCGGTTTGGAAGTATTTAGTTCTTTTGCTTGTTCTTGATCCATATTCAATTCGTGCTATAGAGTCTTGGTTCAAATCATTGCAAACATAAATTTAGGATGAATCTTGAAGTGTTGCCTTGCTTAAGTTGTTCTAGTGTAATGAGGCTAAATTGCTTCTGCTTGTCGAATGGTAGGCAAAGTATTGAGTTGTGCTCCAAGTATTGAGTTGTACTCAATCTTGGGTAGCTTCTTGTCTGTGTTCGAATAGGATTTAGAGTCATACACACTCTGGTATACGAACTTGTCATAAAACGCGTGGTTTGGTTTAAGTCCTAGTAGCTATTATGTATGAGTCAATTTCTTTTGGTCACAAGTAATGAGCTAAAACGTGTGTGTTGTGGGTCAAAAGGTGAACCAAGAAGGCCCTCGGACTCACCAAAGGAGAACATGAACGTATAGCCGTGGTTCACTTTCATCTCGAAAGAATGTAATAATCGCGGCTAGAAGTCAAGTTGTTTAGCATTCTGGGTAAAAACCACCCCTGTTGAGTGTTCATTAGCTCGGTACCGAAGGTCCCTAATGGACTCCTACTAAGCACTCTATTGCTCGATTAATGGAGTCTCGTCTTTCCCTCATAAGACCATGTCAATAGTGCCCTTAAAAAAACTCCCCGAGTCGTGTTCATCTCCGGTCTTAGAGCCACTCTTGACTGCTGAAAAACTGGCTCTAAATTCTTCCTGAAGTACTAATACTAGATGTGTTTCCTTTTTTTGCTCTGGTGTACACTAAATCCTTGTTGTGGGCTGACATATTGATAAGCACAATTTTCCCTCCTCTATGTTTGGTTTGCGTTAACAGACTCAACTCCACAGCTCATTTGAATTGTTGATGGACTTGTTTAAGCTGGGTCATTGGTTGGGCCGCAGCCCACCAAGCAGCCCACCATGTACAGCCCTTCTTCATTCCAATATAGTCCAAGTCTAAAACATGAAAGCCTGTTAACTTTATTAAGTCCACTCAAATTTAATACTTGGGCCACAGCCCACTCTCACGAACTCGTGTTGTGTACACTCGCTTCGAATATATTAAGCCGTCGTCACAAATCATTTAACTAATAAAACGTGACAATTTTATATTTTAACTCCACGATCTATTTAAAATAAAAATACTACATATTATAACTCGACAAATTTTTATTAGTGATCATTTATGTATATATGACGTGAAAATATTCAAAATGGAAAAACATCAATTTTTACTATTGACAACCTATATATATACGAGCCAATAATTAAAATGAGAAATCATAAGCTAGCTAAATGTTTTTTCCTAACATACAACTTGAAACGATTATGTCAAAACTTATATAAGTCAAATAAATAAGAAACGATTATTTTCTTTTAATTTACTAAAACAACATTTTCTCAAACACAAGTTATAACTCACCATGTATTAGTGAAACCTTGTTAACTTCACATTTTTCCACAAGGACCATGTGTATGTATGTATGAAAGTATATATCCACACGTACATTCATTTAAACGCCAACAATCCTATATGTCTTTCACGTCGACATTCAATAGTTATTATCCTTCGTGCGTAGTTTTCCGATCTTTGTCAACTCAAAGAATCACTATCCCTATTCTGTTGTACGTTTGTACACCCCGATGAGCCAATAACTACAAATGTTAAAAACATTGTTTTAACTTAAATGCTGCCACACCAGCAACATCAACATAACTCTTTAAAACAATTGAAAATTTTGAACTTGAACCGTGAACTAAAACAAACCTTACTAATATAGGTCGCGTGTTGGTGTCGAACACTATCTGAATTGTTGTGTTATCTGGCTGCTACTTGACAAGGTGAGTTCTCGTAGCCCCTTTTTCATTATGTTTTCCTTGGGGGAAAATGGTACTCAAATGACATTTTAACTGTTTTCATGCTGTGATTATACTGTTTTCATGATTTTGGACATATACGTGTGATGATGCAATTATATGCTATGACGTGTTTGTTTTGTGATTTCTTGATTGCACCACTGTTAACTCTCTGTTGAGAGCCCACATGTTATAGGTTCAGTTGGTGGAACTGTTAACTCTCTGCTGAGAGCCCATAGGTTATAGGTTCAGTTGGTGTAACTGTTAACTCTCTGTTGAGAGCCTACGTGTTGATAGATCTATCGGGGTAGCTCCCCACATGATATTGGTTATGAGTATGATGGACATTATAGGTTCAGTTGGCGCAACACTATTACTGTTTGGATAACCTGCTTGTAATTGGTATTCATGTGCACTATTGTCCTATGTTATATTTCACAGCTCAGCGGTTTTACTTTTAAACTTACGAGCTCACCAACATTATGTTGACGTTTTCGAGTATCAATTTTCAGGTGTTAAGAATGAAGGTACCATAGAAGGTTGAGTAGAGACCTGACTTAGCAAGACTTAAGACAAGACCCTTCCGGGTTATAACACATGAAGCTGCATTTGGATATTGCTTAGTGATGCTGTGTAACTTTGAGACTCATGTTGTTTTGTATTTTGTACTTAATCCTATTGTGGGAGTTTGTGACTATTATCAGATCAATGTATTACATTTAGTATTTCTCTATTGTGACGCCTTGTGTTCTTGACAATGAGGTCATACCCCGTAAATGCCATTCCGCTGCGCCATTTTTGGGGTGTGACAGAAAAGTAAAACAACATGTCGAAAATCCTGTTCGGGTCATCTTCCAATTTCCGAGTCAGACCCATGTATCCCATCGTCACTAATTCAAGCTAGTTAACTCAAAAGAAAAACAAAAGCGACAAAATAATAATAATAATAATAATAATAATAATAATAATAATAAATAAAATAAAATAAAATTGCAATGGTATCATTCGATCTGATTCAAACAATGGTATCCATCTAACGATTATTTTCATTTATCTCATCTCAATCACTTCCAAATTAAGGTTTTGTCTCAATATCCACTTACGACTCTCATATGGTGCTCAATGATCAAATTTCGACGTAGTCAAATATTTTGATGGCCAACATTGTTTTCGCAGAAAGACGCTAAAAGTTAACTGAAAAGTACTATTTACAGCAACAGGTCATATCTTTCAAAACACGTTACAATAGCTGATTGTCAAAACTTTCTCAAATGAGTACTTGTTCCATCATAGAAATGGACATAAGAAAACTGTCTTTACAAATAGATCAAGAAATTTGTCTTGTACTATCACTAATAACAAAGACTTTAGATTTGTTTTGTCTTTCAACTTTGCACTTTTGGCATCACTTAAACCTCCAACATTCTGAAGTTTTGATAACGTCAACTCCCTCCCAAGAAGATTTAGATTTCCCAGTTCACCTATTCGGGCCCCATCATCTTTTCCTACAGCAAATTCTGAAAGCCTTCGAAGGTTGGTTAGTTCTTTCATTCCAACAAGCATATGGCGGAAATTGGGGCAGTCACGGGTGTCTAGACGTTGAAGATTCCTCATGTACCTCAAACCTTTAGGCAACTCACGTATCCGACAGCTTTCTATAATCAATGTTTGCCAGTTTTGGAGATATATAATCGACTCTAGTAGAACTTCTATACTTGAATTTGTTATTTTCAAGTATCTCAAATGTATTAGCTTGCAAATTGATTCGGACAACATCGAGCTTCTAATTCCGTTCAAGTACAACACCCTTAGATAAACATGGCTGGAGATTTGTCTAATGTTACCCGTATAAGATCTATTGAACACAAGAATTGATCGTACTGATCTTAGCTTTTTCAAATCCTGTTTTGAAAACTCATAATCTTTACATGATAAACTTAGATGAAGCACCTCATCCGAGGTTATCGATTCCTTACCTGGGCCTATAACTGCACAATCATCTCCCATTACATCTAGCGCAAGATCATGCATTAAATCATGCATTTTGCATATCACACCCGTGTCTATATCTTTCTCGATGACATATTGGAAAAACGACCTCTGGACCAAAGAAGTAAAAATTTTCCCACCAAGCACATACGAGTTCATACCTCCTTCAGATGGAATAAATCCATTTGCAATCCACAACTCTATTAATGAATCCTTACTCATTTCCTCCCCTTTTGAAAATACACAACAATAAGCGAAACATATCTTCATACGTGGAGGCAAATCATCGTAGCTTAACCTCAAAGCAGGTAGGACGATGTCATCGTCTTCCACCCACTTGAAGTTGTCGTTTATGTTGGTTTTTATGAATCATAAACAAACTATAAACATATAACCAAATAGATCACGCAGCGGAATAAATCATAAACATATAATTAATTAACTTAAAAGAAAACATACCTTAGTGATTCCTAGCAAGAACAAGGAATCCCTTCAACAAGAACGAGTTATATAAACCCTAATAGGAAATATATATGGATCGACTAACAAGTAAAAACACGAGCTAAAATAAGCTCGTCACTCGATCTTGTACACACGTAATGAATAGCGTTTCAATAGAAAAGCTAGGTTCTTGATCACCAATAACCAAACACTTTAATGCTTATACTAGGAATCGACAAATCCAAGTGGATTTAGAAAGAGGCCGATTGGTTCAAGCAAGAGGGAAGAGAGGAGAAGAAGTTTGGTTAAGTTAGGGTTTCAAGATTAGAGAAAAACTAAAACACAATGAATTGTATTTATATTGTTTCTTTTCTTTGTGCCCAAGCCAACCAAAACCGACCCTAAACCCTAATGGGAAGGGTTCGGCCGATCAATGCATCCCACAAGGGATTCTAGATCCTTCTTTCCTATTTTACGTAATTAGTCCTTTAACGGTCGTTAGTTAAAACCCCGTTAAGTACTAACCGTCGTTAAGTGTTTTATTGGTGAAATGAATAAATAAATAAATACATGAAATATATATTTAATTATTCATCATTGAAACTCTCACGTTATTGTGTGCAATCCCGAGCCTCGGGTTCGAAACCGGACATACATATTAAATGTTATACATAAACTCTAACAGCTCCTACTTGGATAACAATTAATATTGTAATGACATGGGCTAGTCTAGCTTAACAAATCCCAATGCCCCCAGCTTGATCCGAGTATGGTTTTCCTGGAAAAACCATGTGATGATTTAATCATCATACTTATCCTTTTGTTACTAATACCGCGTTAATTTGGATATGGATCTTTGTCATTCCAAAATTAACAGTAGTTTCTCGTTTATACATAATTGAACAAGATTACCAAAACATCTGAACGTCTTCCAGATAGACTTTGGGCGTGCGCACGCAAACATCTTGTTAATCACACGAGTGGCCAAGCAGTATTAAACTTCAACACAAAGTTGAAGGAACAAATCCCTTATTGACTGCGAGCATAACCCTTGAACTTCGCATCATTTCTGAAAATAGCCCTTATAACTACCTTTTACGGATAGCGTTAGACTATCTCACAGAAAATGAGCTACATCCTCGGCAATTATCTGGCATCTCAAGTCAGAGGATAAATATTCATGATATACTTAATGACTATGATCCATAAAGTATAATCATGTGGTTGGGATAAGTCCTATATTCAATTTATCCAATATTGAATATCATGTGACATTGGTGTCTTAACCTCACAGTACATTCTACCAATCCTCACATTTGTCTTAGTTCAATAATATTCCCATATTATTAATTGACAATGGACTATTTAGAATAAATAAATTTATTCACGGATTTAAACATGCAAATATAGGACACAAATATTAATAATGATAATAAACGTTATCCGCACTTTATTTCATTAAAATAATAATTGTTTACATGTCCCTATCGAAATACTAATCCAACAGATTTACATGAAACTATCTGCTAAACGAAGACCAATACCCTGAGCATGACGATTAAACGTCTCCTTAGGTAATGCCTTCGTGAAAGGATCAGCCAGATTGTTATCTGTGTGAACTTTGAGTACTTTTATTTCACCATCATCGACTTGCTCTCGAACATAGTGATACTTTCTTTTAAAGTGTCTGGCGCCTTTCATAACTCCAGGTTCATTGGCAAATGTGATTGCAGCAGAGTTGTCGCAATACACATTTATAGGTAATTCTATTGAAGGCATCACTCCAAGATCCTTAATGAATTTCCTTATCCAAACAGCTTCTTGTGCTGCCTCCGATGCAGCAATGTACTCAGCTTCTGTAGCAGACATGGCCGTTGTACTCTGCTTCTTACTCTTCCAGTCCACAGCTCCTCCATTTATGACAAAAACGTAACCCGTCTGAGACTTCGTATCATCTTTATCAGTCTGAAAGGACGCATCGCAGAAACCTGTAACATTCAGTTCTGCGTCTGGATTTCCCCTGAAAACTAGAAACATATCTTTAGTATTCCTTAAATACTTAAGAATGTTCTTTATAGCATGTCAGTGATCTTTCCCTGGATTTTGCTGATAACGACTGGTCAAATTTTGAGCGAACGCCACATCTGGCCTTGTGCATCTAACTGCATACATGATAGATCCTACTGCAGAAGCATACGGAACTTTCTTCATGTATGCCACCTCTTCAGGTGTAGAAGCACACATTTCGCTGCATAAGCCGTGTTCCACTTGCATGGGCAAATATCCCTTCTTGGAATTTTGCATATTGAATCTCTTCAATATTTTATCCATGTAAGCACTTTGGCTTAATCCGATTAATCGTTTAGATATGTCTCTATAGATCTTGATTCCAAGAATATACGCTGCTTCTCCTAAATCCTTCATGGAAAAACATTCACATAGATAAGCCTTAACTTCATCTAGACTAGGTATGTGATTTCCCATGATTAATATGTCATCGACATATAGGACAAGAAAAGTAGTGTTACTCCCACTAACTTTGTGGTATACACATGGCTCATCGAAATTTTGAGTAAATCCAAACTTCTTGATTTCCTCATCAAATTTCTTATTCCATTGCCTAGATGCTTGCTTCAATCCATAAATGGATCTTTGAAGTTTGCATACACGCTCAGGAAATTGTGGATTCACAAACCCCTCAGGTTGTGCCATATAGATATCTTCATCTAGGCGACCATTCAGAAAGGCGGTTTTGACATCCATTTGCCAAATCTCATAGTCATAGTAGGCAGCTATGGCTATAAGAATCCTAATAGCTCTAATGTCGGCCACAGGAGAAAAGGTCTCCTCATAGTCAACACCATATGTTTGGGTAAAGCCCTTGGCCACCAAACGAGCTTTATAGGTGTGTACGTTGCCATCCATGTCAGTCTTTTTCTTGAAGAGCCATTTACACCCAACTACCTTAGCATTGGGTGGAAGGTCTACTTCAATCCAGACTTTATTATCTTTCATGGATTGCATTTCCCCATCCATGGCTACCTGCCATTTATCCTTTTCAGGACTATTAATGGCAGCCTTATAACTAGTTGGCTCATCAATGTGATCCAATAGCATAGTTTCCTCATCATCTATGTTTAAACATAGACGTTCAGGAGCCTTTGTAGATCTTGAAGACCTACGGACGGGTACCACTTCAACTTCAGGTGGAGGACCTAAGCTTGCAGGTTCCACAGGAAGTGTGTTAGTGTTCTCAGAAGGTGACACATCTTCTTGATCATTTTCAAGATCATATACTCTCCCACTGAATTCTTGAGTCAAGAAATTCTCCACAAGGAATTCACCATATCTAGCCACAATGACTTTATTTTCTGGTGGGAAGTAAAAGTAGTAACCCCTTGTTTCCTTAGGGTATCCTACGAAGATGCACTTAACAGATCTTTGTTGGAGCTTGTCAGGTGAGTCACGTTTAACAAACGCCTCACAACCCCAGATCTTTAAGTAAGACAAGTTGGGAGCTTTTCCAGTCCATAATTCATATGGAGTCTTATCAACCTTCTTAGTTGGAACCATATTTAGTATGCGAACAGCACTTTCAAGAGCATAGTCCCAAAAGGATAAGGGAAGAGTTGTAAGATTAAACATAGATCGTACCATGTCAAGCAAGGTACGATTTCTCCTTTCAGATACACCATTTTGTTGTGGAGTATAAGGAGAAGTGAGTTGTTGGACAATGCCACACTCAGCTAGATAATCTTTGAACTCTTGGCTCAAATACTCACCACCACGATCGGATCGAAGGGCCTTAATCTTCTTTCCAAGTTGTAATTCTACTTCATTTTTGAAAACCTTGAATGTCTCAAAGACTTCATGTTTGTGTTTAAGTAAATAAACACAACCATAACGACTATAGTCATCCGTAAATGTTAGGAAGTAGGTAGCACCGCGTTTTGACACGTGTCTAAGTGGACCACACACATCCGTGTGTATCAATCCAAGTAGATCCGAAGCCTTCTCCATATTGCTATGGAAAGGTTTCTTCGTCATCTTCCCAGATATGCAAGATTCGCATTTATCAACTGAATCATCATTGATATTAGGTAAAAGCCCATCACTTAGCAGCTTTTCCATGCGTTTCTTGCCTATGTGGGCAAGGCGACAATGCCATAAATAAGACGAGTCCAAGTTAGACTTGACTCTCTTATTCCTGATGCTATACATAGAATTATTTTTATTGGATACATGGTTTTCCATGTCAATTTCAAACACACCATTTAATGGAATAGCATTAAAGTAAAAAACAGAATTTAAAGAAACAGAAATTCCATTATCATTAAAAGTATGCTTAAAACCCAAATCCAATAACAAAGAAACTGATACGACACCTCTAACAATAGAAGGTGCGTAATGACAATTGTCTAAAACCAAAATTAAACCAGATGGTAAAACTAGCTCAAAAGTCCCTATGGCCTCCACTGCTGCACATATCCCGTTGCCGACATACAAGTAGCATTCCCCATAGTTCAGTTTCTTGATTCCTTTAAGCCCCTGCGATGTATTACAAATGTGAGTACCACATCCTGTATCATATATCCAGGCATTTTGCTTACGAGGAAATGAAAATAATTCAACCATAAAAATACCTGAAGTGCTGGCGCCCTGCCCAGCCTTGGCATTCTTATTTTTGCGACACTCCTCAAGCAACAATGGACAGTCACGCTTCCAGTGTCCAGGATTGTTACAGTGGTGACAAGCAGCCACATCCTTTTTGGGATAATCCTTCTTGGGAGGAGGATTCTGCTTCTTTGGCTTTTGCTGATAAGTCACAATTTGCTTGCCCTTGTCAGCTTTGCCCTTTCCTTTCTTGTTCACATGCTTCGGTTTACCGGGCTTAGCTACTCTACCACCTCTAATTGCCATAACAGCAGGTGTAGCAGGTATAGGAGCTTTCTTAGCGAGTCCCTTCTCATATTCAATGAGCATTGCATGCAAGTCATTAAATGTCTTCCCCTTGCAATGCATATTAAAGTTACGCACAAAATCACCATATAATTCCTCATTGAGGGATCTATTGAGGAGGCCAACTTTAACATCTTCCGCATACCCGCATTCAAGTGCATCTAATTGGTCAAGATAACCTTTCATTTCCAGCACATGATTGCTTACGGGTGTTGTTGCATCCTGCTTGCACTTGCCCAGGTTGTCAAGTACATCATACAATTCAGCCATGGGAGGTTTCTGAAACATACGTTGCAGTTCCTCAATCATGTTTTTCAGGCCATATTGCTCAAACTGTTTTACCAGTTGATCATCCATCCCGATAGCATGAGACAAGCCGCATCATTGTGCCTGTCATAAGCCTCATTGTACTCCCTAAGTATTGCATTAGGCGAGTTTGCAGGAGGAGCAACCGGAAGGGGCTCACTAAGACATTCATAACGTTTGGCAATCCTAAGAACAAGCCTTAGGTTTCGATACCAATTGTTAAAATTCTTAGTCCCAGTCAATTTTTCCTTTTCAAGCATCATCTTGAAACAGGGAGTTAAGTTTGACGAGTTTCCGGGTTGGGCCGTTTCTACAGAAAAAAGTTCAAAAGTTAGTACTTTCGATAATTAAACATTTCATGAAAATTAAACACCCATTGGTTAAAAACCATTTAATTTTCACTGAAAACTAGGATCCTAATTGACGTCGTTTCATTACATCAGCTGAGGCTGCTAGCAATGAAATTACTCAACAAGGTACGGGATCACCCAATTGCCAATGTCAAATTGCAATTCCTAGAAATCTTGGGACTTACATTATATTGCCAACATCAGTTGCAAAATGTAAGCATGTTTCATCCCCAAATCTTTATGCCTTGACGCCGTTTCATTACATCAGCCGAGGCTGCTAGTAATGAAAGTGCTCAATTAAGTTAACCAATTTAGAAACGTGTAAATTGACGCCGTTCCATCACATCAGCTGAGGCTGCTAGTAATGGAAGTGCTCAATTTACCCCTATTGACTTCATTCTTTGAATCATCACATCAGCTGAGGCTGCTAGTAATGATAGAATGTCATCTTAGGTGTTTCCATGTTAATTGGTCGGCATATCACTTAAAATTTTAGGGTAATAATTTTGATGTGTAAAATCAAAAAAAAAAATATGTACAAAGATGTCATGCATTCATCTTTGTATCATATATATATATTTTCAAAAACAAAACCATTTACTCATTCGTAGCTCAAATCATCAAAGTTTTTAATTGAGGCGTTGAGCAAATTACAACATTGCCTTAAGATGCTTCGTACTTTTTCATGGTGTACTTGGTAAGTCTATTATTGACGCACAGGCGAGCGGAGGGACGACAGCCGCCGAAGCTGGTTAAAACCGTGCCCCTTTAAGGTCACAATTTAATGTGAACCAACCTTAAACCCACTTTATAGTTTGTCAATAATAGGTCCGCCGCTTCGACCACTTTTGTACAGTTGCAATCAATCAACTAAAAAAAATATGATTTTCTTGCTAAAACAATTTTATGTAATAATTTTATTAATTGCTAGTCTCGCCTGGGAGCAAATTACCGTGCGAAGCGAACCACTATCGGCACATAAGACTTGGCAATGAATAAAATTACTACAAAGGTTTCATAGTTATTAGTCTTGTTTATTTTTTATTATGAAAATTACCCTCTTATGTGTTGCAATCCATCATAATATATAAACACAAAAGATCAAGTAATTACAAAAAAAAATAAACACATAATAACAAATATATGATCATCCACGATATCATATAGCCACATGCAAACCTTTTTCAATAAATCCTAATATTAATTCTATGTGAAATTTTAAATGTATGTAACTAACAAAACTCCCATTGGTTTTCGAGCTCATTGTGCCCAATGGTCCACAGACGCCAAGTAACTTGACCGCGTAAGTTTTAGTTAGTTAGATACCACATTGCACATAACTTGTTAATTAATATATATTGAGGTCTTCCCCAATTTAAGATTTATTTAAATCATGTAGCAAATAATTCAATCAAACATACAAATCATACCATGACAAAATATGCAAGATTTTGTCATGGATCTCATATTGATCACATAATCATGTAGTCCATATTATCATGTCAATATACTTATTATTATGTTTCTTATTAATTAAGTGACATCACATACGGTATTCACTAATTAATCCCTAAAAATTTGCATTCACTCCTAGGGTTTCTACAAGTTTTAATCAAAAACTAAACCCTAATTTTTAATTAATGGGTGTCGACCCATTAGGGTTTATAAAAAAAATTCAACAAAACCCTAGATAATAAATGCATGTAATCTCTACAAGATCCAATTTTTAGGTTTAAGTAATTAATTACATGTTCTTAAACGAGGCTCTTGATGCCACTGTTGGTTTTTATGAATCATAAACAAACTATAAACATATAACCAAATAGATCACGCAGCGGAATAGATCATAAACATATAATTAATTAACTTAAAAGAAAACATACCTTAGTGATTCCTAGCAAGAACAAGGAATCCCTTCAACAAGAACGAGTTATATAAACCCTAATAGGGAATATATATGGATCGACTAACAAGTAAAAACACGAGCTAAAATAAGCTCGTCACTCGATCTTGTACACACGTAATGAATAGCGTTTCAATAGAAAAGCTAGGTTCTTGATCACCAATAACCAAACACTTTAATGCTTATACTAGGAATCGGCAAATCCAAGTGGATTTAGAAAGAGGCCGATCGGTTCAAGCAAGAGGGAAGAGAGGAGAAGAAGTTTGGTTAAGTTACGGTTTCAAGATTAGAGAAAAACTAAAACACAATGAATTGTATTTATAGTGTTTCTTTTCTTTGTGCCCAAGCCAACCAAAACCGACCCTAAACCCTAATGGGAAGGGTTCGGCCGATCAATGCATCCCACAAGGGATTCTAGATCCTTCTTTCCTATTTTACGTAATTAGTCCTTTAACGGTCGTTAGTTAAAACCCCGTTAAGTACTAACCGTCGTTAAGTGTTTTATTGGTGAAATGAATAAATAAATAATTACATGAAATATATATTTAATTATTCATCATTGAAACTCTCACGTTATTGTGTGCAATCCCGAGCCTCGGGTTCGAAACCGGACATACATATTAAATGTTAGACATAAACTCTAACAGTTTACAGCCCGCCATTCATCCAGCTTATTTTCTTTTGTCAACATTAAAGTACCCAAAGTCTTCACCGCTAGAGGTAAGCCTTTGCATTTCTTCACTATCTCCTTTCCTACATGCTCCAGCTCGGAGCTTACGTTTTCCCCCTCTCCTCTGCCTGGGAACGCAAGCATCTTGAATAGCGTCCATGACTCCTCTTCTGATAATTTTTCCACATTATGCTGCAACTCACAAATCTTAGCCACCCGTTTGGCAGTATCTTTCTTTCGTGTCGTTACCAGAACGGTGCTGCCTTTTGCTCCGCAACTTAATCCTTTACACAACTCGTCCCAATCTGCCATGTCCTTGTCTTCGATCCAAACATCATCCATGACAATAAAAAATTTCTTACCTTCTAACTTTTTTTGAAGGCATGCCTGCATCTTATTTAACTCCGAATCTTCAGAGCCACATATTGACTTTATTATACGTCTGATGTCTAACACAGCAGAGACATACACCCAAAATTCTAACTCAAAATGTGTCTTCACCGTTTCATGGTTATAAACATATTGAGCTAGTGTGGTTTTTCCCATGCCACCCATGCCCCATATAGCGTAGAACCGAAGGTCATCAACGTCGCCTATATCTTGGCTACAAATCGTATCAACTATTATCTTCTTATCTTCTTCTCTTCCGTAGATCTTCAGCATTGGCATAGGTGAGCTAGTTTCCCTGTTTGAAATCTCACCAGCAATTCCCGCGCCATCTTCACTTGTTATCAACTGAAACTTGGATCTGTTAGCATCAATGTCTTCCAGTTTTTTCCGTATGTTCTTAACTTTGTGAGCAATCCTAAATCTGACCATAACCGGATTATAGCGGGAGGAAAAGAAGGCTCTTATTCTGTATTTCTTGCCCATTTCCCGGTGCAACCTTCGTATCATAGCTTCAGTTTTGGCTTCGTCGAGCACGTTTTCCACTTCCAAAGAGGCAGATTTGAGAGTCTTGAGCCATTCTTCCACGGCCTTTTGCGTCGTTTGCTTCATCTCAGCATCATAGAGTACACCTTGAATTTGTTTGAAAGTGTTGTTGAGAGCTGAAAGATCATTTGTAACTCCGCTAAGCAACCCATACTCTTGGATAGCTGCAGAAGTTAATCTCCCTACCAAATCATTCACAAGGGCGGAAATAACGGGATCATCCATGAATAATGCTTTAATTTAGAACCAAATGTAGAACTCACACAGTGTTTACACAATTACACACAAATTCTGATTCAAAATGAACTACAAAGACCAAGACTCAAGTGTTTGTGAGAGAAAGACTTTAAAGTTGACTTGGTGATTGGATAAGTGTAGAGGGTGTGATTGAGTTTTTTTGTCCATATGATGCTAAATTTTAACTCAGCCAACACGAATATCAACTTGGTCTAGCTATACAACCTTGCATGACGAGTGATTGCCAAAGGTCATGCTCATGCTTGATTTAGCCCCGGATCGACTCGACAAGTCATTGATACTAAAGTTCAAATGTCTTTATTTTTTTTCATGTTTAACTTATGCATAAAGATATATGGGAAAAGTGAATACGGGGCTGTCTCACATCTAAGCTTACATGCGAAACCATTAAAAATCACTTAAAAATACCTATTATTGTAAAATGTACTAGTTTATGAACTTATGTAATACAGTACATGGTTTGAATGTTAGACTAATATTAGTACGATAATAAGCTAAGTAGTGAAAGAGTCTTTATAATGACAAGAAAAATACAATCAAACACTTTGTAATGTATGAATTTTCTTTTGCGACTCTTAGGCATGTTCGTAAATGTTTCTTTCATTTGACTCAAGTCAATTCTGACAATGGAATGTTTGTTCAAACGTTTAACTAATTTCATGTGGGAAGACATATAATTCAATATGTCATTGTACATTGATTGGTCCTAAACAGGCATCTTTATATTAGTCAACCACTTGTGAATGGTCAACCATAAAAGTCAAACTAATCTAGGACCAAATGCAATTTAAATCCATGGGAGTATAGAATTATATCCCCGGGTCGTTATGTCCCAACGAGGTGTGAAAAATGTAATACAACGAATGTGTGTGTTGAAATGATATTGAATATACAAAAACAGGAATCTGATTGACTAACACTAGGAATGTGAATAGTCATAGCTCTGTCACAGCTATATCGTTTAAAAACGTGCAATCAGAAACCTAAAAACGCGAAAGATATACAAACGTACGTTTAGGTTAAATTAAACGTAAACGTACAAAAACAAAACGATTATAACTACAGTAGGGATTTGCATGCCTTAGGGGCTTAAATGCAAATTAAACAAACTTAAAATATTTATTTATAATTTACAAACTTATATAAAAATTAAGAAAACCTAAAAATCTAGAACGCGTACGTTTATGTAACAATTACGTAAACGTAACAAAATAAAAAGTGAATTCAGTCCAATACAACTCCCACAGATGTGAAAATTATATTTTTGGAATCCTAAAAGGATAAGAGAATTATTAGAAAATTAAAATAAATTTTTACATTATTTACTTAATTATTATAAATTAAAAATGAATTAAATGAATTTAATAATGAATTAAATAATAAGAAAATCTAAAATTAACTTAAATAAATAAAATAAAGAATCTGAAAAATCTAAAATATTATAAAATGAATTTTAAAACTGAAAATGTATTTATTACACAATTATTCTATTTATTATTAATTATTTATTATTATTAATTACTAAAAACTATTATTGATTTATTAAAAGTATTAAATGAATAAAGAAAAATCTGAAACTTTTTACATAATTCTAAATTAAATATAAGAAGCTAAGAAAAATCTAAAAACAGCAAGTGCTTAACAAAAATAAGCAACTAAGCAAATAAGCTTCTAAATAGAAGCTATCACTTAGCTTTAAAATGGATCTTTTTGGTTTTTCTTTTTCTGGAACTAATTATACAATGATATTAAACAAGTTTAATGAAAACAAAACTTTACAAACCAAGAAAATAAGCAGATTTATGGGCTTATTACTCATTCAGTTGAGCTTTTGGGCTCACAGTGAAGTCATAAGCTCAAAATGAGCTTGAAAAAGCTTTATACAAGAAACAAAAGATAAAATAAGATAAAAATAAGCTAGATGGACAGGTCACAAGCACTGATAAGCTCTAAATAAGCAAATCAACAAGGTACTGCTAGTTCAAGCAAGGTACTGCTAGAGCAAAATCATCCTGCTGATGAAGTAAGTGATTCTGCTGATAGTGCAAGTGACTCTGCTGATAGGCTCAGTGTATACTGAGAAAATTGGGACAAGTTAAAAGCTACTTGCAGCCCTAGCAGATGAGCTACAAGGGGAAAATTAAGCACAGGATCATTGAGTTGGGTGGATGAGCTTCACATAAAGCCAAAACACACAAGCTATGGATCACTGGAGAGCTTTTAAAGAGCTTGTGGAAATGGTGTAAGTTCACTGAGTGAACTGTTGTGAGTGGGCAAACAACAAGCTCCTATATTACTTATCAAATAAGCTCAAACAAGCTATACAAGCATTGAAACACTGAGTATGATGGATAAGATCACAAGCTCAGGCTTAATGAGGGCTTAATATGAACTTAGGAAAACAACTCCAACTCTGCTGTTTGCTTCAGTGGAGTGAAGTAGATGGGACAAAAAGGGGGGTTGATTAGGCTATCTAATTAAGCTACAAACTGAAAAATAAGCATATACATAACAAAAAGGCCATAAGGGCTTCTAATAACAATAACAATAACAGGCACAAGTTCAAAATCACAAGCTCAAGTGATTCTGCTGATAGTGCAGTGATCCTGCTGGTAGTGCAAAATCAGCAGTTTCACTAAAGTTGACTAAAATGAAATTAGATCCTAAACTACTGACAGATTATGGAATATTATGCAACAAGAACATGAAATTAAGCAATATAAACAACTTATACACAGATATGCAGGATTCTAGGTTCTATCAATCTCAAAGTTCTCATAATGAGACTGTCAAGTGTCAAATTGACTTTCTATCATGCTAAACTCTTTGATTAAGGTTTAACTGAATTACTTAGGTCATCATGAGTCCACATCAAACAAGAACAACACTCAATTCAACCTATAACACAGTTTCACCCATAAATCCAAACAACCCTTAAATTGGCTCAAATTGAGATTTTCACAACAAGTGACTGCATAAGCCCATCATATTCAATCCAGAGGTCATATTGTGTCAAGATAGACCTTTTTCAGCACAAACAAGGTGTCAAACAAGTCTAAGCCTATGAACATCAAAAATTGGCATATTGGCAGTCAAAATGTAATTCAAAGCATCAATGAAATCCAAAACATAATTAACTAAGATTAAGCTATAATATGACTAACAAACAACAAGAAAACATGAAATCACAAAGAACAAAGCAAAAATAAAAACTTAAGCAGTAAAATGCATAAATGGTAAAAATGGCTTACAAAGTGAATCCTGCTGAAAACCAAAGAACCAAGGGTACAGAACACATCCTATAGCTTACCAATAAGCTACTAAACCAAAGGCAATCCACAATTAACCTTGCTCCATGCAGTTTTCATCATTCATCACTGATTTTTGTTTGTTTTTCTATTTTCTTGATTTCTTTTTGGTATTTTGAATTTTAAAGACTAAGACTGATTTTAATGTATCTAAAAAGCCTTAAAGCTTTGTCAGGAGCTTATATGAGCTTAAAGAGTCCAATAAACAACCATAATCGACATTAATTTAAATGACATGAATTTAAATAGTACGGATAAGAAAAACATGAAATTTAAAGATAGATTGTAATTAAAACTGTAAATAATGTTCATTACACATTGTCAATGTATAATAAGACATCGAAAGCATTTAAAAGACAATAAATTAAAGAAAGCTGTAAATTTAATTAAACTACATGACGATGGCTAATCCAAAGTGTCTTCTCTCTTGCCTCCTCTTCTCTTTTATAACATTCTGAGTTCCACTTGGTTTTCTGGTCAAATCCCACCTTTAATCTTGTCCATTGATTGACTGAAACTCATCCTAGCCATCAAAGTTACTTTTGGCGCCAAAAGTCTCAAAGATAACTTGCAGCCGTAATTTTTGCAATTAAAGAATTTTGGAGGGATGTATTGGTGTAAGAGACAGCTGGGGGGTGAGGTGGAGTGAATATTGTGGGCTGGTATGGAGCAGTGATGGTGGTTTGGTGTTGCAGTGATGTGTGAGGAAGAAGGAGGGAAAAGGGGGAAAGGAGTGGGTTTGACTGTTTGACCCCGGTTTTATTATTTATACAAGTTGGGCTGGATATGGTTTTGGGTTTATGAAGTATAAAGGGATCCGTTTGGTTTTTATAATGGATAAGCCCAAGGACTAAAGTTGTAATTTCTGAAACTTGAGGGGCCTGATGTGACAAACTTCCAAACTTCATTCCAGGGATCACACCTGCCAATTAACATTAGTACAAGGACCATAATTGTAAATTTCCAATTTTAAAACTTCCAAGGACCTTTTATGTAAATTTTGGATTTTGAGGGGGAAAAGTTGCCATTTGTAGAAAACTTTCATCCAGGGACTATTTTGAACAAGTTTGATTATCCAAGGACTTAAGTTGACTTTTCATTCATTTTAAACCTTCAGGGACTAGTTTTGCAAATTGGTGAAACTTCAGGGACTGAAAATGACAATTTTGTGAACTTTGCATGTTTTTCACTTGTTTTCAATCTTTTTGTACCTGAATCACATAAAACACATTTCAATGATATTTGTAACATTTATATGGTCATTTGTATGTTTTTTGTCGTTTTTGTGGGTTTAAATAAGGTAAAATATATGTGTATTTAGACACATATCAAATCCCCCACACTAAACTATTGCTAGTCCCTAGCAATCTTTTATGAAAACTTAATGGATTTTAATCTCTTTACCAAAAGCCATTACTTCTGGAGTAGCCAATTGTTTCAGTTCAAGTAAGAACCTTGGTACAATGATAACCAAATGATTTTGAGCAAATCATAAGCTGTCAACGGGTTTGATTTGTCTTTACCAAAAGCCATTTGCTTCTGGACTAGCCAACTCTTAGATAAATTATTACTATTATCTTTGGTGAGCTGATTACCAATTATGGTTTTCCTACTGCCTTTACCACAAGCCATAACCTTGCGGGCTAGCCAACTCTTCACTTTTAAGGATATGGTGAGTCGAATACCATACAATTTTTGGCAAATTGCAAGCCATAAACGGATTTGATATATCTTTACCAAGAGCCGTTTGCTCTCGGATTAGCCAATCCTTATGTGGGTTAGACATGGTGGACTGATTACCATTTGTTGTGTTTAGTACATAGTACTTCCACTAAAATTTTTTTTTTTTAAATTTGGCCATTTTTGGGGAAAAGGGGACTAAAAGGGTACATATATGATCAAATTCGCCAGAATTTCCCCCCCACACTTAGAATTGAATATTGTCCTCAATATTCAAAGTCCCGGCTATTATGCCGAATCCTTGAACGTAAAAAGATAACATTACTAGCCAAGTGTGGAAACACAACAATTATTCTCTTTTTTAGTATTTACAATTTTCATTCATTTTTTAGATCTATATACGAAATGTAGGGCACACCCCCACACTTAGGTGGTAGAAAGGGGTAAGAAGACAGAAAACATGGGTGAAAACCCATGTTGCACTACTGTTTTTGATTACCGAGTCGCTAGCTTGACTCGACCTCGAATTAAATTGTTCATGAGGAAATGATTGGGTGAGAAATTGGAGTGGGGTCCACTCACAGAATTATGAATAATAAGGTAAGGAGAATATTTTTGGTTTTTGATTTTATAATATAAACAGAAAAAGGAAAATGTTTTTGGATTTTTATCTTTTATATATATAGAAAGAAAAAGAAAAATATTTTTGTGTTTTATATTGTTTTTGGAAATGAAATATGATATTATATATAATATATATACAAAGGATAGATATTTCAACAAAACACAAATTCATTATACGCACCACACCTCCCCGGCAACGGCGCCAAAATTTGATCTCTCCCTTACAGTCAACTATTTTCAACCAAGGATATTGGTCAACTAAAGTCGAACCGTAAGGGAGAAAAATGCAATTTAAATCCGTGGGAGTATAGAAGTACATCCCCGGCAGCGGCGCCAAAATTTGATTGGTCCTAAACAGTCATCTTTATATTAGTCAACCACTTGTGAATGGTCAACCATAAAAGTCAAACTAATCTAGGACCAAATGCAATTTAAATCCATGTGAGTATAGAATTATATCCCCGGGTCGCTATGTCCCAACGAGGTGTGAAAAATGTAATACAACGAATGTGTGTGTTGAAATGATATTGAATATACAAAAACAGGAATCTGATTGACTAACACTAGGAATGTGAATAGTCATAGCTCTGTCACAGCTATATCGTTTAAAAACGTGCAATCAGAAACCTAAAAACGCGAAAGATATACAAACGTACGTTTAGGTTAAATTAAACGTAAACGTACAAAAACAAAACGATTATAACTACAGTAGGGATTTGCATGCCTTAGGGGCTTAAATGCAAATTAAACAAACTTAAAATATTTATTTATAATTTACAAACTTATATAAAAATTAAGAAAACCTAAAAATCTAGAACGCGTACGTTTATGTAACAATTACGTAAACGTAACAAAATAAAAAGTGAATTCAGTCCAATACAACTCCCACAGATGTGAAAATTATATTTTTGGAATCCTAAAAGGATAAGAAAATTATTAGAAAATTAAAATAAATTTTTACATTATTTACTTAATTATTATAAATTAAAAATGAATTAAATGAATTTAATAATGAATTAAATAATAAGAAAATCTAAAATTAACTTAAATAAATAAAATAAAGAATCTGAAAAATCTAAAATATTATAAAATGAATTTTAAAACTGAAAATGTATTTATTACACAATTATTCTATTTATTATTAATTATTTATTATTATTAATTACTAAAAACTATTATTGATTTATTAAAAGTATTAAATGAATAAAGAAAAATCTGAAACTTTTTACATAATTCTAAATTAAATATAAGAAGCTAAGAAAAATCTAAAAACAGCAAGTGCTTAACAAAAATAAGCAAATAAGCAAATAAGCTTCTAAATAGAAGCTATCACTTAGCTTTAAAATGGATCTTTTTGGTTTTTCTTTTTCTGGAACTAATTATACAATGATATTAAACAAGTTTAATGAAAACAAAACTTTACAAACCAAGAAAATAAGCAGATTTATGGGCTTATTACTCATTCAGTTGAGCTTTTGGGCTCACAGTGAAGTCATAAGCTCAAAATGAACTTGAAAAAGCTTTATACAAGAAACAAAAGATAAAATAAGATAAAAATAAGCTAGATGGACAGGTCACAAGCACTGATAAGCTCTAAATAAGCAAATCAACAAGGTACTGCTAGTTCAAGCAAGGTACTGCTAGAGCAAAATCATCCTGCTGATGAAGTAAGTGATTCTGCTGATAGTGCAAGTGACTCTGCTGATAGGCTCAGTGTATACTGAGAAAATTGGGACAAGTTAAAAGCTACTTGCAGCCCTAGCAGATGAGCTACAAGGGGAAAATTAAGCACAGGATCATTGAGTTAGGTGGATGAGCTTCACATAAAGCCAAAACACACAAGCTATGGATCACTGGAGAGCTTTTAAAGAGCTTGTGGAAATGGTGTAAGTTCACTGAGTGAACTGTTGTGAGTGGGCAAACAACAAGCTCCTATATTACTTATCAAATAAGCTCAAACAAGCTATACAAGCATTGAAACACTGAGTATGATGGATAAGATCACAAGCTCAGGCTTAATGAGGGCTTAATATGAACTTAGGAAAACAACTCCAACTCTGCTGTTTGCTTCAGTGGAGTGAAGTAGATGGGACAAAAAGGGGGGTTGATTAGGCTATCTAATTAAGCTACAAACTGAAAAATAAGCATATACATAACAAAAAGGCCATAAGGGCTTCTAATAACAATAACAATAACAGGCACAAGTTCAAAATCACAAGCTCAAGTGATTCTGCTGATAGTGCAGTGATCCTGCTGGTAGTGCAAAATCAGCAGTTTCACTAAAGTTGACTAAAATGAAATTAGATCCTAAACTACTGACAGATTATGGAATATTATGCAACAAGAACATGAAATTAAGCAATATAAACAACTTATACACAGATATGCAGGATTCTAGGTTCTATCAATCTCAAAGTTCTCATAATGAGACTGTCAAGTGTCAAATTGACTTTCTATCATGCTAAACTCTTTGATTAAGGTTTAACTGAATTACTTAGGTCATCATGAGTCCACATCAAACAAGAACAACACTCAATTCAACCTATAACACAGTTTCACCCATAAATCCAAACAACCCTTAAATTGGCTCAAATTGAGATTTTCACAACAAGTGACTGCATAAGCCCATCATATTCAATCCAGAGGTCATATTGTGTCAAGATAGACCTTTTTCAGCACAAACAAGGTGTCAAACAAGTCTAAGCCTATGAACATCAAAAATTGGCATATTGGCAGTCAAAATGTAATTCAAAGCATCAATGAAATCCAAAACATAATTAACTAAGATTAAGCTATAATATGACTAACAAACAACAAGAAAACATGAAATCACAAAGAACAAAGCAAAAATAAAAACTTAAGCAGTAAAATGCATAAATGGTAAAAATGGCTTACAAAGTGAATCCTGCTGAAAACCAAAGAACCAAGGGTACAGAACACATCCTATAGCTTACCAATAAGCTACTAAACCAAAGGCAATCCACAATTAACCTTGCTCCATGCAGTTTTCATCATTCATCACTGATTTTTGTTTGTTTTTCTATTTTCTTGATTTCTTTTTGGTATTTTGAATTTTAAAGACTAAGACTGATTTTAATGTATCTAAAAAGCCTTAAAGCTTTGTCAGGAGCTTATATGAGCTTAAAGAGTCCAATAAACAACCATAATCGACATTAATTTAAATGACATGAATTTAAATGGTACGGATAAGAAAAACATGAAATTTAAAGATAGATTGTAATTAAAACTGTAAATAATGTTCATTACACATTGTCAATGTATAATAAGACATCGAAAGCATTTAAAAGACAATAAATTAAAGAAAGCTGTAAATTTAATTAAACTACATGACGATGGCTAATCCAAAGTGTCTTCTCTCTTGCCTCCTCTTCTCTTTTATAACATTCTGAGTTCCACTTGGTTTTCTGGTCAAATCCCACCTTTAATCTTGTCCATTGATTGACTGAAACTCATCCTAGCCATCAAAGTTACTTTTGGCGCCAAAAGTCTCAAAGATAACTTGCAGCCGTAATTTTTGCAATTAAAGAATTTTGGAGGGATGTATTGGTGTAAGAGACAGCTGGGGGGTGAGGTGGAGTGAATATTGTGGGCTGGTATGGAGCAGTGATGGTGGTTTGGTGTTGCAGTGATGTGTGAGGAAGAAGGAGGGAAAAGGGGGAAAGGAGTGGGTTTGACTGTTTGACCCCGGTTTTATTATTTATACAAGTTGGGCTGGATATGGTTTTGGGTTTATGAAGTATAAAGGGATCCGGTTGGTTTTTATAATGGATAAGCCCAAGGACTAAAGTTGTAATTTCTGAAACTTGAGGGGCCTGATGTGACAAACTTCCAAACTTCATTCCAGGGATCACACCTGCCAATTAACATTAGTACAAGGACCATAATTGTAAATTTCCAATTTTAAAACTTCCAAGGACCTTTTATGTCAATTTTGGATTTTGAGGGGTAAAAGTTGCCATTTGTAGAAAACTTTCATCCAGGGACTATTTTGAGCAAGTTTGATTATCCAAGGACTTAAGTTGACTTTTCATTCATTTTAAACCTTCAGGGACTAGTTTTGCAAATTGGTGAAACTTCAGGGACTGAAAATGACAATTTTGTGAACTTTGCATGTTTTTCACTTGTTTTCAATCTTTTTGTACCTGAATCACATAAAACACATTTCAATGATATTTGTAACATTTATATGGTCATTTGTATGTTTTTTGTCGTTTTTGTGGGTTTAAATAAGGTAAAATATATGTGTATTTAGACACATATCAAATCCCCCACACTAAACTATTGCTAGTCCCTAGCAATCTTTTATGAAAACTTAATGGATTTTAATCTCTTTACCAAAAGCCATTACTTCTGGAGTAGCCAATTGTTTCAGTTCAAGTAAGAACCTTGGTACAATGATAACCAAATGATTTTGAGCAAATCATAAGCTGTCAACGGGTTTGATTTGTCTTTACCAAAAGCCATTTGCTTCTGGACTAGCCAACTCTTAGATAAATTATTACTATTATCTTTGGTGAGCTGATTACCAATTATGGTTTTCCTACTGCCTTTACCACAAGCCATAACCTTGCGGGCTAGCCAACTCTTCACTTTTAAGGATATGGTGAGTCGAATACCATACAATTTTTGGCAAATTGCAAGCCATAAACGGATTTGATATATCTTTACCAAGAGCCGTTTGCTCTCGGATTAGCCAATCCTTATGTGGGTTAGACATGGTGGACTGATTACCATTTGTTGTGTTTAGTACATAGTACTTCCACTAAAATTTTTTTTTTTTAAATTTGGCCATTTTTGGGGAAAAGGGGACTAAAAGGGTACATATATGATCAAATTCGCCAGAATTTCCCCCCCACACTTAGAATTGAATATTGTCCTCAATATTCAAAGTCCCGGCTATTATGCCGAATCCTTGAACGTAAAAAGATAACATTACTAGCCAAGTGTGGAAACACAACAATTATTCTCTTTTTTAGTATTTACAATTTTCATTCATTTTTTAGATCTATATACGAAATGTAGGGCACACCCCCACACTTAGGTGGTAGAAAGGGGTAAGAAGACAGAAAACATGGGTGAAAACCCATGTTGCACTACTGTTTTTGATTACCGAGTCGCTAGCTTGACTCGACCTCGAATTAAATTGTTCATGAGGAAATGATTGGGTGAGAAATTGGAGTGGGGTCCACTCACAGAATTATGAATAATAAGGTAAGGAGAATATTTTTGGTTTTTGATTTTATAATATAAACAGAAAAAGGAAAATGTTTTTGGATTTTTATCTTTTATATATATAGAAAGAAAAAGAAAAATATTTTTGTATTTTATATTGTTTTTAGAAATGAAATATGATATTATATATAATATATATACAAAGGATAGATATTTCAACAAAACACAAATTCATTATACGCACCACACCTCCCCGGCAACGGCGCCAAAATTTGATCTCTCCCTTACAGTCAACTATTTTCAACCAAGGATATTGGTCAACTAAAGTCGAACCGTAAGGGAGAAAAATGCAATTTAAATCCGTGAGAGTATAGAAGTACATCCCCGGCAGCGGCGCCAAAATTTGATTGGTCCTAAACAGTCATCTTTATATTAGTCAACCACTTGTGAATGGTCAACCATAAAAGTCAAACTAATCTAGGACCAAATGCAATTTAAATCCATGTGAGTATAGAATTATATCCCGGGTCGCTATGTCCCAACGAGGTGTGAAAAATGTAATACAACGAATGTGTGTGTTGAAATGATATTGAATATACAAAAACAGGAATCTGATTGACTAACACTAGGAATGTGAATAGTCATAGCTCTGTCACAGCTATATCGTTTAAAAACGTGCAATCAGAAACCTAAAAACGCGAAAGATATACAAACGTACGTTTAGGTTAAATTAAACGTAAACGTACAAAAACAAAACGATTATAACTACAGTAGGGATTTGCATGCCTTAGGGGCTTAAATGCAAATTAAACAAACTTAAAATATTTATTTATAATTTACAAACTTATATAAAAATTAAGAAAACCTAAAAATCTAGAACGCGTACGTTTATGTAACAATTACGTAAACGTAACAAAATAAAAAGTGAATTCAGTCCAATACAACTCCCACAGATGTGAAAATTATATTTTTGGAATCCTAAAAGGATAAGAGAATTATTAGAAAATTAAAATAAATTTTTACATTATTTACTTAATTATTATAAATTAAAAATGAATTAAATGAATTTAATAATGAATTAAATAATAAGAAAATCTAAAATTAACTTAAATAAATAAAATAAAGAATCTGAAAAATCTAAAATATTATAAAATGAATTTTAAAACTGAAAATGTATTTATTACACAATTATTCTATTTATTATTAATTATTTATTATTATTAATTACTAAAAACTATTATTGATTTATTAAAAGTATTAAATGAATAAAGAAAAATCTGAAACTTTTTACATAATTCTAAATTAAATATAAGAAGCTAAGAAAAATCTAAAAACAGCAAGTGCTTAACAAAAATAAGCAACTAAGCAAATAAGCTTCTAAATAGAAGCTATCACTTAGCTTTAAAATGGATCTTTTTGGTTTTTCTTTTTCTGGAACTAATTATACAATGATATTAAACAAGTTTAATGAAAACAAAACTTTACAAACCAAGAAAATAAGCAGATTCATGGGCTTATTACTCATTCAGTAGAGCTTTTGGGCTCACAGTGAAGTCATAAGCTCAAAATGAGCTTGAAAAAGCTTTATACAAGAAACAAAAGATAAAATAAGATAAAAATAAGCTAGATGGACAAGTCACAAGCACTGATAAGCTCTAAATAAGCAAATCAACAAGGTACTGCTAGTTCAAGCAAGGTACTGCTAGAGCAAAATCATCCTGCTGATGAAGTAAGTGATTCTGCTGATAGTGCAAGTGACTCTGCTGATAGGCTCAGTGTATACTGAGAAAATTGGGACAAGTTAAAAGCTACTTGCAGCCCTAGCAGATGAGCTACAAGGGGAAAATTAAGCACAGGATCATTGAGTTGGGTGGATGAGCTTCACATAAAGCCAAAACACACAAGCTATGGATCACTGGAGAGCTTTTAAAGAGCTTGTGGAAATGGTGTAAGTTCACTGAGTGAACTGTTGTGAGTGGGCAAACAACAAGCTCCTATATTACTTATCAAATAAGCTCAAACAAGCTATACAAGCATTGAAACACTGAGTATGATGGATAAGATCACAAGCTCAGGCTTAATGAGGGCTTAATATGAACTTAGGAAAACAACTCCAACTCTGCTGTTTGCTTCAGTGGAGTGAAGTAGATGGGACAAAAAGGGGGGTTGATTAGGCTATCTAATTAAGCTACAAACTGAAAAATAAGCATATACATAACAAAAAGGCCATAAGGGCTTCTAATAACAATAACAATAACAGGCACAAGTTCAAAATCACAAGCTCAAGTGATTCTGCTGATAGTGCAGTGATCCTGCTGGTAGTGCAAAATCAGCAGTTTCACTAAAGTTGACTAAAATGAAATTAGATCCTAAACTACTGACAGATTATGGAATATTATGCAACAAGAACATGAAATTAAGCAATATAAACAACTTATACACAGATATGCAGGATTCTAGGTTCTATCAATCTCAAAGTTCTCATAATGAGACTGTCAAGTGTCAAATTGACTTTCTATCATGCTAAACTCTTTGATTAAGGTTTAACTGAATTACTTAGGTCATCATGAGTCCACATCAAACAAGAACAACACTCAATTCAACCTATAACACAGTTTCACCCATAAATCCAAACAACCCTTAAATTGGCTCAAATTGAGATTTTCACAACAAGTGACTGCATAAGCCCATCATATTCAATCCAGAGGTCATATTGTGTCAAGATAGACCTTTTTCAGCACAAACAAGGTGTCAAACAAGTCTAAGCCTATGAACATCAAAAATTGGCATATTGGCAGTCAAAATGTAATTCAAAGCATCAATGAAATCCAAAACATAATTAACTAAGATTAAGCTATAATATGACTAACAAACAACAAGAAAACATGAAATCACAAAGAACAAAGCAAAAATAAAAACTTAAGCAGTAAAATGCATAAATGGTAAAAATGGCTTACAAAGTGAATCCTGCTGAAAACCAAAGAACCAAGGGTACAGAACACATCCTATAGCTTACCAATAAGCTACTAAACCAAAGGCAATCCACAATTAACCTTGCTCCATGCAGTTTTCATCATTCATCACTGATTTTTGTTTGTTTTTCTATTTTCTTGATTTCTTTTTGGTATTTTGAATTTTAAAGACTAAGACTGATTTTAATGTATCTAAAAAGCCTTAAAGCTTTGTCAGGAGCTTATATGAGCTTAAAGAGTCCAATAAACAACCATAATCGACATTAATTTAAATGACATGAATTTAAATGGTACGGATAAGAAAAACATGAAATTTAAAGATAGATTCTAATTAAAACTGTAAATAATGTTTGTTATACATTGTCAATGTCTAACAAGACATCAAAAGCATTTAAAAGACAATAAATTAAAGAAAGCTGTAAATTTAATTAAACTACATGACGATGGCTAATCCAAAGTGTCTTCTCTCTTGCCTCCTCTTCTCTTTTATAACATTCTGAGTTCCACTTGGTTTTCTGGTCAAATCCCACCTTTAATCTTGTCCATTGATTGACTGAAACTCATCCTAGCCATCAAAGTTACTTTTGGCGCCAAAAGTCTCAAAGATAACTTGCAGCCGTAATTTTTGCAATTAAAGAATTTTGGAGGGATGTATTGGTGTAAGAGACAGCTGGGGGGTGAGGTGGAGTGAATATTGTGGGCTGGTATGGAGCAGTGATGGTGGTTTGGTGTTGCAGTGATGTGTGAGGAAGAAGGAGGGAAAAGGGGGAAAGGAGTGGGTTTGACTGTTTGACCCCGGTTTTATTATTTATACAAGTTGGGCTGGATATGGTTTTGGGTTTATGAAGTATAAAGGGATCCGTTTGGTTTTTATAATGGATAAGCCCAAGGACTAAAGTTGTAATTTCTGAAACTTGAGGGGCCTGATGTGACAAACTTCCAAACTTCATTCCAGGGATCACACCTGCCAATTAACATTAGTACAAGGACCATAATTGTAAATTTCCAATTTTAAAACTTCCAAGGACCTTTTATGTCAATTTTGGATTTTGAGGGGTAAAAGTTGCCATTTGTAGAAAACTTTCATCCAGGGACTATTTTGAACAAGTTTGATTATCCAAGGACTTAAGTTGACTTTTCATTCATTTTAAACCTTCAGGGACTAGTTTTGCAAATTGGTGAAACTTCAGGGACTGAAAATGACAATTTTGTGAACTTTGCATGTTTTTCACTTGTTTTCAATCTTTTTGTACCTGAATCACATAAAAACACATTTCAATGATATTTGTAATATTTATATGGTCATTTGTATGTTTTTTGTCGTTTTTGTGGGTTTAAATAAGGTAAAATATATGTGTATTTAGACACATATCATTGTACATTAGCAAAGTATCAAATGTAAAAAATTTTAATAACCAAAACTTTTTTGTAGTCGCCTTACTTCTAGCGATTACATTGTAGTGATGGCCTAATTAAGGTAAAGATCTAGGTAAGGCTTGAACTCAACAATTCATTGACACTAAAGTTCAAGTGTCAAAAGATTGATTCTTCATATTGAATATACTTAATGCAAAAATACACTAATCCTTATTGTAAAGAGGCACTTGCATGCTTACAAACTTTTGTAATATCTACATAGTTCTGAATGTAAAACTAGCATTAGTACGATGTCGAGTTGAATATATAGTGAAATACATATTATAATGACAAGGGAAATACAATTAACCAATTTGTCCAACTTAGATATTTGGAAGACAAATGTTAAAACAAAATGAAACATAATACATACATCATAAATTACATGAACTAACCATCCAAAAGTGTTTGGTCATGAACCTATACCCTTATATTAATCATCATAGTTTTTTTTTTTTTTTTTTTTTTTTTTTTTTTTTTTTTTTTTTTTTTTTTTTTTTTTTAACTCCGATGTTACGAGATCTTCTGCAGGTCTCATTAACCGTGCGCTAGAGGTTGCGCGATCTTTTTTGAACTTCCAACATAAACAACTTCATGGCGAGGCATTTTCGTATTCCTCATCCTCTGTGATGCATTTCTCACCTCTTTCTTTTTCGGGTTCCTTGATCTTCTCGTTATGAAGCTTTTTTAGCACGTAAGCTTCACTCAGATCGTAACCAGCCATAGCCGTTGATTATAAGTTAGAACAAAATGAAGAGCTTAGTGAAGTAATGGTATAGTATTAAGTATTAACATGTGAACTTTATGTTTCGGCAAAACATATGTTTCTGAATGCTAATGAACTTCAACTTGATTGGGATGGATGGGTTAAAGTGTTACATATGATCAAGTGCAAATTCTATAACTGAGTTAGCTGACAAAGTGAATCGTGTTTTGTTGGATGGTGTTTTGAACGTGAGTTCGTTTCTGTATGCATTGAAAATACACATGTGAAACTCATCCAAGAGTAGCTAAAATTACAGAAGGTACTCAAAAGGGAGGAGCGAAGTGGTATCCACGATCCCACGAACATCCATCCAAATAGTTATGGCTCAAACCTTTAAAGATAGCGCAGCTGCAAAAAGGGACAACGACGAACGAACAATGCTAAGGGGTTGTTTGACTTAGTTTATTTGATGGGTTTAGGAGCTTATTCATTGTAATGGCTTATAAGCTTATCAACATGACTTTACAGCTTAATTAAGTTCATAAGCTCGATTAGATAAGCTCATAAGCCAAGCTTACCTACTTGTCAAACTTTAAGCTTATAAGCCCATCAAATAAGCTAAGATAAACTCCCCCTAAAGTTACTTGTATGAGCAAGTATAATAACCGACTATGGATCAATGGCATGGCATGAATCTCAGGCTCAGCTGGGAAGGAGTCGGTTTTAAAATCTAGCCAGGTGAGAAAAGTAAAACAACATGTCGAAAATCCTGTTCGGGTCATCTTCCAATTTACGAGTCAGACCCATGTATCTCATCGTCACTAATTCAAGCTAGTTAACTGAAAAGAAAAACAAAAGTGACAAAAAAAATAATAAATAAAAAAAAATAAATAAAAAATAATCTGCAATGGTATCATTCGATCTGATTCAAACAATGGTATCCATCTAACGATTATTTTCATTTATCTCATCTCAATCACTTCTACATTAAGGTTTTGTCTCAATATCCACTTACGACTCTCATATGGTGCTCAATGATCAAATTTCGACGTGGTCAAATCTTTTGATGGCCAACATTGTTTTCGCAGAAAGACGTTAAAAGTTAACTGAAAAGTACTATTTACAGCAACAGGTCATATCTTTCAAAACACGTTACAATAGCTGATAGTCAAAACTTTCTCAAATGAGTACGTGTTCCATCATAGAAATGGACATAAGAAAACTGTCTTTACAAATAGATCAAGAAATTTGTCTTGTACTATCATTAATGACTTTCAAGAACAAGTAATGGATGTTGTACTATGGGGCTGTTTGATAAAAAATATGATTTAGTGCTGAATGAATCAAATGTGCTGAATGATTCCAAGATGCTGAGTGAACATTATTCTGAGTGAAAATGATTGTTTGATATTTGTTCTGAATGAGTAATCTGAGTTGCCAGAAATTACTAATTTAATCTTATGTCTGATTTTGTATTTAACAAAATATACCATTTGATAAAACAATTATTAACTCGAATAAAAATATAATATAAAGAAAGTAATGTTGGAATAAAAAAAATGTAAATAGTCTTATCGAAAGATTATAAAACAATATAAATTGCGAACTAATCTTATATAAACGTGTTAGAAAATATTAAGTAACCAACAAAAAAGTATCATAACTAGCTATAAGTGAAACAATATGAACGTGTTATGCATCTTAATGTAAATAGCATAATCATACTTCAAAATAAATTAAATTTCTTTTAACTACAAATATAACGTTTACCACATAAAAAGATGTTAAATGACATATTTTAGTTGTTTAATGTATAAATTTTATAGCACATAAATATTTTAGCCTAATCCATCTTTCAAAGCTATAGCTTTCCTCACACACACCGACACACGTGACCCACTAACAATAGACAATATAATAAACAAATTGGTATACCATTTTTTTATTGTTTTCCTTACCTCCTCAAGAATTCTTCTTCCTCCTCAAGAACTCCACCATCTCCCTTAAAACCTTCATATCTACTTCTCGTTCTTTTTTTCTGTCAGAGTATAACATCGACTTAAATTTTGATGCCCTCCTACATTTTGATGCCCTGTGAAAAAACGAGAGACTTGTGAGGTGGTTAGGAGAGTGCGCATGTAAAAAAAAGGGTGTTTGGGAGAATATAGAAGCCGCTGAATCACTGGGCAATCCCATGGAGGCGGCCCATTCAGAACCCATCTGGCCCACTCAGGACCTTTTTTTTTCCTACCAAACAATCCTACCTTTTACCGATTCAGTGTTGAGTGCTGAATTGTATTATTAAGAGGCTATCAAACATAGCCTATGTCGTCATTATTACATATGTTTGATTGTAATCAAGTTAGGTATAGAGTAAGAGGCATGATTTATATCATAATTGATCGGGTTTGGACATAATATACGTTACATGGTGACTTGTATCATAACTGTATGCGAAGTTGCTGTACATATGTATGTATCACCCGTTTTGACCCATTTCACCCATTTTATCCCAAAAATGTACTAATAAGTAACTTTGTCATTTATTTGAGTCGTTACACACATTTCACACGTTTTGACCCATTTCACTCATTTTAGCCCAAACATGTAATAATAAGTAACTTTGTCGTTTATGTTACTCCCATTTCACCCATTTTGACCCATTTTAGCTATTTTGACCCATTTTATCCCAAATATGTACTAATAACTAACGTGTAAAAAAAATCAACTACTTCGCACATTTGAGCCAAAACGTGTAAAATTAAGCGACCAAATCACCCGTTTCACCCGATTTGACCGAATAAACTCCTGCTGCAGCAGCAGGAGTGTTTGGTTACTGCTGCAACAGCAACCAAAATAAATAAAACAAATTCTATTGAATTTTTGAATTTAAAGTACTTATTGTCCAAAGTTCAGTATAATGTGTAATAACAATAAAAATGAATCTTATGCGTCTTGCACGTTATGTTGATAAGTTTACTGATAACATCATCTATAGTGTAGTAGCACACTCATTAGTTAGTGGTTCTTCCGGGCAAGAAGAAGGTTGGGGCAGGAAAAGGCTAGAATACTTGGGAGTTAAAGTTATAAACTGAATTTTGATGTAGCCACTTTTGGGTAATTGCAGTTTGACCTTTCAACATCATTGGTAGCGAACTGGATTATATACAGATAAATATTACACTGCCATTTGGCCTTCATTAGTTTCAGATGGATGGGTTAAAATATTACATCTGATAAAGTACTAAACTTCAACTTGATTGAATGTGAGTTTGTTTCCATATATATTCAAGTTGCTAAAATTACATAAGCTTGTAGGCACTGAACGGCTAAACCCATCCAAAAAAGTGAATTCATTATCCAAAACATTTTAACCCATTTTTGCAAAATAGACAAGTGAATTAAAAATGAACAGCGAAAAGACGATAATACCCTCAGTGATGAGGCACTTAACGAGGAGAATAACGGGCATTAGCAAAAAGTCGCTCTCGGTAGCTGTTTTGCAAAAAATGAAATATTAATGTCGTTTTTGTAATATTTTTTGTCTCGGTGTATTTCTTGCGCATTTTGGCTAATTTTTGCAATTTACCCTTTTATTTTTAAGTCCAAATAAGCAAATCCCACCCCCGCTTGATTTTATAAAACCCCAAAAAAACCCCAATTATCAAAACCCTCACAACAAAAACAATTCATCTCCGAATTCGACCCATCTAAACTTCCTCCGAATTAAACCCAAATCCAAACACCCCAATCTCCAACAACTGGAGAAAACCCACCAAATCCGACGACCCCAATCTCGCTTTCGAGTCCTCGTCTCTCTCCGTCGACGTCCGTAAAAAAGGTAGTAAAAGTGTTAATGTTGTTAGTAATGTTGATGATGATAATGTGTTTACGGGGAAATCGGGTAGCGCGATAGATAGTATTATGATTAGTAAGTTAAGGGGTGATTTAGATAATTTGCCTGAGGATAGGGGTTTAGAGGAGTTTGATGAGATGCCGGTCGAGAATTTTGCCAGCGCGCTGTTGAAAGGGTACGGTTGGGAAGAAGGGATGGGCGTTGGGAAGAATAAGAAGGATGTTAAGGTGGTTGAGTTTAAGCAACGGAGTTCCAAACAAGGGTTGGGGTTTGTTGATGATATGCCCGCTCCGCCTAGTAATGAGAAAAGTAGTGTTAGACGTGATCGTAGGAACAAGAACAGTAGGAAGGAAAACGGTAGTGTTGAGAAGACGAAGAGTGGAAAAAGGGGTCGAGAGAGGTATGAGAGAGGTATGAAAGAGACGAGTGTTGGACGGGGGAGGAATTGGTTAAATAGTCGAATTAGGGTTAGGGTGATTAGTAAGGAGTTGAAACGTGGGCGGTTGTATTTGAAAAAGGGCGAGATTGTGGATGTGGTGGGGCCTACGACGTGTGACGTGGCGATGGATGAAGGAAGGGAAATTATACAAGGGGTTGAGCAGGAGGATTTGGAGACGGCGTAGACAAGGCGTGGTGGGCCGGTGCTGGTTTTATATGGGAGGTATAAGGGGGTTTACGGGAGTTTACAGGAGAAGGATATGGATAGGGAAACTGCGGTTGTGCGTCATGCGGATACTCATGAGTTGTTGAGTGTTAAGTTGGAGCAGATTGCGGAATATGTTGGTGATCCTGATGATATCGGGTATTGATTAGTGCCTTGTTTCAGGTAATTGAGTTATGATTCTGAATCTATATGAGATTGTAGAATTATATGATGTAAACTTGTGTTATGTTATTTTGATTGTTGAAGTTATCAATTTGATATACTTGTCTACTGGTTTGAATCTTAAAAAGTTTATTGTCTTGCTTAAATGCTTTTTTGCTACATAATTTGATTGTTTGGCGTTTGCTTTTTAGGAGTTAGGACATGGCAACCAAAAGCAGATGTGAGGTTTGCACATAGTCAAAGTTTTACTAATGTAATATTCAGTTTGAATCGTGGTTTAAGTGACCGTAAATAATTCATAATGCATACATGATGACTAATAGAACTATGTGTTATGCATATCATTTAGAAACAAACTTATGTAATTTCATCCATAGTGAATTCATTATCCAAAACATTTGAGTCTGCTAGGTCCAAATTACGAAATAGCTAGCATTGGAAAAAGCCTTTCTACATGAGGCTCACTGAACGTATCCAAAAAAGGGTCATACATGAAAAAAGGGTCATACATGATGATACATTTGAGATGTGATGGATATGTAATCCAAAAAACCATTTGAGACAATACCCATAATTTTATTCGTCCTTCTATTTTTGTTTTAAATAAGCATGAGGATAGCGAGTGTTTTCGTCCCCCCCAACTGCCCATTTTACACAACATTTTTGACGAATCTTACTAGTGCTAATATGTTCCAATCTCATTTTGAGATAGCAGACCCCTATTACCCTTTTTATCCTACATACCAACACCAAGCACTGCACGAACATCGGCCACACCATCACCTTTCCAAGAATTCCATTATCTACTAACCAAAGTGCAGAATTCCTCATTTCTGAGCCATGAGCCAAACACCCTAAAAGGATTAGGTCTGAAATCGACACAAGCACTGGACAAAAGGATGGGACAATGGTCCGAGATAACACGCTCCAACAATCGTCCAAGATACCACAGTCCAATACTGTAACAGAAGTTTTGCTTCAGTGAAAAACAAAAGTTACTGTATCAAGGAACCGGTTTAACTTGCTCAATTTTCATCTTTGATCCACTTCGATTAAAATAAGTATTACTTCGCGCACCCATGTTAAACTCGCGAAATCCCACATTTGCAATGAAATTACTGAAAGACATGGCTTCATTTGCATCGAATTGAGAGCCTTCTCTTTCAGATCTGGACTTAACTGCATTGAAATCACCTATAGCTATGCAAATACCATCCATAGAATCAACAAGATTTGCGATGTCTTCCAAAGATCCAACTTTAAACCCCCCAACTAATCCCCGGTCACTTTCCATATTATATTATACATTATACATTCTATTTAAACATGAGATCTTGGAGTTTGCCAAAAAAATCTTCAAAAGTCATTAACTGTGTAATTAGTGACCCAATGTGTGGCTAATGAGAATTATTTACATGCCATTTTACTGTTGATAGTACTGTATTTCACTATTGCTCCACTGTGGACCTTAATTAGGAGGGGAAAAAAACGGATTAAACTAGATTGTGCTATATATATATTCATAAACTAGATTACTATATATATAATAAGAGGTGGAGTGACGCACGATGACATCATCTTCACCTTTTTTTTGGTCCAATCCATTACACATGTCCAACCCATAACATTAGCCTTTTCCTGCTAACACCCCATCCGGCCTAACATCTTCACAATTAATATTAGGCTGCCTCTTTCTTATTTTTTCCAGATAAACATAACAGGTTATTGTCGGTCTCATCTCTCATGGCACAAACAAAGTTTCCACCGAATTCCAGAAATTGCCATATAATTGAATATTTGAATGTTTAGGTGATGATGAAAATATAGTTAGTGACAAAAATGTTTTTGGTTTTGGTGTGTCGCTTGCAGCTACAAGCCGGTGAACATTGGTGATTTGATTCATTGCCTTTCAGAAGATGTTTGTAAGATTAAACGTCCTTTTTGAATTATTGTTTAATTTGTGTTTCTTTTTACTAATTATTGTTAGGGTTTCATTCGAAGGCTATCAGAATAGAAAAAGAGAAGTAGCAATTTCCAGTTGCAAAAATGATTTATGACGTGAACTCACCTTTGTTCCGATCATTCTTGAGCTAAAAGGGTGGCTCATTTGACAAAAGGTACAATTCTTTTTATATGCTTTTTTTATATTTGCTATGATTTAGTTTTTATGTCATATCTGTTACAAATATTGTGCTGTTGAATGTTCTTTTTATGTGTTAAATGATGGCTTATTGTGGTAAACAGTTTTTATTTAGGGGGTGTTTGTTTCGGCTTATAGCTAATTTTGTTTTAGGCTTATGTTTCATAAGCTCACTTTATGTAGCTTATTTTAAAAACTGAACTTCTCAGCTTTTCCAAATTCTGATAAGTTGTCCATAAGCCGACAAATTAATCTAATCGAAAGATCCCGTAAATGTGTTTGGCAAAAGGATCTTTAACAAAGGTAATTAGTTTAAGGATACAAGGCTTATTTTCAATTTTGTTTTCTGCATTAGGTTACATTGAAGTCATCGGAGTTTGTAGAATGTCAATGTTCCTCGCAATTTCCTCAGGCGCCGACGTACACAGTCAGATCAGGTAGATTTTGTGATGTAGTTTATCCGTTCTGTTTTGTACCAAGATCATGTTTTGTTCTGCACTCAAAGGCTGATTGTTGTCTTATATGTGTGAGTGCAGATTCGTCTGTCAAATCATTATTTGCAACACCAGCAACTGTACAGTCAGTTACCTACAAGGCAGTCAAGATTATGCTATCAGTTCTGCATTCCCTGATAATAGGTGTAACCAAGGTACTGGGATAAATTAAACTGCAGCGTGCGAGTTTAATCACCTGTGGGATACTAAACCCTGAAACTTTCTTATTAATAGATACGATTCATTTTGTTACCTCTGCCGCGTTTTTAAGGTTGTGTCACAGCATGGATATGGACGAGAAATGACGCCCCGCCGCAACGCGGCGGTCCGTCGCCCATCTCGTTCATCATAAACTAGATTGTGCTATATATATATTCATTCCCCTCCCCAGGAGTTAATATCCCATCATATTTCTCCATCTCCATAAACCCAGAATCTTCCATCCCCAAATTGCTTACACAACATCAAAATCATTTGATCAATGCCCGATCTAAAAAATCAACCGACAATTCAAATCTCATTGTACAATGAATCTGTTCTTGATTTCCTTAATCAATAACCTAATTCTTTTCAGAAAAAGAAAGCTACAATAATCCTCAAGCTTGAACCCATCTTCATGTACATGTTTCCACCATTAATGACTCTTGAAGCTCAAAATTATAAAATATAAAAGAAGCCTACAATTAAATTTTGTTGGAAGCAAAAAAGGAGTGATGAAGTGACCCGCCGATGGAGTTGGGGGAGGAACACCGATGAGAATGTCGACGGTGAAAAGGGTGTTGGGGGAGGAACGACGGCGGGTAAGGGTCTGCCGGAAGGAGCTTGGAGCTTGCTGTGAAATGGATGAGAAGAGGGATGGGGGATGAGGGCTTTGATGGTATTTCGATTTGCTATTATTTTTTTCTTTTTTCAATTTATCAATTGATTTAATTAGCTAATTCGATGTGCTTATTGTTAGTTTTACTATAAGTAATAAGACCAGATATAGTTGGGTTGAGTATCGGATTTAACTAAATACTTTGAATTTATCTGATCAATTTAACATATTTGTTCTGTCTGGAAAACGATAAATGTGGTTTAGGAATGCTGAGTATGTGTGTTTTCCCATTGCTTTAGCTGGAAATAATGGTCTTGAAACTTAGGTAGTTTTGTTGCTAAATTTATAATTGTTTCTTTAGTCGAAGCTTGCAAGAAACACTGACGTATACTCATGTTATATTGCAGATATCATGTTTGAGAGGTCGCCTGCCATTGAGGTATCGATCATTTCATAGCATCTTTCTTTCCATAGTATGTCTATTTAACTTAGTTATGTAACATATAAAGATAAGCACAATGGATATGCTTATGAGATTGTATGCAAACATTTTTTGGGGAACGATTCTTAATCAATAATCATATATTAGAGTAGCCACAAATTTATTCTGATGTTAGGTTGTTGCGGTTCAAATTATCATTTTTGGATAATTAGTTTAGTATAGGCGCAGCAAAACCAACTCTGATTTTCCAATTCTTTTGTGGTTTTTTCAAAGGTATTTCTTTGAATAATCAAAACATAGAAGCACATCGAAAAACTATCTCACGCAACCTCTTTTGTTAAGCTGATTACAATAACCACATTCAAAGCGCAGTGACATTCACCCATTGCTGTTATTTAAAATAAACTATCTCATGCATTGAATGTCAGTTAAATCGTTATTTTCAAAGTTTTCATTCTTAGATTTAATGTTAGCAAGTTTATGGTATGCAGAGCCGAGTACCACTTCAGCAACAAGCCAACAACAACTACTTTACAATGGAAAGGAGCTGAGGAATAGCGAGACACTGAGTGGTTTAGGTGTTGCTGATGGTGACTTAGTGATGATGGTTTCAAACACTTCTTCGGCTCCACCGTATGCTTTTTCTTATTATGTTTAGCTACTCACCAGGTTACTTCTTTTACAAGCTATTAAAATGTTACAAACAAAATTTCAGAATATCAATCAAAACATTTACCATTATTTATGCAGATGTACCAAAAATTACTACGCTGATACCATTATTAACCCTATAAGAATCAACAGTTTTATACAAAATGTGATAATGTAAACGAAAAAAATATCTTACTTGGCACTTACGTTTTTCTTTTATGCTAACAATGAAGTGTTAACATTTCAAGGCTTCAAGCCAAGAAGTATTATTAAATTGAGACGGATCAGCAGTGAACCCAGCTGCTTTCCCTACAGTTGATGGCTCCTACTCGATGTTTAGTACCAGTTTAGATTGTCGTAATGATCCTACTGGAAGGTTTGAAACATATGGTTAGTTTCTATGTCATCACCTTTTGTATTATACTTACGGTTGTACATCTTTATGCTATTTTACTTATTTTGTTATGACATGTTTGCAGATGTATCATCGCAGCCATCACATCAGCATCAATCTTCTGTTAACGAACCAGCAGAAACGCTATTTCGGCCACCATGTAGTTCCACCCCACAGATTCTTGACTTTGCACTCCATCAGTTCAACAACAATAGCGGAAGTCAACAAGGTAAATTAGTTATTGACTTCAATAGTAACCATCTGTTAAGTTACTCACTCCCATATTTTTTTGTAATTGAAAAAATGAGGGGGAAAGTCAGTAAGATGTCGGAGATAACGCGCGTACAGTTCCATTTTGTTTGTTTTGTGAGTGGGACTTGATATAATGGATGGTTTGTAGAGCTTGGGACCAAAAAGAATTTAGGTACAGGAGCAACATATGTAGTCACCATCGTCATACCATCTTTTTTGTACGCATCATGGACGGTACTTCCATATTTTCCACTATGTGCTGGTACGTGTTATTTGTTCGGTGCTAATAGTATAATACACAATCCTGAATAAAAAAGTGTTTTCTTCATGGGTCACAATAGGTGTAAGTGGACAAGTAAAAGTAAATTGGAGCGGAGGAGAAACTTCGAGTGGGAATCAGAGCGACGGAAATTGTGAGGCACCAATGCAAGTCCTGTGGCCTTTCTGCTTAGAAGAAAAGATAGCGCCGTTGGTGAAGAACAAATGGACATTCTTTCGGCAATACAGGTACTTTTCCCTTTGTGCACAGGACATTTTTCAAATAAAGATTAATTTTAACACTAAAACTTCAATTAGATGGCCTGATCAGTGTATATCATTATAGCATTTTGGGGTAATTACTAACATTTCCATGTGATTGCACAACAGGTGCAGCTGCGGGTTTTGCACAGCCGCACCGCCTACCGCTTTCTACTGACCAGTGTGAAAATCTGTTGTCTCAAGGTGCGCCTTTTATTTCCTTCCTCTCTATTATATAAATATAACTTTGTTATTAAGGCAAGAATTAAGTAGCTAGCATCAGATTGTTTTCTGATTTTTAATCTGTTTTAAGTCTAGACCCTATATATAGTTAGCTAATTTTTTGAAGATGGTTGCAAGTTAGAAATGATTAGGGATGTATAGAATATAAAATGTATGAGTCATTTGGTATTGTAATTTGCACTATGAAATTTAAATAAAATACTAGAATTCTATAAACATAATAGTGTAGGAATGGATGGAACATGAGTTACGACTACCCATAATTGATTGTTATCTGAAATGATAGGTATTTCACATTTTGTTGAGATTACTGTGCGTGAACGTGTTGCCAGACATTATATCGATTACAAGTTACTAAAAAATAAAGTAAAGCAATATGCTCAACAAATACGTGATTTCTCTCAATTGCTTGATCAACAGATTTGTGTCATTTGTATATTTATAACATACAGTTTCTCATCATTCACTGACCACCTGATTGTTTTGTTTCAGATCGACAATGGTCTTGCAAACGATTCTAACAAATCTTTTTCACATGAACCGCTTGGTCTAAGAAAGATTCTTAAAAAGTTTGATAAGTCGAGCTAACCATCCTTATTCTCAGCTCGACAAGTCTATAAGCAAGTGGTACAACTCTAAAACATAGAATAGTAAATCAACAAAACATCAATTGTTTTTGTAGTGGCAGATAATGATTACAAATTAAATGCTACAATAAGCTGCCTATATGTGCAGGGTATATCCGCAGCTGTTAGATCCATAACTCGGAACCTTGCTGATTTGCAAGACGATCAAAGACGCTATGTGTCAATTTATGACCACCCAACTCTTCAACTCTCGGTATTTATTAATAATTTTTTCATTTTGTAAGTTTCATTGAGATGCATTTTTTGAGGTGGTGATATGGGCAGGTCTGGCAGGTTGGGTATCACATCAAAATGCGTAATGGAAAAAAATGACTAAATTTTAATGGGTCAGTTTTAGGTGACCCGAAATACTTTTTCTAACTTCTGTATTAAACTAATCGACTGTTAAGTTACTGACTCAAAAGTGCTACCTCTAATATTTATACATGATTATCAATTTCCTGCAACAACAGAACCCTATCATTGAATCAATTAAAGCAGCTATGCATTTATTATGCAACACGAGTTGCCATCGCCTTCATCAGATGAGCTTATAATAAATAAGAGATATAATTTCATGTCTCTTCAATGTATTACAGGCGAATGATGAGACGACTGAAGAGTGGTGGAGCCCGTTAACTGCATGTTCAGCCTTACAGAAAAGATAATGGGCTGCAAAGCCATCAATGGCAGCGAATGATCAATGCAAGCTGAAAATTCTGGACTTGAAAGCAACAAGGAATTACTAATAAATTACCTACAAAATGAAAATCAGCAGGTGATTGATAAGATTAGTACCTTTAACACTTAAGTCTTAGCAACTGCAACTTAAGACATGTTTTTATTAACATCTGCCTGAAAAACCTTTTAGATGGTTTTCAACTCTCTCTATTTTTTATACGGGTCACTCTCTCATTTTTGTTATGAATGTATGTTCAATAATACTCAATTGGAACTTTTACAGCGTCAGTTGATGTCCGTGCATTTGATTCGAGCAGTTCACCGACGCCTGCTATTCCAGCCTGAAATTCAGAACGTGCTCGATCCAACAATGCGAACCCAAGCTGTAGTAGACAGACATGCGCACAAGCAGGTACAACTGTTGCCTATTGGACTTTCTATCTCATTTTTTGGTTTTACCAACACTCGGTATATATGCGTATCTTTGCTTCCAATTTGAATCAGTTCATATTTGGTTTTTAGTGTTTGTGAGTAATCATTCTTATTTGTTGTATATGTGGTGCTTCAATGAACATCGTAAGCCTGTTTTTGTGTGTTCACAAATTTGTTTTTTTTTTTTTTTTTTTTTTTTTTTTTTGTTTTTTTTTTGTTTTTTTGTTTTTTTTTTTTTTTTTTTATGTGTTAAGAAATTTGTTTGCTTGGAATATTTATCGAATTTTGGTATGACTGCATGAGTTGACTCTAGAGTTTATCCTATGTGTTGGCATTATCTTAATTGTCATTAAAGTCTGTTTTATAACCTGAATGCAGCCGACTTAATCCAAGTTCATTATACTTTTATGTTAAAAAGACCACATGTATCAAACTGTTTGTGAACTAATGGTGCAGGAAGCAGGCTTGGGCTGGCTATGTGATTGTTTCTTGGTGCGTTGGGCAATCCAATAATGCGTGAAGTAGAGATGACTGGTAGATGGGCAGATTAGGTTCCAGTTCCTGGCAGGCAGCCTTGCTGCTATGGGATTTATTTTCTCCATCGAACAAATTCTATAATGATTTATCAATTTTAGAGAACTACACTTTGCACCAACATGTAATCATCCTTCCTAATGTAAACATAAACCGACAGTCCAACACCATCAACATAGCACTCCCGTAGCAACGCGCGGGCTACCATGCTTGTTCTATTAAAAGGTCAATATACTATAACTCTAATTAAGAAAACCTTACAACTAATTTCCTATGGTATATTCATAGTACAAATATGGTGATATGACAGATCTCATATTTGCACAAGATAAACCATACTTTATTGTAATTCGATGGCTCAATAAAACGTTATAATAAGAGAGAGGACTTATACAGCAGAACACTTTACATATAGGATCTACATATCATGCTTACACACACAAATTGAAAAAACGGAAAAGAAACGTCATTGATACACAAGCTGAAAAGAATGAAAAAAAAAAAAAAAAAAATGAATTGTTTACGATCCTAACTCACTTTTGCAGGAATCGCGGTTGCATACCCACAAAATTCACATAACAAAAACAACTTAAAACCATAAAGCAACACCATCTTCACATATCATACCAAACTTTGATTCTAGTCCTCATCCCTGTAGTTCACGCTATCATCGTCCTTGTCCTCATTCTCACCACCATCTTCACATATAAACACAAACCAAAATGTAATGAACATTAGCTTCCTCCAAACTCCATTTTAAATGTTATATAAAAATTAAACCAAGTGAATCAAACAATTGATAATAGAAGAATTGGTGAACAATTTTTATTATGGATTAAAGATAAACAACAATTAAATACTTTGACTATATTCATAAAAGAACATTTGACATTTTCTTTAACTTTGACTATATTCATCATCACGAAAAACAACAATTAAATACTTTTTTTCTATTAGATTTGCTTAAAGATAAACAACCATAATTAAAAGAAAGAAGAAAAGGAGAATATTACCGTACAATGTCGAGATGAGGAATGTGAGAAATTTTTGGCCAATCCTCTCCGATCTCCTTTTCGTACCTTCTCCTTAGAATTTCACACTTTATAATGGTAATTTGATTGAGATCCTTGAAACTTTGTATCTCATCTGGTAGAGAACGTAATTTGTTACATTCTCCTATTTTCAATGACCGCAGTTTTGGGAAGTTATTAGGCAAAGATACCAAAGACCAACAAACGCGTATATCTAACTCTTGTAAACTAGGAAAGAGAATCTCGTCCTTTGATGTAGCGTTGTCGTCATCATGGAAACACTTTAAAGAATACATAAAAAACAATACAATTTTCTTGAGGCTGGGTAATTTCCCAAGTGGTGGAAGTTGTTCACACTTTGCAAGACAATGAAATTTAATACTAGTCAAATTGACTAAATTGACCATCCAACTTGGAGAAATAACCGTTCCCATGTAAAATTCCATACGCAACTCCTGGAGACCCGAATTTGGTTCCAATCCCTCAAGAACCTCTGAATCATTTGTTTCTTCGGATCTACCCCACGACCAAACTAATATCAAAGACTTTAGATTTGTTTTGTCTTTCAACTTGGCACTTTTGGCATCCCTTAAACCTCCAACATTCTCTAGTCTTGATAAAATCAACTCCCTCCCAAGAAGATTTAGATTTCCCAGTTCACCTATTCGGGCCCCATCATCTTTTCCAACAAAAAATCTTGAAAGCCTTCGAAGGTTTGTTAGTTCTTTCATTCCAACAGGCATATGGCGGAGATCGGAGTCACGGGTGTCTAGATGTTGAAGATTCCTCATGTACCTCAAACCTTTAGGCAACTCACGGAACTTTGGACACCATTCTAGAATCAGAACTTGCAAGTTTTGGAGATAAATAATCGACTCTGGTAGAACTTCTATTTCTGAGTATGATATTTTCAAGTATCTCAAATGTATTAGCTTGCAAATTGATTCGGGCAACGTCGAGCTTTTAATTTTGTTCAAGTACAACACCCTTAGATAAACATGGCTGGAGATTTGTCTAATGTTACTCGTATAATCTCTATTGAACACAAGCATTGATCGTACTGATCTTAGCTTTTTCAAATCCTGTTTTGAAAACTCAAAATCTTCACATGATAAACTTAGATGAAGCACCTTATCCGACCTTATTAACTCCTTACCGGGCCCTAACTCCTTACCCGGCCCTATAACTGCACAATCATCTCCCATTACATCTAGCGCAAGATCATGCATTAAATCATGCATTTTACATATAACACCCGTGTGTTTATCCTTCTCGACGACATCTTGGAAAAACGACCTCCCGACCAAAGTATCAAAAATTTCCCCACCAAGCAAATACAAGCTCACATCTCCTTTTGATGGAATAAATTCATTTGCCATCCACAACTCTATCATCAAATCCTTACTCATTTCCTCCCCTTTTGAAAATAGACAACAATAAGCGAAACATCGTTTCCAATGTGGAAGCAAATTATCGTAGCTTATCCTCAAAGCAGGTAAGATGTCATTGTCTTGCAACTCCCACATGAAGTTGTTATTTACAAGCTGCCACTGATCCACCCTTTCTTTTGTTGACATTAAGCTACCTAAAGTCTTCACTGCTAGAGGTAAACCTTTGCATTTCTCAACTATCTCCCTTCCTACAAGCTCCAGCTCCTTTACGTTTTCCCCCTCTCTTCCGCCTGGGAACGCAAGCATCTTGAATAGCGACCATGACTCCTCTTTTGATAGAACTGCCACATTATGCTGCAACTCAGGAATCTTAGCCATCAGTTGGGCAGTATCTTTCTCCCGTGTCGTTACCAGAACAGTGCTGCCTTTTGCTCCGCAACTTAATCCTTTACATAGCTCGTCCCACTTTTCCATGTCCTTGTTATCGATCCATACATCGTCCATAACAATAAAAAATTTCTTACCACATAACTTGTTTTGAAGGCATTCTTGCAACGCATCCAACGTCGAATCTTCGGAGCCACATATAGCTTTAATTATTGCTTTGACGTCAAACACAGCAGAGACATACACCCAACACTTTAAATCGAAATGTGTCTTCACCGTTTCATCATTGTAAACCAATTGAGATACTGTAGTTTTTCCAACGCCACCCATGCCCCATATAGCATAGACCCGAACGTCATCATCTTCATGTTTACAAATCTTATCAACTATCATCCTCTTTTCTTCATCCCTTCCGTAGATATCTATCTTGGGCATAACTGAGCTAGTTTCCCTGTTTGAACCGATTCCTGCACCATCTTCACTTGTTACCAACTTAAACTCGGATCTATTAGCATCAATGACTTTTAACTTATTTCGTATGTTCTTAACTTTGTGAGCAATCCTAAATCTGACCATAAGCGGATTATAGCGGGAGGAAAAGAAGGCTCTTCTTTTGTATTTCTTGCCCATTTCCCTGTGCAGCCTTTGTATCATAGCTTCAGTTTTGGCTTCGTCGAGCACGTTTTCCGCCTCCAAAGAGGCAGATTTGAGAGTCTTGAGCCATTCTTCCACATCCTTTTGCGTCTTTTGCTTCTCCTCAGCATCATAAAGTACACGTTGGATTTTTTGTAAAGTATTCTCCAGAGTTGAAAGATCATTTTTAAGTCCCCTAAGCAAACCATACTCTTGGATAGCTTCAGAAGTTAATCTCCCTACCAAATCATTCACAAGAGCCGAAGTAAAGGGATCAGCCATGAATAATTATGCTTTAATTTAGAACCAAATGTAGAACTCACACAGTGTTTACACACAAATTCTTTAAGGGTAAACTCACACACACAAAGAAAAGAAAATTAAGATCAAAATGAACTACAAAGACCAAGACTCTTAAGTGTTTGTGGGAGAAAGACTTAAAGTTGACTTGGTAATTCAATAAAAGCTCTTGGTATAGTACCGTTAATGCACAACGTCCACAAATTAATTTTTTGTACCATTTTCACATGTAACTAACAAATATCCGCAATTAAAAAAAGCTTTTGACAACATTTTTTTTTTTTTGCCAAATTATATTTACACAATCTTATATTTATAATAAGAAAGCTATATGAATACCAGCGTAAAGCGATAGTGTATAACAACAAACAATTCTATTTGCGAACTTGTATTTTGGTGTAACACTTGATACAACACTTGCGAGTTTAATTTGTAGTTATTGCGAGAAAAAAAATTTATAAGTTATAAACGAGAAATAAAAAATGTTTGAGGATTTGAGGATAAAATAATATTTTAACTATTAATTTAGTAGTTGATGTTGCTACCATTTTTAATCAAGAGTGTTTTAAAAACTTGGCATTTAAACCGAGTTAATTACAACAAGTAAAACTTTTTATTTGAACTTGTTTTGTAAGGGATATTATAAGAAACTAACATTACTCAAATTTTAATCATTTTAAATATAAGAAATAAATATGAATGTATTATAAGTACTAAAGATCCAATGTTAAAACACTTTTCAAAAAGCTTTTTATCTTCTATATAAAAAAATTATTACTCTACCTTTTACAAATTTATAGGATAGAAAATTGTTTAAATGAAAGTTTCACTAGATAAAAAAATTATCAGTCAAGTGAGAGAGAAAAAAAAAATAAAAAAAAAAATAAAAAAAACTAAAAAAACAAACTTTTCAAAAGCTGTTTTAAGAGCGGTTGGCAGAATACCATTAATGCACAACGTCCATGAATTATTTTTTGTACCATTTTCACATGCATTTTTGAATTATTGTGGTTTGATGGGCAGTGGTGGGACTTGAATATGAAACGTTACTTTCTTCTTATTAAAAGATGAGTAAATTACAAAAATCGTCCCTAAAGTTTGGTCAAATTGCAAGTTTCGTCCCTAATATTTGAAAAGTGCAAGAATCGTTCATGTGACAAACTTTTGGGGCAAAAATCATTCCTGACCAACATCAAATGACTAATATACCATTGTCTTTTTCTTTTTCTATATTTCTTTTCAGTTTCTTACACAAATGGTCCGTGTGTTTCACCAGGTTTTACAAATTTAGTATTTTTTTTTTAATTATTTATTTAACTATTAATATTAGTATTATTTTTTTTATATATTTTCGTCCGTATTTCTTATGTTTTTATCCGTTTTTCTTACGTTTTTTCCGTTTTCATATGTTTTGTCCGTTTTTCTTACATTTTAGTATGTTTTTCTTCCGTTTTCTTACGTTTTCGTCCGTTATTCTTACGTTTTTTTCCGTTTTCATATGTTTTTGTCCGTTTTTATATGTTTTCGCCCGTTTTCATACGTTTTTATACGTTTTCGTTCGTTTTTCTTAAGTTTTTGTCTGTTTTCTTACGTTTTCGTCCGTTATTCTTACGTTTTTTCGTTTTCATATGTTTTTGTCCGTTTTTATACGTTTTTGCACGTTTTCATACGTTTTTATACGTTTTCAACGCCCCAAAGCAACCCAACCTCTTGGAAAGCTGCAGAAGTTAATCTCCCTACCACATCACTCACAAGGGCCGAAGTAAAGGGATCAGCCATGAATAATGTTTTAATTTAGAACCAAATGCAGAACTCACACAATGTTTACATAATTACACACAAATTTTGATACAAAATGACCTACAAAGACCAAGAATCAAGTGTTTGTTGGAGAAAGACTTTAAAGTTCACTTGGTGATTAGAGTACCATTAATGCACAACGTCCATGAATTATTTTTTGTACCATTTTCACATGCATTTTTTAATTATTTTGGTTTGATGGGCAGTGGTGGGAACCACTTGAATATGAAAAGTTACTTTCTTCTTATTAAAAGATGAGTAAATTACAAAAATCGCCCCTAAAATTTGGTCAAATTGCAAGTTTCGTCTCTAATATTTGAAAAGTGCAAGAATCGTCCCTGTGACAAACTTTTAGGGCAAAAACCATTCATGACCAACATCAAATGACTAATATACCCGTATCTTTTTCTTTTTCTATATTTCTTTTCAGTTTCTTACACAAATGATCCGTGTGTTTCACCAGGTTTTACAAATTTAGTATTTTTTTTTAATTATTTATTTAACTATTAATATTAGTATTATTTTTTTTATACATTTTCGTCCGTATTTCTTATGTTTTTATCCGTTTTTCTTACGTTTTTTACGTTTTCATATGTTTTGTCCGTTTTTCTTACATTTTAGTTTGTTTTTCTTATGTTTTCGTCCGTTATTCTTATGTTTTTTTTGTTTTCATATGTTTTTGTCCGTTTTTATACGTTTTCGCCCGTTTTCATACGTTTTTATACGTTTTCGTCCGTTTTTCTTAAGTTTTTGTCTGTTTTCTCACGTTTTCGTCTGTTATTCTTACGTTTTTTCCGTTTTCAGATGTTTTTGTCCGTTTTCGCACGTTTTCATACGTTTTCAACGCCCCAAAGCAACCCAACCTCTTGGAAAGCTGCAGAAGTTAATCTCCCTACCACATCACTCACAAGGGCCGAAGTAAAGGGATCAACCATGAATAATGCTTTAATTTAGAACCAAATGTAGAACTCACACAGTGTTTACACAATTACACACAAATTCGGATTCAAAATGACATACAAAGACCAAGACTCAAGTGTTTGTGAGAGAAAGACTTTAAAGTTGACTTGGTGATTGGATAAGAGCGGTTGGTATAGTACCATTTGTGGAACGTTTTGGTTTATTTCAATTGAGATATTTATGTATTGAATGTGTTTAGCATGCGGAATCTACTACAACACACTTTAAAAGAACACAAGGTGGTGAGTTTAAGTAAACGTGTGAATGCAATGAACAAAGAACACAACTTTGGTTAGAACAAAACGATTCAATATTATTGATGAAATAATACGGATGATCTAAGTATCACCGGGATTACAAAGTAATCTTGAATCTAAGATTGTGAAAGGATTTGTGATGCGAAGTAACTAAGTTACTTGAGAGATAGTTTGGTTTATGGTTATTAGTTGTGAAAGATGCATGCATGAAGAAGTGACTAAGATATCCTTTTATAAGATAAGGATATCTTATTACATGTTGTCAAGTAGATGAATATAATATTATACTTTGACTATATTGGCGCCTACAATTAAATACAACTACCCATGTACACTCTGATATATTCTTCTGTCAACACAGAAGACTAATCTACTTCTACATAACGTATAACAATGTACAAAGACTAATAATTCAACTAAATATCTATTACAAAATATCTAATCGACTTGACATAAGCTTGGCAGGCTCTTCATTAGCTAGCAGTACCTTCTACCCAGAAGGTACTGGTAGAACATCTTCGTACTTGTTCAAAATCAACTAGCAGGCTCTTCTCATCATTGGCAGGCTCTTTTGACTTTGATCATTTTATTCCCAACAATCCTCCCCTAAACTTGTTATTTCCATTAAAATACACAAGTTTCTGATGAATAAAATACATACCTTGAGGATTTGAGAACTCTTCCAAAAACCTTTACTTCCTATCCTTCCTTTTTCTTTCAGATTGTTCAAATATGCTCCTTAGCAAACTTTGAACAACTTCTGAGTTTTCATCATCTTTGTCACACCTCAATCTCTTGGAGATCATAGTTGAGAGCACTTCATAACTAAGTGGATACTCTTTTTCAGCCAACATGAAGAGTTCAATTCCACTTGATGTATACAAATGATGAATGCTGCAATGACTTAGGAATTCCCAGGTTGTAGATGGATCATAATATGGAAACTTCCAATAATCATCTTTGGGATCAGGATCAAACATCCTATTGAATTCAACCCATAATTCCTGTTCCTTGACATCATTGCTAGAATTTGTGGCTAACCTAATCTGCACTAGATTCCACAATTCCTCTAAATCTGCTCTGTCATATGCTCTAACTAGATTTTCAAAATTCTTAAAGATAGCAGACTGTCCCCCAACCCTTGATATTTTTCATGACTTACCAAATCTATCATGGTGTATTTCCCAATCAATTATAGGGTGTCTAGACCTAATTGGATCAGCATGAATGATAGTAGGTAAAGTAATCAACATTTTACTTACTTGCCCTTGATCCAATTTTGCTACTTCTTTATTCTGAGCATCTTCCTTCTTCTTTGAAGGCCTTTCTTGTGTGTGTTCAGGAGGAGTGCAGTGGTTCTTCTAGCATGCTTCAATGTATAGATGCTGCAGCTCTTCAAATGATTTTCTTTTGAGTTGATGATCCTTCCAATTTGCTGATCTTTTCAGATATAACTTGAAGAATTTCATCTGCTCTTTCTGATCATGTGGCAATTTAAACCCTTTTTCCTTATACTGCATGATCTGTTGAAATACATCATTTAAGGCTTCTTCTTTATACTTTTTGGTGATGAATTCTTCTAGCTTGGCTGTCTTCTCTTCTACACTGAGAGACTCATCATCCACATACACAGAGGCTTGACCTCTTACAATTGGATCAATAGAGATAATCCATTGTAGTTGAGCATCAAATATTTGAGCAGCTTGAGAATCAATAAGAGCTTGAGCAGCTTCTTCAGCATCTTTCTGCTCCTTCATTTCTTCAAGCATTCTTGAAGCTTCTCTAGCTTTTAGCTCTTCTTCTTGAACTCTTTTGGCCTCTTCTTCTCCTAAAACCATCTGAATTTGCTGAGTTCTTTTCAACTTCTTGGACTTTGGCTCATCTTCAATCAGAATACCTTTGCCCTTATCCTTTGGAGTTTGATCTTGTGATGGAGCAGAGGATTGCTCATCAGCAACTAGAATCCTCTTTCTCTTGTACACTCTCTCAGCAGACCCTTTATACCCCATAGCCAATAGCCTTTCTCTCCTAGCAGATTCTTCTTCTGACCTAGCAGGCTCTTGCTCTGGCCTAGCAGGCTCTTGCCCTGCTCCAACAGGCTCTTCATCATAAACTTGAGTTCCATCATGGAATTCAAATTGAGCCTCTTCCTCATCCTCAGAACTATCCTTCTTCCTCCCCTTTTTGGAAGAGTGACCTATCCTATCATCATCTGTCTTTGAAGAACTTGATAAAACAACCTTTGCAGATCTTTTACCCTTCAACTTCTTCACTTCACCCTCCAATTTCTTAACCCTCTTGACCAATTTGATGTTGATCTCAGAAAACCTCTCACTTTGACTTTTAAGAGCATTCTCTAAGAACTTCACCTTGTCTTTCAATTCTTGCAATGTCTGAGGTGATTGGGTTTGTGATACATGATGTGGTGATGATGGTGGTGTTGCTGATTGTACTGGAGATGGTATTGGTGTTGTTTGATGTGTTGGTGAAATGTGTTCATGTGAAGAACTGGATGATTGTGTTTCAGCTGATGGTGTTGGTTCTTCTGAGTGTTGTGGTAACATTTCATCAAAAAGTGGAACTTCCTCCCCTCTAAAACCAATTCTCATATTTGAAAATACTTTGTGAGAAAGTTTTGGTGTTTCATAAACTGAGTCTGTGGGAAGCAACACATGTTTTAATTTTCCAATGATGCATCCAATGAATCTTGGATACATCAAAAATTTTGTTTTACTTTTCACATTGTTTATCAATCCTTCAAAAATATATTTAGAAAAATTGTATTTTCTGTTTGTAGCTAAGCAAATGAGAGCCGAAGCCATGTTTCCACTAAATTGCTCCCAAGAGGTTTTCTTCTGGCTCAAACAGTGAAGGATTGTGTGAATCAAAAATCTCCATTGTGGAGTAAGATGCTTTTTCAGAAAAGTGAGTTTGTTGGACTCAGCATGATACCCCATTCTTGTTAAATTTTCAAAAATTTCAGTATCTGGTAACTGACTAATACCATCAGAATCATCCAAATGAAGATGTCTTCTTATGGATGACTCAGTAAGAGTCAAATGTTTACCATTCACTTTGGCTTTTATTCTTTGTTCCCCATTTTCAGAAGTTTTAATTTTAGCAGATTGCCAAAATTGTAAAATTTGATTTTCATAAATAGTGGGATTGACTAGCAAAGCAAACCTGATGTAGGAGTTGTTTAAAAAGTCCACTACTTGATGAAATGAGGCATTATCCTCTGACTTCTCCAAAAATGCTAACTGATTGTGACGTTGGACAAAGTTTAGATCAATTGTGGAAGCCATAATGAAAATTTTGAATATGATGGTGGGATTGGTTGATAGTACTGGTAGAAGATGAAAGATGTATGTGAATTATGATAATGACTGATGAAAGAAGATATGAGAGAATTACTTTTAACCGACAATAATAAAGATTATAAAAAAAATTGAAAAGGCGGTTAAAAAGATCTTTTATATGTGAAATATAATATAATATAATCATCAGTAATTTACATAACTACCCCAACGGCTAATTTTAACTACCAGGCCTAAAGGCTAAAACTTTTTCTGACAGGCTCAACGGCTATCTAGCAGTACCTTTGTACTCTAGCAGTACCATTTTTGTACTAGCAGTACCTTTTAAAGTTTTATAAAAATCCCTTATAGTTTTTAGCAAACTATCAGCTATCAACGGATTTGAGTTGTCTTTACCAAAAGCCGTTTGCTTAAGGACTAGTTAACTATTTACAATTAAGTATGGTTAGTTAACAACCATATAGTTTTTGGTAAACTATCAACCATCAACGGATTTGATTTGTCTTTACCAAAAGCCGTTTGCTTATGGACTAGCCAACTCTTAAGTTTGTAAAAACTTGGTGAGATGAATACCAAAAGCCATGATGGCCCAAAAGATGGTGCAATTTCCTTGGATGGAGGAAATTTAAATCAGGCAATGATGCTGTGTATCTTGGATGATTGGCTCAACAAGTGAAATCATCTAATAGCATGCCTTTGAGTTGAAAACATTTCTTAGTTTGATCTAGATAGAACTTTCTCCTTGAGAAATGCTTCATCCCTTCTAGATATGTGATCTAACTCTCTCTTTTTCAACTCTGCATCATCTTGTATGCTCTTGTCTTTCCTTTCATAAATTGGTCTTTCTTTCATTTTGGGCTCTTAATTCCTCCCTGAGATTGTTATCTCTCCTGAAATGAATATAATTTTTGTTGCCCCTTTTTGATTGAAAGAACTCTTGTTTTGTTATCAACCTGAAATGTGTTAGTTGCAAACCAAAAGAACAAAGTGTAGAGCACTTGATCTATATAATTGTAAACATTCAAGCATTTATATGAACAAAACATAGCAATTTTGTATCAGCAGGACCAATTATGAACTAACAGGACCTTTTGACTAACTAGCAGTACCATGTTAAAAATTCAATACCAGTTAATTTTATGAACAAAAACATATGATTTTCAAAGATTTATCATTCCAATACCTCCTACAAGATATTTAAATCTACCTAAATCAAAAGCTTTAGTGAGAAGGTCTGCATAATTCTTTTCAGAATCAATCTTAACAACTTGAATTAACCTTTTCTCATTGCAATCCCTTATGAAATGGTGTCTAATTTCAATATGTTTTGTTTTTGAGTGTTGAACTGGGTTTTTAATGATACAAATAGTACTGCTATTGTCAATATAAATAATGGTGTTAAGAAAATTGTACCCATAGTCAAGCATTTGATTTTGGATCCAAAGAACTTGCCCACAACAACTTGCACCAGCAACATATTCTGCTTCAGTTGTAGAGTTGGCCACCATTGTTTGTTTCTTGCATTGCCAAGAGATTAGTCTGCAACCAAGAAATTGACATCCACCAGTTGTGGATTTTCTGTCTAGAGTTGCACCAGCATAGTCACTATCCGAATAAGCCATCAATTCAAAAGGTGATTCCCTTGGATACCACAGACCCAACCTAGGTTGACCCTTAAGATATCTAAAGATTCTTTTGACTGCTGTGAGATGAGAGATTTTGGGATGTATTTGAAACCTTGCGCACACACATACTGAGAACATGATATCTGGTCTTGATGATGTAAGATACATCAAAGATCCAATCATAGACCTATAATTGTGCAAATCCATATCTTTTCCTTCAGCATCCTTGAGTAGCCCTTTGTCTGGATCCATTGGTGTACTTGCAACCTTAGAATCAGCAAAATTGAATTTTCTTAAGATCTCTGCTACATATTTATCTTGGCTGATAAATATGCCTTCTCTGGATTGTTTCACTTGGAGACCTAAAAAGAAAGTAAGTTCCCCCATGGAACTCATTTCAAACTTACTATGCATAAGTTTTTCAAATTCTACACACAAGTCTTGGTTTGTTGATCCAAAGATTATGTCATCAACATAAATCTGCACTAACAAGATGTCTTTCTTTGTCCTTTTGATGAACAAAGTTGGATCAATCCTGCCTCTTTGGAATCCACTTTCTAGTAGAAAACAAGCCAATGTTTCATACCATGCCCTTGGAGCTTGGTGTAGGCCATACAAAGCCTTGGTAACCTTGTAAACTTTATCTGGATACTCAGCATCAATGAAGCCTGGAGGTTGAGATACATATACTGGCTCTTCAATTTCACCATACAAAAATGCACTCTTAACATCCATTTGATAGACAGTGAAGCCTATGAATGAAGCATAGGCTAAGAAAAGCCTAATTGCTTCAAGTCTTGCAACTGGAGCAAACACTTCTTCATAATCTACCCCTTCCTCTTGAGTATATCCTTGTGCTACCAATCTAGCCTTGTTCCTGATCACTATACCCCTTTCATCCTTCTTGTTTCTGAACACCCATTTGGTTCCAATTGCCCTATGACCTCTGGGCAAATCAACCAATATCCAAACCTTCTGAATCTTGAATTGGAGAAGCTCTTCTTGCATAGCTTCCACCCAACTTGCATCATCTAAAGCTTTGTTTATGTTTTTGGGTTCAGCCTGAGATAGAAAACATGAAAACAGGCATATATTGGAATTATCATTATTCTTTTCTTCATAAATAGAGGAGATAAACCCTTCTTCATCTGAGGATAAGACTTGAGATAAACCAACTTGAGATCTTGTTTTAACACCAGAAGTTATGCTTCCAATCACATCATCAGTTGAGTGATCTTTGAGAATTCTAGTGTTTGGTGTTTTAGGAACTTCATATGTAGTTGGAAGATTGCTAATCCCAACCTCTTCTTGAAAAGAATCATCTATTTGAACATTCAATGGCTCAGCAGTACCAATACTTGTACTAGCAGGACCATCTGAAGAACTGGCAGTACCATTGTCATTAGCACCACTTTCTTGATTCTCTTGATTCTGAGTTCCTTGATCTTCTTCATTGCCTTCATTTCTTGTGTTTGAAGGTCCTTCTTGACTTGAAGATAGATCCATACTTTTCCAAATTGGCATCCAGATATAATCTTGATCTTTAGGAGCTTTGACATTTTCTTCAGAACCTGCATTATCATTAGCATTTGTACCTGAAACAGGCACATAATTCATAGATTCTGAAAGCCTATCAACATCAAACATCCAATCTGGTCCAACTCCTTTCACATTTGCTAGTTTCTCTTGAAACTCTATGTGAAGATTCTCTTCTACTAGCCTAGTGCAAGTGTTAAACACTCTATAGGCCTTACTCTGCAAGGAATACCCTATCAAAAAGCCAACATCTGCTTTTCCATCAAATTTGCCTAAATGATCTTTGGTATTGAGAATAGTAACATGACAACCAAAAGGTCTCATAAAACTTAAAGATGGTTTTCTACCAAAGAAAAGTTCATAAGGTGTTTTTCTATGTGGTTTTGTCACAAGAACCCTGTTTTGTACATAACAAGCAGTACCAACTGCTTCAGCCCAAAATGAAATAGGCAACTTAGAGTCTACTAACATAGTTCTAGCAGCCTCTATAAGTGTTCTATTCTTTCTTTCTGCTACTCCATTTTGCTGAGGTGTTCTAGCTACACTAAACTCTCTTTTTATGCCTTTTTCCTTGCAAAAGTCATCCATAACTCTATTCTTGAACTCTGTCCCATTGTCACACCTGATGATTTTGACTTTCTTATCAGATTGGTTTTCTACCTCAGTGATATAGGTTTTAAGTATCTCACTAGTTTCATGTTTAGATCTTAAGAAGAAAACCCATGAAAATCTGCTATAGTCATCAGTAACAACCAGACAATATTTCTTTCCATTCAAGCTGCACACATTAGTAGGACCAAAGAGATCCATATGTAGCATATGTAAAGCCTGAGAAATAGAGTTTTGGGTATTGGGCTTACAAGAAGCTCTATGTTGTTTTCCTTTAAGACAGTCAACACAAGTTTGGTCGTTTTGGAAAATCTTTTTGGGTAAACCTCTTACTAAATCATATTTTGCAATAGTGTTGATTGTTTTAAAGTTTACATGACCAAGCCTTCTATGCCAATTCATAGATTCATCCAATGAGGCCTTTGCTACCAAACAAGTTAAACCTTCCTTGGGATCAATGTTCTTTAAATTGACAACATACATATTGTTCCTTTTTGGAATTTTAAGAAGGATCTGACTTTCATCAGGCATCTTAAAATCAGAAGAAAGAACCATACATTCATTGTCAGTAAATAGAACATTGTTCTTTTTGTCACACATTTGTGAGACACTAAGAAGATTAAACTGAAGTTCTTTCACAAAATACACATTTTCAAAATCTATTTTACTGGTTTTGATAGTACCTTTACCAGTGATCTTTCCTTTTATTCCTCCCCCAAAGGTAACATATCCTCCATCAAAAGTTTTGAAGTCTGAGAGGAATGACATGTTGCCTGTCATGTGCCTTGAACACCCACTATCAACATATCCTTGATCTTCAATATCAGTTGAATGTTCCTGCACATGAATAAACATATTAGTTTCCTTGGGGTACCCAAGCCATGACAGACTTGGGTTTGCCTCTTGCATCAATAAAGTCAAACCTTTTCAGGATTGTTGATGCACCTTTTGATTGGATTGGTTTCCAAATCCAACATGCTGAGGACTTAACAGCATTTTCCCTTCTAATCCATTGTGTGGTCATTGGTCTATCAGTACCAATTTTGGCAATACCAATTTTGGCAGTACCATTTGGTCTAGCAGGACCTTTTGGTCTAGCAGGACCTTTGGTTTTTGGACTCCAAACTTTTGTTTTGACCACATTTATCTTTTGAATAGGATTCTTCTCAACTTTTGGTACAGATTTAAAAGTGTTTCTTGTACCCTTATCAGTTGGTTTTGCAATAACAGGCTTATCTTGTCTAACAGTATGTTTAACATTTGTGGTGTTAGACTTAACAAAACTTTTTCTGGGGTGAGTAACATTTATTTTAGACTTTGATTTACTCCCAGAAACCCATTTATTACAATAAGCATGAAGATGATTAAAGCTACCACAATAATAACAAGCCTTATTAAACATAACAAAGTCATCACCTAATTGTTGTGATTTAAGGTTATTCCAATTTCTTTGGCTTCCCCTAGGTTTGTTATTACAATTTTTACAACTTTCAACTGTCTTCAAAACAGTTTTAGCCTTAGCTTTAACTTCTACTTTCTTAGGACTGGTTGGTCCTACTTTGATTCCTTTGATAGGAATAGTTTCATCTTCATCATCATCAGATACCCAATCCTCAATAATTAGGACATCTGGTCTCTTCTCAGTGAGCACCTTAGAGAGTGAGACATTCTTAGCACTCTCAGAAGGTTCACTTATCACTACAGGTTTAGCTAATGGTTTGGCAACAAATTCATGTAAACCTGATGCAGCAAGATCACTACCTTGTGGACAAGGAATTCCTCTATAAGGAGGTGGACATTTGTTGTATCCTATCCCTGATTTTATCCTCTTATTCATCTGATTCTCTACTATACTCCTAGTACACTCAGAAGCATTTTCCAATTTAGTAACAGTCAGTTGAATATTGTCTCTTGCTAATGTCACTTTAGAGCACTCAGTCCTTACCATTTCTATTTCTATATCTTTCAAAAATATTTGTCTATTAAGAGCATTTTTGGCATCAGTAAAGGTAAGTTCATTTTCTCTATAGTGAGTGATTTGTTTTTCTAGCTTGGACATACCACACTTATGGTCAAATAGAGCTTGATTGGTTTTTCTTTCTACTATTGTGAGTTCATCAAAGCATTTTCTTAAAGTTTGCAATTCTTTAAATGCTTCACATGTATTTGAACATTTAGAAATTATTACCTCAGGAGTGGAGAATGCCATCAAAGCCAATTCATCAGAAGTTGACTCATCTTCACCCATGAAACTCCAATCAAAACCCATGCCATCTATAGCAACCATTGCTTTTGGCTCAGCAACTTCAACCACCTTACTCTTGCTTTCAAAGCTTCCTTTCTTCTCAAAGCTTCCTTGGTTTCTGTTGTCAAACCCTCTACCTCTGTCATCCTGCCTCTTAGGTCTTCTACACTCTCTAGAGTAGTGACCTTTCATGTGGCAGTTGTAACACTCCACCTTTGACTTATCATAGCCAGCAGGCTCACTTCCATCTATCAGTATCTTCTTGCCAGTCCTCATCATCAACTGCTTAGCTCTAATGCTTAAAAGTGAAAGTTGCCACTTTAGGTCCATTACTTCAAGATCATCAGGATGAATCTCTTGAAGGTCTTCAAATGTTAATACAGACCCATTGTGTTGAGATGTAAGAAAAGCACACCCAATTGTTTCATCCAAAATGGACTTGGTGCTACTAGAAGTACTAGCAGTACCAAAGGTTGTGTTAGCAGTACCTTCTTCTCTGCCACCTTTGTCTTCATTATCAACCTTTGAGATGTTTGGGGATGAAACAAATGCCATATTTCCTGAGCTTGACCCAGTAGTCTTCTTTACTTCATGTTCTACAATTTTGAAATTGTTGTAGAGATCATTGAGACTCATCTGGTCAATATCTGACTTGTTCTTCCATACAATAACATGCATAGACCATTCTGAAGGTAAACTCCTAAGAAATTTAGAGTTTAGGTCTTCTTGAGTTATCATCACTTCATGGATGGCTAACTGACTTGCAAGCTTCTGAAGTCTATTGAACATACTGTCCAAAGACTCATTGGTTGTGGCTGTGAAGTTCTCAAATTGTTGTTTGAGAAGAGTTTTCTGTGTTTTCTTGGTAGCATCATTACCACCAAACCTAGCCACAATAGCTTCAAAGAGGGTTTTGGCATCTTTGTATTTGTTAAAAATCAGAAGTTGATCATTTGGAATAGTCATCAGTAACATACTCCTTGCCTTGAGATCATTTTTCTTCTGAATTCTTTCATCTGCATTTGATGGTTGGTTTTGTATTGTTGTTACAAGAGCATCATTTACTGTTGATGTGGTGATTTGGGGTTTAAATGAATTGCCTTGTTCAATGATCTCCCAAAGTGCATAGTCCTGCACTTGAAAGTATTGTTCAACCCTGAGTCGCCACATTTCAAACTCATTTTGTTTCAGTAGTGGAAGTTTAGCTGCAACATTTGTCTGAATATGTTCAACATCCATTTTTCTTTTAAATTTGTAAATATCAAGCCTAGCTCTGATACCACTTGTGGAACGTTTTGGTTTATTTCAATTGAGATATTTATGTATTGAATGTGTTTAGCATGCGGAATCTACTACAACACACTTTAAAAGAACACAAGGTGGTGAGTTTAAGTAAACGTGTGAATGCAATGAACAAAGAACACAACTTTGGTTAGAACAAAACGATTCAATATTATTGATGAAATAATACGGATGATCTAAGTATCACCGGGATTACAAAGTAATCTTGAATCTAAGATTGTGAAAGGATTTGTGATGCGAAGTAACTAAGTTACTTGAGAGATAGTTTGGTTTATGGTTATTAGTTGTGAAAGATGCATGCATGAAGAAGTGACTAAGATATCCTTTTATAAGATAAGGATATCTTATTACATGTTGTCAAGTAGATGAATATAATATTATACTTTGACTATATTGGCGCCTACAATTAAATACAACTACCCATGTACACTCTGATATATTCTTCTGTCAACACAGAAGACTAATCTACTTCTACATAACGTATAACAATGTACAAAGACTAATAATTCAACTAAATATCTATTACAAAATATCTAATCGACTTGACATAAGCTTGGCAGGCTCTTCATTAGCTAGCAGTACCTTCTACCCAGAAGGTACTGGTAGAACATCTTCGTACTTGTTCAAAATCAACTAGCAGGCTCTTCTCATCATTGGCAGGCTCTTTTGACTTTGATCATTTTATTCCCAACACCATTAATGCACAATGTCCACGAATTATTTTTTGTACCATTTTCACATGCATTTTTTAATTATTGTGGTTTGATGGGTAGTGGTGGGAACCACTTGAATATGGAACGTTACTTTCTTCTTATTAAAAGATGAGTAAATTACAAAAATTGTTCCTAAAGTTTAGTCAAATTGCAAGTTTCGTCCCTGATATTTGAAAAGTGCAAGAATCGTCCATGTGGCAAACTTTTGGGGCAAAAATCAACCCAGACCAACATCAAATGTGTTGGGAATTAAACCAAAAGTTAGCACTGCTAGTTGTGAAGTTAGTACTGTCAAGCTTAAAGTTACAACTGATGAAGAATGAACTAACAGTACTAAGTAAATTAGTACTGCTACCACAAGAAAGTTAGTACTGCTTATAAGCTAAGGACAGAAGATGAAAGACGCGTGAAGATATATATATATATATATATATATATAAAAGATGTAATGTATATCTTTTCAAAATTAGATTGATACGTATAATAGTTTTACTTGTAAAGGACTCCTTGTCCTATAAAAGGAGATCCTAGGTTAAGTTTTACATACGCATTATTGTTAAGAGCTTCAAGGTTTCTTTGTAACCCTAGTGATAACATAGATCACTCGTAATATATTGAAGTAAATCGTTGGGTTATACATTGTGTTCTTGATTTCACTGTTACATTCATACAATCATATACATCACCAAACACAAAATCTTCTAAGTGCTTTGTAGTAAATTCCGCGTGCTACTTAGCATTAACTCAAAGTATCTTCAACACAAAGTCGTGTGTTTAGATCCGGTCAAGTGGTATCAGAGACAGGTTTCTGATACTTTGATTTAGAAGATCCAGACGAATTCTTTTCTCTCATTACAAAGAAGATGGACATGGAAAGCTCACAAACCTCAATCCTTGCAAAACTACCTATGCTCAAGCAGAATGAGTATGATCTATGGAGGCTCAGAATTGAGCAATATTTCATGGTGCAAGACTATGCATTGTGGGATATTATTCAGCATGGAGATTCTTTCAAGCCAACAATTTCTGAGGAAACACAGGCTGATGGTTCTAAAACTACCAAGCTCAACACTGAGCCTGTTACTAATGATGAAAGAATAAAGAAAAAGAATGATCTTAAAGCTAAAAGTCTGCTACTCATGGCTCTTCCTAATGACCAAATGCTGACTTTTAGTCATCATGAATCTGCAAAGACACTGTTTGCAGCAATAGTAGAGAGATTCGGTGGCAATGAGACTACTAAAAAGGCTCAAAGAACTCTACTGAAGCAGATCTATGAAAACTTCAGTGCATCAAGCACTGAAACCCTAGATCATGTGTTCAACAGGCAACAAAGAATTGTTAGCCAACTTGCTGTCTTGTAGATAGCAATTCCACAGGAAGAGTTGAACATGAAATTCCTGAATAGTTTGTCATCTGAATGGAATACTCATGTGTTTGTCTGGAGTAATAAACCAGAGCTTGAGAAGATGACGTTGAATGAGCTCTACAACAATCTCAAGATTGTTGAGCAGAAGGTAAAGAAGAGTGGAAGTACCAGTACTAGTTCTGGAAATATGGCATTCTTATCATCTCCCAGCAGTACCAGTCCTGAAGATGAAGAAGCAGTTTGTACTGCTAGCCCAAAAGTTGGTACTGCTAGTGTAAAAACTAGTAATGCAAACTTAAGTGATGATACCATATATGCATTCTTGTCAGAGCAATCCAGTGGGTCACAGATCTATAATGAAGACTTGCTCCAAATTCATGATGATGACCTAAAGTGTACTTATCCTATTAAACTTTGGAAACATGATGTACAAGTAAAAATACTTGTTTATGGAAAGGTGTAAAATGAGTTTCTAAGTAGAATGAGTAACCTTTTAAAATACTTATTGACCTAACTGTATTTTAAACATTCTAAATGGTTTGTTAAGGGTTTGATCATAGTGCCACATAACAAAACATGTACGAACCTGTGTTGTATCATACGAGGACTCGAGAAGTCGAGAGGTGTTGGATGCATGTTGAGACAAAATAAGATTACAAGTAACTTGTACATTTTACGTTATGTATCAAGTTACATGTTTGTCATCAATCAAAACAAACGAGATTGCTTGCACTAACAATCTCCCCAACGAGACTGCTTGCACTAACAATCTCCCCCTTTTTGATGATGACAAAATATGTAAACGTGATAGAAAGTAAAATGTAAAAAGTTATTGGTGTCCGTAATTACTTACTTTCTCCTTGTGTTCGATTCTTTTTTTACACCTTTCTCCCCTTTCTCCTTGTGTCCGTAATTACTTACAATTTCGTAATTACTTACTTTCTCTGTTTACACCTTTCTCCCCCTTTTGTCGAAACAAAAAGGGCGTGTCCTTGGAGTTAACTTCATTTCTCCCCGAAATGGCGAGCTTGCATAAAACAATATTTGTCCTTGGACGAATATGTGATATACAACAATGTATGTATATGATGCATTCTATAAATGCTTGACGGAAGCTCCCCCTTGTTCTAGGGCGTCAAAATGAACCTCCAAAACAAAAATTAGTACACTAGAAGATATGTCTTAAGACATATATGTCATATACGACCAATGTATATAGACAATGCAATATAAGTGCTTGATAGATATTCCTCTTGATTTGAGGATGTCACAAAGCACCTAAAAAAGAAGAGAAATAATCGATGCAAACTTCATCCTATGATGAGTATGATGTGATTGAGCGTATATGATGATGAACCTACAATGAAATGATTAGTGCAATATATTTCGTGGGTTAAGCACTGCTATTTTTAAGTCTATGGCTTTTGAGGAGGAGAAGATCGAGGAACTTTTTTTTTTTTTTTTTTTTTTTTTTTAGCCGAAGTGTATATACCCCATAAAAACCAAAATAACACACCCACACCCATATAAACACACCTCCACAACTCCGTCGTCTCATTGACCAAGTTCTCCTTTATTTGCATGAAGATTCGTCTTTGAGGGGTGAGTGTAACAATGAAGACTAGTCTTTGGAGGTGCCATGTAGGCACAAGACGTGTGGTAATACCCTTATTACCACTATAAGGGTGTTCATCAGTTTATTTGGTTTTGATTTTGCCAAATTCGGCTCAATTACAAATTCAGTTCGATTTTACTTAATTCGGTTCGATTTTGATTTTTGATTTCTATAGGTATTACCCGATTTAATTAGCCTTCAAACAATCACAACATCCAATCCTCACCATGTCACACCTCTTCCGTCCCCTAATCCTCTCACCATCATCATCATCAGCCACGTGGCACCTCCGCCGATATCTAAATAGGCCTCTCACCATACAACCTTCACTTCATCTTAGAAACCTCCACGTGTCCAGATCACGTGGTCTCCGTCCAGCACCGGAGCAAACTGGGAGCGCAACTGACGAAGAAAGGAAGAGTAGAAATGAGAAAAACGTGAAGCCAAGAGAGGTGTTAAGTGGGCTATGGACCTTGCTGCTTTTAACGACCTCAAAATTAAACTTTTTTTTTTTAATTTTTTAATTTACATTTATTATCATAATTTGGTATTATATCTATTTCATCTCAATCTTATTTTATCACCTTATCGGCTTATTCAAATATGAAAAACCCAATAAAAAAAGGTCACTTAATTTCAGCTTATCTAACACTAGCTTATGGCCTAGCCATAAGCTCATAACTCATAATAAGCTGAAAAGAGTAACCTTTTTTTATCGGGTTTTCCATATTTGAATAAGCCGATAAGGTGATAAAATAAGATTAAGATGAAAACGTGCAGCATTTTAGATATAATACCAAATTATGATATGACACCGCTAATTAACCTATGTTCGAAATTAAGTGACATTATATCCCAACACTATTTGCCTTTGCTAATAATTGTCATAACTTCAACACACTCATTTCGTTCGATCTATTTTCAAAATACATTTTAAGTTTAATTGATGCTGTTAACGTGTTTGCATTAGCTTATGATTATTATATGAACTTATCGGCTTATTGAAATACGGAAAAGCTAATAAAGGTCACTTATTTTCAGTGTATTATGAGTTATGAGCTTATGGCAAGGCCATAACCTCAAGTTGATAAGCTGAAAAAGTGAGGTTTATCGGCTTTTCCATATTTCGGTAAGCTGATTAGCTCATGTAATAATGATAATAGTAATAAGCTAATATAAACACATTGAACATTAATCAAACCTAAATAAATGGAGAGGGATCCCTGTACGGGCTGCCTGGTGAAAGTTGAGATTTTTTAGGCTCTTATTAAAAACGAGCAAAAACGTATAAAAATGGACCAAAATGTGTAAAACGGACGAAAACTTATGAAAACGAACGAAAACGTATAAAAACGGATGAAAACGTATAAAAACAGACAAAAACGTATATAAATGAACGAAACGTATTAAAATGAACGAAAACAAATGAAAACTTATAAAAACGGACGAAAACGTGTAAAAACCGACGAATACGTAAGAAAACGTGCAAAACCAAACGAAAATACTTAAAAACGGACAAAAACGTGTAAAAATGGACGAAAATGTATAAAAATGAATGAAAACGTAAGAAAACGTAAACAAAGGACGAAAACGGATGAAAACGTGTAAAAACGGACGAAAACGAACGAAAACACATGAAAACATATAAAAACGTAAGAAAACGGAATTTTAAGTTATTTACTAACGGTTGTTAGTGTAAAGGACTAACGATGCGACGTTTAGCTGACGTGGATACATACAATAACACAAATTCAAAAGTTTTGTGTAAAAATAAAAAAAAAAATAGTTGGCTACATACATTCACAAAAAGTGTCAAGTTCGATGCATTTTTTTGTCATTTGCCCAAAAGAAAATACATTTGTTTAAAACTTAAAAATTAAGTAATATTATTAGACTAAAATATCCTTAGTTATAAAATAAAATGCAATCACAATTTAAACCACTAACTTCTTCACTCTCACTTAGAGCACTAGGTATCATGAAGGTGCTCAAGCTCCTCATTCGGGCCCCACGGGGTGCCACGTCACCACAACAAACCACAACTTACAACCCCCCTAACATAACATACCACAAACTCCTCATTTGGGCCCCACCACTATCTATTTTTTTTCTTTTATTCAAATACCCAAATAAACTTAATTCATTTCATTAAATTAAAAATACAATACAACATATTAAAAATACAATACAACACTTATGATACGAAAAAAAACGATACGGGAATTAAAATAACGATACAACGAATATAAAGAAACTAATTAAGGTCTTGTTGTTGTTGTTGTTGTTGCTGATATGCCTCCCATTGGTTTACTTGCCAAACATGCTCGATGATATTTCGTTGAAGCGCTGCGTGTACGCATTTATTGTGTAGTTCCTTCGACTTCTTTCGTTGCACTTCGCATCGCTCAATCCACGACCGTTGTAAATTTATTCGCGAACAAATATACATCTCACTAACTTCGGATATCGCAAAGTTTTGGTCTTTCAAAATCATGTTATGCAATATGATGCACGTGTACATGATTCTCCGTAGCTTGGACACCGTAAATGCACGCGCCGGTTGGGAAATAATATGCCAACGTCCTTGGAGGACGCCAAAAGCTCTTTCGATATCTTTTCGAGCACTTTCTTGTTTGGCTTTACATGCGTCATTCTTGGGAGTATGTGCAACCGTAAATGATTTGACAAAGGATGACCACTCCGGGTAAATTCCGTAGGCTAGATAATACCCTTTTTTAAAAGTACGGCCGGTTACTTCAAACGGAACCTCGGGGGCGATGTCATCAATTAGGTCGTCGAATAACGAAGAATTATTTAAAATGGTAAGATCGTTATTCGCGCCCGCTACGCCAAAAAATGCATGCCAAATCCACATATCATATGAAGCAACGGCTTCAAGCATTATAGTTGGAAACTTTTTATCACCTCGGTGAAATTGGCATTGCCATTCTTTCGAACAATTTTTCCATTCCCAGTGCATACAATCGATGATTTCCAACATTCCCGGTAACTTATGGACCGCGTTATGTGCGTGGTACAAGTTACGAATGTCATTCTCGTCTGGTTTTCTTAAAAACTCACGCGTATACAACTGGATTATGCACATAGTAAAATTATCTAAACAGTCGCGTGCACAATGTTCCCCCATTTGCAAATACTCATCAAATGCATCAGCTGATATGCCGTACGCCAATTGGCGTAGGGCGCTTGTGCATTTCATAATGACACTGAAACCCATTACACCACAAGCATCATGTCGGACTCTAAAGAAATCAAAATGCTAAGATAATCATGAGTTTCAATATATGTTTCAATACCTTGAACTATTTCTAAAAATAGTTTACGGCTTAGATGATAGCGACGCCTAAAGTACTCGTCAGTATATTTTGGGTTGTTGCCAAAATAATCCCGCATTAGACGTGCTTTAGCAATTTCACTTTCCCGGGGAATGTATGTCCGTTTTGAGAGGAATTCGTCACACGGTTAAGGCGGTTAAACCTTGTAGACTTTGTGTGAAATGATATATTGATTTAATATGATTAAGCACGCGGAATTCACTTAACCACACTTAGAAGGTTATGTATGTTATGGAAATGGAAGAATTATATTAGTTACTTAACAATGAACAAAGAAAGTTTTTCACTTTAAACGATTCAATATTATTCAAAATAATACGAGTGATCTTGTGTTTATCACTAGGGTTACAAAGACATTGAATCTTATATTACAACTTGTGATTTGTGTTTGTTCTATGTCTTAACAGTTATGAGTTCTTAGTTATGCATGTGTGTCTTCAATATCCAAGTCTAAAATCTCTTTTATAGTTGCAAGAGATCTTTACAAATTGCTTAAAGTCTTGGCCGACTTACTTGGTTAACTTATGCTTATTGTGTCAGTACATAAGATACAACATGTATCTATGTATACAACTTGTTATCTAAGCACATGGAGTAAGATATTATCTACCGTATATGTTTGACCAAAATACAATAAATATCTTTTCGATCTTATCCTTGAAGAAGCTTTATGACTCACTGATCAGCAGTACCATATACAACTAGCAGTACCTTCTACTTGAACTAGCAGTACCTTCTTGCTCTGGCAGTACCTTGATGTACTAGCAGTACCTTGATCATGAACTAGCAGTACCTTTGACTTAGAGTAAATTCTAATACTCTAACTTCAGAATATTTAATTCCCAACAATCCTCCCCTAAACATGTGAATTAATTCAAACATGTTTTCTGAATTAAATGAGGACTTGTGAAGATCTTTTAAACACTTTATGAATCTGAACTATTCTTTTATTCTGAACTCATCTGCTTTGTTCTTCTTTGACTTTAGTAATATCAAAACATTGTACCAAAAGATGGTGCAATTTCCTTGGATGGAGGAATTGTAAGAGGCAATGATGCTGTGTATCTTGGATGCTTGTTTCAACAAGTGAAATCATCTAACCAGCATGTCTTTGAAGTGAAATTGAAACTTTTCTTCGTTTGATCTAGATAGAACTTTCTCCTTTAGGAATGCTTCATCCCTTCTAGATATTTGATCTATTCTTGTCATTTTCAACCTCTACATCATCTTGTATGCTCTTATCTTCTCCTTCCATATATTGGTTTATTCTTCCTTTTCTGGGCAATTATTTACTTCTCTAAGATTGTTACCTCCCCTGAAGCAAATAACTTTTGTTTCCTCCCCTTGTTTGGAAGATCTCACTATGTACCTTTGACTGATCTATCAATGTGAATTTGTTGTCAGACAATATTGTACATGAAGCCATCAATTCCTTAAGAGTTTAAGTTACTGTCCTCATCACTTCTAGGTGTGTTAACTCCTATGAGAGGTGAGTCAGTGGACATTTTGATTCATAATCCATCAATGGATGGTTTTTGTGAATCCTTGAAAATCCTTTTAAGAAATCATTTAACTTAGTAGTATGTTCATGATTTTAGAATTGAAAAATCATACTACTTTCAACCATTTTGAAAGAATCAAGTGTATAACAGACACCTAATCAAAATTTCGGTTTAAAGCAACCTCTGGTTGTGTGAGAACCAATGTATTTCAGTTATCACTAACTGCCTGTGAAAAGATAAATCTATTCAAAAGATTTTCTTGACAGGGTTTCCAGCTCATAGTAATTGTTACCTCCAACACAAGTGTTAGATTCACTTTTACTAGCTGTTCTTTCTATCAGATGTCCTTAGACTAACTCATCATACTTAAAAGTATAAAATGATAGAAAATGAGTTGTATCAGTTACTATCTCATCAACTAAGTCATCAATTCAATGTGAAATATCATAACTAGATTTCAAGAAAGAAGTTTTAAGGAAGTTAAATTCCTAAACTCAGTCCATCATAAACCTATTATGGTCAGCAATTTGATAAGCATTCTGCTGTTCCCATTTCACTTGAAATAACCTTTGTGTTTACATATTCATACCTGAAATAGTTAGTCTAAAACCAAAAGAACAATGTACAAAGTACTTGTCTTGCATTAGATTAATCATAAAACCAACTGTATGAATAACACAATTCAAATTTTGATATATTAGCAGTACCTTATAAATCCAGCAGTACCAACAAAAAAAAATTTATGTACAAAAACACATCATATTGAAAATTTAAAGATTAAGCATTCCAATACTTGCTACCAAGTACTGAAACCTTGAAACATCAAAAGCTTTTGTTAACAGATCTGCAAAATTATGCTCTGAAGCAATTTTAAGAACTTGAATTAATCTTTTCTCATTACAGTCTCTTATAAAGTGATGTCTAATTTCAATGTGTTTTGTTTTAGAGTGTTGTACCGAATTTTTAATAATACAAATTGTACTACTATTATCAATATAAATAACAGTGTTTAAGAAATTGTACCCATAATCAAGGAGTTGGTTTTGAAGCCATAGAACTTGACTAGAGCAACTTGCAGCAGCTATATATTCAGCTTCAGTTGTTGAATTTGCCACACTTGTTTGTTTCTTACACTGCCATGAGACAAGTCTACACCCAAGGAATTGACATCCTCCAGTTGTTGACTTTCTTTCCAAGCTAGCACCAGCATAATCACTATCTGAATATGCTACCAAGTCAAAAGGAGATTCTTTAGAATACCATATACCCAACCTTGGTTGACCTTTGAGATATCTAAAAATTCTCTTGACTGCAGTTAAATGAGAAACCTTTGGAGTAACTTGAAATCTTGCACAGACACAAACAGGAAACATGATATCAGGTCTAGATGATGTAAGGTACATCAAAGAGCCTATCATAGATCTGTAATTGTGTACATCTACATTCTCTCCATCTTCATCTTTCAGAAGGTGCTTCTCTGCGTCCATTGGTGTGCTTGCTATTTTTGAATCAGCAAGTTGAAATTTTCTAAGTATCTCTGCAACATATTTGTCTTGACTAATAAATATGCCATCAGACGATTGCTTAACTTGCAAACCCAAAAAGAATGTAAGTTCTCCCATAGAACTCATCTGAAACTTATCTTTCATAAGTTTCTCAAATTCTAAACACATTTCCTTCCTTGTAGATCCAAAGATAATGTCATCCACATACACCTGCACTAACAGAAGATCCTTCTTGTGCTTTTTGATGAAAAGTGTCTGATCAATATTTCCTCTTTGAAATCCATTTTCTAATAAGTAGGAAGCTAGTGTTGCATACCAAGCTCTTGGTGCCTGATGAAGGCCATAGAGAGCTTTCACTACTCTGTACACTTTGTTTGGATGTAATGGATCAATGAAACCAGGAGGTTGTGAAACATACACCTCTCTTCCAATTTCACCATATAAAAATGCACTTTTGACATCCATTTGATAGACTGTGAAGCCTAAAAATGAAGCATAAGCTAGAAACAGCCTAATTGCCTCAATCCTTGCTACTGGAGCATAAACTTCATCATAATCTATTCCTTCTTCTTGTGTGTACCCTTGTGCTACTAGTCTAGCCTTATTCTTGATCACAATTCCCCTTTCATCCCTTTTGTTCTTAAACACCCATCTAGTGCCAATTACCTTTTCACCTGAAGGTAAATCAACTAGCACCCAAACCTTTTGAATCTTGAACTGAAAAAGCTCTTCTTGCATAGCCTCTAACAGCTTGAATCATCTAGGGCTGTAAGAATATTCTTTGGTTCCTTTTGAGAGAGAAAACATACAAATAAGCAAGAGTTTGAAAGCTCATGTTGTTTTGAAGCATAAAGGGCATCAAGTATCCCTTGTTGGTCTGAAGAGACCAATTGTCTTCTTGTCTTCACACCTGATTGTATATCTCCTATCACATTTTCAAGGGAATGAACTCTGTGAATTCTTGTGTGTGGTGTAGTGGGAACATGATAAGATGATGAAAGATTACTCAAATCCACTTCATCTTCTTGGAACTCTGCATCTTTTGAGAGTGAAGGACCAGCAGGACCTTCAACTGAACTAACAGTTCCTTCAAATGAACTACCAGTACCTTTAGAAGTACTAGCAGTACCTTGCTCTGTCTCAGCAGTACCATCAATATTTAACATATTGAGTTGTTCCTCTGTTCCAACAACTCTTCTTTGAGCCTCAACATCTTCTTTTGCTTTACCAAAAGAAGATTCATCATTGTTTGAAGCTAAATCCACACTTGTACTTGACCACAATGGCATAATGACATCAGATTGATCTTTATCTAAATCCACCTCTTTTGTTGCTTGTGAACCTGAAAAATTATTAGTTTCTGCAACAACAGGTATATAATTCATAGAATTTGTTAGATAATCAAGATCAAATATCCATTTTGGTCCTTGACCTACTACATTGGACTTGTTTTCAAGAAACTCCACATGTAGTACTTCTTGTACTTTCTCAGTTCTTAAGTTGTAGACTCTATAAGCTTTGCTAACAAGAGAATATCCAACTAAGAAACCTTCATCTGCTTTACCATCGAATTTTCCTAAATGGTCTAAGGTATTGAGAATTGTCACATGACATCCAAAAGGTCTAAGAAATCCTATTGCAGGAGTTCTACCATTAAAGAGTTCATATGATGTCTTATTGTGAGGCTGCACAACTAAAACTCTATTTTGAACATAGCAAGCAGTGTTAATTGCCTCTGCCCAAAAGATTATAGGTAGCTTAGAATCAGCTAACATTGTTCTAGCAGCTTCAATTAGTGTTCTATTCTTTCTTTCAGCTACACCATTCTGTTGTGGTGTTCTAGCAACACTATATTCTCTCCTAATACCTTTTTCTTTGCAGAAATCATCAATAACTCTATTTTTGAATTCTGTCCCATTATCACTCCTAATGACCTTTACCTTCTTGTTTACTTGATTTTCTATTTCTGTTATGAAAGTCTTAAGGATGTTTGATGTCTCATCCTTTGAAACTAATAAGAAAACCCATGTAAATCTGCTATAGTCATCAGTTATAACAAGACAATATTTTTTATGTTGCATACTCCTTACTGAAACTAGTCCAAATAAGTCCATATGAAGCATAAACAATGGTTTATTGATAGAGTTAAAAATTTTGGGCTTACAAGTGGCTTTGTGTTGTTTGCCTTTTAGACAAGCAATGCATGTTTGATCATTTTCAAATCTTTTGTGAGGTAAACCTCTTACCAAACCATTCTTAACAATTTTATTTATGGTTTTGAAATTAATATGACCAAGCCTTCTATGCCATTTCATTGATTCATCCAATGTGGCCTTTGATACAAGACAAGTTAAATCTTCTTTAGGAATAATGTTCTTCATATCAACACTATACATATTGGCCTTTCTAGGAATTCTAAGAAGTACTTGATTTTCATCAGGCATCTTAAAATCCTTAGATAGAACAAGACATTCAGTGTCAGTAAAAAGGACATTATTCTTTTTGTCACACATTTGTGAAACACTAAAAAGATTATACTTTAGCTCTTGTACATAGTACACATTTTCAAAATCTAAATTTTCGGTTTTAATAGTACCTTTACCAGAAATTTTGCCACGAAAACCACCTCCAAAGGTAACATATCCTCCATTGAATTCTTGAAAATCTTAAAGATAAGACATGTTGCCTGTCATGTGATTGGAACATCCACTATCTGAGTATCCTTGATCTTGATGATCAATAGAATGTTCCTGCACACAAATAAGAGTGTTAGTTTTCTTTGGGGATCCAAGCCATTACTGACTTGGATCTGCCTCTTGCATCAATGTAATTTAATCTTTTAAGGACTGTTGATGCAACATTGGATTTTTGAATCCAACATGCTGAGGCCTTAACAGCATTTGCCCTATTACCCTTAGCAGCAGAGTGAATAACATGCTTAGCAGAGTCTGCTAGCTTTGTAGTTGAACTCTTTGGTCTCCAAATTTGTTTGTGAACCACTGCTTTTGATTGAATGGGTCTTAGAACAGTTTTAGATGCATGTATGAAAGTTGTTTTTGCATCCTTAGCTGTTGATTTTGGGTTAACAGTCATCAAAGGTCTAACAGTACCTTTTGATCTACTAGTACCTTTAATTTGAACTGGCAGTACCTTTTTGTCTGTATTAGCAGGACCTTTTTGTCTGTCAGGACCTTTGGGTCCAGACTTGTTTGAGACTGTTCTGGGTTTTGTTCTATGAGTATTAGAGTGAAAGAGAGTTTGAGGAGTTTGCCTTTTGTGGTTCACCCTATTATTTTCATACCCAGTTACCCTTAGGTTGCAGAAAGCTGCAAGATGGTCAAAACTACCACATGTATAACAAGCTTTATTGTAAAATGCAAAGTCATCACCTATTTGGTTAGACTTGAGGTTGTTCCAATTCCTTTGGTTACCTCTGGGCTTGTTTGTAGTTCTATATTGTTCACAATATCTAACTGGTTTCCTAACAGTCTTAACATTAGACTTAGGCCTGTTAGTGTTGTGATTGACTACCTTAGGAATACTTGTTCCTACTTTCTTAACCACTACAGGTTTAGACATAACATGTTCTTCTTCATCACTATCACTATCAGTTGTACAATCTTCAACAACTATAGCATCTCCTTTCTTAACAAAGGACACCTTGTCCTGATAAGATAAAGTTTTATCCAAACTTTTACTTACCTTTTCTATCTTTGGAGATTTAGTGACCTTAGAACCATATTCCATGATTGGTTCTTGAAACTTAGCTAATCCTGTGTGTGCTAAATCAATACCTGGAGGTGAATGAACACCTCTGTATGGTGGGGGTACAGACTTAAATCCAACACCAGAATTAACCTTATCAATAACTTGGGCTTCCCAAAGTTTATTGAATCCTTCTGAGGAATGTGCTAAAACATCCACAGATACCTTTACATTTTCTCTTTCATTTTTGTGTTTAGCTAATGAATCATTCAACTCAACAATACACTCATCTCTGATCTTAATGTCATTTTTAAGTATATTAATGTCATTAGCATAATGAGTTTCATTATCTTTAAAATGTAAGACTTGTTTTTCTAAAACAGCTAGACCTCTTTTGTGATTAGCCAAATTAAACAGAGAGTTAAGTATCTCTTCTTTATGAGCTTCAAATCTCTTATTAAGGTCTTCATAAGCTTTAAGATTAGGACATGATTCAGTACAAGATGTAATAATGTTTACCTCTGAATCAGAATGGGCCATTAGAGCAAATTCATTGGCCAAAAGAGCAGCATTTGGTGGTGCACCCTCTTCAATAGCCATAGAGCTCCAATCATAACCAATACCATCAATAGCCAACATAGCCTTTGGCTCTTCAACAGTAACTTCCTTTCTCCTATCTTGCTTATACCATGTGTTTCTATTCTCCTGATTTCTTGGGCTTCTACACTCCTTAGCAAAGTGTCCTAACCTATGACAGTTGAAACACTCCACTTTCTTCTTATCAAACCCAGCAGTATCATTACCATTTATGGTAATTTGCTTCCCAGTTCTCTGCCAATGCTTCTTGGCCCTCATGCTGAGCAAAGCAACCTGCCATTTTATGTCCATCTCTTCCAAATCATCACCATCAACCTGCTCAAGGTCTTCATGATTTAGAGGAGAACCACTAGACTGACTATATATGAATACATAGAATGCTGGATCACCAAGTCCTGCAACAGTCTTTTGTGTACTAGTAGAAGGACCACCATTTGTAGCATTAGAAACACCTTCAACTTCTTCTACCTCTTCAGTCTTACCAATACTAGGAGATGAAAAAAGTGCCACGTTCCCAGAACTAGTACCATAAATTCCAGACTTTCTAAGACTTTGTTCAACAATTTTGAAGTTGTTGTACAAATCATTGAGCTTCATTGTTTCAATGTCTGGTTTGTTCATCCAGACAATAACATGAGTATGGAACTCATCAGGTAGACTTCTCAAAAACTTCATGTTGAGATCTTCCTTCTCTGTCTCAACACCCAACACAGCTAACTGACTGACAAGCTTATGTAATCTTGAGAATAGCTTATCAAGAGATTCATTACTAAAAGCATTAAAGTTTTCAAATTGTTGCTTTAGTAGTGTTTTCTGTGTCTTTTTGGTAGTTTCATTACCACCAAAATATGCACAAATCTCTTCAAAAAGAGTTTTTGCATCAAGATACTTGTTAAATGATAGCATCTGCTCACTTGGAATGGTCATAAGCAACAAATTTCTTGCTTTCTGATCATTTCTCTTTAGTATCTTCTCTTCATTTGACACTGGTCCAGTATTTCTTTTCCTACTTGTTTTACCTTCTAGGACAACCTCTGAATAGCTTGGTGAAAAAGAATCACCATATATAATGATATCCCAAAGAGTGTAATCTTGGACCATGAAATATTGCTCAATTCTCATCCTCCATAACTCAAACTCATTGGGTTTGATCATGGGCAACTTTGCAGCAACATTTGTTTGAGCATCATGTGCATCCATTTCTGTTTCTTCTAATTCAATTATATCAACCTGGCTCTGATACCAACTGAGAGGAATTCGTCACACGGTTAAGGCGGTTAAACCTTGTAGACTTTGTGTGAAATGATATATTGATTTAATATGATTAAGCACGCGGAATTCACTTAACCACACTTAGAAGGTTATGTATGTTATGGAAATGGAAGAATTATATTAGTTACTTAACAATGAACAAAGAAAGTTTTATAGGTGATGTAGCAATATAAAAACATATTAAATAAATACAAGCAGCGGAAAACATCACCATAACAGGATCCATAGTGCCATATGATCAATCAAATAAAATAAACACATAAGTTATACCTTTGTAGCGTGATCCGAGAGTCACCACCAAAACCTATGTGTCGACTAGAATATGAAACCCAAGTGATCAATGGAGATCACCTCTATGTGTATCCACACTACACTTCACCGAATACCAATTGATGCTAGTCATTAAACCCCGTAACCGATCTAGTCTTCTTTGAATCATCAAGAAAACAAAGAAGAGATGAAGACAACACAAACCCTAGGTTATGTTTGTTTTGTGCCGTCCACCATTAGGAGGAGAGAGGGAGAGATTAATTTTTATTAGTTATCCTAATTCATAGGAGAAGATTGCTCCATGTAATTTTAATACCTAATAACAATTCAAATCCCTTCCATAAGCCTCAAAGTGGCCGGCCCCTATTGGGCTCAAAATGGGCTTCCCATTTGTTTTTCTAGTCCAATGCAATAAGTCCATTACTTATTCATTAGAAGCCCAATAGCAGTTCCTGGTTACTTACGGTTATTTATATATCGTAAATACAATAAACACGACATATAAATTGGCACCTCAGTGTATATGTGTGTGACCCCATAGGCTCACATATGACTAGCCATATAATTAGTTATTATGACAAGAGCATTCTCCAACAGCTCCCACTTGCGACGTCATAATAATCAAGTAATTATACAAGCAATGGTTAGCGTCTAGCAACACGCCAATGCCCCTAGAAATATATGAGGGTAGTTTCTTAAACGTCTCATTTCAGATGGTTTATATGTCATCTATCCTTTTGTTACAGATACCGTGTTGAAAATTAGACATGGATCAAATGTCATTCTAATAGTTCAACTATTATGTTTCTCGATATAGATATTGAACTAGATTACCAAGTGGATTTAAGATTCATCTTAATTCCAGTTGGGTACGGCCATACAAACATCTGTTCAAATCATCGAGGGGCCCAATAGTATCTAACTCCAAAGCAAGTGGAGGAACAAATCCCATTTTGACTACACGTGTCATTCACATGCTTCATATCACTCCTGAAAATGGCCTTTATAACTACCTTATTCAGGATAGCGTTTAACCATATCAAGGAATGAAATTCCACACATGCAAGACCTGCTTGCATCTCAAGTCTGAGGATAAGAGACATAACCTCTTGCGAGATTCACTATTGACGACGATCCATGTAGTGAATTCTCGTAGGTTGGGTCAATCCAATGTTCATCACAATGAACAACATGTGAGTGTGGCAAATAAATCACCAACACGCTCACATTTGTCTTAATTTGATGATACTCCCGTATCGTCAACCGACAATGGATAATTTTAGAATAAATAAATTATTCATGGATTAAACATGCAAATATAGAACACAGTAGTATAAATGAAGACGATCATACCAGGTATATCAATTCATTATATAATACGACTGCTTACAGTTCCATTATCCAAATAAAAAAAAAACAGATATGCATAAGACTACTCATAGGTCGGAATCCGATGTTCCCACCATGATCGAATCATGTTGTACAAGGCAACAAGTAGTCATCTGAGTAAACTTTGAGAATACTTCTTTCAAAATTCATGAAAGGTTTGAATGATGATTGTCCTTTGTATGTGTGCAATCAAGTACAAGATGAGTCTTGCAACAATACATTCCATAGGGTGTTTGAAGCTAGCAAGACACCTACTTTAGACAGTCATCTTAATAGTTTCTCAAACTATAAAGTATTCTTATTCTTTTAATGTATAACGCATTAATGCTCTCAGTCGAGCACATCTAGTCAGCAATTTCATCATTCATGATGACATCCTACCACGACTAGGGTTGAGTATCATCTTAGTTAAATAAGCATCAGCATATGCAAACAAAACAGAGTTCCTCATATATCCGTAAACTTTTGAACATATCTTTGGTCCTTTGTAGGTCCATTATAATGTTCGTGTAACAATTATCTAACGACCTTCACTTAGATATTTGTTGTTATCAACTCATCTTGCATTCATGCAATTGATAAATATATATAGTCCAATACTTAATATGACTTACATGATGAATCCTTTAGTCAAACTTAAGATTTCCAATCATGTGTTCAATCTCATCAAGTGTGATTGATCATTGAGACTCCCCTCAATAACGTGTCATATTGTGTTTAGACTTAATAACCGCTTATGTTTATTCTAATAAACATATATATAACAAGGTTGTATGTCTTATTTTATAAATCCCTCAAGAGAAACTTCATTCCAAGCTAAGGATTAAAGTCTAGCTTAGATAGAATATTGTTTCTAATATGTTAATGACATATGAGATTTAAGAAAATAAATACAGCTCTCCAACTTGCTTTTAGTGTACTTAGGAGTAATCTTGTTAATCAAAATCAAATTAATGATTTTATAATTAACTCAAGATCTCTGCTCCTAGATGCATGATCTAATCCACACATGGATACTTTTATCTTGTATACATTATAAAGATTATATGGATTCATAAACCCTTTTGATTACTTATCATCCTCGCAAAGGTAATCAACAAGAAAAGTGTTTTGATATCCTATTGTCATATTTCATCTACATGAAAACAGGTATGATAATTAATCATCTTTATACATTTAATGTTTGTAGCTAGGAAGATTTAATCATAGTCAATTTCTTGAGTACGAGTAAACTCCTTTTACTACACGTGCATTAAATGTGTGTACAAGTTTGTCCTTTTGAGTCTTCTCATCAAGAAACTCATTCTTAACCTCACAGTCTAACTGATTAGTAAGAGATCAATCAAACTCCAAGAGTGATTGTCTTTCAAGGACTGAATCTTGACATTCATAGTTTTGAGCTATTCATCAGATTCAAGATCTGACAATACATCTCTGTAGTTAGCAGGTTCACTATGATCCTCTAACTTATATCTCTTAGCATTGATATAAAAAACTATATCATTCAGGTGCAAGAGGAATCCTTGCGGATTTATGAATGATAGATATCAATCTATGGTTTAACATATGCATGTTCAACCATAGTATGACATTAGCAAGTGTACTCAGAAGGTTGTGTATTTAGTTCTTGAATAACTTCAAGGTCTAAAGGTACTCCCACTTGCTTTTGTATGTAGAGACTAATCTCTAGATACTCAGCATCTTGAGTAACAATAAATTGTTTTCAAGTGGGACATCGAAAATACACCGTTAGTTCTTGACTCTAGTTTGTTAATTATTTACTCTTAAGTAGTTAACAAATTAAGAACTTCAATTAAGACATAATGGGATTCATCCCATGCCATAATACAATGGTGTCTTAAATTCCTTCTGGGTTGGAATCATATTGAGTGTACTGATGAGGCGAAAAGTGTACCGCTTTTAAGGGGTCATTTAAGCCCGAAATCGTATTTATTTGATCAAATATCGCCCTAAATCGTTCCTTTTGTCATTTTAGGTACTTTTGAGGAGAAATCTGGAAAAGGAGGCATTTTGGACGTTTTTGGAGCATCAAAGTGAAGAAAACGGCAAAGTCTCAAGAATCGGCTAAAAGTTACTCTTGACGGCGTCACAATTTACTCTGGACGGCGTCATGCCTTGGCAAGAAAAAGTGGACGTGAAATTTACTCATGATGAGCCAGTGAAAATAGCATGTGAATTCTGACGGCGTCACGCTTTAACTTGATCAAGGGCGTCACGGCTTAAATCAAAGAGGGACGGCGTCACGTTCAAGGTTCGACGGCGTCAAGCCTTGATAAGCCAGAATGGATTTTGGAAGAGCTAAAGAGGGACGGCGTCAAGAAGGTCATCCGGGAACCCTAGAAGCGGCGAGGTGACGGCGTCACACTCCATAAGGTGACGCCGTCAGATCCAAAAATCTATATATAGTTTTCTAATTTTTTGTCATTAAGAGAGAGCTTAGTGTGTGGAATTTTGGGAGAAAACCCTAAGACGATTTTAGCTTCTTTTTCAAGGCTTTTTGCCTTGAGATCTTCCATGTTACATTGAAGATAAGTCATCAATTAATCATTCAATATGTCTATGTGTTGTTTGATTTTATCTTATTCTTGTCTTTTGATTAACATGTTAGGCTAAATTTATCTTGTGTTTGCTTAGATCTAATGAAACCTAGCTATTGATTATTGGTTGTTAGTGTGTTATTAGTTGTATTGGATGATTGTTTATCTATGTTAGGCTTAAGAAAACTGGCTAACTTCCTATTCGGTAACTTGCTTGAACGTCTTAAGAAACATGAACCAAATGCGTACTAAAGGTTTTTATGGTTGTATTTAATGCACAAGCGAATTCTAGTGATCCCATGTTAGGAGCTTCCTATCCGGCTCGACATAGGAGTGAAGTAGGAGCTTGTAGAGTTGGGGAAGTAAGTACGCCACCCCACGAATGGTATTAAGGAATACACCCGTCATCCACGCGACTAATACACACTAATCAACCGGTAAAAGATAGTTAGGGAGTAAGGAAATCTAAGTAAACACATTTCTCTACACATAAGTTTCTCACCACATTTTCATTTTTGTTATTTTATTTTATTTGCATCCGTAGTAAATTGGGTTAGTTGACTAGCAACTAATTCCGCCCACTCCTTCAAACCCGAGATTTTACTTGCTTTCATAAAAACTATAAAAACATAAAAAGAATCTTCCTCAACCCTTAGACCTAATTAGAGTAGCCTTTCACACCTAACGAACACTATTCCCTGTGGAGAACGATCAATCCCCCGTACTTACCACTACACTATACTACATCGGTCAGGTACACTGCCTGGTGGGGTTGTAAGCCTCTTGAGATCCCTCGAGAGGTAAAACCTGTTGTAAGGTTACAAAACCACGCATCAAGTTTTTGGCGCCGCTGCCGGGGAATAGTTATTGTTTAGGTTGAATTTTTATTTCTATTAGGTCTACTCACTAGATTCCTTTCTAGTGAGATTTTTATTTTATTTTTCTAGGTTTTCTTTAGTCTATCTATTTTCTTCGTGTCTTTGTTCGTAACCATACCATCCGACATCATGGAAGATGGTAATATCCTTAACCCCCACAACCCACCACCACCTCCTAGAGCCCGTACTTTAGGAGAGTATTCCCATCCTAGCCACCATGGCTATCGAAACACCATTGAGCTCACTCAAGGAGCCAATATCACACCCTTGCGATCCGACACCATCCGGTTGGTGCAAAGCGGATGCGCATTCCATGGACTTCGTTCTGAAGATCCTAATCAACATCTCAAGGACTTTCTTAAAATCGTTGATTCTATAGACCTTGATGTTGCCACTCGAGAGACGACCCGATTGCGTCTCTTCCAATTCTCTTTGCGGGACCAAGCTAGTCAGTGGCTAGAACGTCAACCCGCAGGATCCATTACCTCTTGGGATGATCTCACCACTCGTTTCCTTGCTCAGTTTTTCCCACCGGGAAGAACTACCAAGCTAAGGAATGATATCTTGATGTTCCAACAACGTCAAGGCGAAACTCTCTACGAGGCATGGACTCGATTCAAGGACTTACTCCAAAAAGTCCCCCACCATGGCATAGAACTTTGGCTCCAAGTCCAAATCTTCTATGACCATATCAATCTCTCCACGAGGCAAACCATTGACCAATCGGCCGGTGGCAAGCTACGTGATCTAAGTGCGGAACAATCATGGGCTCTCCTAGAGGATCTTGCTCTTTACGACAACGAAAGTTGGAGTGATCCCCGTGATTTGAATAAAACGGTCAAGGCAATATCTTTGCCTTTGAACAATTCAAGCACTTCCGACCGTAGGATCATAGAACTTGAAGACCAAGTCAAGTTTCTCATGAAATCCTACGAGGTTCCTAAACTTTCAAGCCAAGTGAACAAAATCACTTCTTCATGTGAATTATGTAGTGGTCCCCACGACACTCGTGATTGCATGGAACTCCCCGAACAAGCTTTTGTGGACTACGCATCCTCGCGTACCGACGGAGCGGGAGACAAGTGGTACACTTTCAAACCCGAGCCAAACCATTACGGTGATTCATACAACCCCTCATGGAAAAATCACCCGAACCTTAGGTGGAAACAAAACCAAAACACGCAACAAACCAATTCTTCCAACCCACCCAATCGTTTCCAATCAAGCGGTTCCAACTCGAACCGTACTTTCAACAACAATCCTTCCGGCAATGGTAGTACCGATAACTTTGAAGGATTGATGTCTCAATTTATGGCATCTCAAGAAGCTCGTTTAGCCAAGTTTGAAGCCGATTTCAAACAAAAACAAAGCGAGATGACCGATAAGATTGACACCTTGTTGAAAGCCCTCAATGACCGAGAAATGGGAGCACTCCCTAGCAACACGGTCAAGAACCCGAAACTAAACGTCAACGCTATTTCATCGGTTTCGTCCCCTAGTTCTTGTCCACAATATTATTCGGTCAATTCCATGAGCACGTGTTTCAAACAAACCCAAGTCGTTCCAAATGACCAAGAAGTTATGACATCCAAATTGGTCAACAACATAGTTGAAACACCTCCCACTCAAAACCTTGACGAAGAATTCAAGGAGCTCCACCTTGAAAGTCCGGTTGTTGATGAGTTGGATGAGAAGAAGCTCAAGTTAGGCGAAAAAGGGACCGCCTTTGTTCAAAACAAGCTACCTAAGAAGTTAGATGATCCGGGCTTATTTGTTCTACCTTGCAAGATCGGTAATTCGGAGGCTTATGACACATTAGCCGATCTTGGATCAAGCCTTAACCTACTTCCGTTACCTCTCTACACCTCTCTAAAACTTGGAAAACTTGAAGAAACCGAGGTAATAATAGGCTTAGCGGATGGAAGTGTTGCTTACCCGGTTGGAGTAGTTAAGGACGTGTTAGTACACATTGGAAAACTAACCATTTTAGCCGATTTCCACGTCCTTGATATGGTTAGCGACCCTACATGCCCCTTGTTGATAGGTAGAGGATTTTTGGCGACCGCTAGTGCTATGATTGATTGTAAGGAATCCAAGATAGCGGTAGGAGAAGGAGATACTTGGTCAGTCTATGATGTAAAGAAACATGCATATGATACTAGTGATGAACCGACACCCCATTGGTTAGAGTTGAATAGGAGACCATCTAGATATGGACCTTGGATTGATAGAGACTTCATAGGACCCCAACGCCCATTTTACCTAGAAAAGGACTTTGTTAACCGAACGCATTCGGTAGAGCAACTCTTGGCTAGGGACACCGAATTGGATCCATTTGAAGATTCTCTAGTTTTTAGAAAGATGATTGATTTCCTAGGAGTTTTGCCAATTAACCTAGGAATGAATAAGTGGATTTGTGAGGAAGATGATCATAAGTGGAATTGGGATAAACCACCCAAAGATGGAGATGGGTCATGGCATATCAAGATGACATTGTATGACCCGGATGGAGAGAAGTTTGAAAAGACATATCGTACTAAGCGGACCAATAGGAAACTTCAATCCAAGCTTAACCCTAAAGACGTCCTTGATGACGAGCTCACTTACATAGGGTAGAGTGACTTTGAGTCTAGCTACAAGACTCGTTAATAAAGAAAAGCGCTTCTTGGGAGGCAACCCAAGCTTTATTTGTTTTATTTGCTTTGTGTGTTTACTTGTTTGTTTGTTTGTTTGTTTTTATCTATTGCCGTATGTGTGTTTAATTTTTATTATTATTGATTCATGTTCAAAACTAATTTGTGAAAATGCTTTATTTTGTTTTTAACTTCGTCTTAACTACATATAAAGGTATTTTGCAAAAGTTAAGTGTAAGGGAAATCTAAATCGGTTTATTAGAACACAAATTAACATGAATCGTAATAATAATAAATTAGCATACATATTCGTATTTGTTTGAGTCAAATGCTTGTATCGAGTCATAATGATGTTTTGCAGGATTTCCAGGAAGTAAGGTAAAGGTTTTTCCAGAAATTTTCCGGAAACTTAAAATGAAAATTTTTGTCAGGTCATTTCTGACGGCGTCAAGGTTTATAACCTGACGGCGTCAGATTTAATTTTCAGAAATTTTTGAAAGTTTTGTTTTTAAAAAGTTTTTATTAAAATCTCCAACTTATAATCTCCAGGAATCTGCAAAATTATCATTCCACAAGCATTATATCCTTATATATAGATTTTATCCCGCCGATGTTATGCAGGTTTTCGTGTTTGTTTTCTCAGGTTTAGCAGGTTATTTTGGACAAGGAGATGTTTATGGAATCAAGCTTGTGGCGATGCATTAGTCATGGAGCTTCAACATTACCTTGGAGGAAGATCTAACCGTGTAACTTCATTATCCACCGAGCGAATCAGGGGAGTATTTGATTTCATTCTTTTACCTTATTTACTTTTACATCTTGTTATTTGAACATTGGGGACAATGTTCATCTTAAGTGTAAGGGGGGGTAAAAGTACGATTTTAGAGAATGCCATTGCGCTTGATTTTTGTTTGTTTAATAGTTGATGTGTAATAAAACTGAGACAAATACCTGTTAGGGCAATTTTAGTGCCAAATTTAAAATTTTTTACAACATATAGGAGTGAAACTTTGATCTTAATGAGCGTCTCACGGATAGGAGTTATATGACTAGCACAAAAAAACCGTACCACTAAAAAATTTTCCACCCCCAAATATGTGAGGTTCGCCCCTAGAATTGGTAGGAAAAGCATTTATGCTATGATGTGTGTACCGGTAGCACTTAGATTCTAGAACTTGCGTTAGGACCATTCCGAGGCCACAAGTGAGACTACATTCGTGTAGTTAGATTTACTACATGATGAGAGGCATTAGGATTAACCCATTGTTTTACACCTGTGTTTTTGTTATAATTACTTTGGCTACATTGGTCAAGTAATTCTCCCACACCCTTTGCGTTGTACTCATTTTTAGTACACGATACCCCTAGTACACCCCTCAGAGCCTATCTTTTCGTTTCGACCTTTAAGCATTTTACTTAAAGGAAGAATTTGTTACACCCCACTTAAATGTACACCCAAATCGCCTTAGCCTACCTTGTATGCACTCATTTTTAGTGCATTATTGTTACAACCTTTGTTTAAACCCAAGTTAATTATCTAGTTGATTACATGGTTGCTAAGTCGAGTCATATCCTTGTACATATTGTTTTGGGACGATTGGGACTCATGGGTAAAGTACTAGTGTAATGGAGTAATGGGGAAGAACATCATTTATTACCCCCATATGTGCTAAATAGTTTAAAAGTACTCCAAGTGTTTTGATTATCTTAATTCGAGTCATTAGATTAGTATTTGTAAAGTTATGTAAAAATTCAAGTGTAAGGGGATGCAATGCCCCTATGATGTATTATTTTGGATGGTAGGGCAAAAGTGTATGAAAAAAAAAAAAAAAAAAAAAAAAAAAAAAATCAAGAAAAATACAAAAAAAAATGAGAAAAAGAAAATAGAAAAAAACATACGGACTACCATCCCGTTTCATTTTATGTTTTGTTTATGTTTTGTTATCTTCTTTCATTAGCTTAAGATCGAGTCTAGTCTTGGCTTAGCAACATTGTATAGTACATGTAATTGATCAAGATCTTTAACTCGCCACCAGTAAAATATCCTTTATCCAACCCAACCGTGTTTTCCTTTTCCCTACACCTAACGTTATAACCCATTTAAAAGCCCTCTTTGATAGTTTATCTTTGGTGCTTACGCCTAGTGGAGGAGGTTTTCGATCCTTTCCCAAGCCTATGGTAATCTATTTGCTATGACAGGTAGTGAGAGATATTATCCGTTTTCATTTATGAGATTTATTTTGATAACACTTGAGAGATGTGAGTATCTAAACACTACTTGTGAGGTGCTAGTTTGTAATCTCCGTGCTTATTATGATTAAAGTGGAACGATTATTTGTTGTAATTACTTTTATGTTTGCATTAAATGACCCCTAACTTGTATTTTGATTAGAATAAAAGCGCATTTGCTTGAGGACAAGCAAATCTCAAGTGTAAGGGTATTTGGTGAAGCGAAAAGTATACCGCTTTTAAGGGGTCATTTAAGCCCTAAATCGTATTTATTTGATCAAATATTGCCCTAAATCGTTCCTTTTGTCATTTTAGGTACTTTTGAGGAGAAATCTGGAAAAGGAGGCATTTTGGACGTTTTTGGAGCATAAAAGTGAAGAAAACGACAAAGTCTCAAGAATCGGCTAAAAGTTACTCTTGACGGCGTCACAATTTACTCTGGACGGCGTCATGCCTTGGCAAGAAAAAGTGGACGTGAAATTTACTCATGATGAGCCAGTGAAAATAGCATGTGAATTCTGACGGCGTCACGCTTTAACTTGATCAAGGGCGTCACGGCTTAAATCAAAGAGGGACGGCGTCACGTTCAAGGTTCGACGGCGTCAAGCCTTGATAAGCCAGAATGGATTTTGGAAGAGCTAAAGAGGGACGGCGTCAAGAAGGTCATCCGGGAACCCTAGAAGCGGCGAGGTGACGGCGTCACACTCCATAAGGTGACGCCGTCAGATCCAAAAATCTATATATAGTTTTCTAATTTTTTGTCATTAAGAGAGAGCTTAGTGTGTGGAATTTTGGGAGAAAACCCTAAGATGATTTTAGCTTCTTTTTCAAGGCTTTTTGCCTTGAGATCTTCCATGTTACATTGAAGATAAGTCATCAATTAATCATTCAATATGTCTATGTGTTGTTTGATTTTATCTTATTCTTGTCTTTTGATTAACATGTTAGGCTAAATTTATCTTGTGTTTGCTTAGATCTAATGAAACCTAGCTATTGATTATTGGTTGTTAGTGTGTTATTAGTTGTATTGGATGATTGTTTATCTATGTTAGGCTTAAGAAAACTGGCTAACTTCCTATTCGGTAACTTGCTTGAACGTCTTAAGAAACATGAACCAAATGCGTACTAAAGGTTTTTATGGTTGTATTTAATGCACAAGCGAATTCTAGTGATCCCATGTTAGGAGCTTCCTAGCCGGCTCGACATAGGAGTGAAGTAGGAGCTTGTAGAGTTGGGGAAGTAAGTACGCCACCCCACGAATGATATTAAGGAATACACCCGTCATCCACGCGACTAATACACACTAATCAACCGGTAAAAGATAGTTAGGGAGTAAGGAAATCTAAGTAAACACATTTCTCTACACATAAGTTTCTCACCACATTTTCATTTTTGTTATTTTATTTTATTTGCATCCGTAGTAAATTGGGTTAGTTGACTAGCAACTAATTCCGCCCACTCCTTCAAACCCGAGATTTTACTTGCTTTCATAAAAACTATAAAAACATAAAAAGAATCTTCCTCAACCCTTAGACCTAATTAGAGTAGCCTTTCACACCTAACGAACACTATTCCCTGTGGAGAACGATCAATCCCCCGTACTTACCACTACACTATACTACATCGGTCAGGTACACTGCCTGGTGGGGTTGTAAGCCTCTTGAGATCCCTCGAGAGGTAAAACCTGTTGTAAGGTTACAAAACCACGCATCAGTACTCATCGCACACCCAATTTCTAACCTTGATAGCTTTGGAGGTAAAACAGTTTAAGTCATCAAAGATCAAACAATATCAATAGTGTTTGATTTTCCATGATGGACATACCATAAAGTTGTTGTATTCCATGAGGACTGATGTTGTGAGACTATCACACAACTCATTAGATGAACTTATACCTTTTGGCTTACATATCTGCCAACCAAGTCAAACCAGATGGCATCAATAGTAATTTTAGCCTACTGCATACTTTACTTCATGTGCATGTTTTGACTAGAAAACATAAACATTTAATATTATACGTCGTAAGTGTACATGTCTTTAACAAGAAGACATAACAAATTAACGTATACGTCGTAAGTGTACATGTCTTTAACAAGAAGACATAACAAATTTGACGTCTTACTTTACGTTATAAGTCTTCAACAATTAACGGAATTAATGTTTGTGTCTTTACAAGAGACCTAAACATATTCAACTAAAGTAATTACGAGCGCCGACTCTTGGCCTCAATAGTATATTCAAGTTAATTTTGTACTTCATGATTATGAGTTTACAAGAAAACATAATCATATTTACTAAACAATTCAGTGAATATGTTGAAGTAGCTTTTCATGATATCTTGATATTTGTTCTAATTAGGGCAACATACATTTTATGTGTAGAAGTCCTAGTAGAATTTTAGTTTCTTACCTTGCAGTCAAGAAAAACTATTAGTCATATTGTTATATGTTGTACCTTGCACACAATTAAGATTTCTCCCACTTGTGCATGGCACAACATCGTGAGAGCATGCAAACAACACTACGCTCGTTTGTTTGTATGACCAATATGACAATGTATAAGATAATATATGATTTTTAGTCAAAATCAAAATATAGATATGTAGAACTTTATCGTTTGAATAATGAATCATGCATAACAATTTTATAGATAACATTTCAGGAAGCAACATCAGGAACGCGACAAGTTATCATATAAAACTTATGCAATGGTTCTTATATAAACTATGATGCTTAACACGTGGAAAGTAATGTATTATTTCAAGACAATCTGGAAATAAGATGGGCAACTTGCAAGTAATAAAGCTTACAGCTCCCACTGGATTAGACAACATTACATGTGTTACGTCACCAGTAATATAATCACGTAGCTCCCACTGGATTAGACAACATTACAATGTGTTACGTCACCAGTGGAGAGTGAGTAGCGATTGGATACTTTCCATCTTTCTTTGAATATCTACACATTATTGCTAATGTGAGTCACTTTGACTAGTAAACATGTACTTAGGTATTCAAGAAAGTGCATCAAGTTCTAATCATATAGATGATGGGCTAGCCATCATTGCTATTTTAACTTGACAATAGGCATGCATTTCCTCCATAATTGGTCTACTTTACCACAAGGGTATGTAGGACCTTAGTAGGCATATTGGGTTAAGGCAAACTGCTAGGTAATCATGCTAGTAATTGCCTTTACCATATTGCGGTTTATTGATACTTCCGTCTTCTAATTATTTAAACTCATTTTAGTTTGGTAGCTAGTACGAAATAGGTTGACCAAGCAAGAACATGCAAATATCGCCAAAGGTCTGACCAATGAGCAAAATTCGCCATGGGTTGAAATGGCCCTAAGGTCTGACCAAAGAGGTCAAGTCAAGTGCACGTGTTCTTGGTTGTCCAAATATCTTATATTTCTTCGATGTTTCAAAACCGAAACAAGGGTTATAAAACAACGTTGAAGGAATAAGATGTATAACCATACTTAACCGTTTTGACTTTTACAAGACATCACGATTTCTAGAGTAGGTTTTCCTTGAGTTTGATTAGAATTAGGAAAATTCAAATATTCCTATTATGGCTTTTCCTCATAAAGAAAAAGGATAAGAATAAGTCTCTTTCTTACAAGGAAAGATCGACTTAGTTCGTCCTTTTAACAAGAAAAGAACAAACTCTTGTTTACGGTATGCGTTGCATTAATTGAATTTACAAAGTTTAATTTTAGTATTTTCGATAATTATCCTTTTATAAATTAACTACCCCATGTTTATAATTTAAAACAATTAATTTACGAAAAGGCCAAGATCCTCATTGAGGTTCGACCATTAATGCAGTTGATCTACTAGAAATGGTGGATTCAATAGGTAGGCGACGATCACCAATTGTATTACATGTACAACTCTTAGATCCTTATGGGACTCATGGCATCTAGTGTCAAACAACTAGTGTCATGTAGGCATGTTTAGTCCCATCTTTGCCTCGGGTAAGGGTCTGACCACACTACTCGATTAAGTCATCCAATTTGAAAACTGTGAGAATAATCCTAGGTCTGACCATGGAGAATAGTTACCTTGGGTTACAATTCAGCCTAGGTCTGACCAGATGCTAAAAGGTAATTGCAAGTGTTCTCATAATTGGACGGCGTGACTTAAATTTTGACGGGTAAATAGTTTTGATGTGGATAAAAAACGTGTACGAAAGAAGCATGCATTCATTCTTCGTAGCACAAGTTAAAAAACTTTTCTTAACTTTAGTCTAATCATTGTTTTAATTTATGTGTGTCAAGTTGTCCATTTTCAAGACTAATATAAATCCTAGGTGGATTTTAATTAAGTTTGGACAATACAATAAATCAATAAATAAACAATCTTAACTAGTTTAAGTGTTATTTAGAAAACAATGATTTTTAAGTTTCAAATCATATTTAAACTTAGTTAAACTAAATCATAAGACTTAGTTCAAAATGGTTTATGTTTAGTTTCAAGTTTTGAGAAAACAATTTTCGTTTTACATGTAGTCACAACATACATAAAAACAACCAACCAAACATACAACCACAATATGCAAAGCCTCAACCGATGAAAATCCTATGCTTGGCCTCGTGAGCCATCACGAGAACCAAGGGTCAACTAGGGACACATAGCACAACCACACGGAGGGCTCCCACTTGCCCCAAGACAATCATGGGCAAGTAAAGGCCCATAATGCACATGAAAACTTGATTCTGTCAGCCCAGTTTTTCTGTTTTGCGAGGCCCAAATGCCCAGGAAGATCACCTCCTCATGATTCGGCCCAGTTGACAAAGTTGTAGCCCTATGTCTTGTGGACCTGCACCAAAAAATTTAGCCAAAAATACCTTACCAATCAATAGGAAATCGCATTTTCCCAACAGGTGTCCAGCAGCTACTTTCGGTCTACAACTCTTCATTCTTTCGCCATTTGCTTCCAAGCATTCGGTTACAATATATATAAAGTAAAATACATCTAATCTACTTTGTATCTACTGTAAAAATGCCCAAACAATGTCAAAACCAAAATGAAATACATTACAAAAGTGCCGAAACAATGGCAAACCCCAAAACAAGAAAAAAATGCAACCAACAATCACAATCACAACGCACAAGTGGTCAAGGTTTTCATCGGCTTTGCATATACACATAATAATACATACAATTATGATCATTACAAGGTGTTGGCTAACTCCATGGACAAACATGCATGTATTTGCCATGGATAACAAAATAAATAACAAGAAATAAATTGTTAGCCAACGAATCGAAGAAATAATTAACAAGAATTAAAACCCCGAATGGTACGCGTGACAAATGGCCATAGACTCATAACCCACTGATATTAGGACCATCTTAACACCATTTTACCACAGAAAAATAAGCCTCATGGGCTGATTTGAAATCGGGTTAAAAATCTCTTAAAAAACACGTTTTTAGGCCATTTTACGGGTACCGATCAAGTAAACAAACAACGTATGCATAACAAATGGCCATAGGATCAAAAAGTCCAGATCTTAAGACCATCTTAAGGTCGACATAATCATGATATATAAGCCCTAGGGGCTGTTTTAAAATGACACCTTTAAATCCATTAAAAAAACATGTTTTTAGCCATTTTTACGCATACATGATGATCATATGACAACATATGATGGCTCGTGATACCACTATAGGTGATGTAGCAATATAAAAACATATTAAATAAATACACGCAGCGGAAAACATCACCATAACAGGATCCATAGTGCCATATGATCAATCAAATAAAATAAACACATAAGTTATACCTTTGTAGCGTGATCCGGGAGTCACCACCAAAACCTATGTGTCGACTAGAATATGAAACCCAAGTGATCAATGGAGATCACCTCTATGTGTATCCACACTACACTTCACCGAATACCAATTGATGCTAGTCATTAAACCCCGTAACCGATCTAGTCTCCTTTGAATCATCAAGAAAACAAAGAAGAGATGAAGACAACACAAACCCTAGGTTTGGTTTGTTTTGTGCCGTCCACCATTAGGAGGAGAGAGGGAGAGATTAATTTTTATTAGTTATCCTAATTCATAGGAGAAGATTGCTCCATGTAATTTTAATACCTAATAACAATTCAAATCCCTTCCATAAGCCTCAAAGTGGCCGGCCCCTATTGGGCTCAAAATGGGCTTCCCATTTGTTTTTCTAGTCCAATGCAATAAGTCCATTACTTATTCATTAGAAGCCCAATAGCAGTTCCTGGTTACTTACGGTTATTTATATATCGTAAATACAATAAACACGACATATAAATTGGCACCTCAGTGTATATGTGTGTGACCCCATAGGCTCACATATGACTAGCCATATAATTAGTTATTATGACAAGAGCATTCTCCAACAAGTTTTTCACTTTAAACGATTCAATATTATTCAAAATAATACGAGTGATCTTGTGTTTATCACTAGCGTTACAAAGACATTGAATCTTATATTACAACTTGTGATTTTTGTTTGTTCTATGTCTTAACAGTTATGAGTTCTTAGTTATGCATGTGTGTCTTCAATATCCAAGTCTAAAATCTCTTTTATAGTTGCAAGAGATCTTTACAAATTGCTTAAAGTCTTGGCCGACTTACTTGGTTAACTTATGCTTATTGTGTCAGTACATAAGATACAACATGTATCTATGTATACAACTTGTTATCTAAGCACATGGAGTAAGATATTATCTACCGTATATGTTTGACCAAAATACAATAAATATCTTTTCGATCTTATCCTTGAAGAAGCTTTATGACTCACTGATCAGCAGTACCATATACAACTAGCAGTACCTTCTACTTGAACTAGCAGTACCTTCTTGCTCTGGCAGTACCTTGATGTACTAGCAGTACCTTGATCATGAACTAGCAGTACCTTTGACTTAGAGTAAATTCTAATACTCTAACTTCAGAATATTTAATTCCCAACACGTTTGCTACTTCCGGCTTCTTGTTGCTGTAACGCTTGCTCATTCTCGTATTCTTGAATAATCAACTCGAGCTCTGCAATCTCTTCAATATCACTTTCGCCGGAATGAGATGTTTCACTCATGTTTTTTGGTTATTATTTTAGAGAGTTTATTTTGGAATTTATGTGTGTAAGTATGTGATTTGGTATTGTATATGTTTGTGATATCTACAAAATGTTCTCATCTATTTATAAAGAAAATATTCCAACGTTCGGATATTAATTTAAACGTTATCAAACGTTTATTTTTTGAAATGCCTGACACATAGTACAAGTCACAAACTCCTCGTGCAGACGAGGAATGCCTTCACGGCGAGCCACGAGCAAGGGGCTCGGTATGGCGGCGAGCCACGATGAAGCCATACTGGATGCTCTTACTCACCCCACAACCATACATACATAAAAAAATTTATAAAAATATACTAACTTTTTTACTCTCAATTACTCTACAACTATATATACATAAAAAGAAAATGTATACAACTATATATACATAAAAAGAAAATGTAGAAAAATAGACAAACTTAAAAAGTTAAACACTTTTATATATTTCGATGGACTAGTGATATGTTATTCAACTTTTGTTTTGCATATATTCAATAACAGCAGCTAGCACACCCGAAGCATAAACCAAGTCATAACACATATGTTTCATTTACACTTTAGTATATAAGCTAAGAACCTTTTACATCTTTAACTGATGTGGGATGTATGGTTTTTATCAAAAAAGAAAAAAGTAAGATACCTAAATGTTGAAGAATGCACTGTTAGTATTCTTAATTCACACCAATTATGTGTTTATTAGTTTATTACACATCGTTTGTCTATGAATGGATTCGTAGATCATCCTATGGGGTACAATTCATACCCTTGGTTTCATGTGGGTTCACTCTAAGTTTTTTTGTCCTTCTATGTTTAGTTGTGTTCGTGGGGAAACTCGACTTAGATGTAACACGTACATCTTTTGTTTCTTGAACATGCCATTAAGTTTAGTTCCGTTGGTATTGTAAAGTATTTTTCATCTAAACTTGATCCGAGTAACTCACTCTGTTCTTTTAAGTGAATTGTATGTTATCGTTTACGAAAATAATTTGTTTGTCCATGTGTATCGTGAGTTAAGCACTGCTATTTTTAAGTCTATGGTTTTTGATGAGGAGAAGACCGATGATTTTTTTTATTATTATTTTTTTTTTAGCCGAAGAATATATACCCCACAAAAACCAAAATAACACACCCACACCCAGATAAACACACCTCCACAACTCCGTCGTCTGAATGACCGAGTTCTCCTTTATTTGCATGAAGACTCATCTTTGAGGGGTGAGTGTAACAATAAAGACTAGTCTTTGGAGGTGCCATGTAGGCACAAGACGTGTGATATAAAAATACGCAATAAGCAGATAAAGAAAAGGTATAAATAGTGTTTACTAGGATCCCTCTCCATTTATTTAAGCTCAATTAGTGTTGTACATGTGTATATTATCTTGTTATTATTATATGAGCTTATCGGCTTATTGAAATACGGAAAAGCCAATAAAGCTCAAACTTTCCAGCTTATGACCTTATGGCTTTTGCTTATGCCAAGGCCAAAAGATAAACTTGATAAGCTGAAAAAAAAGGGAGCTTTATCGGCTTTTTCGTATTTCAATAAACAGATAGGCTCATATAGTAATAACAAGCTAATATGAACACGTACAACATTAATTGAACCTAAATAAACGGACAAGGATCCCTGTTTGGGCTACCATGGGAAAGTCGAGCTTTTTTTGGCTCTTATGTGCGTGGCCTAATCGGAGTTCCCGTGGCCGTTTCCTAGTTGAGGTTCGAACCATGGTATCTTCTGAGACATTCAGGACGCGTTACCTTTAGGCCACCTTCAGGGCACTTCTGCTAAAAATAGTGTATGGATTGTCTTATGCCGAATAAATTCGATATGACCCGGGAACTATTTTATTGAGGGTTTTAGGTTAGATATAAGAGTTGAAGATATCTTTGGGTTTCATCGGAAATAAGCATGTTTAGTCCCAATCTGCTTATTCTGATTTCTGCACCATAATTAAAACAGGCAAGCAGATGCAAAATGTTTTATCCAAACAGTATAAGCTTCTTTAGCAATCACAAACACCTTCTTAGTTCATTTGAGCGTTCGGTGACTTCCCATTATACAAGTAAAGTAAGGACTCATGAAAAGTTAGATTGTGGTTTATCCAAAACTGATTATACAAAAAGTTCCACTACTTGGATCTGCTTAGTGTGTTTGACGACGTAATAATAGGAAAATATTAGCTCTTGGTTAGCTCTGATTAGTTAAGGATTGACATGTAAAATGGCCCTAAATGATTACAGTAGTTAATTAGAATCACTTTTGGTGTAGATACTTGTAAACTCCTTATCCTAATACTGCCCCTTTAATCTCCGATTGGTTGGATAATCAACACTTTAAACTGATTGTCTATGTTGTGAAAACCATAATCAGATAGTCACTTATAAAATGCATTGCCATAGATATTAGCTTCAAACATTTACTTTGCACATAGTACTTTTTTATCAAGAGCTTAACATATATAGAGTCTCGATGCAAATTAGTTCGGATCATCAACAGCAGGACTCAGGAGTAGATAGATTACTTTAATGTGTGTATTTGTATAATTGGACTTTTCCAAAATGTATATATGCCTATGTATATCCATTAATATGTATTTTTATTTAATATGAAAGTGGACTAAAGCTTGTTTTTCGTGTCTAGAGTGGTGTCTCTGGAAAAAGAGGTGTTTGAAGCTGTCATGTTGGTTAAGGTAAGTCTCATGAATAGATTGACATAAGTTTGATATATGGTTTGTCACAATCATAAAATATGTTTTAATTTGCTGCAGAGATTAGGTCGTGATGTGCGAGAGGGGAAGCGAAGGCAGTTAAGCTATATAGGTACGACGAAATCATAAGACGTCTGTCTTTGTCAGCAAGATATTGGCATATTTTTGTCTTCAAATGTTGTTTGAGTAGAAAGCATAATTCTGTTTTAACTTATTATTATAGGAAGATTACTCCGTGATGTGGAACCTGAATTAATAGACGGACTGATAAGAGCAACAAAAGATGGTGATATGCAGAAGTTTCAGGAGGTTCTTGGTTCAGATAAATCCGATCTTGCCGAAGTCAGTGAAGTGGAAGAAGAAAGTGAGGATGAAGACCAGGTATTGATATTCTTAATAGATCATCTTTTTTGTGTTTAAGTTGTTCTATTTCACCTTTGGTATTTCATTTTGTTGTACTAAAGGTGGCAATTTGGACCCAATTACTTGTAACTCAGAAAGTCATTCACTAATTATAGAAAAAACGCAAATTGCAAAAAATTTGTCAACCAACCGTCTTGACCAGTACTTAAATTAATCTGTAACCCGAACTAACTGTATGGTTTATATATAAAGACGCTGACATCACTAGCGAGATATACTCTCTGAGTGCTGTTGACTTTGATCGTCAAGTAAGTTTTTTCTTGTTATGCTCATTTACATTTACTGAAAATAGTGTTACACTTTCCTTGCCTCATTGTTTACATAGATTGACACTATCTTACTTTTCAGGAGTTACGTAAACTCGTAAGAAATTTCTGCTCCTTACAAGAGCTTAATGCCACACCAGTAGAAAGCGAAGGAGAAACAAAAGTAGACAAAAAGCTATTAAGAGCTGAAAAACTCCTAAACCGTTTTCTTGTTTCCCTTGCTAAGCAACTACCAACCGAAGAAGACTACATACTTTAGTTATTTGCATTCCCAAACATAGAAATAGAGATATTTTCTAGACTTAAATATGATGGGAGCTTAGCATGCTCTTTGATTGGTGGCGGTTTTTCTGAAGGAAGTCAGCCTGGTATGAGTCCTAATTTTAGTTTTAATAAAGGGTATACGACTTTATGTTATACTTTTGCCTTTGGTCCGTTTTGATAAATTGTAATTACAAGTTTTGCACCATACATGGTTGTTGCTATTTTTTGTGCTACAATTAGCAAAATGAGTCGTTCTGAACTACGAGTGTAAACAAATAGATCTGACAATAAATAATTCTTACATTAAAATGACCCAAGGCGAGAGTATATGTCTGTTTTTTGACATTTGACCAAAATTTAAGGAATTACGTAGGATATAACGGTATCTTTGATATTTCAGCGATGTAGGTTTGAAGGCGACTGGAAACCAACTTTTTAGATGAAAGCTTCTTATATAATCTCAGGTTCGGCTTGTTTTTTGCTGGTTTAGATGTAAAATTCGAGTGTTACATATGTATTTGTACTGTAATTTGTTCATCTCATAAGTTATCAGTGTTTTCTGTATTACAAAGATATGGGACTAAATTAGTGGTGCAATAGTAGTGTGGACCACAACCAGTAGACATGTTATACTCATTTACACCATCTAATTGCGAAAAACCAACATTATCTCATGTTATGACTTGTTTATCGGACTTGACAAGAAACTGTCTTTACATTTGAAATTTCTTAGGTACGATAAACATCAGTATCTTATGGTACGAAAAACTAATACCAGTAGTAAGTTGAGGGAAAAGTCACACGGTTCAAAACAGCAAAACGATTTGTATTTTTCCTTTTACATTTTACATGTCATATGAGCACAAAAGTAAAAAATGAAAAGAAGTCGAATGATTCAAAGCAGACATTATGTATATGTACACCGTAAGAAAATATAAAATTTTGGTTCTATCTTTATTAGATGTCGTCTTTCTAATTTGTTGAAAGAAAATATTTCTTTTTGACAAATATAATCTGTGATTTCGATCATTATAATATAAGAGTTATGAAATAGAAACGTAACAGGTTTTATAAATGTGTCGCGTACTCTTTAGTAAGACAGATGAGTGCAAAAAGAACAACATGATAACCATCTAAACGTTTGTGTTAAAAATATGTTGGACAGAGCCATAATGGTCACTGCATATAGCTGCATTTGTACACTATTTAGACAAATGAGTGTTTGGATTTTGGTGTAATAGATATGGAGTTGTATATGTGAAATAAAGGGGTGTTTTGATATAAAAGTGGGGTAAATTCGTCATATTAACGATGTTTATGGTGCCGAGGATTGCCGACATTATAACATGGAGACGTCAAGGATGTTTGGTGTATTTATTTCCAAAAAGGGAATCCACGAGTGATTTTGGTACAGTCAGGGACGAACGGTGTAATTTACTCTTCAACTTATTTATATAAGTTGTCAAAATGTAAGTTAGTTACTCGAACGGTGTAATTTACTCTTCAACTTATTTATAAAAGTTGTCAAAATTTAAGTTAGTTACTCGAACGGTGTAATTTACTGGCAAAGAAACATTCAGATAGCGGACTCTTTGTGTGTGCTTTGTGAGAGCGCGGAGGAGAATGTTGACCACCTTTTCTCGGGTTGCATTTTTGCTTCCAGGCTTTGGCAACACATTTCAAATTGGTGTAAGGTCTCTAACATTTTTGTTTTTTCGTTCAAAGACCTGCTGGATTTGCACAACTTCGTGGGTCTGTCAGGGAAGAAGAAAGAGATCTTTTATGGCTTAATGATTATCGGGTGTTGGTGCATATGGAGGGCGAGGAACTCTTTTAAGTTTCAAAATAAGAAGGCTAGGATGGAGGGTATCATCGGAGAAGTTAAAGTTTTGGGTTTTCTTTGGGCTAAATCTAGAGCCAAGTTACCTTCTTTGACGTGGGATAATTGGTGTAATTTTGTAATTATGTAATAGGTCTCGGTTTGTGAGTGCCGCCCCGTTTTGTGGGCTGGCGTGTTTCTAATGAAGTTCACTTTTCAAAAAAAAAACTTATTTATAAAACTACATATGTACACGAGTGATTTTGGTACAGTTAAGGACAAACGGTGTAATTTATTCTTCAACTTATTTATAAAAGTTGTCAAAATGTAAGTTAGTTACTCGAACGGTGTAATTTACTCTTCAACTTATTTATAAAAGTTGTCAAAATTTAAGTTAGTTACTCAAGCTTAGTAAAAAAAAATGTTAGAAAACTACACCTTGAGCATAGGTACATATGTAGCTGGTAGAGCTCCCTGACATCACACTATATTTCCTTATTAATATTCGATAAATTAATAACATCAATAAAATTAATAATTTGATCAGTCCCAACTTGGGACCAGTAAAAAATTAGACCCCAATCTATAAAATAATAAGATAACAATTTTTTTGAAACCCCATTTTATATACATTTGTCCCAACAAAACTATAAATTAATAATTACTAAAAAATTTCATATATATATATATATATATATATATATATATATATATATATATATATATATATATATAAAGACCATATGTAATTGGAACTTCTACAAATTCAATTAATTCAATAAAAGTCATACATAATTGGAACATGTCCTAACGAAACTAACTTTTTACTTATTCAAAAAGGGTAAACACCATAAAATAACAACCTACTTTCTCAAATTTTCCGAGTTGAAACACTTCATTTTTTATTAACGATGAATCCTATCAAACTTTCAAATATTGTTCTGACTTCACCCATATGTGAAAAAACAGACGAAAAAACGTTTAAAAACGTGTAAAACCAGACGAAAAAGTGTAAAAAACGGACGAAAAAGTGTAAAAACGGACAAAAACGTGTAAAAACGGACGAAAACGTAAGAAAACCAAATTTTAAGTTATTTGCTAACGGACGTTAGTAAAAAGGACTAACGATACAAGTTTATTTTAGTCATATGGTTGAAGTGAGAACAATATTAGAAAGTTTGATAGGATTCGTCATTAATAAAAAAGTAAGTGTTTCAACTCGGAAAATTTGAGAAATTATGTTGTTATTTTATGGTGTTTACCCATTCAAAAACAATAAACTTGACAAATTCAATTAATATGTGAATGTGAATTAATAAAATGTCAATTAAAACTTGTTTTTCCAATTTACTTTTCATCTCTAACTAAATATTGAATTTAGAAATTTAAAGGTTATACGTAAAACATCTTTAAATTAATAAACCATTTATATTGCCCCGGGCAACAAGTTAAGCACACTAAAAGGACGGTGTGCTTATTTATATTTCCACGGGTCCCACCGTTCTTTTGGTGTGCTTAACTTGTGCCTCGGGGCACAAGTTAGAAAACCCTTTATATTTTATAGTTTTCGGACATAAATTTGGCCGGAATTGGTCTAAATGAAAACAAACATATAATCGGGCGACCTATAAGTTTATTTCAATAAATGATTGACCTATATGTTTGAAGTTGAAAACTTGAATAGTCTCCGTATACATTATCCCGTTTAATAATCACCATAACTTTTCATTCCATTTCTTTTTCATTTCTTTTCCTTTTCTCCTTAACTGCTACTCTACTACACATTGTTACTCTACATTTATTGATCTTAATTATCATCTTTTATCCCATTAAATTTACCTTATTAATCTCTGTTTTTGTTAATTGTTATTATTTTCTTTTTTACTGATTTTTAGATTTTTTAGTCATTTTTTAGTGTTTAAATTTGAATTTATCAGTTTTATGTTAAGTTTTAGCTAATTCATATATTCTTTGACCTTAACATCAATCGATTGTTTGTTTTAAGCTTATGAGCTTACATGGTTTCGCCTTATGTTTCGTAAGCCCAGTTTTCTCGCATTATTTTGGCACCCATGGGCTTATTATATAAGCTTGTTATGACATAATAATAAGCTTATATATAAGGCTATAAGCCCATAGGTTTCAAAATAAGCCGCAAAAAAATGAGCTTATGAAATATAAGCCGAAATCAAATAAGCTCATAAGCTTAAAACAAACACCCCCTAAATATTGTGTTTATTGCAATATGTTTATGTAATTAAGTTACGTTTTCTGAATTGTTGAGGTTTAATGCGATTAGTTGATGATTTTGTTATCTTTGAGGCTTGTTAAAGTACCTTGTTGATTTTAGTTTTGCGTGTGATCATAGTTGTTAAACTTGTATGAGTTAGAGGCTAGTCAAATATTGGATAAAACGAGGTGACTCGGTTGTCAACTCGCTGCATGATGTATGATGTACACCAGCAATCAGTCGTTGATTGTTTTGATTTATCGAGGTTTGACAGAATCAATTATAATAGTTATTTCATCAATTGTGATGATATAAAAAACGGGTAAACGGGTGAGTTTAGCCCGGGAGGGCGAGTCATTGACCCAAATGTCACGGCCTAAGTGGGATCCCTTTGATCGTTTCCTACCTTTTTTCTAACCACCCCCAAATGTGTAATTAGCGAGGTTCGAACCCTAACCTCTTCTGAGGACATCAGGGGTGACTTACCACCAGGCCATTAGGCCACTGTGATGATATAAAACATAGATTAATGACTTGGTACTTAAAAGTAGGTTTTGTGATATATGTTTAAGTTGCGTTAAGCTGATTTATTGGTCTACCTTTTGCTACATTGATCTTAATTTCTATGTTTGTGGCTTTATGCTAAGCTATTAATATCTGTTTTGCTAGTTGTTGAATTTGTGGTTTTGTCGTTTTTGAGATGGCTTGACTTTAGTTGGTTCATCAGTTGTAGTGCTACGAAGCTGTTAACTAATGTTCTGATATTGGTTATTCGTATGCATTCTGATCTGCATAGATATTTGTACTTTTCCGTTTTGTTTTTTGTATTGTATCTTTATGATTTTCATTATGAATCCTGGTTTTATGTGCTGGTCTGATAAAAATTCAATAGCGATATTGGTTTTGATATTAATGATTCTTGGTTTTGATTTATAGGATATGGATCGGTACCAGAGGGTGGAAAAGCAACGAGCTGAGCAACCAATTCAAGAGAATGAGATTCGAATTACTAGCTAGGGCTGGATGCGTAACTATATCACATATGCCATGACTTTGCTCGAGGTAATTTCAAAATGATCATTTCTGCTCATGTAATGGTACATGGTCTAAGTATATTGCTAGAATTTTCAAATGCTTTTGGCTTTAGTAAATACAGTAATTTTCTGGAGTTATCTATATTAGACTTATAGTTAAGATTTTGTACTTGTGTAATTGCCATTTTGGTGTAATTTGGATTGCTTATTAAACTGCTTATATTGTTATTGCGTTTGGATACAGTAGACAAGCATGGTGTTTGGGATTCCTTATCTTAACTTCTTATCTAATTATATGTTAAATAAGCTGTTTTAAAAATGCAACTTGGAAACTATTTATTCAAAACATCTTATTCAAGCAGATAAGCAGTTTCAGTAAGCAATCCAATAAGCCCCTTTGTGTATTGAGCAAAACATAAAATAATTGACATTTACTTTTTGAAATATTTGTTGTTGTTGTTGTACTTTTTGAAATATTTCCAATCATTTTACGTATTTAACAATTAAGCAGATAAGCAGTTGCAGTTGTTATCTATAGCATATCTATTAGTTAACAATTAAGATGATACAGCTTTTAGTGTTCTCACATGTCAATTTATCTACTTATCTGGTCCCTAGGAAAAGGGTCATTGGAAATTGTGTTCAAAACAATGGGTAGAGCTATCAACAAGATGGTTACCATTGTGGAACTAATAAAGGTTTTCCATGATTCTTTGTTGTATATGTACTGATTTTCCACCGCGTATTGGTACTTCTACTGATAAGAGTTATTGTACTTGCTGTATTGCAGAGGTGAATTGTTGGTCTCCATCAGATAACATCCATTGGATCCACAGACATAACTGATACATGGGAGCCCCTAGAGGAAGGCTTACTTGCGTAAGATCAGTTTTTTTGAGTTCATATTTTGTGAATAATCTGATCTTATTTTACGTTATATGACTTTTTCTCTTTACTTGATTTTGCTGGTGCTACAGTCTTGAAGCGACAAGGCATGTCTCATTGATCACTATAACCCTCTCTAAGAAGGAGCTCGATACATCATCTACTGGGTGAGTTACTACTTGCTACTTTGGCTGCACACCTTTAATATATCACATTTATATATTAATTGAAATGAATCAAGTCGTAGTGGCCATCAGATTTACTTGGCGGTGAAACTGTACTGTGCTCGTTGGGGTTAGTTAGTATGAAATAATATTTTGATATGGACCCTTGTGATGCTCTTAAAACCTAGTGTAAATTTCTGTTACAATGAGTAGTATTTGATACATTTTTGCTAACTATAAAGCGATAATTACTTATTAGTGGAGACGATCAGTTATTGTTTTAGGAAACCATAAAAAACAACATATTGCTAAAATGAGCGATTTTGAATAATTTGGGTAAATATTTTATCCTTACTTTTTACTTCAAATCTACTCGCTTACAATGTGTAATGTTTTCCTTGCAACTTTCACGCTTGATGATATTTAGCAACGAAAAAGACAGGTTTGTTTGTTTAAAAGGTCAACATTTCAGCTGCTAAGAATCTTCTTATGTTGCATGGTCAAAATCGAAGATCGATGTTATTGTTTACTATTCTAGGCCACGTGTGTGTGTGTGTGTGTTTTTTTTTTTTTTTTTTTTTTTTTTTTTTTTTTTTTTTTCAAATTGAGTCAGAAATGAAGAGTTTTTTATGGGGTAACAAGTCAAACAGGTAACTTTTAGAATGGGCCAACACGGATAGGGTTGACCGTTGGACTACTTTTTGCCCAAAAGTTTCAAAACTTCATTTGAAGGGTTTACACAAATGAAATACATGGTAGCAACTTCGCCCCGTTCCATGTCAAGCTAATGTTTTCTTTCTTTACTCCTTGACCCGTTAGAGAAAAAAAAGCAATCAAAAATTCAAAATTGACCCATTTATAAGTATATGGGACCAAATTGCCACTCACCTATGATGTTTGAATTTGTAGACTTTATTTATGAACTTGTCTATTTGTTGAATTTGTTTTGAACTGCATATGTGACGTTTTTTTTATAGGTTTAAGTTAAAAAGGCAGTACCAAGAAGCCAACAGAATAGTTATTTCAGAACTAACGGTACTAAAAGCAATGATATGAACATAAAAGAACTAAAAAGATATTCGTAGGTGGATTATCTGCTAACCTAACCGAAGACGACTTCAAATTCTACTTCGAAAAATTCGGCCGCATCACTGATGTCTTGGTTATGCACGACAATGTGACCCACCGACCACGCGGGTTTGGATTCATCACTTTCGATACTGAGGATTCGGTCGAAGATGCTATGCAAAAGAATTTCCATGAATTGTGTGGTAAACTTGTGGAAGTTAAACGGGCGATTCCTAAAGAGATTAGTACAGGTGGGACCACTAGCGGAATGAGGAATATTAACTTTAACAGCAGTCATCATCAGGTCCCATATAGTCCCAGGTACGATGTTCTTCCAAGCTATGCGCCGATCCCAGAATACACTGGTTATCCTTATGGCATGTTTACGGGTGGTTATCCAGTTAATGGTTATGGGTTGGGCCAGGTTTCACCTAGGATCCCGTGGGGCCCATTGCCGATGCCAGTTTATCCAGCTTACTTAAACGGTGGACATGGGTTAATGGGTATGCCAGCAAACGGGTATAATGGGATTGTGGGCCCCGTACCAAATGGGATACCGAGTCAACTCGGTGGGGTTGTTGTAGATAACAATTCTTTGGTGTCATCTGGTGTGACGATGGATGGTAGCAGAAATGATGTCCAAAATGGCGTTGAAGGTTAACATGGACTACTGACTATGTTTGGACAGTTATGCTGATGCTGATACTGATTTTCGGGTTAGGGTTTATGTTTATTTGATTTATGAATTCAATTTTAAATTGTTTGTTTGGGTTTGGATATAACTTAAAGTGCCCATATAACTGACCAGAAATTGTTATGAAAAGTAGCAAATTTTGCAGCATAGTGTGTACCTCAGGTTCAGCACATGTGGGTAAGTGGCTACTAACCATACTCGGTATATTTAAAACTTCCATCCAAATAGTTACTGTTCATATGTGTAAAGATATCGGAGCTGCAAAACCGACAATGTCAAAGTTACTTGTGAGCAAGCAAATATAACTCAATCGAATTTTCTTAGTCGTTAAGACACACGAGGGCATCTCGCAAAGCTCAGCTCATGGGGATGAAGAATTGGTTTTAACAACTTGTAGGTGGACAAAAGTGTGAGAACAGTAAAATCAACATGAAGACCCAAGTTCGGAAAATCCTCTTTGGGTCATATTCAGTTTACAAGTCGGATCCATGTATCTTCCGTTTACGAGCCGGGTCATCTTCAATGTTGACTTTCAATTGACCAATAAAAATGCTCTATTTTTAAATGGAGCTCATTGTTTCAATTTCAATTGACGCAACATTCCTTTGGCACTTCTTGAAAATCTCTTAATATATAAGAGATTTTAGCTGTATAAATCACATCCCATACAGTAGATGATGAGATATAGAAAATGCGTTAAACATAAGATTATTGTATTATCTAAGCAGGTCATAAGCACAATTCAGCTCCATCTCTATCTACTAACTCCTACTAGTTTTGCCAAACACACAACAATCTTAATAGGCTGTTGGTCCCTTGAGTCCACCCACCACATGATGATAAAAATAACTTTAAATAAACATGATTCTCCTAAGTTTTTAAGACTTTATTTCACACATTTGAGCCAAAACGTGTAAAATTAAGCGGTCAAATCACCCGTTTTGACCAAATAAACTCCCGCTGCAGCAGCAGGAGTGTTCGGTTACTGCTGCAACAGCAACCAAAATAAATAAAACAAATTCTAGTGAATTTTTGAATTTAAAGTACTTATTGTCCTTTTCTATAAAGTTCAATATAATGTGTATCATCTTAGTATGCTTCAAAATTTCTGAATGTTGCTGAATGCTGATGAGCATCAATATTAGTGTTGGATATAAGATGTTTGTAATAGCAATAAAAATGAATCTTATGCGTCTTGCGCGTTATGTTGAAAAGTATACTGATAACATCCTTTATAGTGTAGTAGCACACTCATTAGTTCAGCCAGCTAATGAGTGGCTCTTCCGGGCAAGAAGAAGGTCTATTACATCAGCAGGCAGTTCCACATGAGCACTTGTTCCATCATACAAATGGACTTAAGAAAACTGTCTTTACAAATAGATCAAGACATTTGTCTTGTACTATCATTAATGACTTGCAAGAACAAGTAATGGATGTTGTACTATGTTGTCATTATTACATATGTTTGATTGTAATTGATCGGGTTTTACACATAATATACGTTACATCACTACATGGTGACTTGTATTATAACTGTATTCGAAGTTGCTGTACATATTTAAGTATCAATTTTTACGTGTACAAATCACATCTCGTATAGTAGATGATGGAGTATAGAAAATGCGTTAAGCCTAAGATTATTGTATTATCTAATCAAGATCATGAGCTTTATCCAACTCTAGTTCTAGCTCAAGTTTCAGCTCGAGTTACAACTAGTTTTGCCAAACACAAGGTGTTATTTCTAACATGGGCTTTATTGTGTAATCAGTTATGCGCTCTACAAGACATACAATGAACAGTTGGTCCCTCGATTCCACCCACCCCATGATTACAAATTTAACGTTAAACATGATTGTCCTAACTTTTATAAATTTTCAGTAAGAGTTTATAATTGAGTAACTAGCTGTTTATTTTCTACAATAAAAATATTACAAACCAACTCATATCAAAATTTCAATCTAGAGTACCAATTTTATAAAACTAACTTTTGATGTTCGTCAACCTCCTACCCCAAGACTTGGGCGAAAATCTCCTCGTCAGTCATCCTTGTATCTAAACCGTCTTGGCTCTCCCGCAATTCAATCATCCGTAGCTGTAAAGTCACAAAACAAGGAAATTAATTTCACAAAAACGAAAAACAACTCAAATGACCAAGTTTAGCCCAAACGTGTACTAATAAGTAACTTTGTCGTATATATTACACCCGTTTCACCCGTTTTGACCCATTTCACCCATTTTAGCCCAAACGTGTACTAATAAGTAACTTTGTCATTTATTTGAGTCATTACACCCATTTTCTCCCGTTTTGACCCATTTTAGCCCAAACATGTACTAACAAGTTTCTTCGTCGTTTATTTGAGTCATTACACACATTTCACACGTTTTGATCCATTTCACCCATTTTAGCCCAAACATGTAATAATAAGTAACTTTGTCGTTTATGTTACACCCATTTCACCCGTTTTGACCCATTTTAGCCCAAACGTGTACTAATAAGTAACGTCTAAAAAAAATCAACCATTTCATACATTTGAGCCAAAACATGTAAAATAAAGCGATCAAATCACCCGTTTCACCCGTTTTGACCAAATAAACTCCTGCTGCAGCAGCAGGAGTGTTTGGTTACTGCTGAAACAGCAACCAAAATAAATAAAACAAATTCTAGTGAATTTTTTGAATTTAAAGTACTTATTGTCCTTTTCTATAAAGTTCAGTATAATAAGTATCATCTTAGTATGCTTCAAAATTTTCGAATGTTGCTGAATGCTGACGAGCATCAAAAAGTTGGATATAAGATGTTTGTAATAGCAATAAAAATGAATCTTATCCGTCTTTCGAGTTATGTTGAAAACTATACTGATAACATCCTTTATAGTGTAGTAGCACACTCATTAGTTCAGCCAGCTAATGAGTGGTTCTTCTAGCCAAGAAGAAGGTCTGGGGCAGGAAAAGGCCCGAACTATTGTCACCCATGGCTTCTTCCCTTGTCTTAACAACAGAAGGCAGTTCCACATGACAGTGTAGTCTGTGTATTACATCTTAGTATTTGGGCGATCACCCTTGCTAAATACTTGGGAGTTAAAGTTATAAATTGAATTTTGATGTAGCCACTTTTGGGACAATTGCTGTTTGACCTTTCAACATCATTGGTAGTGAACTGAATTATATACAGATAAGGGCTATTAGAAATCTCACTGCCATTTGGCCTGCCTTTCATTAGTTTCGGAAGGATGGGTTATGATGTTACATCTGATCTAGTTCAAATTCTCTAATTGAGTTAGCTGACAAAGTGAATCATGTTTAGTTCAAATTATAGAAGGTACTCAAAAGGGAGGGGCACATAATAACCAGAAGAAGATTGACCCACCAAATGTGAAAGTGGCATGCTTGTAGGCACTGAACCTGCACAGTCCCACGCCACTTTTTTTAATTTCATCCGTAGTGAAATTCATTATCCAAAACGTTCGAATTATGTGCCCCTCCCTTTTGAGCCACAACTATTTGGATTGGAAAACCAGGCCTTTGTACATGAGGCTCAATGAACCTATCCAAAAAATGGTCATACATGATGATATATTTGAGCTGAGATGGATCTGTAATCCAAAAAACTATTTGAGACAATACCCATAATTCTATTCTTCCTTCTATTTTTGTTTTAAATAAGCAATAGCATGAGGATAGCGAGTGTTTTCGTCCCCCTCAACTGCCCATCTTACACAACATTTTGACGAATCTTACTAGTGCTAATATGCTCCAATCTCATTTTGAGATAGCAGAACCCTATTACCCTTTTTATCCTACATACCAACACCAAGCACTGTACGAACATCGGCCACACCATCACCTTTCCAAGAATTCCATTATCTACCAACCAAAGTGCAGAATTCCTCATTTCTGAGCCATGAGCTAAACACCCTAAAAGGATTGGGTCTGAAATCGACACAAGCACTGGACAAAAGGATGGGACAATGGTCCGAGATAACACGCTCCGACAATTGTCCAAGATAACACAGTCCAATACTGTAACAGAAGTGTTGCTTCAGTGAAAAACAAAAGTTACTGTAACAAGGAACCATCTTTGATCCACTTCGATTAAAATAAGTATTACTTCGCGCACCCATGTTAAACTCGTGAAATCCTTCTCTTTTTCATCTTTGGCCTTCTCTTTCAGATCTGGACTTAACTGCATTGAAATCATAGTTGTCAAGATCCCGATCCTGATCTTAGGATCTTACGATTTTACGATACTACAAAGCAAAAATGATCCGGATCCTACGTAGGATCTTAACAAGCTTAAGATCTTATAGGATCCCGATCTTGACCATAGGATCTTAAGATTTAATCCGATCCGATCTTACTTTTCTCAAACCGCAAACTAAAGAACGACAAAGTTATGGATTATGTTTTGATATAATTTAGAATACAACACTTGAATCTTTTTAAACATTCCATATTCATAATTTAGGGCAATATTTCTATGAAACATTCATATAATTTTATGTTTATGATATATAATAATTTGTAGATTTGAATAATTTTATCAAAACTGCTATAAAATGACATTATCGTGGGATCTTAGGATCCCGATTCGATCTTACGATCTCGATCTTGCAACAACAAAAACGATCCTGAGTAGGATCCCGATCTTGAAAACCTTGATTGAAATCACCTATAGCTATGCAAATACCATCCATAGAATCAACAAGATTTGTGATGTCTTCCAAAGATCCAACTTTAAACGCCCCAACTAATCCCCAGTCACTTTCCATATTCTATTAAAAGGTCAATATACTATAACTCTAATTAAGAAAACCTTACAACTAATTTCCTATGGTATATTCATAGTACAAATATGGTGATATGACAGATCTCATATTTGCACAAGATAAACCATACTTTATTGTAATTCGATGGCTCAATAAAATGTTATAATAACAGAGAGGAGTTATACAACAGAACACTTTACATATAGGAACTATATATCATTTATACACAAGCTGAAAAGAATGGAAGCAAAAAACAAATTGTACATGATCCTAACTCACTTTCGCAGGAATCGCGGTTGCATTTAGCATAGCAACAAGCCTTTGAACCCCTAGATGATCCCTAGTGGACGAGTGTTGTCTCGTGAGGGTTTACAGTGAATATACCCACAAAATTCACCTAACAGAAAACAACTTAAAACCATAAAGCAACACCATCTTCACATATCATAAAGAACATTTGACATTTGAAAACAGTACATTTTCTTTAACTTTGACTATATTCATCATCACGAAAAGCAACAATTAAATACTTTTTTCTATTAGATTTGCTTAAAGATAAACAACCATAATTAAAAGAAAGAAGAAAAGGAGAATATTACCGTCGAATGTTGAGATGAGGAATGTGAGAAATTTTTGGCCAATCCTCTCCGATCTCCTTTTCGCACCTTCTCCTTAGAATTTCACAATTTATAATGGTAATTTGATTGAGATCCTTGAAACTTTGTATCTCATCTGGTAGAGAAGGTAATTTGTCACACCATTTTATTTTCAATGACTGCAGTTTTGGGAAATTACTTGGCAAAGAAACCAAAGATGAACACTCACATATATCTAACTCTTGTAAACTAGGAAAGAGAATCTCGTCCTTTGATGTAGCGTTGTCGTCATCATGGAAACACTTTAAAGAATCCATAAGATACAATTCAATTCTCTTGAGGCTGGGTAATTTCCCAAGTGGTGGAAGTTGTTCACACTTTTCAAGACGATTAAATTCAATACTAGTCAAATTGACTAATTTGACCAACCAACTTGGAGAAATAACCGTTCCCATGTAATCCCATATACTCAACTCCTGGAGACCCGAATTTGGTTCCAATCCCTCAAGAACCTCTTCATCAAATGTTCCTGATATAAACCATTTTAATTCCAAAGACTTTAGATTTGTTTTGTCTTTCAACTTGGCACTTTTGGCATCCCTTAAACCTCCAACATTCTCTAGTTTTGATAACGTCAACTCCCTCCCAAGAAGATTTAGATTTCCCAGTTCACCTATTCGGGCCCCATCATCTTTTCCTACAACAAATTCTGAAAGCCTTCGAAGGTTGGTTAGTTCTTTCATTCCAACAGGCATATGGCGGAGACGGCGGCAGTCACGGGTGTCTAGACGTTGAAGATTCCTCATGTACCTCAAACCTTTAGGCAACTCACGGAACGTGTAACACCTCTCTAGAATTAATGTTTGCAAGTTTTGGAGATAGATAATCGACTCTGGCAGAACTTTTATTTTTGAGTCTGATATTTTCAAGTATCTCAAATGTATTAGCTTGCAAATTGATTCGGGCAACGTCGAGCTTTTAATTCTGTTCAAGTACAACACCCTTAGATAAACATGGCTGGAGATTTGTGTAATGTTACTCTCATAAAATCTACCAAAGACAAGCATTGATCGTACTGATCTTAGCTTTTTCAAATCCTGTTTTGAAAAATGAAAACCGTGGCATGATAAACTTAGATGAAGCACCTTATCCGACCTTATTAACTCCTTACCCGGCCCTATAACTGCACAATCATCTCCCATTACATCTAGCGCAAGATCATGCATTAAATCATGCATTTTGCATATCACACCCGTGTCTATATCCTTCTCGACGACATCTTGGAAAAACGACCTCCCGACCAAAGTATCAAAAATTTCCCCACCAAGCAAATACAAGCTCACATCTCCTTTTGATGGAATAAATTCATTTGCCATCCACAACTCTATCATCAAATCCTTACTCATTTCCTTCCCTTTTGAAAATAGACAACAATAAGCAAAACATATCTTCATATGTGGAGGCAAATCATCGTAGCTTAACCTTAAAGCAGGTAAGACATTGTCTTGTATCTTCGACTTGAAGTTTTGGTTTACAGACTGCCACTGATTCACCTCTTTTTTTGTTGACATTAAGCCACCCAAAGACTTCACTGCTAGAGGTAAGCCATTGCATTTCTCCACTATCTGCTTTCCTTCATGCTCCAGCTCAGAGCTTACGTTTTCCGCCTCTCCTCTGCCTGTGAACGCAAGCATCTTGAATAGCGACCATGACTCCTCTTCTGATAAAACTGCCACATTATGCTGCAACTCAGGAATATTCTTAGCCATCCGTTTGGCCAAATCTTCCTTCCGTGTCGTTACCATAACAGTGCTACCTTTTGCTCCACAACTTAATGCTTTACATAACTCCTCCCACTTATCCATGTCCCCCTGAGATTCATGATCAAGCCATACGTCATCCATTATAATGAAATATTTCTTTTCATTTAACTTGCTTTGAAGTTGTCTCTCTAAATCATCCAGTGACATCTCATCCAACTTCTTATCTTCTAGGCCACATATCGATTTAATTATTGCTTTGACGTCAAACACAGCAGAGACATACACCCAACACTTTAACTCGAAATGTGTCTCCACCTTTCCATGGTTGAAAACATACTGAGCTAGTGTGGTTTTTCCAATGCCACCCATGCCCCATATAGCATAGACCCGAACATCATCATCGTCAACTGTGATGCCTATATCTTGGCTACAAATCTTATCAACTATTATCTTCTTGTCTTCATCCCTTCTGTAGATCTTCGACATAAGTGAGCTAGTTTCCCTGTTTGAAATCTCACCAGCAATTCCCGCGCCATCTTCACTTGTTATCAACTGAAACTTGGATCTGTTAGCATCAACGTCTTCCAACTTTTTCCGTATGTTCTTAACTTTGTGAGCAATCCTAGTTTTGACCACAAGCTGATTATGGTGGGTGGAAAAGAAGGTTCTTAGCTTATGTTTGATACTCTGCACCCTTTGTATCATAGCTTCAGTTTTGGCCTCGTCGAGCACGTTTTCCACCTCCAAAGAGGCAGATTTGAGAGTCTTGAGCCATTCTTTCACACCCTCTTGTGTTGTTTGCTTCTTCTCAGCATCGCGAAGAACACCTTGGATTTGTCTGAAAGTGTTGTTGAGAGCTAAAAGATCATTTTCAAGGCCCCAAAGCAACACAACCTCTTGGAAAGCTACAGAAGTTAATCTCTCTACCACATCACTCACAAGAGCCGAAGTAAAGGGATCAGCCATGAATAATGCTTTAATTTAGAATCAAATGTAGAACTCACACAGGGTTTACACAATTACACACAAATTCTGATTCAAAATGAACTACAAAGACCAAGACTCAAGTGTTTGTGAGAGAAAGACTTAAAGTTGACTTGGTGATTGGATAAGAGCGGTTGGTATAGTACCATTAATCACGAATTACTTTTGATACGCCTGGGCCCGAGCCCATGGCCTATTTAGGTCTTAGGGTTTTACCCTACTTTGTCTTATAAATACTCTTGTAATCATTTATTATATTCAATCAAAGTTTAAGATCAATAATTCTCTAGTTCTTCTCTTCTAATTCTTAAGGAGCTCGCACACGCTAAAAGTGGTGCCTTATCCCGATACAACCCCTAACCGGGTCGTATCAATTGGTGCTTTCATTGAGAGCTCTCGTTGAGAGGGTTTTTGATTAGGGTTCCAATTTAAAAAAAAAAAAAAAAAAAAAAGTACTATTCATCGGTGGTACTGTTCATCGCGGGTACTATTCATCAAAAAAAATTTTTTTTTGAGTTATTAATCGCTTGAGTATTATTCATGGCATCAGGCGGCAGCGATCAGGACGCGGAATACGCACTCTCTAAGCTCTTGCAAATGGGTACGGTGGCCGAATATGAGAGTGAGTTTGTGATACTTGCAAATCGAGTAACGGGGATCTCTGAATCTTTACTTACATCGTTTTATATCTCCGGACTTAAATTGACGGTACAAATAGAACTGTTGAGGTTGAGGGCAAGGCCTACAACTTTAGGAGAAGCTTTTTCCTTAGCCATATAATCGAGGCTCGTTTTGAGGCAATTGAAGAGAAGGAAAAAGAGCATATAATTGAAAAGAAATTAGATACCATTCCATCATTACAAAGTGAATTCGCTTCACCTGAGATTAAAAGGTCGTTAGATGCTAATGAAGATATTGGTGTTGTTGAGGTTAGTAGCGCGATAAACGATGTTTTTGATATTGGTGAGAGTAATGTGGAAAGCATGGAAGTTCGTAGTGAGTTTAGCGAATTTTCAGAAAATAAAGAAAGTGTGGAAGATGTTGTTGTGGGTGGTGGTGAAGCGTGTAGGGTTGACAAAGATGAGTCGAATATAGTGATATCGCTACTTAAGGATAGAGGTGGTATATCTGATAATAGTATAGATGAAATAAATTTGGTTTTAATCAAGGAGTTTGTGATTAAGATGTTGGAGGGTAGAGATGTTCCCGGCGAGAGTTTGGTTGTTTGTTTGAAGTGGGTATATCGCGAGAAGGGTCGTGGGGCAGCAAAAGATGGAAGAATGGTGTTGTGTTATGTCCAAGGCAAAGGAATACGAAATAAGAAAAAGGCGAAGGCTGCAATTCAAAGAAGATTATGGGATCCCGGATTACGCCAATGTTGCAGGAGGACGGACTGGCCAAATGAATCAAGAAGTCCAAACGTATGGCATAAAGATTTTGTCATATAATCTATCTTTATTTGCGTGTCTTTGTTTAGTACTGTTTTCATGTTTATTTAGGAAAGTCAATTAAGAATGTTTTAAGACAACACCTTGAGGGCAAGGTGGTTTTGAAGGAGTGGAGAATGATACGCCTGGGCCCGAGCCCATGGCCTATTTAGGTCTTAGGGTTTTACCCTACTTTGTCTTATAAATACTCTTGTAATCATTTATTATATTCAATCAAAGTTTAAGATCAATAATTCTCTAGTTCTTCTCTTCTAATTCTTAAGGAGCTCGCACACGCTAAAAGTGGTGCCTTATCCCGATACAACCCCTAACCGGGTCGTATCATAGTACCATTAATCACGAATTACTTTTTGTACCATTTTCACATGCATTTTTGAATTATTTTGTACCATTTTCACATGCATTTTTGAATTATTTTGTATCATTGCACATGCATTTTTGAATTATTGTGGTTTGATGGTTAGTGGTGGGAGCACTTGAATATGAAACGTTACTTTCTTCTTATTAAAAGAAATCTCATTAACCAAAAGAAATCTAGAAGGTGTTTGGTTGTGGTATTAGGGGTAGGGAATGGGAAATAAAGTAGTGGGTAATGGAGCATTACTCAATAAATTGAGAGGAATGGTAATGATTACCCACTACCTAGACCTTTACCTTAATTAGGCCATCGCTACAATGTAATCGCTAGAAGTAAGGCGACTACAAAAAAATTTGGTTATTAAAATTTTTACATTTGATACTTTGCTAATGTACAATGACATATTGAATTATATGTCTTCCCACATGAAATTAGTTAAACGTTTGAACAAACGTTCCATTGTCAGAATTGACTTAAGTCAAATGAAAGAAACATTTACGAACATGCCTAAGAGTCGCAAAATAAAATTCATACATTACAAAGTGTTTGATTGTATTTTTCTTGTCATTATAAAGACTCTTTCACTACTTAGCTTATTATGGTACTAATATTAGTCTGACATTCAAACCATGTACTGTATAACATAAGTTCATAAACTAGTACATTTTACAATAATAGATATATATCTTGAGGAAAGTGAATATGGGGCTGTCTCACATTTAAGCTTACATGCGAAACCATTAAAAATCACTTAAAAATACATCATATTCGTTATTATTTTTTCAAAATTTGGGTAGTGGAACTAAATATGCATAGTGAAACGCATTTTAATGGTGAATTAAATTAAAACATTATTGAATTTATAACTAATTTGTTAGTTAATGAAATCACCTAACAATATGATGTAGAAAACGCATGTATGAATGTGAACCCAACTTAAGTGATGTTGTGATGAAATCAAAAGAAAACACTAATATTATGAAGGACATGATACAAATGAGGTAGATTTATAGCTAATTTGTTAGTTAATAAAATCACCTAACAATATTATTGTAAAACGTACTAGTTTATGAACTTATGTAATACAGTACATGGTTTGAATGTTAGACTAATATTAGTACGATAATAAGCTAAGTAGTGAAAGAGTCTTTATAATGACAAGAAAAATACAATCAAACACTTTGTAATGTATGAATTTTCTTTAGCGACTCTTAGGTATGTTCGTAAATGTTTCTTTCATTTGACTTAAGTCAATTCTGACAATGGAATGTTTGTTCAAACGTTTAACTAATTTCATGTGGGAAGACATATAATTCAATATGTCATTGTACATTAGCAAAGTATCAAATGTAAAAATTTTTAATAACCAAAATTTTTTTGTAGTCGCCTTACCTCTAGCGATTACATTGTAGTGATGGCCTAATTAAGGTAAAGGTCTAGGTAAGGCTTGAACTCGACAATTCATTGGACACTAAAGTTCAAATGTCAAAAGATTGATTCTTCATATTGAATTTACTTAATGCAAAAATACACGAATCCTTATTGTAAAGAGGCACTTGCATGCTTAAAACTTTTGTAATATATACATAGTTCTGAATGTAAAACTAGCGTTAGTATGATGTCGAGTTGAATATATAGTGAAATACATATTATAATGACAAGGGAAATACAATTAACCAATTTGTCCAACTTAGATATTTGGAAGACAAATGTTAAACAAAATGAAACATAATAAATGCATCATAAATTACATGAACTAACTATCCAAAAGTGTTTGGTCATGAACCTATACCCTTATATTAATCATCATAGTTTTTTTTTTTTTTTTTTTTTTTTTTTTTTTTTTTTTTTTTTTTTTAATTTTAAACTCTGATGTTACGAGATCTTCTGCAGGTCTCATTAACCGTGCGCTAGAGGTTGCGCGATCTTTTTTGAACTTCCAACATAAACAACTTCGTGGCGAGGCATTTTCATATTCCTCGCCCTCTGTGATGCATTTCTCGCCTCTTTCTTTTTCGGATTCCTTGATCTTCTCGTTATGAAGCTTTTTTAGCACATAAGCTTCACTCAAATCGTAACCAGCCATAGCCGTTGATTACGAGTTAGAACAAAATGAAGAGCTTAATGAAGTAATGGGATTAACATATCAACTTTATAGTGCATTAGAGTTGGTTGTGGCCTTGGGCAACAAGTAACTCTAGTGTTGGAACTGTGGGCTAGCTGCTTTAAAATAAACAAAACTTTATCATTAGTTTTTGATTATTAACCATTTAGGCTTGGGGAACAAGGAGGTCAACTAGTCAAGTGATGATATTTTATTACACATTTTTGGACTTCACTTCCAATGAATATAAAATGAGTACGAAGTAATCACAAGCAAATTAAACATCTTTAATGACATGGGATATGACCATTTGGACACTTCAGTGAGGACATGTCTTCGCGCATGTCCTCACTAAATGGTTCTCGTCAAACGCTTGTTGTTAAACGTATTGGTGATGACAAGTTTGTGTTTTAGCGACAACGATACGAGACTCACACAAATTCTCAATCAAAGTTTCCACCGGATCCACCTGACTTTAGTCTTCGGCAATACTTTTCGTTAATTACATATATTGTAAAATGTGAATTAGCTTACTCAAACATGGTATCTTGGTTGGCTTTTTTTTATTTTTTTTATGTTTTATTTATTTTTATTTTTTAACCAAAAAGAAAACATGGTATCTTGGAAATCCTATAAATATATTGAAAATTAATAGAAATATCCTTGAGTAAAATATAAAACATACTGTGGAAAACTAGAAGGGGGGTTGAATAGTTTTTTACCGTTTCTTTTGTTTAATTTAGTTCAAAGGAAACAATCACAAATTAAGTTACCACACAATATAAACTAAAGATAAAGAGATGAAAGATCAAACCACATAACACAAGTGTTTATAGTGGTTCGGTTTGCAAGAGATCCTTATCCTTGCCCTACTCCACTTCCTCGAGTTGCTTACTCGAGAGATATCTTTCACTAAGAAACAAACTCCCTTCAAGGTGGAGAAAACCTTTACACGTCGCTTATTTCCTTTTCCGGTACTAAGCTAAACACCGGGTTCTTTTCACAAGGTAGAACCAACCTGACGTCGCCTAATTACTTTACCGACACTAAGCTAGATGTCGAGTTCTTTACTTGGGTACAACCACTCCCTACACTCTTTGTGCTTTGAGGACTAAAGCACTAACCACACTTACTGATCTAACTGATACAAATGATAAGAAACACTTAAAGTGTTTACACAGAACCTATACTACAACTTCACAACAGTCTGCTTGTTTGAAGCTTGTTAATCTTGATCTTCTTTGCTACAAAAGAAACATCAATGATATTTGTAACTACTATGGTTAGTAACTAAAGTGAGTGTATGTGTTTTTCTTTTCTAAGTGGATGCTAAGATCAAATGCCAAGCCTGCTATTTATAGGCAAGCAAGGAAAGGCTCCTACGGATCCGGCGGATCCCTCAGAAGGGATCCGTCCTTGTATGGACTTGGATCCGTGGGATGGTGACAGCTATGGATTAGTTGTCTCTTACCATATCTTAGTTGTATCTTACCATATCATCCAAGATCTTCAAATGTCAACTATGTTGCTTGCATATCTAACCAAGATATCACACAATCTTACCAAGATTGTATTTGTGATGTATACCATGATATCACTTAGTAACTTTTAAACTAAAGTTTCCATTAAAGGAAATACACATGTATATGTAATATAATGTTAGTGATCATGTTATATAAAAGGTGTGTTTTGAAAAAGTCTTTAACTAGTATTTATAATTTGCTTAAGGAATATACTTTGTGTTTGTCATGAACAAAACATTAAGCAAAGATCGTAAAATATAAATAACGTTTTTAGTACGATATTTGTATTAACAATCTCCCCCTTTTTGTTGATGACAAAACATAAATTATATTTTTAAGCAAACAAGTAAATATAGTTTAAGTCCTTTTAAAAATATAGATTAAGTTTTTAGTTATTCAAATTTTGGTTATTATTATGAAATAACTTAGTATGAACTTAATTATGCAAACTTAATCCTTTTTCCTATCTCCCCCTTTTTGTCGAAAAAAAAAGAAGAGGTGCGTGGCGGAATGCGATTTTGAGAACTTTAATAGCTCCCCCTTGTTTTATACTCCCCCTAAATGGAGTAATCAAGGAAATGATGCATGAATCTACAAAACAAACGGTTAGTATATGAGATGCTTATGAGATGCTCCCCCTTGATGTATACTCCTCACTACTCGAGTACCAACGTATACATTTGAAGGGTATGATATGCTGCAAATGAAGTGTTAGTTATGAAATGACTTCAATGAAGAAGTAGAATGCTTTGTGAAGTGTTCTTCCAAACAAGCCTTTCAATAAGTATGACTTAAAAAAAATCAAAGTAAGTGTCTGATCATTCTATGTACCTAAAGCAATCATATGCAAGATATAATATATGCAATATGTTGATCACAAATATAATATGCAATATAATATAGGAATGTTAGTTCACAAATGCAATATGTTGATCACTCGTAATCTTAAAACATCACATTCATATATATTGAAAATTTTGTAACAAAAGTCATAATTCTAAAACAAATGCCTATGATGAAGTGAAGTTAAGTTAGTAACGCTAGTGTTGGTGTTAGTTAGTGATAATCTTAATTGATAACTAAAGGTTGATGCAAGTAGGTTTTTCGCTAATCCATGAGGTTGATGATTAGTGAAATGGATGATGGAAAGTGGTGGTTTTAATGAGTTCAGAAACTCTAATGTATAGCAAATGCTATAAAGGTATTGAAGATGATTAAGGTTATGATATTATCATCTATTAAAGATGATGAATCGTACCATAATAAGTGCTCGAATGGAAATAAGATAAAGTGAAGATAGTGATTACTTAGGAATTGTAAATTTCAAATGCAATAATTAGAAATACTAGATACCTATATGTAGATGAAAATGACATCATATGCTGAGAGAGTTGGTTGGAATAACGTGTTGAGAATGAAGGTTCTGTTTGTACTTACAGTGACGTGATATGAATCAAGAATGAAGATCATGAGATCCTATGATTGTGTTCTAGATACTTAAGATGTTTTAGATAATGAAGTTGTGAGATGAAAATTCTAGACTCGTTGGTTACGAGAAGGTTGTTTGGTTTCTAAATGGTTAAAAACTGAACTTGGTACCTACGGATTTGTCGGATCCAAAATTTTGGTTCCGTCTTTATTGTCTTTTGGTGCCGTGTGATAAAAATTGATTTGGTCAATTTTTGTTGATTTGATCTAATGAAGGTTCAAGCTAAGGTTTACTTACAATTATTGAGTTGGTTTTAGTAAGTCGAATCAAGGTTTAAGGAGACTTAAAACATCTCTTTAAAGAGGTTTAAACACATGATTGTGTTTTCATGAGGTTTTGGTGCAGAACTACAATGTTGAACTAGTAAGGTGTTATGACGATAGTATTGGCTAATCTTAAAGAATGTTTATCTTGTATGCCCAAATTACTTTTTGTGTCAAAACAAGATATCATATTTTAGAGCATAATTATATATTGAAAATTTGTTTGTGACGAAAGTCTCAAACATACAATTATACATGAAGGTTCCTAGAGACGATAAAATCTTAAAAGCAATTATTGCGATGATACTACAAACTTCTATTTTGCTTGTTTTGATGATGACATGATGGAGGCAAGCCATTTAGTTTCTAAGTTACTAATGTCGTAGATGTTAGAAACAATATTGTTGTCATCTTGAGTGTTTGTTTTATCGATCCACATAGATTCATCCAAGTGTTGAAGAGTGGTGATTATGTCATGTGATGGGTCTATTATTAAGCTTGAAGATGGGGATGAGATTCTTTCTTTAGGTGGTGATGATTGTGGTGAGGAGTCAATTATTGTGGAAACACTTGGTGAAGTGACAATTGATGTGGCAATTGTTGTGTTGATAATTGAGGTGATATGGTATTGAGGTTCATGAATCTTTGGATGGAGAGAATGGACTATCATGGGTTCTAAGTTTTCAAGACTTATTTGTGGAGCAGTGGTTGATGTAAGTTGAAGATCTTCTAAGTCTTTAGAATGTGGTTGTGGAGATGTTGATGGTGTCCTAAAGAGTTCCATAGGTTTAAGTTTTGGTGAGGATGGTGATAATGCAGACTTCTCAGTTTGATGTGGAGCGGGAGCGAGTGGTGGTGTGGTTGCTACAGGAGTAATAGTAGGAGGTGATGTTGTTGCATTGAATGAGTTTGTAGTGGATGAATTTGAAGAAGAGTGTATGTTGACTATGGAAGTCATAATAAGGGTTGTTGTGGTGTTTGTGGATCTAACAGGAGAGATTACATTGCGAAGCGGGTTTGCATACCAATAAGGTCTGACACTAATTCTAGTGGTTCGTCTGTATGGTCTAGACATGTAAACTTTCTGGAGGAGATATGTGAGTTCTGTGGAAGTTTAGTGTGCTATGATCATCTCTAAGGTTCTAATTTATACTTCCTAGTTGTATGAGAATTGTTGTTTGGATTAAATGAGTGTGAATATCTATGACTTGAAACAAGATAAAGTTGTTTGTCCTATTGATAAAGTCAAACCATAGAAATGGAGTTGACATAAGAGTCTGCAAAAAAATGATTCAAAAGGGTTAACTGTGATAGGAGTAAGTACAGTTTGTGTTTCATGGGATAAGTCAAATTATGCAGGGAAGTAATCTCTGAATTTCATAATGATTTCTAATGGTTTGAAACAGAGATAGGTCATATCAAGGAAGTCAATCCATTGAGCTTGGGTTGAGTGATGTGTTGTGAATTTGCAGTAAATACAAGAAGATAGTGGAAAATCTGATGATTTGATATTTCCACGGATTTGACGGATCCCTAAAAAGGGTTCCTTATGTGTATTGGTTTGGTAACTCACACCTAAAGTTCAAAAATTTAAATTTTGGTGGGAAATTTTGTTCTTAAGTTTCTAAGAATTCCTAAATGATTCTAAGATGAATTATGATCAGTGAATGAAGTCTAAATGATACTAAACACTAAGATTTAAGAATTGGGATGAGTTGAAAAAGTTTTAGAATTTTACTGGGAAACCTGCGGATCCAAGTTGGATAAAAGGCGGAACCATTTTCTGGGATCCGCCAAATCCGCAGGTTGGCGGATGGCGGATCCAACGATAAGCCTTGGCGGAACCCTATTTTGGGATCCGCGGGATCCGTAGGCCTAAAACTAAGAAAGTAAACAGAACATATGTCATATTTCGCGTTTTTCGACGAAAACCCGAAAATTTATCTAGACCTTACTTAACATCTAATATGTATAGCAAAACAACTAAATATGATAATATTAACACATGATTGCACATAGTTTAATCCATACTTAGAAACTTACCGTTTTAGGTGTTATGCCAAACATAGGTTTAGACTTGGAAAATAGATAACCCCGAGTGTTATCAATCTGCAACAATCAGTTAGTTCACATACACAAAATAAAACTCAACCAAGTATGAAAATAGACCTAATCATTAAACTTCATCATAAAAGATGTTTGAGCCAAACAGTGGCATAAGTTTTGGAAGATTGATAACCATGTGCATTATCATCAGTTAAAGTTGAGCTAGAACACATAAGCATAAAATACTAAAGACAAGTCTTAACAAACATAGAAATATGATCATATAGGATCTAAAGAACAACTGTTCCAGACGTTCATTTATTCTCGCTTTTCATTCAATATTTTGAGTATCTTCTTTTGACCCTTTCGGAGTTTCATCATCCATCGTCCTGCACATTTTAGAACTCCCTTTGTTTGTCGTCTTTCTGCAGATTCATTGTTGAGAGATGGAAGTTGACTTAAGTAATCTAATAGAGGAAGTTTTGAGTTAGGTAATCCATCTTCGTCACTAGCTGATGATGATGATGAAGATGAAGATGAGAGACAAGCTCGTTTCCCTTTTCCTACTTTCACTCTATGGTCACTAAGAGGGACAAAGGTGTGTTTGATTTCGGGGTAATCTGGGATAAAGCCAACAGAATTTGGAGGGATAGGAATGGAAGCTTTGAACAAACGAGTGAGTAGCATTCCATATGGTAATGTGGTTTTCCCTAGGACACGTATATCAACCATTCTTTTGGCGATATAGTAAGCAAGATTGAATTTTTGATGAGTTGAAATACAATAGAGCATATAGCATAGTCCAGCATTCACGTGATCTTTGTTTCCAATAGTACTAATGACATTAGCTCTTAGAATTTCTTCGAGTCTTTTGAACTCAGGTTTGAGTTCATTGAGTTCCATAGCAAATGGATCTCGATTGACATCTTTTCCCCGAAGTTTCTTAATTGGATTGGTTCTAGTGTTAAAAAGATGATCTCGGATAATTTCTTTAGGAGTTAGAGGAGTGTCGTAAGGATGTTCCCTTCCTAGATGTGAATTTAGAATGGTTAAGGACCATTTGTCAGAATAGAAGCATGTTCCTTCACTTGGGATGTGTAACACTTCCCCAAAGTGGTCTAAAGGAAAATTGTAGGAATTTTGGTTTACATTGAAGTTGATGCTAAATGATCCATTGTCATCAGAAATAAGTTTTACTGAGGCATAAAATTCGAGAATGAATCGAGGAATGATAGGTTCATCTATGTCGAGAAGTGAATCAAATTGAATGGTGGCCATTTGTTCACGAATGTTTGTTTCTTCTAAAAATGAAGAGTCTATGGTTCTACCCTCATGAACATACCGACTTTCTAAAGATTTGAAAAGTTGGACTTGCGCTTCTGTGAGTCCTTTTGTTTGATGATGTTTGGGTAGGTACTTCTTTGTTTTCTTGTGATCGTAATTTGTGGCAGGAGGCATGATTTTCCTATTCATAAACAATTTTATAATTTTAGTTACACTAATCTAAGATACATGAAATGTGGACAAGTATGGAGGTGTGGTTATGATGTTTGAAAATGCATGTTTTTGTGATAAAATACTTTATACCTCAAACATTCTTGTTTGACGTTTTCTTCGATTTTGTATTAGCAATGTTTGAAATTCATTTTACCTAGTTAGGGGTTTCTACAAGAAAATTGTTTTAGAAGATATGAACAGAGGTTTGTTTCATTGAATTTGTTAAAGAGTTTAACAAAATGGAATTCCTATTCGACTTTTGATAAAACAAACATCTGTAGTGTAAGAATAATAATAAACCCTAATTGAAATGAATTAGTGAACTTACAGTGAGTGATTAAGCACGAATATGAGATGAAGGGCTTAGTTTTTGATTTAGGGATGGTGAGAGTCGACTATGAGTTGATATTGAGTGTTTTAATTAGGTGTGTAGTGCAGTAAGGAGTGTTTGGTAATTCATAGACGGATTTGATGTTTCACGGATTCGGCGGATCCTTAAAAAGGGTTCCGCCCTTGTTGTCAATTGGATCCGCAGGATTAGAACAAGGTTGTGGTATTTTTGTTTTTGGTTAAATTAATATTTGGACGAATGTTTTGATTATCTCTAAATATTAGTATGTTTTATAAGGAACGGAGATTTCTTACTTGAGATGTTTGTAAGAAGATTTAGTGCTATAATCCTTTGAGAGATTTTCTTAATACAGCATATTGTATTCACTGTTCAAAACAGTCGAGCAAAGTAATTGTTAAGATGAATGATTGCAAGGTTTGACGAAACAGGAGAGAATTGGTAATAGAAACTAAAGACATAAACTAAGGGTATTTTCTCCACTCTTCTCCTTAACTAGTTTAAGGAATGTTTGTTTCTTAGTGATTTGTGGTACAATGTCTTACATTGGCACACAGCATGTTTAGAGATCTATCGATTTCATTATTAATGATCTAAGAATGATAGTTATACACAAGGTTTGGTGTTCTACTAATGTATTGCTACTTTTAAGGTTATCCAAAGAATTAACTATTTTGATCCTTAATGCAAAATGATTTTTATCCTAAATTTTCACGATTGAGTGAAAACAATTTTTTTTTATTCCTAGTTGTTTGGTACTTGAAGTTTTACTTATCATGCATGATTTTTAGTCATAGCATATCTTGATAAGGAGATGAGGCTTTACTAAGTTTTAGCTAAAGCTAGAGTGTATGAAAATAGGAGAATATGTTTTTCCTATAAGTTCAAATTTTAATTAGATACTTTTGATTTATGCTCTTATTTCTAGAGTTATCAATCTTACTCAGATTCTAGAGAAAAAACTAAATTATTTGAATCTCAATGTTTTCTAATGGATTGGATTATTACAAACCTATGTATTATCATTATGAGTTATGAAGATATAAACTTTTATAATATGGTGAGATTATCCTAAAATTAATTTTCTTCCAAGTTCTTTTTAAGGTTATTAAGTTAGAACTCACTTAGGAACATTCATGGATGTAATAATCACAAATGTGTTGGTTAAATCTTATCTTGGTCAGAGTTCTTGCAAGTTCTAAGAACTTATCCATTTATGGGTATTTCCTAAGATATAACACAAGAATATGAGACAACATTTGTCTTGGGGTGTTATATCCGGTTATAACAAAGGTTTTAAAAACCTTTTCCTAGTAATTATCCTATCTTATACACATATAATTTTTATTATTACATAGGTATTAATATTTAATTATACCTCAAAGAAATAGTTATGAAATCATAAATCATCTATGAGTAGAGTTATGAGAGTTCATACCTTTTTGATGATTAATACAAAAAGTGCTATTTATCCAGATGAGCACTTTAGTGATTAGAGAAGATACCTTTGTATTCATCAATGTATCTTGGGATTGAGTAAGATCATAAAGACCAAATCCTTTTAATCATACCTAAAGAAAACTTGAGTGTTTGGTCCCCAATATTTCATGGGTCCTTTTTGGGTTAAACAACATATTACCATGGTTCACTAACATCTCCGAGATAGTCAAATGGTATTTGTTTACTAAGCTCATTTCCTATGTATGAACATGATTTTACTGTTGTCTTAACTACATCCCTGTCTTTGATCGTTTTTGAATTAGTTTTACTTGAATATTGATTTTTCAATTTTTCTACTGTACTCACGGATCCTTTGTTTATACTACGCGGATCCAAAGTTTTGGATCCGTGGGATCCGCGGCTTACCAACTCAGTTGGTGTGTTTTGATTTTCATTTATTGTTTCAAAATCACTTAAATAATTATTTTTCATAAAATCAGGCTTGAAGCTACCATGAGATGACTTAAGAATTCTCATAGTGTCATCTGCACAGTTTATGTGTTTATTGAATCTTTGAAACTTGAGATTTTGTTTTACGTATTTGCTTAGTGTGAGTTTATGTGACACTAATTTAAGTTTTATTTCTTGACATGATGCACAACATTCAGTTTCCACTTTTTCTTCCAAGTTTTTAACTTTTTCTTTCAGCTTATGTATTTTATTCATCAAGTATTCCTCTTTGGTTTTCAAGATCTTATTTTCACTTATGACGTTTATAATGAACTTACTTAATCTATTGTGTTCTATATCTAATGTGTCGTAGTTATTAAATATATATGAAGAGTCAGAGGATACCTTTTCTGTTTTGTTAGCCGTACTATCTACTTTGTTGTCTTTTAACATATCTTCACTGTTGAAACTAGTGCTAGAAGCTATCAACTCCTTTTTGCCTTTAGGTAACTCCGAGTCTTTTTCCATTATTGCTAGATGAGTTTTGAGGTATCCTATGAGCTCGTCTGATGTCATCCTTGAATGATCCTTAGAATCTTCAATATTAGTTGCTTTAACTATCCATTTTGGGTCAAGATCTTTCCTGTCAAAATACTTACTAGAAATGGATTTATCAAGAGCTTTAGGTGAAATATTGTGTCTAGCTAAATTACTATCTAAGTCTTTTGACATTACAAAAAAAAATGGTTTTTCCAAACTATAAAAACTGTTTTTGCGGACTGGTGATCTTTGCAAGAATTTCCCTTCTTTAAAGTTTTCAAAATCGATTTGATCGTTTCAAGTTTAAAATACAGTTTATTTTAAAAATCTTGAGTAACGTAGCTCTGATGCCAATTGTGGAAAACTAGAAGGGGGGTTGAATAGTTTTTACCGTTTCTTTTGTTTAATTTGTTAGTTCAAAGGAAACAATCACAAATTAAGTTATCACACAATATAAACTAAAGATAAAGAGATGAAAGATCAAACCACATAACACAAGTGTTTATAGTGGTTCGGTTTGCAAGAGATCCTTATCCTTGCCCTACTCCACTTCCTCGAGTTGCTTACTCGAGAGATATCTTTCACTAAGAAACAAACTCCCTTCAAGGTGGAGAAAACCTTTACACGTCGCTTATTTCCTTTTCCGGTACTAAGCTAAACACCGGGTTCTTTTCACAAGGTAGAACCAACCTGACGTCGCCTAATTACTTTACCGACACTAAGCTAGATGTCGAGTTCTTTACTCGGGTACAACCACTCCCTACTCTCTTTGTGCTTTGAGGACTAAAGCACTAACCACACTTACTGATCTAACTGATACAAATGATAAGAAACACTTAAAGTGTTTACACAGAACCTATACTACAACTTCACAACAGTCTGCTTGTTTGAAGCTTGTTAATCTTGATCTTCTTTGCTACAAAAGAAACATCAATGATATTTGTAACTACTATGGTTAGTAACTAAAGTGAATGTATGTGTTTTTCTTTTCTAAGTGGATGCTAAGATCAAATGCCAAGCCTGCTATTTATAGGCAAGCAAGGAAAGGCTCCTACGGATCCGGCGGATCCCTCAGAAGGGATCCGTCCTTGTATGGACTTGGATCCGTGGGATGGTGACAGCTATGGATTAGTTGTCTCTTACCATATCTTAGTTGTATCTTACCATATCATCCAAGATCTTCAAATGTCAACTATGTTGCTTGCATATCTAACCAAGATATCACACAATCTTACCAAGATTGTATTTGTGATGTATACCATGATATCACTTAGTAACTTTTAAACTAAAGTTTCCATTAAAGGAAATACACATGTATATGTAATATAATGTTAGTGATCATGTTATATAAAATGTGTGTTTTGAAAAAGTCTTTAACTAGTATTTATAATTTGCTTAAGGAATATACTTTGTGTTTGTCATGAACAAAACATTAAGCAAAGATCGTAAAATATAAATAACGTTTTTAGTACGATATTTGTAAAATTTAAAACATACAAATGATTTGGTCCTGACAAAAATTAACAAAAAAAAAGTACTTAACTTATATTGAAATATATTATAACCGTAACATGCAATTAGTAGTTTATGAAAAATTAGTTCGAGATTATTAAAACTGTTTATGTAGTTAATTTGTGAGTTTTAATACATATTCAGAATATATCTATATAAACCAACTTGTAACAACTTGGTTCTGGCCCGGATTTTTGGCAGTAGAATTTGGATGTAGATGGACGGTTCACTGTTAGTGGCGCTAGATGACTCTTACCATCTTTGTTGTCTAATACAAGATGGTATAAGTTTTTGCCTGGAAAAGTAAACATTTTCTTATGACGTCTTCTTTTGGATCGTTTTCCTACTCATTTAAATCTCTAATTCCGAGGTATCGAAATCAATTCCATTACTTGTCCAGTTTGCTGTGTGGGTGCTGAATCTAGAAATCATCTTTTTTTGGCATGCCAAACCGCGAAATCTATTTGGCATCTCATTCGCATTTAGGTTGATATTCCTTGGCCGGAGAGTACGTCTACTGACGAGCTTTATTCCTGGTTGGATTCTTGGAACAGATCAAAAGACAAAAAGGATCGCTTGCATGGTATCATCGCTACGACTTTGTGGTGGATTTGGCGTTTACGTAATGATGTTACTTTTGGCTCATATATTCTGAGAAAAAGTACGAGTAACATTTTTGATAATATTAGGTTTTTTTCTTTTTCTTCGTTAAATTTTAGAGGTTGTAAAATTCTTTGTTGGAATGATTGGCTTAGACATCCTTTGTAATATGCTCTAGCTCCTTGCTAGTTGCTCTCTTCTAATATAATTTTCCGTTAAAAAAAAAAAAAAAAAAAAAAAAAAAAAAAAAAAAAAAAACCTGTAACGCCTTGATCCGGAAAATAAATATTTTCCGGATTAAAATGCTATAAGTTTCAATTAACAATCTCAATTCTCAAACTCATAGCTCATTTCTTATTTTCGAATTTTACAATAACATGTGCCACATCCTTTTTGAAAGACTTAATTGCATATGAATTATGAACCCTTTTCATAGACATGCATGAAAATAAGTCAACTTTGACAACCCATTTTGATTTTTTCCTTGTTTAGACCTAGAGTAGTGGTTTGGTGGTGGGTTGGGGCAAATCGCGATACTTGACAGTGAGAGAAAAAAAAGCGTTGAAGCAAAATTGAGGGTAATGGTTCAATGGGCGTTTTTTGTAAATGTAATCATTACACAATTATTATTATTTTTAAATATATATATACATTTTTTAATTAATTAAAAATAACAAAAACCAATATTTGTTAAAAAAAAACAAAAAAATTCATAATAAAAACTATTTTCTTTATTTATATTCTCATAAAACACACACACAAAACTCATCTTCTCTCTCTCCCTCCCCTTCGCCGGAAACCATCGCCGGCCACCACACCACTGTCGCTGGAAAATATTCCGGCCAACTCCCAAACTTCACCACCACATAGATCGGGACACCCTTGTCCTTTCTGGAGCGTTTGAGCTCACGGGGAGCTCGTTTAATACCCAAACACCGCCACCACAATCAACACCGCCACCACAAGACCACCACCACCACCATTAAAATCCTTATAAAATTAAAGGAAAAGAAAATATCTAGTAGTGGGGTCCCACCTGTCAGGAGCAAGAGAAAGAAACGCCCGTTGTGGATTCAACGGGCGTTGATTTTTTTGGTTTTCAACGGGCTTCAACGTTGCAAGGAGGCGGTCCAACGACCCCCCATTCAACGCCCACTACTTTTGGTATTACAAGAATGTACTTTTAAATTTTTTTCTCTTTTTCAATTTTCGTTAGTTTTGTTTTCCGGATTAAGATGTTTTATAAAAAGTGCTTTACAAAAGACAGCATTTTGTAATGTGTGAGTTTTCTTTTGCGACTCCTACGTATCTTCGTAAATGTTTCTTTCATTTGACTTAAGTCAATTCTGACAATGGAATGTTTGTTCAACGTTATGTCATTATACATTATCAAATAGTAAGTTTCAAAATACATTTAACAAGCAAAATATTAAGTATATATTGAGTTGGATGCTTATCATCAGTAACATTGAGTTCTTGATTTTTATTTTATTTTATTTCTTTATTTTTTATGTGAGGATAAAAATGATAGGTAAAGAAGAGAAAGAAAAAAAAATTGTTTTTTTATTTCATATTTTTGAGTTTGAATGAACTAAAATGAAAAGAAATAAATATTTTGTTACAAGAGTCAAATATGAGTAAACACTGAGGGTTATATTGGTCATTATACACTTAATAGTTTGGGTGTAGTTATGTTTATGGCTGTGTTTGGTAAAAGTAGCAGTATCAGTGAGCAGTAGCTATTTTTTATCCACAGCACTTATAAATATCCATAGCTTCAAGAGGAAGTATTAGTAAAAAAGCTTTCCTAAAAAATTGTTACAACTCATTGCTCTCTTACTAAACGAACATCAAAAATAAAAAAACTCATTCTCACCGCTCATTACCACAAAAAGCTCCGCGCCAAACATAGCCTATGTCTAAATCCGCTCATATTTTCAAATCCGACTAGAAGATGTATACAATCACACCCATTTCCAATATTGTTTCCAAACTTTTGTGCTAAATTACACAACCGATGCATTACCTTTTTCCAAAATTTTGTACTAAATTATTAAAGAGTAAACTGCAAAAAATGTCTCTAAACTTTTCGAAAAATGCAAAAATTTTCTCTAACGTTTCATTTTTCTGCAAGTTATGCCCTTGAAGGGTTACTGTAGCTGAAAAAAATGTTTTTTTGGCTAACGCTCGTTAGTTTTTGCCGTATAAAATAACTATTTTACCATCGTCTACTAGATGGACATTTTTTGCAATAACATTTTTTGCAGTTTACTATTCATTTTCTTTTTTGCTTCCCATCACCACAACTCTCTACCACCACACAAATAGAAACAATTGAACACAACCCAACAAGGAAAAACGATAAGAAAATAATTAGAGGTGTTTCTTTTCCACTTATTAAGAAACACCCCTTGGAAGTAGGGGTGTTCATCGGTTCGGTTATCGGGTTATTCGGTTTATTCGATTTGGTAAGTTCGGTTAATTCCTTTTCCTGGGCCAAACCGAAAACCGAACCGAACCGATTTCAAATTTGATTCAACCGAACCGAACAACCGAAAACCGAACCGAATAAACCGAATTACATAATTTTAATTATTCTTTCATTTAATTATATATATTTTTAGCACAAATATTTTTTCAAGCTTAAATAATGTTATATTTATATTAAGAAAGACTTTTAGTGATTTTTTTTATATAAATACATAAAAAAATAAAAAATATATATATTCGGTTTTCGGTTTGTTTTTCGGTTTTCATTGCGAAACCCATATCCAAACCGGTAACCGAATATTTAGTTCGGTTCGGTGCGGTTCAGTTTTGACTAATTCGGTTTGGTTACGAATTTGGTTCCATTTTTTTCGGTTTGATTTGGTTTCGATTTTCGGTTACTGTGGATATTAAGTATTTGCACTTGAGAGAGAGACTTATTAAGTTGCAGGACGACAACGATAAAAAAACTAAAAAGAGTGCAGGTATATACATATATATGTTTTTTAAGTTAAAGGCGTTTATTACATCAGTTGTTATCTTACATTAGAAGAATATGTATGTTTTTTTGCAGCTCAGAGAATTAATGTAACTCCTAGCTTTATGTTATCTCCGCCCAAGTAGGTTATATGTAAACAAGGGAACTTTCTAACTTAAGGTTGTAGATATTATTGTTGTACACGAGATAGTGATTATAAAGAGATGGTAGCTGAATGACTGATCCACATGTTCTTTCTATACAAAGAATGTGTGGTAAGTTACTAAGTTTGATAGTCTACATAGAACAACACTCTCATACACAAATCCGTAGCAGTTTGTAATTAGGTCCTGATGTTTTAGTTAGGTTCCCCTCTAATTTATATCCTGAAAATTACAAGTTATTTAGGTGACATTCCTTGGATTTCACGTCAAGTACGTACTTCACAACCAAACATATACTTAATAGTCTTACTAATACAACATTCTGACTTTATATTATTGTGGACAGTATTTCCATCCAGATCATATGTCATCTGCAGAGAAACAGAAGCTAGAGCTTAAGAGTGTAAGGGACAAATTCAAAATTTCTGAATTAGACTCTGGATCTTCTCGTGTTCAAGGTATGTGAAGTTCCAGGATCAACTTTGTTAATTTGCTCAACAGGCCATCAGTGCTAGTGTATTAGGAAATTGGTGACTCTTGTGTCGGCTCTAAGTTAATCTGCTCTCTAAGTGCTGATCATTTAACTAATGATATGTATTATGATAAGAAACATAGGAAAGCATAATGAAGAACCACCCTTTTAACATTATCTGCCTGAGAGATCAATTCAGATTTAGGTCATCAATAAAAGCAGGCAAGAAAACTAGGCGAGTAGTTTGATATGTAGTTGACTCAAGAATAAGTGTCTTCTTCGTTTTATATCAATGGTGACTCTATTGGTTGGATGAAAACTAAACCACAAATCGTTTTACGAGGCATGCGTTTTATTTGGTGATCTCAGCAGTGTGTCCATCACTTTCATCTATCGGGATGCAGCATGTTGCAGTTTTTACAGAACTCGTACATCACGTTGTCATTCACCGAGTTAGTAGTTTTAATAGATAAATTTGTCATACTGAAACTGAACAGAAAAGAGAATGACTGCAAATTATGGGTTCATCATAATATGGTAATCCACATTATACGGTTCAGTTTGGGTAAGGCATTGTCAAAACGAACCACTTATATGTTGTATATTCTTACTCAAAGCTGAAATTTTGTTTGTGAGTAATTTGATTATGCGTTTATGATCTTGTCAACTCACCAAGTTTTCATTGCTTTTTTTTTTTTTTTTTTTTTTTTTTTTAGTTTTAATATATAATCCTTTCTCTGTGGTAAGATGATTAGTGCTAATTTATAACTGCCATGGAATCAATACAGATATAAGGCCTTATGGTTAACCGCTAACAAATCTTATGGTTAACAGCTGCCAGATCTAATGGTTAACCAAAGTGTGAACATCCCTAGTGCTTACTATTTTTTCCTAAGGGTCCAAGTTTCTTACTTTATTACAATCAGCTATGATCATAGTTTTTAGATGGTTCAAAGTTATTAACAGATAACGTAACGAGATGGCCTGTCAAACATTTGTTGTATGCTTTTCTCAACTTGCACAGCTAACTTGTTTTTTGTGTTTCCCTATACACTCGATTTTCAAGAAACTGGTCACCTTTATCCCTGAATTCATGTAGGATCTTCACTTGTCCGTTGCTAGTGATAGAAGAAGTATAGCTTACTCTCCAACTTTATGCCATAGAGTATCCTATCCAATGGCAACCTGTTTGTTCTTTAATAACCGAACATCTGAACTTTTAACATTCTTACTAAATCTTCAAATTCAAAGCATGAGACTTATTGTGCATGCCATTTGATCATAGAAATCCAGGTGTAATGTATAATTTAAATTGTTTTTTTTCCTTTTGCATCATTTATCATGTATCAAGTCAGATTTTATGAACGATTATTGAATTTTTTCTTCAGAATATGATTAGTTTTGCGAAAACTAAAATTCTGTTATGTTACTGCTCCTGTCTGCAGGTAAAAGTATTATCGGTTGATTGTGTGTTTTACTCTTTTCAGTGGCACAACTGAACAAAGATCAAGCACCTTCCTCCAATCCTGCACAAAAAGGTAACTTTCTGGTTTACATTCCGTCTGTTGCATCATGTTTGGCAGACTACTTAGTTGTATGTTCTTTTAAAGGAAGTTTTTTATAATTGTGCTTAACGAATGCTGACATTTGGTTCATGCAAATTAGGGATGAGCACGGTACCGGTCCCGTACCGAATTAGTGGTACCGATTTTTTCCCGAGCATAAATTAGTGGTACCGGTACCGTACCGAACGGGATTCGGATACCCGTACCGGTACCGGTATCGGTACCGGTACCGGTACCGGTACCGGGAAATCGGGATTTCCTGGTTTTTTTTCGGGAATTTCCCGATTTGGTACCGGTCCCGTACCGAATTAGTGATCCCGAATTTTTTTTCTCCTTATTTCGTAGTACCGGTACCGTACCGTATATCGGAAATCGGTACCGTTTCGGTACGGTACCGGTACGGTTTCGGTTCGGTTCCGGGATTCGGTTCGAAATGCTCATCCCTAATGCAAATGGTGCAGGATAAGCACTCTCGAAAGGGTCTTCAAGCTATGGTACAGAAAAGAAAGAAACTATTGAAGTACCTCAGAAGAACCGACTGGGATTCGTATTGCTTTTGTCTTTCAGAACTTGGTCTTCGAGACAGTGCAGATTACAAAGCCTAAATTCACAACCCATACTGTTTTATTTATATGTTCAACATAGGAGCAGGAGAAAAGCGATGTCCTATTCAATCTGATTAGGGGTTGGTTTCAAGACTAGTAATGTTAAGCTGACTTTGATTAATTGTCTTATTTATGTAAGTTAGTAAGACATTGTTATATAAAGATATTGGATATCAAGGTGTTCCTTAAGTTAATGAGGTGACCGTGGCTTATATCGAACCTTAGGCTAATTTGTGGTTGGTCATAGGTGTATGATTCAGAAATATATAGCCTATGATTCAGTTAATTGTCAGCATATTTGCATATCTGTATTTGTTATGCTAATAGTATATAGTAAACACACTTTGTAGCAGCCTAAAATATTTCCAGTAGTAACCATTAAGTTAGATAAGAGTAACAATATTTGTAAATGAATGTTGTGCTATATTATTGAAAATATCACAATCCCAAATATTATCATCAGTTGTGTAAAACGCAACTGATGTGCACATGTTAGAGCAAGGCCACCAGACTTATATCGTAATGCTTTGGACTGTAGGATGGACGCAGGGTACATGTTATTGAAAGAGGCCTTACTGAGCCAGATTGGATTGTTGATGGGCTGCTTGAACGAGCCGGTTATCTCAAACTGATGTATGTCCTGCAGGCTTATAAGGAAGAGTTTAGAGGCTGCAAAAGAGGTGATGGGTGGGAAGTACAATGAACTTGCTGAACCAAAGCAGAAAGGCAATGTGATACTAGGTGGTCATTCTACTTGAGCAACACTTCTTTGCGCAGCTTGCCCGGGCCCGACTTAGTTAGAGATCGTAGAGTTTATCAACCTCCTGTATTTTTATGCATGATTATTGTGTTCACTATTAATACTTGATATCAGTAAAACATGTTTAATCAGAAAAGTGAAAGAAGTTTAACTGCATATGGGTGTGTGGAACATTAGCCGTTTCATTTAGTTGAAAGTGTTCTATTGTATTCAAACTTCTCTTTAAAACACTCTATACAAAACGTACCGCAGCGAAGCGCGGGCATTAAAACCTCGTCTAATACATATGTAACAAACTAAGCGAAAAAAATACAAAGTTGAATATATTTTGCGACAATATATACGGTATTAATATATGACAAAATATTAATGTCAAAACCCTGTGCGTGCACGGGTATTATAACTAGTTTACATATAAACACTTAAAATATACATAATATATCTAAGAAAACATATAATCACTTAAAAGCACGACAATAATTCGAGTCGAGCCTATAAGCTCAAGCTCGACTCGTTAAACAATTCGAGCGCATTTTATGGGCTCGAGCTCGAGCTACAAACTCGATAAAGCTCAGCTCCAACTAGCATGAGCTCGACTCGTTTACGTCCTTAGACCAAACTGGTCTTTATCAACGAACTTGGGAGTTGGGACATATACGAACTTTAAGTCGTTAATGATCAAATATACAAAGCCCAAAATGCGTGGGTAAACAAAAAGTATACCTGGGCTAAGCCCACAAAAAGAAGAAAAAATGAATGATTAAAGCCCATTTTCTCAATGGTTTGAGATGTTATAACATTTGAGCATAGTTACTACACTGATATATTTTCTTTACACCGATGTAACATTTTTGTTACCAGCTAGTTGCTTAAAAACTTTAGTCTATACAAATACGAACGTAAACCGATTTTTTTCTGAAAAATGTACTTGGCTATATACCACTCTTTTCGTTTACTCGAAGCCTATTCTTTTGCTAAATCTTATAGAACACTTTTGAACTACAGGAATTTGAGGCTTAAGGTACGTATTTAGCATGTTTAAGGTATAAGTTACAATGGTTTTGGCATCTCCTCTTTCGAATTTTTATGTCTTTTTAAATGTAGACCCATCGACATTGCTTTGAGCTTGTTTGTTACTTCTGTAAAAGTTGGTCTCTCATCCGGGTAATGTGACCAGCACTCTTCCATCAAACCTTTCCATCTTCGGTCACAGTCTTCTGGTATAGGAGGCCGTAGCATATTGCTCACAGTTCCACCTGCATAGCATATGATCACGTCATACATTGATTCAAATATAAGCTAAAAATGTTTATTAACCGAATAGCACCACAATGCAAAGGCTTACCTATGATGGCACCACAATGCATATCGGCATAGGGCTCGTCTTCAGTCAAGATCTCCCACATTACAATACCAAATGAGAATACATCCACCTGCCACAATCGATAATCAACACATTCATTCTAATAAATGCAATGAAATTGTGGGGTTTTAACGTTACTTTCTCAGAAACCCGAACACTGCTGCCATTTAAGAGCTCTGGAGCCATCCATGGAAGTGTTCCACGCACACCACCCGAAACAAATGTGTTACGCTTAATTCTTGATAAACCAAAATCACCAACCTGAAATAAAGGTTCCAGTAGCGATAATTGCAGACAATAGAGATACAAGAATAAGCGTTTTTTATATCAACGTTTTGAAAGACTACTAGAGATACAATTCAGTGCACAATTTGTTTTACATACCTTGCATATCGGTCGATTAGGATCTCCTAGATTCACAAGCAGGTTCTCACATTTGAGATCAAAATGAACAATTTTTTTCAAATGCAGGTACTCCATACCAATCGCTGCATCTTGTGCAATTATGAGCTTCTTGCGCCAATCAAGCGCTCTGGACAACATACGAGATATAACCTTTTTCTGTTTCAGAAGACACAATACGAGATATAGGGTTCTGATAACTCACCGGTTATTTTCTATAAGAACATGCCTAAGTGACCCGTTAGTCATATACTCAGTAACAGTAGATAATGTTCCACATGTCAGTGTAGTCTGTGTATTACATCTTAGTATTTGGGCGATCACCCTTGCTAAATACTTGGGAGTTAAAGTTATAAATTGAATTTTGATGTAGCCTTTTTTGGAACAATTGCAGTTTGACCTTTCAACGTCATTGTTAGCGAACTGAATTATATACAGATAAGGGCTATTAGAAATCTCACTGCGATTTGGCCTGCCTTTCATTAGTTTCGTAAGGATGGGTTATAACTTATAATGTTACATCTGATCTAGTTCAAATTCTCTAATTGAGTTAGCTGACAAAGTGAATCATGTTTAGTTGGATGATGTTTTCAGTGTGAGTTCCTTTCTGTATGCTAAAATTACAGAAGGTACTCAAAAGGGAGGCATGCTTGTAGGCACTGAACCTGCACAGTCCCACGCCACTTTTTTTAATTTCATCCGTAGTGAAATTCATTATCCAAAACGTTCGAATTATGTGCCCCTCCCTTTTGAGCCACAACTATTTGGATTGGAAAACCAGGCCTTTGTACATGAGGCTCAATGAACCTATCCAAAAAATGGTCATACATGATGATATATTTGAGCTGAGATGGATCTGTAATCCAAAAAACTATTTGAGACAATACCCATAATTCTATTCTTCCTTCTATTTTTGTTTTAAATAAGCATGAGGATAGCGAGTGTTTTCGTCCCCCTCAACTGCCCATCTTACACAACATTTTGACGAATCTTACTAGTGCTAATATGCTCCAATCTCATTTTGAGATAGCAGACCCCTATTACCCTTTTTATCCTACATACCAACACCAAGCACCGCAGGAACATCGGCCACACCATCACCTTTCCAAGAATTCCATTATCTACTAACCAAAGTGCAGAATTCCTCATTTCTGAGCCATGAGCCAAACACCCTAGAAGGCTTAGGTCTGAAATCGACACAAGCACTGGACAAAAGGATGGGACAATGGTCCGAGATAACACGCTCCGACAATTGTCCAAGATAACAGTCCAATACTGTAACAGAAGTGTTGCTTCAGTGAGAAACAAAAGTTACTGTAACAAGGAACCGGTTTAACTTGCTCAATTTTCATCTTTGATCCACTTCGATTAAAATAAGTATTACTTCGCGCACCCATGTTAAACTCGTGAAATCCCACATTTGCAATGAAATTACTGAAAGACATGGCTTCATTTGCATCGAATTGAGAGCCTTCTCTTTCATATCTGGACTTAACTGCATTGAAATCACCTATAGAATCAACAAGATTTGCGATGTCTTCCAAAGATCCAACTTTAAACGCCCCAACTAATCCCCAGTCACTTTCCATATTATATATATATTAAAACGTTAGAAATGAATGAACAGTAGAAAACAGTACAGCAATAGTAACTTCGCGCCATTTTGACAATTTTAGTCCTTGAGGTTATAGATACGTTGCAAAGTTAGTCCAAGTTCGTAACAATGCAAAACTTCGCGCCACTTTTGACAATTTTAGTCCCTGAGGTTATAGATACGTTGCAAAGTTAGTCCAAGTTCGTAGCAGTGCAAAACTATTTTACATAAATGGTCCCTCAGGTTAGCTGTACATGGCACCGTTAGTCCCCAGTTAGTGAACTTTTGCAAATTCAGTCTTTTTTTTTTTTTTTTTTTTTTTTTTTTTTTTTGAAAAATAATTTCGAAAAAATCAAAAAAAAAAAAAAAAAAAAAATTTAAAAATATTTTCAAAAAAAAAATATATATATATATTTTCAAAAAACTTTAAAATTAATTTTTCTAAAAAAAAAAACAACTATCTGAAAAACCCGCTGCAACGCGCGGGCTTCCCTGCTCGTTCTATTAAAAGGTCAATATACTATAACTCTAATTAAGAAAACCTTGCAACTAATTTCCTATGGTATATTCATAGTACAAATATGGTGATATGACATATCTCATATTTGCACAAGATAAACCATACTTTATTGTAATTCGATGGCTCAATAAAACGTTATAGTAACCAGTGGCGGAACCAGGAGCCGAGATCAGGGGTAGCGAAATACGAAAATTTGTTTAGGGGTAGCGAAAATTTGTTTCAGGGGTCGCGAAATCGAGAAAAAATGGCCAAAAATCGCCAAAAATCCCACTACCGGGTAAAAGTTCAGGGGTAGCGAGTAGTTCCGCCCCTGATAGTAACAGAGAGGACTTATACAGCAGAATACTTTACATATAGGAACTACATATCATGCTTACACACACAAATTGAAAAAACGGAAAAGAAGCGTCATGATACACAAGCTGAAAAAAAAAAAAAAAAAAAAAAAACGAATTGTTTACGATCCTAACTCACTTTCGCAGGAATCGCGGTTGCATTTAGCATAGCAACAAGCCTTTGAACCCCTAGGTGATCCCTAGTGGACGAGTGTTGTCTCGTGAGGGTTTATAGTGAATATACCCACAAAATTCACCTAACAAAAACAACTTAAAACCATAAAGCAACAATTGCGAAAGTTGGAGACCAATTGCGAAAAGCAGAGCAATTGCGAAAAGTCAGACCAATTGCGAAAAGTTGGAGACCAATTGCGAAAATTCAGACCAATTTCGAAAGACTGCCAATTGCGAAAGACTGTCAATTGCGAAAGACTTCAATTTCGAAAAATCCTTATCAATTTCGAAATTCAACAATTTCGAAAAGGACATTGAATTGCGAAAAACCCTTTTCTCTCGCAAATCAATTTCGAGAAACCCTATTTTATCTAATTTCTTATACAAGAAATTAGACTTTTCAAGTCGATGAAGTACCATTTTTATCTCAATTCTTATACAAGAAAAGTGATAAAAACCGCTTTTATGGTGAGGATTGAAGTCGCAACCTTTTTGTAGCCTTCTTTTTTGGATAAAAAACAACCAACAATTCGAACAACCCAGCAAACCTCACGTAAACAACAAAAAGCTTACAACTTTTTCCGCAAAACTGACGTTAAACACAAAAAGCTATAAACTTTTTATCTAAAACTCACGTTATTTATGGCAGATGAACAGTAACGAACACAAACACACCACAAATCACGTTGTTCACCTCAAATCACCACGGTTCGCCCCTGGTTAGCTCTTGATACCAATTGTAATGACCAAAAACACGTATTCAGGAGGTCGGGGATGCTCGAAATAAAGGTTAAACATGGTATATTAGATTAAAGAATGGGGGGAGGTGTGTGTGTTTTCTAGAGAGAGAAAGGAGAAACCACACACACCTCCTTATTAAAATGAACATCCACCCTTCCTTGTTGAGACAAGGAAGGTATTTATAGCAACTAGGTGACGCCCTAATGCTTACAATGGGCTTCGGTTGGGCTTTGGCTCATGGGCTTTACATTGGTTACAAGCTTACTTATCTATTCTAGTCCAAAAGCCCAACACTTAGTCTAAACTAGCCCATATACATATAACTAAATGCAATTCCCAAATATAACATAACTTTAAGTCTAACTGGGTCACTCTCCAGCTGTGGTCATCAAAGTCTCGGATTAGTAGATGTGCCTTTTGGATTGCTAAAAAGTTAAGCTGATTAGTAAATGCTTTTATATCTAAAAGTGCTAGTATTTTATTCGTTTATGGTTTTTCTTAAAATAATACAATCTTTACTTGTACGCATAAGATTTGATTGTCATTAGCTAAAAATATTACTAAAACAATTTGGATCTTTTGGGTTGTGTTAATTTTGAAGTTATCAAAGTACTTAGAGATTGAACTCTTTTGAGTTGGGTTTAAGTCATATGATAAATACATACCTTTTTTAAATGTACCATTATGGTTCTTGTGAAAAAAAAAAGAAAAAAGAAAAAAATAAATAAAAAAAGAAAAATAAAGCTACTCATCTTATATTTGAACTTTTGTTCCCTTTTAAGGCAGAATTGCATATATATCCTTCCCAAAGTGAATAATTGCATATATATCCTTTGTACAAGTTTTTTATGCATATAGTACAATGGTTTTTATGCATACTTTGAATATATATGCAATTATGCATTTTTTTGAAAGATATATATGCAAAAACCCCTTGTTTTAACATGTCCAGTTTTTTACCGGCTACCGTTTAAACCAGTTAAAAAAAATCATTTCCTCCTTTTTTTTTTTTTTTTTTTTTTTTGGTTGGTCTTTTTGGACCCACATCATTAACACTTAATGGGTTTAAATCATACAATAGAGACATACTTTTCCAAATATTATGAGATTTGATCGTCATTAGCTTAAAATATTATTAAAATCAATTTGGATCTCTTGGGTTGAGTTAATTTTAAACTTATCAAGTACTTATAGAATTAGATAAATCTCCAAACGGGTAAGGCACATAACATATTTTTAGTTTATACCTCACAAGGTATAAATTTGGTGTGCCTAGAGACAAGGGTCGAAAACGGTTACGGAGATACCTTGTTTATACAACCTACATCTGAGTCAGTCCCGGATGCCTGAATGGAGAAACACTTGCAAATATAGATGATAAATAAATATGGGGGAGTTTATACGGACCGTCCCATAAGAGGGGTTTCGTGAGGCCCTGTGCATTGCGGGTTTGTACGGTGTGCATCGCGGTTTGTACATTTTGAACAAAACCCCCTATTGTCACATCATAGGGGTCTTAATAACATAACCCATAAATATGCATTTATGTAGTGTTGGTCTACAAAAGTCAAACTTGATTTCTTATTTGATTTTAATGGAAAGTCTGACACTGATGAAGTTGTGGCAAAGGCGAAACAAAATGTTCCCACATCATCCATCAGTATCAAAAAGTTGCTAGCCGGGAGAGTTAAGATTGGTCCCCCTGTAAAGTAGAATGAAATAGTTGGGACTCGAACTTGGACAAGCCCGTTTAGGTTGTAACATGTGTCAAATATGGAAACCGGTCGTGCACAAGGTAGATTTGTTGTTTGTGCGACAAAGCCGTCATGAATTGTGGTATAAGCAGCGATTGGGAGCCTTGTGACTGCTGTCCCGGTATCCATCACCACTCCTCCATGTCCCATGTCACTTAGTTTGAAAATGGGTTCAGGTATGCTCACTTGAACCCCTCCCACACCAAGACCCGAGAGCTCCACATAGTAAAATCATCCTTAAAATCTTCTTTAAATTCTAGCATGTTACGACCCACGAACTCACTGTTGACAGATACCCCATTAATGGACCTTGAAAGCTTCATAAGTTCTTCCGATAATCTGTCTAATTCAATCTTAATTGGCTGTAACGCTGAAATCATATATTCCTTGGTTACTTGCTTCATTCCATCATCCAAAACTATAAACTTTGTTCCTAGTTAAAAGTATGACCTCTTCATTAAGTTTTTATCTACGTAGCCAAAAAAAAATAAACTTTTTGTTGTTGTTCATGGATCATTCACCTTCTTCTAAACTAAACATCTTTTCCTCTCTCTATATAAACAACAAACCTCAAGTGCCCATTCATCTCATCATATTAGGTTTCTTTTTCGTTCGATCAGGTCTGCATATTCATTTTCTTTGGTTTCGGTCTGCATCATTTTAGTGTGGGTTAAGTGTGAGTCAATGTATTATATTTATGACCCATTGGTTTGTGTTTTGTTGTCTTTGTGTGTGTATATTCTTGTGGACCATGCCGTTTAATATATGCCGAATGGTGAATGATTGGAAGGCCATGGTTCTATGCTTCTATAGGTATACTGGTTTTGGGGCATGTTTATATGTTTAGCCCCATGTGTTCTAATAGGTCATGTTCTGTATTTTCTGTGTATAATGCCCAATCTTGTGGGGCTCTTGTTGTTCTTAGTCCGGGTTTCAGCTCCGTTACTCAACTTGATTGTGGAGTTGGGATGCCGTTATGTTGTAATAGTTTACTCTTAGTCGTAGTTATAATATATATATATATATATATATATATATATATATCTTCTTGCATTTAAAAAAATAGTATACTAAAAACCATGACGAAGAAAAAAAATTATATCAAGGTTCTATAAACCCAACAAAATCCGATCTTCGATCAGATTAAACTGAAAGTGCTCCATAAGATTCTAAAGAATTATGCTTGTTAGTTGTTTGGTTATTTCAAGATATGGCGATTTAAGACCCATAGATTAAAAATCTATTTATAGGGCGGGTCTAGTGGGTCAAAATATTTTTTACCTGAAATAAAGAATTTTTTTTTTTTTTTTGGTAAAAACAGCTGGGTCAACCCGACCCAAGACCCATTTGACCCGGACCCATGTTTTGAAAAACTCGTTTAGGCCCCACCCGGCCCACATATTGCGTATGGGCTGGGATTGAACAAGGAAAATATATATGGTCTCTCTTCAATATACGTATTGTATGATAGCCATGGTTGTGTTTGATGTTGTTGAGGAGATACTCCTAAGATTGCCTGCGAAAGATCTTCTCCGATGCAAAACCGTTTGTAAGTTATGGTATTCTTTGATTTCAAGTCCCTCTTTTGTTAAAACTCATGAAAAATTTATTTGCAACAATGAGGACAATAGAACAACGATCGCTATGAGATCATATCGGTATCATTCTTGTTCTTGGAGTATCGAAGGTTCTTCCAATGGCCTTGTATGCTTATATTCATGTTATAATCAAATTATTGTAACCAATCCTTTGACTAGAGAGTTAAGAAAAATTCCAAAGCCACCAAGACATCCTAAAGATGTCTTGCGCAAGCAATGTTTGGGATTTGGTTATGATTCATCCACAGATGATTACAAACTTGTTATTGCGATCAACCAAAATAGTAGGGATCATAGGGCACTAATTCAAATCTTATCTTTGAAATCAAATATTTGGAAACTTTTTGGACATGTCGATTATAGGTTACATAATAGTGACCCTGCAGGCATCTTATTCAATGGGGCACTTCACTGGTTTTGTTATAATGCTGACGATATCGCCAGGGAGAAAGTATTAGTTGTATCTTTCGATTTAGCTAAAGAGGAATTTATAGAAATTCCCCAACCTGATGACACGAGATACGTTTGGAATTATGGTAACTCAATGGGGATTATAGAAGACCGGCTATGCATATTTCACACTGGCAATAATGGTCGCCCCTATGACATATGGGTTATTAAAAACTACAATGTCAAACCGTCTTGGGAACTATTGCCAGATGATTATGTGATTAAGGATAATCTTGTACACTATATGAATATGATTACGGATTGTGATCATAGGAAAAATCCGACTTTGATTACGGATTGTGATCATAGGAAAAATCCGACTTTCTTTTGTGATGATAATATACATCCGTCTAGGGATGGGAAATACATTTGGTCTCCTATCTTTGTGCAAACCCTTGTATCTCCTTATTCTAATAACGGGAAATCAAGCCACACAAAGAATAAGAACAGGGGTGTTAAGGTGGGTTCTGACTGCTTTTTCACCGTCTTTTCTAAAAATATACTATATTTTCATTAACGAAATCTTCTATATGTTTTACTCGTACTAGAATTTGTTAATAAACTCCGCCTGTTTAATTCTAGGAAAACTTCACTGCAGTGAAAAAGAGAGATCGATGAAATCCTTCTGGAACAAGTGGTGGGTGGAAAGAAGAAGAGAAAGAGGAATACGAACAAGTCAAATACGGAGTAATTAATATTTGAATAAGAAGAGTGTCGTGTTTGATAGTATGATCAATTTGTGATTGCCGTACTTGATAATATATTAATGGATGATTTAGTATTGATCATGTAATGACTACAAATCCATGTGTTCAGTTCTTTATACTTCTAAAAAATTGATGATAGCAGGCTTGGTCTAAAGCTCTGAATATGTTTCTTGAGATTCATATGTATAGTCATAAAATGAATCGAGTCTGCATACCAAAATGGCAAACACGTTCAGAATCATCAACAAGCTCCTCAACACTCGTAAGATCAGTTTGTCAACCTGTAGTCAGGTCATGAAGTGTGACCACATGTAATTAACACTTTCACATTGGCGCCCGACTTATATAAACTCTAGCCTCCGCTGATCATTTACCATTTTTTCTTTTGTTTCAATCCGCATTCAAGATTGAGCTTGTTCAGTGACTCAACGCAAATAAAAATTCGTGACGTACGAGTTTTTGAAAAAAAAAATTGCTATGTAAGTTAAAATGATCAATTTATGAAACTTTCTGATACAAATGATCTTCACGAATAATACTTTTGATACCACCACGCACAATTAGACATATCCTTTACGTCTTTAGTCATCAACTTTGGTTTTGATCCATTTTTCGAACACTGAAAGTAAGAAAATATTAACAGTATAGCTTTTCGTATTGCATAAAAAGATTAAAAAACAAATAAATAACGAGTTACAATATTAAAGAGTCTTCCAAACAATGTTTACATCAAAACCCGATAAAGCAATGGCTCTAGCAACACTTGATCTTCATCGGATATTAGCTCTTGTGACGACGAGGAGAAGAATGATCTGAAACCACGATAATTGATGAAGTTGCGGGGTGAACCTTTTTGAACAAAGTTGGGAAGCAACCTTTCTAAATTGTCGAAGAACATGATCATCGTCGTGGAACGCGCTATCGTTTGTTGCACCACGACCTTTTAATGTTGTGTTCTTCATTTTTGTATGTGCATATGGGTTTTAGTTAATTTTCATCTTTCTCATTTTAATTATCCTTCTCATTTGATCTCAAGTCGGCGAATGAGTTGCCAAATGAGTAAAAGATAGTTTTTTTTAGAATAGTAATTTCTTGATTAATTTTAAAAATGGGTTAGTCTCGTTAGCCCGGTTAACATGCAATTTTCATATAAATGTCTCATAGAAAAACTAGTAGAAGTGCGTTTTGAACTAAATTAAACTGCTAAAAAGTTTGGTCGATTAGGAGGGCCAAGCACTCTCTAGCCTCATACTAGCTCCCGAGTCACTCTCGTGGCCATCAAAGTCTCATATTAGCATAAGTGCGTTTTGGACTAAATTAAATTGCTAAAAAGTTAAGCTGATTAGTAAATGCTTTTATTAGTTTTATATCTAAAAGTGCTAGTATTTTATTCGTTTGTGGTTTTTCTTCCAACAATACAATCTTTTAGCCTAAAATATTACTAAAATCAATTTTGATCTCTTGGGTTGAGTAATTTATCAAAGCACTTAGAGGAACTCTTTTGAGTTGGGTTTAAGTCATACGATAAATACATACTTTTTTAAATGTACCATTATGGTTCTTGAAAAAAAAAAAAAAAAAGCAGCTCGTCTTTTATCTAAACTTTTTGTTTTGTTTTAACATGTCCGGTTTTCTACCGGCTACAGGTTAAACCCGTTAAAAAAAATACAAAAAAAAAAACAAAAAAAAAACTCTCTTTTTTTTGGGCCCACATCATTAAAACTTAGATCTAAGATCATTTGAGGACAAAACATTTCTTAGATACAAAGGGACCAATCCCAACCTTCCATTCATTTTGATCTAAAGGCTGAGATTAAATTCATTATTTTCACTACGGGGGTAATTTTGGAATGTATAAATATAATTTTTTACATCAATCTGAATCATTTTTTCTCACACACAGAGTGTGTTTTTTCTCTCTCAATTAACATCTCACCCAGTCATCCACAAAACATAAATTCTTTTAATCTCGTTCTTCAATTCATTAACACCAGCTTCATATTAATCTCGTTCTTTTCACCGGATCAGGTTTTTATCCCTTTTTTTGGGTGATTGATCTTAATAACTTATTAGTTATCATCAATTGAGTTATTGTGCTAAATTATAAGCTAACTTATTCATATTATTTGACAAATCATCAGGTGTTATGGATTCGATTCAAGCAAGTGAGCAAAGTTGTGTTTGGCAAAATTATGTTTCGTGTGATATTGTTGCTTATGAGTAGGAGAGTGATGAAACACAAGCTGTTAAGAGTAATCTCATTCTTCTAAGTTATTTTTCTACTATAGATCACGAGTTAGTGTGAATAAGCTGTATAATTAGGCATTTTTATGTTCTGAATAACTTATCATTTAGCATTTGATTGAATTAAGTTATGTTCTGAATAAGTTATGCTAATAATGACCCGAAAAATTAAGTTGTTGATATAAGCTGTTAAGAGTAAGCTCATTCTAATAAGTTATTTTTCTACTATAGATCATAAGTTAATGTGAATAAGCTGTATAATTAGGCATTTTTATGGTTCGAATAACTTATCAATTAACTTATCATTAACTTATGTTCTGAATAAATTATGCTAATAATGACATGAAAAATTAAGTTGCTGAGATAAGCTGAACTGGTTTTAACTTATGAGTTAGTAATAAGCACTTTTTAGTTAATATGAAATATATCACATGTGATTTTAGCTTTGGACAATAAGTTTCTAATTGAGGTTATTTTGTGATATTGCATTTTTCATGGAGATGAGGTAGTCATGGAGATGAGATCGTAAGCTGGTGTCGTCATAAGGATGGTGAGTTTCGTAAAGTGTTCAGGTAGTGAGATAGTTGGCTACGTGAAAAATTATGCTAATAATGACCATAGAATATGCAAAACCGTTATTTTGTATGACTAGAAAACGGCATTAATCTATTATATATCAAACTAACTTCTTTATTTAAGGCGCTTATAAGCTTATTGTATTATCAAAGTACAACGAACTTATCCACTCACCGGAAAGTGCTTAATAGCTTAATGACTTGAAAGAGGCTTTGTTCTTAATGTTAAGCAAAACTACACTATAAAACTAGGAACTGTGCATAAAAATGTGGTTAGTTACTTAGCGTAGTTTTCTTATTGTATCTTGATTTTCACAATGTCATAAATCATGTAATTGTTGCACACTTTATTGTATATTTGTCATTATTGCAATGCATAGGGTGTTATTTGACAAATGTTTGCTGAATAATTCCTAGCAATTGCTTACCGTGTCTTGCTAATACAGTTCCACCTAAACTTTCCACATAAACTTTCCTTTAAGCTAAAAGATGGAAATCCTAGTGCCATTATCTGTGAGTATTTCGCTTTTCAATTTATTGTGTCTTTAGGCATGCGTCATTGTTCGATTGTTATAACTTAACACTATTTCTGATACCCTCTTAGGGTCTTCAAAAACCGTCTAGAAAGGCCGATAGCTGGTTCACAAGTACCTTTCTGCCCAGCAGAGAAAAAAGTGCTTGATTCCTGGTCACATGTTGAACCAAGTATTTTCAAAGTACGAGGGAAGACTTATTTTAGGTAACTAAATTACAATTGGTATATTCTACACGCTAATTCTCAAATGCTTTGTCTCAAACTATTAGACTTTTTTTTGGGGTCACATTGGATTTACAGGGATAAAAAGAAAGATCATGCGCCTAGTTATGCAGCATATTACCCATTTAGAGTTGATGTGTTTTTATCTCCGGGGAAAATTGATCACATTGCTCGGTTTGTAAAACTCCCTGCTGTTGGTCCTTCTTCTGGAGAACTTACACCAATTCTTGTTGTAAATATTCAGGTACTTCGTATCATTCATCTTTTCGTTCTCCATGACAGTTAACATTTTCAATAAATGTGGTCATTTATTGATCACATTTCGTTGAAGTGGTCCTTTTGCTTTTATCTTAAGTTGGAAATTTCGTCCCATTCACATTTAAATGGGTCGATTTGCACAAAAAAATTACTGTACATATCAATTTATGTCAACTTATTTGTCTAGCTGGTTTGAAACAGAGGATCCTTGATGACGAAATAGAAAAAGTCAAAGGTTTCCCTTTAGATACACTGGTACCTTTTCGAGAAAGGTTGAAGATATTGGGTCGTGTTGTAAATGTAGATGAGCTTCAACTAAATGCACCAGATAGCTCCTTCAGTTGATCATCTTTCGTCTCAGACATTGGGATACTGTGATACGTTCCATGTTGAAAAGTTTCTAGAAGAGCATGGAACTGCAGGCCAGGGTGGCAAGAAGTTGGTCAAGACATTGATGTACTTTGAAGGGTGTCCAAAGCCACTTGGTTGCACTGTAAGTCATTGCCATTCAATAACAATGGAAAAACAAAATAATCTATTTTTCTAACAATTAGTAAATTTGATTTTGTTAGATATTGCTGAGAGGTGCGAATGGTGACGAACTGAAGAAAGTGAAGCATGTGATTCAGTATGGAGTGTTTGCTGCCTATCATTGTACATTGTTCATTTTCCAGATTGCAGGTGGGGTTCAGACCGTAAAGAGCATCAGTAATAAATAAATACAAGTCACACAATGAAAACATGTGTTTGCTATAGCTCTTTGGTTACTACGACAAATTGCAGTGTCAAAAATTGTGTATCGTACAGCTCGAGTAGTATACCTTAAACATTCCTTCAACTGGGTATGTTTTATTATGATCTCCTAAGGTATTCGCTGGCATTTGCTTAATTTTGTCACCTTGCTTCTTAGTTCATCCCATGATGACATTATTACTACCTGTTATGCTTAAGCATGTATTGTATTGATAAACTGTTTTAATACCACTGCTACTCCTGACTCAACATTATCTTCTAAACGTACTAGCTCGCGTCTAAGCGAAATCCCCCGACCTTACTATGGACCTAATCCCCAATCCCCGACCACTCCTGTTGCTCCTCCACACAACAACAATGTTACAACTAGTACTAGTGCTAAAAGACGCACTAGTTCGCGTTTAAGCGAAATCCCCCGACCATACTACGGACCCACTCCCGAATCCCCGAAAACTCCTTCTCCTACCAACACTACCACAGTTGAGACTATTAGCAGCACTGAAACATCAAATACTACTGCTAGTGCTGACTCAACAATAACAAACCAACAACGACAGTCGAGGAGTGTTAGAAGTATTAGTGCTAGAATGATTGTGTTTTTGTTATATGTTGATGTATAACTTTAATTTTCTTTTGTAGCTTGACGACTATGTTCTATGCAAGATCTATAATAAGCATAGACGTGGAAAAGAGATAAAAGAGGAAGATGATAGTGATGAGAACCTTGATGATGGTCTAAACAGAAATCTAACAGCTAAGCCTCTGGTCGAACATGGAGTAATGGAAGCCCATCAACAGGCTCCAAACACAAATCCCGCTAAGTTTCATGTTGAGAACAACGTGGACGTGCAACATTCTAGCCAAAGCTCAGATCACACTATTAATCAGGTTGAACACAACTTGCAAAATATGTATCCTAATCAGCACATGAACCCTAGTGTTGAAATTGGAGAAAAAGGAGTGCAAATGCAATTTGTGGTTCCTGATCAACGGGCTAGCTATCATCTAGATGCACATCCCACTAATTTTCAGGGTGCGAATAATATGCCCGTCCAACACTGGAATCATGCTAGTCATCAGGTTGAAACCAATTTGACAACAATGCATACTAATCAGCACATGATCAATCCTGGTGTTGAGAATAGAGTTAAAGAAGTGAATAGGCATATTATGGTTCCTGATCAACATATGCGTGTGGTCTCAAATCAAGTCCAATATTCTAACCAAAATGCAAATCGTGCTACTCATCATGTGGTAAACAATTTTCCAACTATGGATTCTCATCAACACATGAATCCTAATGTTGGAAATGGAACAGAGAAAGATCAAAGGCAAGTTAGGGTCCCTGATCAACAACGTCGTTTGATCACTCATCTAGACAGAAATCCCGTTATTTTCAACCATGTGGCCAATTACAACAGCATCGTTTATAATCAAACCGAAGAGCTGGTTTAGGATATTGGAAAGCCACAGGTCCTGATAAAGTTATCAGACACAAAGGGATGAAGATTGGTGGGAAGAAGTCATTGGTTTATTATGAAGGGCATTCGCCAGACGGGACTAAAACAAATTGGATGATGCATGAATACGTGGTCGAGGGCTATGAAAGAGAAAGGGCTGGTAATAAAGACATGATGGTATTGAAATATTCTTGTTTTTTTATTTTTTGGGTACTGATGTATAAGTGTTTGTTGACAATGGTTGTTCTTGTTTGGTTTAATAAAGTACTCTTTTGGTGAATTGTCCATTTTTTTGTGTGTATTTTTCTTGTGCCAGAATTCTGAATGTCATCTTTATGTACCTGTTTCTGGTCTAATTGCTGAGATGTGCAGTAGGTTTTTTATTTGATTGTGTTTGAGCTTAATCTCTGACAACAACTCATGGTTGTGGACTGTTTAGTCATATAACTTGAGTTGGAACTTATGATTAGATGTGTGATACAGGCATGAAAAAGTTCATGATCAAGGACTAGTTTGTGTGATGTTACTTTTATTATTATTTGTTTGCAAACTGAGTAGGAGGTTGGTTGTTTCATTTGAGAAACTGGGTGTCACTTATTGTTACTCTTGGTATTTTTTGCATTGTAAAGGAAAGTTGTTAATTTGGATCAGTATTTGTATCATTAGTATTTTTGTTTATGAGGATATTTTTCGGCTTGAACTTGCATTGTTTGTGTTCAATATTCTCATTTTAATCTCAAAATTTTCTTTTCACCTGATAGTATCACTCCTTGTTTGTAGGTATCACAGGTGATACCTAATAAGTTATTTTGTATCACAGGTGATACCTAATAATTTATTTTGTATCACAGGTGATACCTCATAATGTAAGTAGGTAACTACAGTTTACGCAAACTCTTTGTGCTGGTCACTAAGCCCAAATTATTTTTCTTTATTGGGCTAGTGTAACAACAAGTATTTAGCCAAAAAAATAAGCTTAAAAGTCTGTAACAATCTATTTTCAACAAGCAGCAGTACTAATCATGTAAGTGGCATCACTAACGAAGATAACCAGCAGTACTAAGCTCCATTGAACAGCATTAAAACCAACTAGCAGTACTAACCAATGTGTGATTTTGTATGTATCACATGTGATACCTATTAAGTTATTTTGTATCACAGGTGATACCTAATAATTTATTTTGTATCACAGGTGATACCTCATAATGTAAGTAGGTAACTACAGTCTACGCAAACTCTTTGTGCTGGTCACTAAGCCCGAATTATTTTTCTTTATTGGGCTAGTGTAACAAGTATTTATCAAAAAAACTAAGCTTAAAAGTCTGTAACAATCTATTTTCAACAATCAGCAGTACTAATCATGTAAGTGGCATCACTAACGAAGATAACCAGCAGTACTTAGCTCCATTGAACAACATTAAAACCAACTAGCAGTACTAACCAATGTATGATTTTGTATGTATCACCTGTGATACAAAATAACATATTAGGTAAAACATTGGTGGATAGGTTGGCCAGTACCTGTATTCCATTATCGTATTACTCTAGTTGGCAATAGAAGCGAATCTTATGTCATCTTCACTCAGAATTGTAAAACATACCCAGTTGTTAAGACGTGGACACTCAGCTCGATTCCTGAAGGGAGCTTTGTCCTAGCTTGAGATGATTGCCTGAAAGACTCATTTATCTCCTTGGATAGCTCTATGTCCTAAAACAGAAATTATAGAAGAGTTCAGAACTATTGATCATATGCCTAAAGTAATTCTTAATAACAATGAAATAAAGAAAAATTGTAGAGGCAAAAAAGATATAGATACATACCTTAAACATTCCTTCAAGTTTGAAAACGGACACTGTCCATCACATTCCTTAAACATATGCTCTAATAATCAAATGTTGATGCAACCACATATGCTCTAATAATCAAACGGACACTGTCCAACCACATATGGATAATAAAGATCTTTAAAGTCCTCCAGAGGTTGTGAAATCAGTGCAAATATCCGTTTGACTGCCAATTGATCTCCACTGATCATACCACTTGTCAATATCTGCAAAAGTATCTATTGTTTTACCTCATGTTCGCCTCTTATCACATAATGAAATAGAAAAATGTTTGTGATGTGAACCTTAGAAGCCAGCAGTAGACCTGCTTCGAAGAGAACAGGTCCAGATGATGTATCCAATGCTGTACGAATAACAGAAACAAGCTGGGCCTGAAATTTTGAATTTATGTGGCATTATTAAGCAGTACCAAGATTAATAAACCTTGCACAACATAAAAAGCAGATATATTGGCTAAAGTAAATTGTTAACTTGATTGATTAAAAAATTTTACTTTATCCAGCACAATACCTGGTTCTGCTCTAATAATAGGTGTCCAGGAAGCTCAGGATCTGGGACCTTACCGAGCTGCAAATCATATAAAACAGAATTACATAGTTAAGCACTTACTTGGGAATATATATGCAATACTTGTAACTCTTACTAATGTGGGGATAACATAGAACATTAATCATAATAGTGGCAACACACACTAAAACATAAGTTATAGATATCTTCTTAAAGTATTCTTTATTATCATGTGCTTTAGTTCTTACTCAAGTATCATGTTCATTTGCACACAGAAGGTACTTTCAACATCTAATTGATGCAGCATATACACAATAGAGAGCTGCATTACCACCTCAAGAAAACGTGAACAGAAAGTTACTGGCAGGGCTTCCACTATGGAATACAAACTACTTTATTTCAGGAGAGCTCAATGCTGCCGCAAAACCATTCAACTGCATCTTTTAGCTCTCTCACTTAGTCACTTGCAAGATTTAGGAGCTCATCCTATTTTCTAAGATGATAGAACTAGGGGATAGTATGGATCAAAAGAGTCCTACACTACTACTTAACAATCTCTATCCAACAAAAATTTAAACTAAGTAATCAGTGGCAGTATACACGCCATCATAAAAGCAAGTGATAGACTTTTAGGAAAGCAGGGAATAGATAAAACACAATCCAAATATACGTTCAAAAGCCAATTTATATACATGGGTGTTATGTAGTCAGTGAATACTGAATAGTGATATTATACAAAAAGGATTCCTCAATCTGATAGATTACTGGCGATATTATCACAGCTAATACCACATACTAGATACACATCTGTTAAGAGGTTCACGTCCACTTTGAGATTGAGATCTGTAAATCTCAGTTGATGTGATGGATGACTGGAGCATACTTGCGGAACTTGAAATCACTCATATTATAGTAGTGCAATCTTTTTTAATCGCCCCAGGCTATTATCAAAAGCGAGCTCGGTCTTACTAAAATACAAATCACACTATCTGTATTTTCTGTTCTAACCATGACTTGTTGACAAAGAACTATCCACTAAGTTGGCAGACATTGCTCACACAATATAATCTCTGCGTTATGCATTTGCATATTTGCGTTCATTACCTAAATTACATTTATAGAGGGCGTGGAAGATACATATTATTCTCTTTTTCCTTTTCGTTAATTTATCCATTGATTGCAAGGTGATGCTACAAGTAGACTTATTGAGGGAGAAAATAGGATTGTTACTTACTTCAAGGTGTAAGCACCGCCTGCTTTGACTTTGCCACAATCCTAGCAACCCTAAATCCCAACAACCTTTGTCTTCACCGCATACTGTGTTTTCAAGTAAATAAATTTAATAACAGATGGCCAGAAGCAAATACATTAGGAAACTAATCGAGAAATTATACCTTGCCGCAGAATTCACAGAAGTACTGACTTCCATAACGGGTACCTAGCAAACTAGCACCATAACGGGTACCTAGCAAGAGTCAAAAGCATTGGAACATTGTAAGAAACTTGTAACATTAGCAAACATGATACTCTCATAGTTTTGAGCTACTATATAATAAAACGCTATCCTACACCCAATGTTTATGTGATGCGACTGTGGACATATATCAGCATAATAATACAGTAGCATTTATATTACTAGCCTATATCGACAATCAGCAAAACACAACGATAACGAAAAAGAGAAAGGAAAGACGACGCTTACCGTACTTTCCAACTATACCAGCCTTCTTCGTCCTCTTTTTCTGCAATTCACATTTTAAGAGGTAACCATTAAACCATAAGCATAAAAGAATGTTTTTTTTAGCTTATAGTTTATGTGGTTTTCGGCTTATGTGACATGTGATATCACAAGTGATATCATGATATCACATGTGATATCATGATATCACATGTGATATGACATGATATCACAGGTGATATGACAGGTGATATCACAGGTGATATGTGATATCACATGTGATATGTGATATATCACATGTGATATGTGATATCACAGGTGATATGTGATATATCACATTTTATTGCATCTCACATTGATGATCAGAAACTGCTTATTATAACTCAAAATAAGCAAACTCCTAAATAACCTTTGTAAGTAAACAAACCAGGTCAACTTGCGCCAACGAAAACATAAATACCTATTTAAACAAGCGAATATAAATCATGCTAGCATCAAATATCCAACAATCTACCTACAATCGCTTTTAAGAAGAAGAGTCACAAAACTGATTCTGCTTAAGCAAATAAGCAATCATCTACCTAGAATCACTATTTAATTCCATAATTCTCAAATAAGAATACCTGCTTATTCTACTATTTTACCTCAAATAAGCAATCTAACAACTTCCTAAAAAGCCTTTGTGCATAAACAAGCCCTAATTCAGGTCAACTCGGCCAAAATCACTACGAAAACACCAATACCTATTCAAATCACACAATCCACATCATCCTAACAATACATAACATCACAATTTCAAAAATTAGGGTTTCAATAAAACTAATCAATTTTGACACAAATAATCAACATATAAATAGATGATCAATCTATTGATAACGGTAAAACTGTAAATTGACCGACAATTGAACATAATTACATAAATAGATCAGCTTGTAAGGTTTGTTAGATTGTAACTAACTCTGTTATTTGGTTAAATTTGATGATGATGATGACGTCAGGCGAGGTTTTGTATCAGAGAGTAGTGTGTGTTTTGTGTGCGCGTGTTTGTGGTGAAGTGTGAGTAGCGTGTTTTTTTTTTTTTTTCTTCTTTATTTATTTATTTATTTATTTATTTATTTATTTATTATTTTTTTAAAGTTTACAAAATTGCCCCTGAGTGTATTTTTTTAGTTGATCTCAGCCATTGATTAAATTTAAATCAATGGGTGGGATTTGTCCCTTGGTATGTGAGAGTTTTATTGTATGTAGAATAACTGCATAATCATAATTATCACTATCACATAAATTAAATTAACGAGTGATGGAAAATGATATGAAGACATTTGAAGCATACACTAATTGAGGCAATGCCCATCGGTCACATCATACCAATAATACTTCCATTGGCATTGGTCCGCATAGCTCGACATTAGTAATTAAATCATCTCCAATGTAGTTTCTTAGCGCATGTTCATGATAATATAAAGCTTACATGCAGTTTATGTACAGAAACTTCCATTGTAGCATCAAGTTTATAGTATAAAAGAGAGAAATTAAAGTGGGTCAATCAAATTTATTAACTAGTGATATAAGGTTAAATTGGTTAGTTGAGATATTTATGCAATGAGGGAAGTTCAATACGAAACAAAAAAAACCAAAGAACAAACTGTTCCATCTCAACCATCCATCTATTTTAAATCTAAAGGTCTAGATTAATCCTCATTTTAATATAATCTATATCTAATTATTGAAGGGCACTTTTGTAACATCACTCAAAACTAAACACATCAGTTACACCTCCTCATTTCATTTCAATTCTTCATTTCACACACACTCTCATTCACACACTAAAAACACACACTAACACCGCCGTCATCCACCATGTCATCCCGGCAACTCATCGCCACCCTCCTCCGCTCCTCCTTCCATCGCTCCACCCCTAGATCCCCCATCCCACACATCTCACGCACCACACGCGCCACTCAAACCCTCTCGCCCTTCACCTCACGCGCCACCACATTCTCAACCTCCGCCGGCGCGTCAAGCGTGTCGGCTCCCACTCCTTCATCCATAGCTCCTCCGGTGTCCAAATCACACGACGGCAATATCACAGACGAGTGCACGCGCGGGACTTGTTTAGGGATGAGCTCCAGGATAGATGGGTAAGAAGATTGGAGAGTGGAAGCTTCTAGAGAAGTGAGCTTGGCAGAGAAGCCGTGGAAAACAGTGTCGTAAGTGTGGATGATTTTGGATGATGACGTGGCAAGGGAGTGGTACCAGTGAGTGTGAGTTGGGAAGATTGACGGTTTGGCATCTTGTTGGACACGCACATTGTATGTTTTTTCTTCTTCTACTACTTGTGCAGTAGCTAAAGATGAAGAAGAAACTAGTATTACTATTAGAAATAACAAATAAATAGTGATGGTGGTCATTTGATTTGATGAGAGTCAAGTTCAATTCATTTTGAAATTGGGGGAAGTGAAATAGTGGCGGTACAAGTGAAGTGAGTGAGCTGTTGGATGATTATTTATGTGATACATGTGGAGAAAAGATTTTCTTTGTGGACAAAAGATGGTGGCTGTATACCATGTGATTCATTAGTCAATCCCATGAGATTCATAATTAATCACATGGATTCAAATGAATCCCATGGAATTCATAATGAATCACATGGGATTCACATGTGATTCATGCTGAATCCCATGTGATTCATTATGAATCCCATGTGATTCATTAGTCAATCTCATGGGTGTCATATGAATCCCATGGGATTGACTAATGATTCACATGTGATTCATGCTGAATCCCATGTGATTCATGCTACATCCCATGTGATTGATTATGAATCCCATGGGATTCATAATGAATCAAATGGGATTCACATGTGATTCATGCTGAATCCCATGTGATTCATAATCTACAAAACGCTCACGCCCTTCAAGGAGAATCCCAAAGGTAGCCATAGACGTGTGAGGTGTAAATCATCTTTATTCTGAAACATCTCAAGGTATTTGCATCATCTTTATCTTTATCTTCTGGTAAATCATCTAAAACATCTTGTGTAACTACATTATTGATGAATCCGACGGTTTTATTGATGAATCCGACGGTTTTATTGATGATTCCGGAGGTGGGTGGTGGCGTGACGGTGGTGGTGGCTGTGGTGCTTCGAACAAGGGTCAAATGGACTTCGTGGGTCTTCAAACTTTCCAGATATGATTAGGGGGGCCTGATCTATGTTTTGGGGTGAGTTGGTTGTTGGCCGAAAAATATTCCGGCAAGACGGCGGTTTCAAGGTGATTCAGGCGGTGGTTAGGTGATTCCGGTGAGTGGTTAAGAGACAGAAAATAGATATAGGTTTTTTTATGAGAGAGAAAGTGATGTATTAAATGAGACGGGTAAAATTACTAATGTGCCATTGTTTGTAATTTTTGGCTTCCATCTCAGCCATTGGATTGAAGGTGAATGGATGGATGAGATCTTCCTATTTGTTCTTTAGATACCACAATAATGTGAGGGATCTCACCTCTTTATGAAATATATATAGACGCTACGGGAAAATTGTATTTTAGTGACAAAAAAGAATTTGTCATTAAAAGTCGAGAAATAACGTAAAATGTACATAAATGCCAACAAAAGTTAAAAAAAGATGTTACTAGATTTTTTAGATGTTTTACCTACACTTAATAAATGTAGGTAAAAGTGAAGCGGGTAAAAATTTAATTATAATGACACACACAAAAAAAAAAAAAAAAAAAAACAAAAAAAAAAGGATGAAATTTTATCTTTTATGACACATATTTTTCATAAAATGTATAATTAAAATTCAAAATTTTGGCACTTTGCACGCACTTTTTATAATACGTCACTAAAAAGTTAGAGTACAGGAAGTACTTTTTTGTATCATTATAACCACCATCACTAAAAGTCTATTTTCTTGTAGTAGTATTGTATATGTATACTATATATAAATAAAAAGCACATTTGATTAAAACTTAAAAACTCAAAAATTAAGTAATGTTATTAGACTAAAATATACTTACTTATAAAAAAATACAATATATTAAATATTAATACTTAATTAAAATTCAAATCATTAATTACTCTCACTTACTTACTCCATAACCCTATATACATAAAAAAAAAAAAAAAAAAAAAAAAAAAAAAAAAAAAAAAAGACTTACTTTTTTACTCTTAATTACTCAAACAACCATATATATACATAAGAAGAAAATGTACAAAAGTAACTCTTAATTACTCAACAACTATCTATACATAAGAAGAAAACGTACAAAAGTAAACAAACTTAAAAAGTTAATAACTTGCATATATTTCAAGTAACGGTTGTTTGTTATTCAAACTTTATTTTGTATATTGAATAACAACAACTAGCATACCCGAAGCATAAACCACCTCTTAACACATATGTTTCATTTAGACTTTATTGGTATATAAGCTAAGAACTTTTTACAACTTTAACCTGTGTAGGATGTATGGTTTTTATCATTAAAAATAAGCAAAGTACCTAAATGTAGTTTCTTAGCGCATGTTCATGATAATATAAAGCTTACATGGAGTTTATGTACATAAACTTCCATTGTAGCATCAAGTTTATAGTATAAAAGAGAGAAATTAAAGTGGGTCAAACAAATTTATTAACTAATGATATAAGCTTAAATTGGTTAGTTGAGATATTTATGAAGGATTTTTCTATAGCCACTACGGAAAAATTGTATTTTAGTGACAAAAAAGAATTTGTCATTAAAAGTCGGAAAAATAACCTAAAATGTATAGAAATGTCAACAAAAGTTAAAAGAAGATGTCACTAGATTTTTTAGGTGTTTTTCCTTCATTTAGAAAAGTGAAGTAGGTACGTAGTAAAAAAGTCTAATTATAATAACAAAAAAAAAAAGATAAACTTTTGCCTTTTGTGACACATATTTTTCATAAAACGTATAATTAAAGTTCAAAATTTTGGCATTTTGCCCACATTTTTTATAATACGTCACTAAAAAGTTAGATTAATGAAGTACTTTTTTGTATCATTATAACTACAATCATTAAAAGTATATTTTCTTGTAGTAGTATTGTATATATATACTACATATAAAGAGAAAACACATTTAATTAAAACTTAAAAACTCAAAAGTTAAGTAATGTTACTATACTAAAATACTATTACTTATAAAATAAAATGCAATATATTAAATATTAATACTTAATTACAATTTAAATCACTAAATTGTTTACTCTCACTTATTTACTTCATAACCATATATACATAAAAAAAAAAAATCTACAAAGATAGACTAAGTTTTGTTTTACTCTCAATTACTCAACAACTGTATATACATAAGAAGAAAATGTACAAAAATAGACAAACTTAAAAAGTTAAGAACTTGTATATATTTCAAGTACACTATTGGTTTGTTATTCAAACTTTATTTTGTATATTGAATAACAACTATAGCATACCTGAAGTATAAACCACCTCTTAACAAATACGTTACATTTACGCTTTATTGGTACATAAGCTAAGAACCTTTTACATCTTTGACTTATGTGGGATGTATGGTTTTTATCATTAAAAATAAGCAAGGTACCTAAATGTGAAAAATGCACTTCTAGTATTCTTAATTGATACCAACCGTGTTTATTACACATCGTTTATCTATGAATGTATTCATAGATCATCCTATGTGGAGTACAATTCATATGCTTGGTTTGATGTGGGTTCACTCTAATTTTTTTTTGTCCTTCTATGTTTAGTTGTGTTTGTGGGGAAACTCGACTTAGATGTAACACCGTACATCTTTTGTTTCTTGAACATGCCATTAAGTTTAGTTCCGTTGGTATTGTAAAGTATTTTTCATCTAAACTTGATCCGAGTAACTCACTCTGTTATTTTAAGTGAATTGTATGTTATCGTTTACGAAAATAATTTGTTTGCCCTTATGACCTTTATAATGGTGTTCATCGGTTCGGTTATCAGTTAATTTCGGTCGATTGCGGCAAATTTGGCTCAATTACAAATTCAGTTTATTTGGTTTGTTATTCAAACAATCACAACTACCCTCACCCACACCACACCCTCCCTACACCACCACCATGTCACACCTCCTCCGTCCCCTAATCCTTTCACCATCATCATCATCATCATCTGCCACGTGGCACCTCCGCCGATATCTAAATAGGACTCTCACCATACAACCTTCACTTCATCTTAGAAACCTCCACGTGTCCAGATAACGTGGTCTCCGTCCAGCGGATGCTCCAGCACCGGAGCGAAACTGAGAGCAAACTGAGAGCGAAGCGGATGCTCTAGAATTGTTGGTCTCCATCAGATAACATCCATTGGATCCACAGACATAACTGATACATGGGAGCCCCTAGAGGAAGGCTTACTTCCGTAAGACCAGTTTTTTTGAGTTCATATTTTGTGAAGAATCTGATCTTATTTTACGTTATATGACGTTTTCTCTTTACTTGATTTTGCTGGTGCTACAGTCTTGAAGCGACAAGGCATGTCTCATTGATCACTATAACCCTCTCTAAGAAGGAGCTCGATACATCATCTACTGGGTGAGTTACTACTTACTACTTTGGCTGCACACCTTTAATATATCACATTTGTATATTAATTGAAATGAATCAAGTCGTAGTGGCCATCAGATTTACTTGGCGGTGAAACTGTACTGTGCTCGTTGGGGTTAGTTAGTATGAAATAATATTTTGATATGGACCCTTGTGATGCTCTTAAAACCTAGTGTAAATTTCTGTTACAATGAGTAGTATTTGATACATTTTTGCTAACTATAAAGCGATAATTACTTGTTAGTGGAGACGATCAGTTATTGTTTTAGGAAACCATAAAAAACAACATATTGCTAAAATGAGCGATTTTGAATAATTTGGGTAAATCTTTTATCCTTACTTTTTCTTTCAAATCTACTCGCTTACAATGTGTAATGTTTTCCTTGCAACTTTCACGCTTGATGATATTTAGCAACGAAAAAGACAGGTTTGTTTGTTTAAAAGGTCAACATTTCAGCTGCTAAGAATCTTCTTATGTTGCATGGTCAAAATCGAAGATCGATGTTATTGTTTACTATTCTAGGCCACGTTTTTTTTTTTTTTTTTTTTTTTTTTTTTTTTTTTTTTTGTTTTTTTTCAAATTGAGTCAGAAATGAGGAGTTTTTTATGGGGTAACAAGTCAAACAGGTAACTTTTAGAATGGGCCAACACGGATAGGGTTGACCGCTGGACTACTTTTTGCCCAAAAGTTTCAAAACTTCATTTGAAGGGTTTACACAAATGAAATACATGGTAGCAACTTCGCCCTGTTCCATGTCAAGCTAATGTTTTCTTTCTTTACTCCTTGACCCGTTAGAGAAAAAAAAGCAATCAAAATTGACCCATTTATAAGTATATGGGACCAAATTGCCACTCACCTATGATGTTTGAATTTGTAGACTTTATTTATGAACTGATCTATTTGTTGAATTTGTTTTGAACTGTATATGTGACGTTTTTTTTATAGGTTTAAGTTAAAAAGGCAGTACCAAGAAGCCAACAGAACCAATATCTTCATGAACAGAATCGAGGGCAGAATAGTTATTTCAGAACTAACGGTACTAAAAGCAATGATATGAACATAAAAGAACTAAAAAGATATTCGTAGGTGGATTATCTGCTAATCTAACCGAAGACGACTTTAAATTATACTTCGAAAAATTCGGCCGCATCACCGATGTCTTGGTTATGCACGACAATGTGACCCATCAACCACGCGGGTTTAGATTCATCACTTTCGATACTGAGGATTCGGTCGAAGATGCTATGCAAAAGAATTTCCTTGAATTGTGTGGTAAACTTGTGGAAGTTAAACGGGCGGTTCCTAAAGAGATTAGTACAGATGGGATCACTAGCGGAATGAGGAATATTAACTTTAACAGCAGTCATCAATAGGTCCCATATAGTCCCAGGTACGATGTTCTTCCAAGCTATGCGCTGATCCCAGGATACACTGGTTATCCTTATGGCATGTTTACGGGTGGTTATCCAGTTAATGGTTATGGGTTGGGCCAGGTTTCACCTAGGATCCTGTGGGGCCCATTGCCGATGCCAGTTTATCTAGCTTACTTAAACGGTGGACATGGGTTAATGGGTATGCCAGCAAACGGGTATAATGGGATTGTGGGCCCCGTACCAAATGGGATACCGAGTCAACTCGGTGGGGTTGTTGTAGATAACAATTCTTTGGTGTCATCTGGTGTGACGATGGATGGTAGCAGAAATGATGTCCAAAATGGCGTTGAAGGTTAACATGGACTACTGACTATGTTTGGACAGTTATGTTGATGCTGATACTGATTTTCGGGTTAGGGTTGGTAATTTAACCATGGCGTTCCTTTTCTTTAGGTGCAACCTCTAACTTTGGGATAAAGATGTTGGTTTATTTGTATCATTTTCTAGTGTTTTTTTTTTTTTTTTTTTTTTTTTTTTTTTTTTTTTTTTTTTAATTATTATTATTATTTTTATATATATATGGACTATGGATTTGTGTTTGTGTAATATAGTGTTTATGTTTATTTGATTTATGAATTCAATTTTAAATTGTTTGCTTGGGTTTGGATATAACTTAAAGTGCCCATATAACTGACCAGAAATTGTTATGAAAAGTAGCAAATTTTGCAGCATAGTGTGTACCTCACGTTCAGCACATGTGGGTAAGTGGCTACTAACCATACTCAGTATATTTAAAACTTCCATCCAAATAGTTACTGTTCATATGTGTAAAGATATCGGAGCTGCAAAACCGACAATGTCAAAGTTACTTGTGAGCAAGCAAATATAACTCAATCGAATTTTCTTAGTCGTTAAGACACACGAGGGCATCTCGCAAAGCTCAGCTCATGGGGGTGAAGAATTGGTTTTAACAACTTGTAGGTGGACAAAAGTGTGAGAACAGTAAAATCAACATGAAGACCCAAGTTCAGAAAATCCTCTTTGGGTCATATTCAGTTTACAAGTCGGATCCATGTATCTTCCGTTTACGAGCCGGGTCATCTTCAATATTGACTTTCAATTGACCAATAAAAATGCTCTATTTTTAAATGAAGCTCTCTCATTGTTTCAATTTCAATTGACGCAACATTCCTTTGGCACTTCTTGAAAATCTCTTATCCTTATTATATAAGAGATTTTAGGTGTACAAATCACATCCCATACAGTAGATGATGAGATATAGAAATTGCGTTAAACATAAGATTATTGTATTATCTAAGCAGGTCATAAGCACAATTCAGCTCATCTCTATCTACTAACTCCTACTAGTTTTGCCAAACACACAACAATCTTAATAGACTGTTGGTCCCTTGAGTCCACCCACCACATGATGATAAAAATAACTTTAAATAAACATGATTCTCCTAAGTTTTTAAGACTTTATTTCACACATTTGAGCCAAAACATGTAAAATTAAGCGGACAAATCACCCGTTTTGACCAAATAAACTCCCGCTGCAGCAGCAGGAGTGTTCGGTTACTGCTGCAACAGCAACCAAAATAAATAAAACAAATTCTAGTGAATTTTTGAATTTAAAGTACTTATTGTCCTTTTCTATAAAGTTCAATATAATGTGTATCATCTTAGTATGCTTCAAAATTTCTGAATGTTGCTGAATGCTGATGAGCATCAATATTAGTGTTGGTCTGTTGGATATAAGATGTTTGTAATAGCAATAAAAATGAATCTATTGCGTCTTGCGCGTTATGTTGAAAAGTATACTGATAACATCCTTTATAGTGTAGTAGCACACTCATTAGTTCAGCCAGCTAATGAGTGGCTCTTCTGGGCAAGAAGAAGGTCTATTACATCAGCAGGCAGTTCCACATGAGCACTTGTTCCATCATACAAATGGACTTAAGAAAACTGTCTTTACAAATAGATCAAGACATTTGTCTTGTACTATCATTCATGACTTGCAAGAACAAGTAATGGATGTTGTACTATGTTGTCATTATTACATATGTTTGATTGTATTCGAACGGGTTTTACACATAATATACGTTACATCACTACATGTTGACTTGTATTGTAACTGTATTCGAAGTTGCTGTACATATATAAGTATCCATTTTTAAGTGTACAAATCACATCTCGTATAGTAGATGATGGAGTATAGAAAATGCGTTAAGCCTAAGGTTATTGTATTATCTAATCAAGATCATGAGCTTTATCCAACTCTAGTTCTAGCTCAAGTTTCAGCTCGAGTTACAACTAGCTTTGCCAAACACAAGGTCTTATTTCTAACATGGGCTTTATTGTGTAATCAGTTATGGGCTCTACAAGACATACAATGAACAGTTGGTCCCTCGATTCCACCCACCCCATGATGACAAATTTAACGTTAAACATGATTGTCCTAACTTTTATAAATTTTCACTAATAGTTTATAAATGTGTAGTTATAAATGTGTAACTAGCTGTGTATTTTCTACAATAAAAATATTACAAACTAACTCATATCAAAATTTCAATCTTGAGTACCAATTTTATAAAACTAACTTTTGATGTCCGTCAACCTCCTACCCCAAGACTTGGGCGAAAATCTCCTCGTCAGTCATCCTTGTATCTAAATCGTCTTGGCTCTCCCGCAATTCAACCATCCCTAGCTGTAAAGTCACAAAACAAGGAAATTAATTTCACAAACGTGTACTAATAAGTAACTCAATTGACCAATTTTAGCCCAAACGTGTACTAATAAGTAACTTTGTTGTATATATTACACCCGTTTCACCCATTTTGACCCATTTCACCCATTTTAGCCCAAACGTGTACTAATAAGTAACTTTGTCATTTATTTGAGTCATTACACCCATTTTCACCCGTTTTGACCCATTTTAGCCAAAACATGTACTAACAAGTTTCTTTGTCGTTTATTTGAGTCATTACACACATTTCACACGTTTTGATCCATTTTAGCCCAAACATGTAATAATAAGTAACTTTGTCGTTTATGTTACACCCATTTCACCCGTTTTGACCCATTTTAGCCCAAACGTGTACTAATAAGTAACGTCTAAAAAAAATCAACCATTTCATACATTTGAGCCAAAACATGTAAAATAAAGCGATCAAATCACCCGTTTCACCCGTTTTGACCAAATAAACTCCTGCTGCAGCAGCAGGAGTGTTTGGTTACTGCTGCAACAGCAACCAAAATAAATAAAACAAATTCTAGTGAATTTTTTGAATTTAAAGTACTTATTGTCCTTTTCTATAAAGTTCAGTATAATAAGTATCATCTTAGTATGCTTCAAAATTTTCGAATGTTGCTGAATGCTGACGAGCATCAAAAAGTTGGATATAAGATGTTTGTAATAGCAATAAAAATGAATCTTATCCGTCTTTCGCGTTATGTTGAAAACTATACTGATAACATCCTTTATAGTGTAGTAGCACACTCATTAGTTCAGCCAGCTAATGAGTGGTTCTTCTGGCCAAGAAGAAGGTCTGGGGCAGGAAAAGGCCCGAACTATCGTCACCCATGGCTTCTTCCCTTGTCTTAATAACAGAAGGCAGTTCCACATGACAGTGTAGTCTGTGTATTACATCTTAGTATTTGGGTGATCACCCATGCTAAATACTTGGGAGTTAAAGTTATAAATTGAATTTTGATGTAGCCACTTTGGGACAATTGTTGTTTGACCTTTCAACATCATTGGTAGTGAACTGAATTATATACATATAAGGGCTATTAGAAATCTCACTGCCATTTGGCCTGCCTTTCATTAGTTTCGGAAGGATGGGTTATGATGTTACATCTGATCTAGTTCAAATTCTCTAATTGAGTTAGCTGACAAAGTGAATCATGTTTAGTTGGATGATGTTTTCAGTGTGAGTTCCTTTCTGTATGCTAAAATTATAGAAGGTACTCAAAAGGGAGGGGCACATAATAACCAGAAGAAGATTGACCCACCAAATGTGAAAGTGGCATGCTTGTAGGCACTGAACCTGCACAGTCCCACGCCACTTTTTTTAATTTCATCCGTAGTGAAATTCATTATCCAAAACGTTCGAATTATGTGCCCCTCCCTTTTGAGCCACAACTATTTGGATTGGAAAACCAGGCCTTTGTACATGAGGCTCAATGAACCTATCCAAAAAATGGTCATACATGATGATATATTTGAGTTGAGATGGATCTGTTATCCAAAAAACTATTTGAGACAATACCGTAATTCTATTCTTCCTTCTATTTTTGTTTTAAATAAGCATGAGGATAGCGAGTGTTTTCATCCCCCTTAAAAGCCCATCGTACACAACTGATGTGCACATGTTAGAGCAAGGCCACAGATGTAGATCTACTGTGCTGAAACAGACTTATATCGGGTACATGTTATTGAAAGAGGCCTTACTGAGCCAGATTGGATTGTTGATGGGCTGCTTGAACGAGCCGGTTATCTCAAACTGATGTATGTCCTGCAGGCTTATAAGGAAGAGTTTAGAGGCTGCAAAAGAGGTGATGGGTGGGAAGTACAATGAACTTACTGAACCAAAGCAGAAAGGCAATGTGATACTAGGTGGTCATTCTACTTGAGCAGCACTTCTTTGCGCAGCTTGCCCGGGCCCGACTTAGTTAGAGATCGTAGAGTTTATCAACCTCCTGTATTTTTATGCATGATTATTGTGTTCACTATTAATACTTGATATCAGTAAAACATGTTTAATCAGAAAAGTGAAAGAAGTTTAACTGCATATGGGTGTGTGGAACATTAGCCGTTTCATTGAGTTGAAAGTGTTCTATTGTATTCAAACTTCTCTTTAATACGCTCTATACAAAACATACCGCAGCGAAGCACGGGCATTAAAACCTGTCTATTACATATGTAACAAATTAAGCGAAAGAAAAAATACAAAGTTGAATATATTTTGCGACAATATATACCGTATTAATATATGACAAAATATTAATGTCAAAACCCTGTGCGTGCACGGGTATTATAACTAGTTTACATATAAACACTTAAAATATACATAATATATCTAAGAAAACATATAATCACTTAAAAGCACGACAATAATTCGAGTCGAGCCTATAAGCTCAAGCTCGACTCGTTAAACAATTCGAGCGCATTTTATGGGCTCGAGCTCGAGCTACAAACTCGATAAAGCTCAGCTCCAACTAGCACGAGCTCGACTCGTTTACGTCCTTAGACCAAACTGGTCTTTATCAACGAACTTGGGACATAGACGAACTTTTATGTCGTTAATGATCAAATATACAAAGCCCAAAATGCGTGGGTAAACAAAAAGTATAACTGGGCTAAGCCCACAAAAAGCAGAAAAATGAATGATAAAAGCCCATTTTCTCAATGGTTTGAGATGTTGTAACATTTGAGCATAGTTACTACACTGATATATTTTCTTTACACCGATGTAACATTTTTGTTACTAGCTAGTTGCTTAAAAACTTTAGTCTATACAAATACGAACGTAAACCGATTTTTTTCTGAAAAATGTACTTGGCTATATACCACTCTTTTCGTTTACTCGAAGCCTATTCTTTTGCTAAATCTTATAGAACACTTTTGAACTACAGGAATTTGAGGCTTAAGGTACGTATTTAGCATGTTTAAGGTATAAGTTACAATGGTTTTGGCATCTCCTCTTTCGAATTTTTATGTCTTTTTAAATGTAGACCCATCGACATTGCTTTGAGCTTGTTTGTTACTTCTGTAAAAGTTGGTCTCTCATCCGGGTAATGTGACCAGCACTCTTCCATCAAACCTTTCCATCTTCGGTCACAGTCTTCTGGTATAGGAGGCCGTAGCATATTGCTCACAATTCCACCTGCATAGCATATGATCACATCATACATTGATTCAAATATAAGCTAAAAATGTTTATTAACCGAATAGCACCACAATGCAAAGGCTTACCTATGATGGCACCACAATGCATATCGGCATAGGGCTCGTCTTCAGTCAAGATCTCCCACATTACAATACCAAATGAGAATACATCCACCTGCCACAATCGATAATCAACACATTCATTCTAATAAATGCAATGAAATTGTGGGGTTTTAACCTTACTTTCTCAGAAACCCGAACACTGCTGCCATTTAAGAGCTCTGGAGCCATCCATGGAAGTGTTCCACGCACACCACCCGAAACAAATGTGTTACGCTTAATTCTTGATAAACCAAAATCACCAACCTGAAATAAAGGTTCCAGTAGCGATAATTGCAGACAATAGAGATACAAGAATAAGCGTTTTTTATATCAACGTTTTGAAAGACTACTAGAGATACAATTCAGTGCACAATTTGTTTTACATACCTTGCATATCGGTCGATTAGGATCTCCTAGATTCACAAGCAGGTTCTCACATTTGAGATCAAAATGAACAATTTTTTTCAAATGCAGGTACTCCATACCAATCGCTGCATCTTGTGCAATTATGAGCTTCTTGCGCCAATCAAGCGCTCTGGACAACATACGAGATATAACCTTTTTTCTGTTTCAGAAGACACAATACGAGATATAGGGTTCTGATAACTCACCGGTTATTTTCTATAAGAACATGCCTAAGTGACCCGTTAGTCATATACTCAGTAACAGTAGATAATGTTCCACATGTCAGTGTAGTCTGTGTATTACATCTTAGTATTTGGGCGATCACCCTTGCTAAATACTTGGGAGTTAAAGTTATAAATTGAATTTTGATGTAGCCTCTTTTGGAACAATTGCAGTTTGACCTTTCAACGTCATTGTTAGCGAACTGAATTATATACAGATAAGGGCTATTAGAAATCTCACTGCGATTTGGCCTGCCTTTCATTAGTTTCGTAAGGATGGGTTATAACTTATAATGTTACATCTGATCTAGTTCAAATTCTCTAATTGAGTTAGCTGACAAAGTGAATCATGTTTAGTTGGATGATGTTTTCAGTGTGAGTTCCTTTCTGTATGCTAAAATTACAGAAGGTACTCAAAAGGGAGGGGCACATAATAACCAGAAGAAGATTGACCCACCAAATGTGAAAGTGGCATGCTTGTAGGCACTAAACGGCTGAACCTGCACACTCCCACGCCACTTTTTAATTTCATCCATAGTGAATTCATTATCCAAAACATTTGAGTCTGCTAGGTCCAAATTACGAAATAGCTAGCATTGGAAAAAGCCTTTCAACATGAGGCTCAATGAACCTATCCAAAAAAGGGTCATACATGATGATACATTTGAGATGTGATGGATCTGTAATCCAAAAAACCATTTGAGACAATACCCATAATTTTATTCTTCCTTCTATTTTTGTTTTAAATAAGCATGAGGATAGCGAGTGTTTTCGTCCCCCCCAACTGCCCATTTTACACAACATTTTTGACGAATCTTACTAGTGCTAATATGCTCCAATCTCATTTTGAGATAGCAGACCCCTATTACCCTTTTTATCCTACATACCAACACCAAGCACTGCACGAACATCGGCCACACCATCACCTTTCCAAGAATTCCATTATCTACTAACCAAAGTGCAGAATTCCTCATTTCTGAGCCATGAGCCAAACACCCTAAAAGGATTAGGTCTGAAATCGACACAAGCACTGGACAAAAGGATGGGACAATGGTCCGAGATAACACGCTCCGACAATTGTCCAAGATAACACAGTCCAATACTGTAACAGAAGTGTTGCTTCAGTGAAAAACAAAAGTTACTGTAACAAGGAACCAGTTTAACTTGCTCAATTTTCATCTTTGATCCACTTCGATTAAAATAAGTATTAATTCGCTCACCAATGTTAAACTCGTGAAATCCTACATTTGCAATGAAATTACTGAAAGGCATGGCTTCATTTGCATCGAATTGAGAGCATTCTCTTTCAGATCTGGACTTAACTGCAATGAAATCACCTATAGCTATGCAAATACCATCCATAGAATCAACAAGATTTGCGATGTCTTCCAAAGATCCAACTTTAAATGCCCCAACTAATCCCCAGTCACTTTCCATATTCTATTAAAAGGTCAATATACTATAACTCTAATTAAGAAAACCTTACAACTAATTTCCTATGGTATATTCATAGTACAAATATGGTGATATGACAGATCTCATATTTGCACAAGATAAACCATACTTTATTGTAATTCGATGGCTCAATAAAACGTTATAATAACAGAGAGGACTTATACAGCAGAACACTTTACATATAGGAACTACATATCATGCTTACACACACAAATTGAAAAAACGGAAAAGAAACGTCATTGATACACAAGCTGAAAAGAATGGAAAAAAACGAATTGTTTACGATCCTAACTCACTTTCGCAGGAATCGCGGTTGCATTTAGCATAGCAACAAGCCTTTGAACCCCTAGATGATCCCTAGTGGACGAGTGTTGTCTCGTGAGGGTTTACAGTGAATATACCCACAAAATTCACCCAACGAAAACAAGAGACTTAAAACTGCAAAGTAGCACCATCCTCACATATCTCATCAAACTTCGATTATAATCCTCATGCTTGTGCTTCTCGGCATTCTCATACTCTAAACACAAACCAAAATTACAGATAAATCCCGCAAACTCCATTCAAAATTACAGATAAAAATTAAACCAAGTAAATCAAACAATTTATACTAGAATAGCTGGTGAACAAATTATTTGCGGTTATATAAAAATAGTGAATCACATTTGATACGTAATTTTTCATTCACTTTAGCTATATTCATCAACTTGAAAATCAATAATCAATATATAAGCTAAAAATTTAAGAGGGGGAAAAAAAAAAAACATTTGACATTTGAAAAGAGTAATTTTAGGCCAATCCTCCCCGATTTTTCTTTTATTTTGACCATATTCATCGTCAAGACACCATCAAGACATTTAAATACTTTTTTCTATTAGATTTGTTTAAAGATAAACAACCACAATTAAAAGAAAGAAGAAAAGGAGAATATTACCGTGGAGATTCAATGTTGAGATGAGGAATGTGAGAAATTTTAGGCCAATCCTCCCCGATCTCCTTCTCACACTTTGTGCTTAGAATTTCACATCCCCAAATGTTAATTTGATTGAGATCCTTGAAACTTTGTATCTCATCTGGTAGAGAACTTAATTTGTCACAATTATCTATTAACAATGACTGCAGTTTTGGGAAGTTATTAGGCAAAGAAACCAAAGACGAACAACTCCATATCTCTAACTCTTGTAAACTAGGAAAGAGAATCTCGTCCTTTGATGTAGCGTTGTCGTCATCATGGAAACACTTTAAAGAATCCATTCCCCGCAATTTAATTATCTTGAGGCTGGGTAATTTCCCAAGTGGTGGAATACGTTCACACTTTTTAAGAAAATCCAATTGAATACTAGTCAAATTGACTAATTTGACCATCCAACTTGGAGAAATAACCGTTCCCTTGTAATTCCATATAGTCAACTCCTGGAGACCTGAATTTGGTTCCAATCCCTCAAGAACCTCTTCATCAAATGTTCCTGATATATCCCATCCTAATATCAAAGACTTTAGATTTGTTTTGTCTTTCAACTTGGCACTTTTGGCATCACTTAAACCTCCAACATTCTCAAGTCCTGATAACTTCAATTCCCTCCCAAGAAGATTAAGATTTCCCAGTTCACCTATTCGGGCCCCATCATCTTTTCCTACAACAAATTTTGAAAGCCTTCGAAGGTTGGTTAGTTCTTTTATTCCAACAGGCATATGGCGGAGTGAAGAAGAGTAACGGGTATCTAGACGTTGAAGATTCCTCATGTACCTCAAACCTTTAGGCAACTCACGGAAACTTGCACAAAATTTTAGAATTAATGTTTGCAAGTTTTGGAGATAAATAATCGACTCTGGTAGAACTTTTATTCTTGACAGTGATATTTTCAAGTATCTCAAATGTATTAGCTTGCAAATTGATTCGGGCAACGTCGAGCTTTTAATTTCGTTCAAGTACAACACCCTTAGATAAACATGGCTGGAGATTTGCCTAATGTTACTCATATAATATCTATTGAACACAAGCATTGATCGTACTGATCTTAGCTTTTTCAAATCCTGTTCTGAAAACTCAAAATCTTCACATGATAAACTTAGATGAAGCACCTTATCCGACCTTATTAACTCCTTACCCGGCCCTATAACTGCACAATCATCTCCCATTACATCTAGCGCAAGATCATGCATTAAATCATGCATTTTGCATATCACACCCGTGTCTATATCCTTCTCGACGACATCTTGGAAAAACGACCTCCCGACCAAAGTATCAAAAATTTCCCCACCAAGCAAATACAAGCTCACATCTCCTTTTGATGGAATAAATTCATTTGCCATCCACAACTCTATCATCAAATCCTTACTCATTTCCTCCCCTTTTGAAAATAGACAACTATAAGCGAAACATCGTTTCCAATGTGGAAGCAAATTATCGTAGCTTATCCTCAAAGCAGGTAAGATGTCATTGTCTTGCAACTCCCACATGAAGTTGTTATTTACAAGCTGCCACTGATCCACCCTTTCTTTTGTTGACATTAAGCTACCTAAAGTCTTCACTGCTAGAGGTAAACCTTTGCATTTCTCAACTATCTCCCTTCCTACAAGCTCCAGCTCCCTTACGTTTTCCCCCTCTCTTCCGCCTGGGAACGCGAGCATCTTGAATATCGACCATGACTCCTTTTCTGATAGAACTGCCACATTATGCTGCAACTCAGGAATCTTAGACATCAGTTGGGCAGTATCTTTCTCCCGTGTCGTTACCAGAACAGTGCTGCCTTTTGCTCCGCAACTTAATCCTTTACAGAGCTCGTCCCACTTTTCCATGTCCTTGTTATCGATCCATACATCATCCATAACAATAAAAAATTTCTTACCACATAATTTGTTTTGAAGGCATTCTTGCAACGCATCCAACGTCGAATCTTCGGAGCCACATATAGCTTTAATTATTGCTTTGACGTCAAACACAGCAGAGACATACACCCAACACTTTAAATCGAAATGTGTCTTCACCGTTTCATCATTGTAAACTAACTGAGCTAGTGTAGTTTTTCCTATGCCACCTATGCCCCATATAGCATAGACCTGAACGTCATCAACGTCATGTCTACAAATCTTATCAACTATCATCCTCTTTTCTTTGTCCCTTCCGTAGATATCTATCTTGGGCATAACTGAGCTAGTTTCCCTGTTTGAAATCTTAGCAACCGCGCCGTCTTTACTTGTTATCAACTGAAACCTGGATCTATTAGCATCAATGTCTTCCAATTTTTTCCGTATGTTCTTAACTTTGTGAGCAATCCTAGTTTTGACCACAAGCTGATTATGATGGGTGGAAAAGAAGGTTCTTACCTTATGTTTGATACTCTGCACCCTTTGTATCATAGCTTCAGTTTTGGCCTCGTCGAGCACGTTTTCCGCCTCCAAAGAGGCAGATTTGAGAGTCCTGAGCCATTCTTCCTCATCTTTTTGAGTCGCTTGCTTCATCTCAGCATCATAAAGAACACCTTTGATCTGTTTAAAAGTGTTCTCGAGAGCTGAAAGATCATTTTTAAGTCCCCTAAGCAAACCATACTCTTGGATAGCTGCAGAAGTTAATCTCCCTACCAAATCATTCACAAGGGCGGAAATAATGGGATCAGCCATGAATAATGCTTTAATTTAGAACCAAATGTAGAACTCACACAGTGTTTACACACAAATTCTTAAGGGTAAACTCACACACACAAAGAAAAGAAAATTAAGATTACAGATCCTGATTCAAAATGAACTACAAAGACCAAGACTCAAGTGTTTGTGAGAGAAAGACTTTAAAGTTGACTTGGTGATTGGATAAGTGTAGAGGGTGTGGTTGAGTTTTTTTGTTCATATGATGCTAAATTTTAACTCAGCCAACACGAATATCAACTTGGTCTAGCTATACATAAGACTGTTTGGATAATTATACATTATGATGCATCGGCAACTCGAGCCAAACAACCTTGCATGACAAGTGATTGCCAAAGGTCATGCTCATGCTTGATTTAGCCACGGATCGATTCGACAAGTCATTGATACTAAAGTTCAAATGTCTTTATTTTTTTCATGTTTAACTTATGCATAAAGATATATGGGAAAAGTGAATATGAGGTTGTCTCACATCTAAGCTTACATGCGAAACCATTAAAAATCACTTAAAAATACCTATTATTGTAAAATGTACTAGTTTATGAACTTAGGCCATGTGTAGTGGTGTGTAAGAGAGGATGGGGCGTTTTGCGCCATGTGGCAGTGTGGGCCATATTGGGCTTGATAAAAAAAGTGGTGTAGTGGTAGATGGGGCGTTTTGCGCCATGTGGCATTTCATTTGATTGGTTTAAAAATTAAAAAAGTCAAAAAGCTCAAAAGGCATTTCAGACCATGTGTGTGTGCCAATTTCAAAAAGCACAAAAGTGCAAAATTATGTCAGGGGGCTTGGGCGTTTTGTGCATAACGCTGTGAATTTTTTTTTTTTTTTCCACGCCCATCAGTAGTGGGGCTTGGGGCGTTATAGGGCGCTATCAGGCAAAAAAAGAAGGAAACTCGCCCTACTACACATGGTCTTATGTAATACAGTACATGGTTTGAATGTTAGACTAATATTAGTACGATAATAAGCTAAGTAGTGAAAGAGTCTTTATAAGGACAAGAAAAATACAATCAAACACTTTGTAATGTATGAATTTTCTTTTGCGACTCTTAGGCATGTTGGTAAATGTTTCTTTCATTTGACTTAAGTCAATTCTGACAATGGAATGTTGTTCAAACGTTTAACTAATTTCACGTGGGAAGACATATAATTCAATATGTAATTGTACATTAGCAAAGTATCGAATGTAAAAAAATTTAATAACCAAATTTTTTTTGTCGTTGCCTTACTTCTAGCGATTACGTTGTAGTGATGGCCTAATTAAGGTAAAGGTCTAGCTAAGGCTTGAACTCGACAATTCATTGACACTAAAGTTCAAATGTCAAAAGATTGATTCTTCATATTGAATATACTTGATGCAAAAATACACTAATCCTTATTGTAAAGAGGCACTTGCATGCTTAAAACTTTTGTAATATATACATAGTTCTGAATGTAAAACTAGCGTTAGTACGATGTCGAGTTGAATATATAGTGAAATACATATTATAATGACAAGGGAAATACAATTAACCAATTTATCCAACTTACATATTTGGAAGACAAATGTTAAACAAAATGAAACATAATACATACATCATAAATTACATGAACTAACCATCCAAAAGTGTTTGGTCATGAACCTATACCCTTATATTAATCATAATAGTTATTTATTTATTTATTTATTTATTATTTTTTATTTTTTTATTATTATTATTTTTTTTAACTCCGATGTTACGAGATCTTCTGCAGGTCTCATTAACCGTGCGTTAGAGGTTGCGCGATCTTTTTTTGGCGAGGCGTTTTCGTATTTCTCATCCTCTGTGATGCATTTCTCGTCTCTTTCTTTTTCGGGTTTCTTGATCTTCTCGTTATGAAGCTTTTTTAGCACGTAAGCTTCACTCAAATCGTAACCAGCCATAGCCGTTGATTATAAGTTAGAACAAAATGAATGAGCTTAGTGAAGTAATGGTATAGTATTAATTATTAACATGTGAACTTTATAATGCGTTAGGGTTGGTTGGGGCCTTGGGCAACAAGTAAATCTACTGTTGGAGTTGTGGGCTTGCTACTTTAAAATAAACAAAACACTATCATTAGTGTTTGATTAACACTATATACTAAATCACATGGTCAGTTAGACCTTAAAATAATGAAGCAGCTGAATACTATATTGTTAAATGTTTGGCCCGTATAACAGGCCCATGACTTGCCCATTGGTCTGCTTTTCCTTTCAGCCCGCTTAGGCAATGGTTAACGCATCACCCTTTCTTCTTGCTGAAGATACCGACAATCGTTTTCTTTTAAGTACACAAATATTGTCGGCAACCAAATTTATCCACAGATAGATCCACCGCCTCTTCACACTTTCCAGAATATCCCTGTCTTCAAACCATCGCCTTTAAAAATTGACTTTTTGATGTTACAGTTTCGCAGGTGATTTATGGATCGGGTCGACTCCACCAGGAAAAAGGCGCTAACAGTTACTCTAATCTCTAAAATTGGTTTGTATTTACTTTTATGTTTCATTGATTGTTTCAATTTTAATTTTGCTTTTAATGATTTTCGTTGTGAGGAACCCTTTATGAACAACGATAGACTTTTTACTAGCAACGAAAGATTATCATCTGAGATTAAAAGGTATGAATTATTTTAAATTAGTTTGCAATCATTGTTTTTGGAATGGTGGGTAAGGCTATGGTTGAAGTGGTGATGTGTGGTGGTGGTGAGGCGGCCGAGATGGTGGTTGAGCATTATGGTACCTGAGATGAAGGTGTCTCATAGGGGTGAAGGTTTAACAGATATTAGGGGGGAACCAAATCATTTTGCTTCAGTTTTAAATTTTTAGAAACATTCTTTTATGAATTATGAAAACTTATTAAGAATAAATTTGGTTATAATAAATTAGCAATGTGTAAAAATGTTTATATATTTACAGGGTGGATAAGTAGATTGTCGCAATGGTGTATGGACACTACAAGGTTCACTTGCGGTGTCACGAGCCATACGTGACAAGCATAGAACCAAGTATAATTGAAATTAGATCTGAATGCAAGTTTTTGATCCTTGCTTCTGATGGAATTTGGGTTACCGTAAATATCTAATAACAAATAATGTCTAAAATTCAACAAATGATTGATCTTTATACAAATACTTGCTAATTTGCTCTACACTGATGTATCGTTTCAGGTTAGCAGCCAACAAACAGTAGACATTGTTCGCGCGTTTTGCATAGGAACCAAGAAACCTGAACTAACATATGTGTGTAAATAAACGCATATGTGTGACCTCACAAAGTTGGTCGACTCCTACTGAACATTTAATCTTTCTTGCCTTTTAAACAAAATTTATACGTAGCATTACCTAATATTAACTTATTGATAATTGTTACCATTATAGGTATAACTGAACAAGTAAGAGCGACTTCTTCAGCTTCACGTGGTCATTTTTATTGCACACAATCATCGGTTGCAAGCAAGTAAATGTGCAATTTGAATTTCCATTGAATTAATACATGTTTAATACCGTCTTTAAAAAAAAGAAAAAAGAAAAAAAGAAAAAAAAAAGGTACTGATAGTTATTGTCATTATAGGTGTAAGCGGACAAGTAAAATTAAATTGGTCCAGTTTACATCAAAACAATAATACCTGTTTGAATGGTAAAAAAAAATACTATATGTGTGTGTGTTTTGATACATATTTTCTTTATTTCAAATCTTTGGTAGAGACTTCAAGTCGTCGAGCATGTTTTGAGAAAGTGGAAACGATTTGAGGTGACAAGTATGTTGTTTCAGAGTATCTTAATTTGTTTATGGAATCTATTTTGCTGAATATTTTAGGAACCACATATAGTGATTTTGACTGTGAATTTGGTATACAGATTTGGATATGGTTGTCTTTCGGAATTCGTGTTATTGATTGTTTTACAACAAAAAACTCTATATTGAAACAGGGAGTACGGGCACATACGAGGAGTACTTCATACGTTTAGTTCATCTTATGGTAAGTTTTGCAACAATAATTTCTTGGTCTCCATGTAGTTAATTTCTGACAATATCAGTTAACCTATGTCAGCGTTGTGAATTAAATCATTACAGGTGTCAACTGAAGATGTTGTAAACATGGCCAAAGAACTGGCCTTGAAAGAAGGACTTATGGTAAGATCGAAAATGAGAAACAATGATATAGTGTTAGATATAAATTAGATTTACCTTTGTTATGTTTTTGACAAGATTTGTAGCAACCGCGAATTTTCCAGGTCTTTACTCGTCATTTTAAAACTCAATATAATTTATTTTTGAAGTTACATATTCCCCTTGCATATAACTGGTAACTAAACTACGCGAATTGAGAAAATGATACCACACGCGTACCGACACCATGATAGTAATGGTTCAATTTTTTTTATTCGTTTTCGGATCAATAAATTTTACTTGATGTCAGTTTTATAAAAAACATTGTTTCAACTTAAATGCTGACACACCAGCAACACCAACATGAACTCTTTAAAACATTTGGAATTCATGAATTTGAACTATGAACTAAAAATAAACCTTACTAATCTAGGTCGCGTGTCGGTGTCGTACACTATTGTTACTTGATTTATTCACTTCAGACGACTATTTCTGAGGTGCGTTCTCGTAGCCTCTTTTTCATTATGTTTTTTTCCCTTGGGGGAAAATGGTACTCAAATGACATTCTGAACTGTTTTCATGATATGATACATCGTTTTCATGTTTTTGGACATATATGTGTGATGATACGATTATGTGCTTCAATATATTTTGACTATGTGTACATGAATGCGCAACTGGTAACTCTCTTGATAGCCGAAACATTATGATAGGTTCAGTTGGCGCGACACAAATTTTATTTGGATAACATGTTCATTATTTGTATTCAGTTGCACTTTTGTCCTGCACTATGCTATCACAGCTCAGCGGTTTTACTTTTAAACCTACGAGCTCACCAACATTATGTTGACGTTTTCAAGTACCATTTTCAGGTGTTATTGAAGTCGTTTAGAAGGTAGAGTATTGGCCTGACTTAGACAAGACCCTTCCGGGTTATAACTCGTGAAGCTGCATTCGGTTATTGTTTAGTGATGTTGTATAACTCTGAGACTCATGATGACTTGGATATTTGTATTTATCCCAGTTGTGGGAGTTGTGACTATTATCTGTTCTATGTATTACATTTAGTATTTCTCTATTGTGACACCTTGTGTTCTTGACAATGAGGTCATACCCCGTAAATGCCATTCCGCTGCGCCATTTTTGGGGTGTGACAGATTGGCATCAGAGCCTTGGTTATAGAGAATTAGGTGGTTTAACCTAGACTATAACCTAAGAATCCTCATATAGTTTGCATTATAGGAACTACGTGTGCGATAGTATGACACGAAGTGATGATGATAAGTAAATGCAGCATGATGCTATCCTAAAAACGCCTGGCCAACGTTTTTACGATAACATGATGCGGCATGGACTTATCAAATTCATGGACTGCCAGATAGGAAATTGAGTGTAGTAGTACGACACGTATACCGACCCATCCTACCTACCTCCTATCTAACGTCTACCAATGTCCTACTTTGTAGAATCATGCCTCCAAGAAGGTCGGCTCGAGTTAACCGAGGCATTCCACAATCGAGGGGTGGTAGGACTGGTGGGCGAGGAGGTAGAGCAGGTGGTCGTGGCACCGAGAACAATGGTAACGACAATGTGAATCCTGACCTTTCCGCCATGATCGCCGAGCAACTACAAGCATTGCTACCCACTATCATCACCCAAGTTGGCGACCACATCAGTAATCTAGGAAACAACGGAAGCGGGAATGGCCATACAGACGATGGCATTGGTAGTGACCACAACAATAATGGCAATAACAACAATAGTGGCAAGGGATGTTCGTACAAGGAGTTTACAGCATGCAAACCAATGGACTTTGACGGCAATGCAGGAGCGTTGGTGTACACAAGATGGATTGAGAAAATGGAAGCAGTAATGGACATAAGTGAGTGTGCAGCCCACCAGAGGGTGAAGTACGCTGCAAGCTCGTTCACAGGAAAGGCTCTGACCTGGTGGAACATGCAAATCCAGGCCAGAGGAAGAGAAGCCGCCATGGGAATGAGTTGGGATGACCTTAAGGCATTACTAAAGGAGGAGTATTGCCCAAATAACAAGATACAGAAGCTAGAGCACGAGTTCTACAACCATGCTATGGTAGGTGTTGGTCATGCAGCCTATACAGATCGATTCCATGAGCTTGCTAGACTGGTACCTCACATGGTCACCCCTGAATCCAAGAGAATTGAGAGGTAAATCTATGGTTTGGCCCCTGAGATTCGCGGGATGGTGAAAGCGACTGAGCCCCCTACCCTTCAGAGCGCAATACTGAAATATGCAACCTTAACGGATGAAATGATTAGGAATGGGATATTGTCCAAGAGCGGTGATAAGAGGAAGACCGTGAGTGAGACAAGTAGACAAGGAGGTGCAAATGATGAAAATAAGAAGGCGAAATGGGGAAAAGGATTTGCGGCAACAAGCTCGGGCCGTAAGGGATATGAAGGTCCTCAGCCTAAGTGTGCCAAATGTAACTACCATCACCCGGAGACTAAACCCTGCCTGGTGTGTTTCAACTGCAATCAGAATGGTCACATTGCAAGGGATTGCCGAGCAGTAGCCATGCAGGCGACTCCGATTAATGTCATTTACCCAAGGACATGTTATGAGTGCGGGAGCCTGGATCATTTCCGAAACACGTGTCCTAAGCTGAATAGGACACAGGGGCAAGGGCAGAATAACCCGAATCAGGCCTTAGTGACTAATGGAACACACACACACAATGGAAACAATGGTAACCTAGCTCGTGGGCGGGTATTCGTGATGAACGTTGAAGAAGGACGCCAGGACCCGAACCTCGTGACGGGTATGTTCTCCTTAAACGGATATTAGACTATCATACTGTTTGATTCCAACGCCGATTATAGATTCGTTTTTACTTAGCTCATGCCACTGTTAAAGGTGAAGCTTAGTGTCCTAGCTCTTGGTTATGAGGTTGATATAGTGTATGACTAAGAAGGTAGAAACCGATAATATGGTTCAAAACTCCACCACCAGGTAGCAAGACCTTTGGGTGCTGAAATGCCACCCGTTCATTTTTGAGTTACCCCAAACTTTAACTAAAATGTTTCTTTTTCTTCAAAAAAAAAAAAAAAAAAAAAAAAAAAAAAAAAAGTATGTGTTGATGCAAATAATGTTCTAAAAACGTTATTTATATCTTTCGATTACTTCACGTTTTGAGGATGACAAAATGTGAACTCACGTTACGTTAAAATTAACGTTAACAAGTTTTTAATCGGAAGATCCCGTTTCTACGCAAATCACTCTTGAACAAAGTTACAACTTGAACTAGTGATCAAAGAAGTGAATTCATGTTTTGAAAATTCACATCTTAAATGGGACAAAACATTTTTTCAAAAATACACATGACAATTTATTTTTGAAATATTAAGAAATGTTTTAATGGAAAAATTAGTTTGAAAATCACAACAGCTATTTTTTCCCCCAAAATCAGCTCCAACCTTCCCCAAATAAGTTTTCACCAGAAAAGACAAAATTTGGAGCGTCCTAGTCTACCACGGCTCCACGGTACCGTTAAATTTAACGGAGCCGTGGGTCATTTAATGGAGCCGTCCGTACCATTTTGAATTGTAACGTTCAGATTTTCTTTTCCTATAAATACCCACCTCTTTCACAGTTTTAGGCACCCTTCACACACAGAAAAACCCCTTAGTCAAATCCTCTCACACCTTTCACTTCTTAGGGTCAATTAGATTAGTTTTTCTTTGTTTCAAGAGTGATCCAATCATCCTTCAAGTGATCCTCTTCATACCTCTTCACTAGCAAGAGAAGAACACAAGTATCCAAGTTGATACAAGGTGTTGTCATCCCTCTTCATTAGCAAGAGAAGAACTCAAGTAATCAAGAAGATACTAGAGTTATAGTTGATAGGTTTTTGTAACACTTGTTACAACCTTGTTGTGTCTTAGCATACATCAAGTTTATTTTCTTTTTGTGAGTGAGAGTGAAGATCAAGTGTGATCTATAGAGATAGTGAACATCTCTTGAAGCCATTGGGCTTGTGTGATTGATCAAGAAGATCAAGGGTCATTAGGTTAGTGTTAGTCGAGTAGAGTGAAGTGAGTGTTGATCATTGTGATCATGTTGAGATCTTGGTGATCTCTTGAAGCCATTGGGCTTGAGTGTCTGGTCACGTGGACCTTGGTAGATTGGTGCTAGCTAAGATTAGCACTCGACATCTAGCTTAGTGTCGGTAATAGGATAAGCGACGTGTACGGTTTTCTCCGCCTGAAGGGAGGTTGTTGATATAGTGTTTGAAACTCTCGAGTGTGGTACTCGGGGAGTGGAGTAGGGCGAAGAAGAGCTTCGTAGCCGAACCACTATAAATCCTCTGTCTCGATTTGATCTTTCCAACTCTACTCTTTACTTTTATTTGTTATTATTACATAGCTTAGTTTGTAGTTCATATTGGTGTTGATTGATTACACACAGAGTTCGAATCAAAGTTTCCAATAGCATACTTTTAAAACAAGATTTTTAAAAGAAGTTTTTTAAACCGGTAAACTATTCAACCCCCCTTCTAGTTTCCCACAATTGGTATCAGGAGCCACGTCAGTCAAGTTTTTAAAGTATATTGTATTTTAAAGCTTGAACCGATCAATGGATTCTGACAAATATCTAGAAGGGCAATCTATGCAAAGACCACCACTTTTCGAAACCGATTGTTTTATTTATTGGAAAACAAGATTCGAAACGTATGTGAAATCAAAAGACATTGATCTTTGGCATGTTATTACCGAGGGTGACTTTCAACCTATTCAAAAGAATCCGGAAACTAAAAAGGATGAAATAGTTTCTTATGATAAACAAAGTGATGAACTAAAAAGGAAATTAGCCAAAAATAATGAGGCTAAAATGATGATTTATAATGCTTTGCCTAAAAAGGAGTTTGAAAGAATTTTCATGTGTAATATGGCAAAATATATTTGGAAAACCTTGTTAGTCACTCACCAAGGTAATAACCAAGTCAAAGAGAACAAGATAGATCTTCTTGTTCAACAATATGAACAATTCTCCATTTCGGAGGATGAGTCAATAGATAATGCTTTTGCTAGATTTAATACTATTATCACTAGTCTTAAAGCTCTTGATGAAGGTTATTCTAGTAAGAACTATGTTAGGAAGTTTCTTAGAGCTCTACATCCTAAATGGAGAGCAAAGGTCACCGCCATAGAAGAGTCAAAGGACTTGGCGGCATTGTCACTCGATGAACTTATAGGAAACTTGAAAGTTCACGAGATGATCATCAAGAAGGATTCCGACATTGTCAAAGGCAAAAGCGAGAGAGTTAGATCTCTAGCATTAAAAGCCAAGAAGGAGTCTAGTGATGAGGAATGTTCGAGTTCCGGTAGTGAAGATGAAGAGTACGCACTAGCCGTTAGGAACTTTAGAAAGTTCTTTAGGAGGAAAGGTTGATTTCCTAGACAATCTCGAGATGAGAAGAAGTCATCCCAAAGAAATCATGATGAAAGAAAAGGGACAAGTGATAGGAGATGCTTTAGATGCGGAGATCCTAATAACTTCATAGGAGAATGTCCTAAGCCACCAAAATCCAACAACCAAAGAGCCTTTGTAGGAGGTTCTTGGAGTAATAGCGGTGAAGAAGAAGAGAAGAAGCCTAACGATGAAACGTGCTTAATGGCTCAAGCTTCTAACGAGGTACACTCCGACTCTTCTTATTATAGTGATAATAATTCGTCAGTAGATGACCGTGAATTACATGACGAATACAACAAACTATGCGTAGTTAGTACTAAGATCTTAGGTAGAAACATAAAGCTAAAATTAAAATTAAAATAACTAGAACTACAAGTCTTAGAACTAAATGATCAAGTCAAGAGACTTGAGAAAAACAAGGAAGTAGATTTAGGATGCGGGTCATGTATTAGTCTTCAAGTAGAAAATGAAAAACTTAAAGAAAATGCTTTAAGAATCATTAGGTTTGATGAAGGAACTAAAAAGCTTAATGATATACTTGAAAATATTAGATATAGTGAACATGACCGTTCGGGTTTAGGATTTGACCCAAATCAGGCTTCTACAAGTGGCACTAAACAAGTAAAATTTGTAATGCCTGAAAAGTCCATGTCTAAAGGTGACGGCACCATTAAAGATACAGACGGCACCACTAAATTTAGTGGTACCGTGGTACCGTGTGGTGCTGAGGACAAAACTGGGTCAATTCTGAAAAGTAACTTAAGTCCTAAACCAAGTCAAGTAGTTGTAAATAGAACTAGAGTGTCTACTCCAAGTAGAGAGGAAACCAAAGGCTTTAACAAACCATTGTCATCTCCCGAACATGGATTTGTAAAGCGTGACACTAGGTCAACTACTCCTCCACCTAGAAAGGTTAACTCTCCCAAACCTCGGTCTAGAACTCCTCTACCGAGAGGTAACTTTAGAAGACAAAATCATCCAAGTAACTTTCCCGTAACTTGGAATGATCGTCCACCACAAAGTTACTTACCATGGGAAATGTGTCCTCCATTCTCACATCCTAAACTAACGCAACAAATGCGTAGGATGTTTAACTCTAACAACTTTGGACCCATGAGATATTGGGGACCAGATGTTTGAACATTTGTTTTGCTAGGAAAACATGAGTGTAAATAAACTTTGGAGTCTAACAAAAGGAGTATGATGCGTTATCAAGCATATCCGGTGACGCAATAGTCAAGTCGTGTCTTTCATGCTTAACATTCAACAAAGGTACCCTAGTCTTCTAGTTTTAAGAGCTAACACCTCAGGCACATGTACGCTTTCTTAAAACACCCTTTGTTAGTAGTAATGTTTGGCATGAAATAGTGTAGTTAGAATCTAACATGGTAGGCACTATAACACAGAAACTCTATACACATCTCATCATGCCAAATTCATCTTGTCCAGAAATGTTCGATGATCGCTTGAAGATCATGCGTGACAAGTTTGAATTAAGCATTGATGAGTGAATCAAGTTCCCTTCCTTGCACATATTTAATCTTGCCTAAATTAAGTATCCCTTTAAACTTATGTATACTATATGTATGAGATACATAGTTTAAGTAATAGTCTTTATTGACAATAACGCCCATATCCGCAAATGCGAAACTCACAAGAGACGAAGAAGGTGAGTGGGCGGATATAACTAGGTTAGGGGCATAATAGGTAAAGTAGTTTACCTAACGGCAAGTAGGTCCATTATCATGAATAGTGTTGGCTTTGTGCCCACTTGTAAGAAGTATCCCAAAACTTCTTACATCAAAGTGTTTAATGTATCATACCATACATTAAAGATACTATACACTTGAGATTACGATATCTTGAGGAGATTGATGTAGAAAATGTTTCTATACCAACTCTGATAATGAGAGAGTTAATGTGGGTTAAAACATAATGAGTAATGTTTGTACCTTCATAGGTTGATTAACAAACATCTTGGTTCCCCAAGAAACAAACTACTCTTATTGTCACCACGACCGAAACCGAGTACGCAAGCGCCGGAAAGGCTTGACAACAAACACTATAGATGAAACAACTCCCTGTGAAGAGTAGCAGTCAAGATGCCATTAGACTTGTCCGGGAACCCTATAGTTTGCTCATGAACGAAGCTCGTCGAAGTACGTCATCTCCCCGCAGAAAGACATCTCCTCCGTCATGATAACGTCGAAAGAGAAATCTTTTCTTTGAAAAGTATTTCTTCTCACCTTAACCTTTACATTCTTGTCAAATGACCTCTTAATACTCCATTGGAATTATTAATGTCATCTCTCACGTCTCATCATATGACTTTTCAAGTCATTCCTCATATCCCGCTCATGACTATTTCAATATTTCTATGGAAATATTAAAGTCATCCCTCGCGTCATACCTTATAACCTTTCATCCCCTCTTATGACTATTTGAATATTTCTCCGAAAATATTGAAGTCATCTCACACATCCATCTTATTCTCGACTCATGACTCTTGAATATTTCATTGGAAATTTCAAGTCATTCCCTAAGCCTCATCCTATGACTTCGTAATATTTCACTGGAAATATTAACGTCATTCCTCGCGTCTCGTCATATGACTTTTCAAGTCATTCCTCTCATCCCGCTCATGACTATTCGAATATTCCTTCGGAAATATTAAATTCATCCGTCACGTCATACCTCATAACCTTTCATCCCTTCTATGACCTCTCGAAAGTTTCGCGGGAAACATTGAAGTCATTCTCTACAAATCGCCCATGACTTTTTAAGTCATATTTTTCACTCGTCACATGACTCATGAATATTTCACGGGAAATATCTAGTCATTCCTTGTGTCGCGTACTCCGACTAATTAAATATTTCATGGGAAATATTATAGTCATCCTCCTAAACACAACTCATAACTTCTATTTATTTCACGGGAAATACTAAAAGTAAATCCTCATCCAATGACATCTTAGTCAACTTCCTCGGAAACACTAAGGTCATTTCCGGTCATCCCATTTAATCATCTTTCGTCAAAAAGTTTATTAGGTATAAACTTTTTTTTCCTCGTGTCAAAAAGTCTTACTAAATAAGTAAGATTAATCAGCCAAAAGTCAAAATAGAAGAAAAACTGGACCATCAGACATACGGCTCCACTAAAGAGCCACGACTCCACTAATGTTTAGTGGAACCGTGGAGCCGTGCATCTAAAAAACGCGCCCAGTTACTCTTTTCTCCTGCACAAATTTTCCAAACACACAAAACCACTTCCACTTGCTGTCAAAATCGAACCATAACACCATAATTCAACTTAACTCTTGCAAATCAAGATTGAGGCATTGGAATCAACAAATCCTAATCACAACATCACTAATTGTAAGTAAATCACTCTTAATTTCATTTAAATTTGAGTCTAGGGTTTGTTCTTGAGTATAAATCCGAATTGGGGATTTTCAAAATTAGTTAAACCCTTGTGAAATTAAGACTAGGATTAGACAATGTAGTATTCACATGATTCCCTAAACCTAAGATTTCCAAAAACCCGTTTATGTTGCAAAACCTAATCCGAAATTAATCACTAAATTCGGATTATGATTGATTATCTGTAATGGAATCATGTTTAGGATGATTAAAATTGGATTAGGAACGTTCTGCATTAAAGTTTTTCAATCTTAAAGCTTGTTGGCACCATGTTGAGGCATTTGCCAAACACCCCAATTCGATCATTTTTCGAAAAACTTCACAAGTCTAGGATCATGAAACCTTTTTCACTCATTGTTGATGCAAATTAAAAACGTTTTTGCATGCATACATGAACTCTCAAATATGGCTCGAAGTACATAATTGATATGTATTGTTCGACATATTTGATTGAGCAAAAGTGAAGTTAGGAGCGTTTGGGTAATCTCTTTAGGATAATTTTAGAGTCGAGATTGCCGCACCTCCACATTGTTTGCATTTAGGCACACACACTAGAAGTATAATCATTAAAATGCAACGAACTAACATATACAAAAATATTTTTTTTGTAGACAAACAATGCCTCGGAATGATTATCAATTAACCCAAAATTACATCATTGAAACACTTGAAAACCCAAACATCACTGATGAACAAAAGGCTTATTTTTCCAAAGTGCTAACACGATACATACACGAAGGGCGTGTAGTCGATGCACTTTATGTCATGTCAGACAGAGTCAGTGCTTGTTTCCCTTCTATTCGGTTCGATTGTTTATACACAATAAATGATCAAATATGTCCCCTTTTCGTTCTCGAATTTTACAGTCGTGTTCGTACCTACATTGACTCTGACGGAAACGTCTTTCTTGACTTTTGGATTCAACACCAAAATATCACCCTGTCTGTCACTCAGTTTGGTGAAATTCTTGGTGTTCCCTCATATGGTCAGTGTGCATACACCAACGACCATTCTCTAGAGTCTCTTTACTACAATGTTGAGATAGAAGGTGCATATAGTACCCAAATTCCCGACATTGAAGTAATCAAACAAATTATCCAAATTCCTCGAGTCGCCAACACGTACAAAAAACGTGATGGATCCGTTGTCTTTCTCGACCCATCCAAAATCTACCTCAGGGAACTCCGTCCCGACCTTAGAAGTTGGGAACTTCTTCTACGTAAAAATGTGTTAAGCCTTGCGGGCAACCGTGATCACGTATCGGCAAGTATTGCCCTTATGCTCTACTGTCTTAGTATCGAGGAACCATTCAACCTCGCATACTACATGGTCAAACGGATGGCCAACATTCATCGTCGGTCCGATGAGCTCATGCCATACGGCATGTTGCTTACTCGTTTATTCAGGTGGGTCATGGAACATTTCCCACATCTTCAAAGTGTCGACTATGTCCTAGTCAATCCGGTTATGCACCCACTTGGTGGACCACAACGTCGCACAAAGCAACGTAAGGACAAAGGGTCCAAACGTGGTCGTAAATCCACTTCCGATATTCCCCATTCATCCTCCTCCTTCAGTCACGAATCATCATCTGAACCCATGGATGAGGACGATGATGAGGTGAACGAAGAAGGAACTTATAGCTCTCAAATCCCTTCTCCCGACACCTACTTTCGTAACCTTGATACCTCATTATTTCGACGTACAACCGACCTCGAAAATGGGATGGTAAATCTATCCCACATGATGAGAAGGCAAACCACAATGTACAATAGACAAGTGGAGATGCATGAGCAAACTATAGGGGGATTTAAGTCCATCGGCAAGGCGATCAAAGGGATTGGGAACAAAATTAAGAAGTTGGGGAAAAGAAAGGATTAGATGGAAATAACTTAAGTAGTATTATTAATATAAGTATTATGATTAAAATACTACTATTAGTTTGTGGCATTGTTGCCTAATACATTAACTTGCTTGATGTGTTTCCTTTTAACACTTGAACATGATTAATTATCTTGTTAATTAATCCTTATGTTGGTTTATCTTGCCTAAATCATGCATGTTAGCTTATTTTATTACATGCACTAGATATTAAAAATGCTTGAATTCATGCATGCTTAATAGTTGCCTAAATACATAGATGATCACATGATCATGTTAGTTGCTAGTTGAAACTAGCTTTAGGAATTCTATGTGTTTAGTAATTTGAGGCTTTGAGATTTGCAGCCAATGGATTCCCCAGAAATTTCCCCATTTAGGCTGCCTAAAACCTGCAGACCTGGAAAGAAGGTCAAAAGAGCCCACAGCTCCATTAAATAGGCGACAGCTCCACTAAATTTAGTGGTGCCGTAGCACCTTAAATGGTGCCGTGCCTCTGGAAGACGAAAACTGCTATTCTCTTCCACTTTTTGACTAACTTTTCCAGAAAATCTGCAAACAAAACCTGATTCCCATGCACCCAAATCCCCAAATACAACATTTCAAACTTGCATGCTTATGTTTTGGCTATTTAAGCTAACATTATGCATTGCCCTTCTTACACCCATCCTTACACCTTCACACTCACCATATCACCATCATGGGATCAAGGGTATTCAAGAAGCAAAAATTCTACATCAAACCAACAAATGAAACCACTCAAATTGATCAATGGATCAAGAGTACTCACACATCACAAATCTCACCAAACACCAAAGAGACAATTTTCATTGATCTCACCTTGGATGATGATGATGATACACACACACCCATAACCTCAACCAAATCATCATCTTCTTTCACTACACCCCATGCTCCATCCAAGGCAACATCAACCAAACCAACATCCTCATCCTCCACAACCTTTAGAACCAACACACCTTTAACCTTCACCCCATCATCTTCACCATCACCACAACCTTTAGCCCTCACACTAGCCCTATCACCCATATCACCTTTTGAACTTACCACCAACACATCATCATCTTCCCTATCACCATCACCTCAACCTTTAATGGGTCATCCCATCCTTTATCCCCTACAACCACACACCTTGAGTTGTGCTTGTTGTCACCACAACCAACTCCTTATCATGGGCCTTAAAGATGAATTGAGTCTTCAATTCTCCTACCTTGAACACCTCCTCACACCACCACAAGGACCCATCATTTTACCACCTTCACCACCACATAGCCCAACCAACTAAACATAGTCATGTTTAGTCTTTCCCAATAAATACCTAGGAACCCTTTTGAAGTTGGAAGCAAATCTAGAAGCCTCATGTTACTTTAGAAGTTTATGTGTCTTCTTGTTAGTTTAATTTGCTTTCCTAATGTAGTCATACTTATGTATGACATTTAATTTATGTTTATGTAATGGGCTTTTCATTTTGGCTACTTAGCCATAATTCTTTTATTGTGGTTGGATATTTGTCTTATGTGCTACTTGTTAGATATTGTTTATTTGCCGTCTAACCTTGTTTTGTAGCACGAACCATTGCTCGATTCCTTTGTGTTCTCCAAATGAGGGGGAGTACACATCAAGGGGGAGCCTTAACCACCTTTTTGATTTGACAAAAAGGGGGAGAAATGGGAGTAAACTCATTAAAAACTTGTTAAAACTAATTTTAACCTAAAATGAGTTTATATTTTGTCATCATCAAAAAGGGGGAGATTGTTGATGCAAATAATGTTCTAAAAACGTTATTTATATCTTTCGATTACTTCACGTTTTGAGGATGACAAAATGTGAACTCACGTTACGTTAAAATTAACGTTAACAAGTTTTTAATCGGAAGATCCCGTTTCTACGCAAATCACTCTTGAACAAAGTTACAACTTGAACTAGTGATCAAAGAAGTGAATTTATGTTTTGAAAATTCACATTTTAAATGGGACAAAACATTTTTTCAAAAATACACATGACAAATTATTTTTGAAATATTAAGAAATGTTTTAATGGAAAAATAAGTTTGAAAATCACAATAGCTATTTTTCCCCCCAAAATCAGCTCCAACCTTCCCCAAATAAGTTTTCACCAGAAAAGACAAAATTTGGAGCGTCCTAGTCTACCACGGCTCCACGGTACCGTTAAATTTAACGGAGCCGTGGGTTATTTAATGGAGCCGTCCGTACCATTTTGAATTGTAACGTTTAGATTTTCTTTGCCTATAAATACCCACCTCTTTCACAGTTTTAGGCACCCTTCACACACAGAAAAACCCCTTAGTCAAATCCTCTCACACCTTTCACTTCTTAGGGTCAATTAGATTAGTTTTTCTTTGTTTCAAGAGTGATCCAATCATCCTTCAAGTGATCCTCTTCATACCTCTTCACTAGCAAGAGAAGAACACAAGTATCCAAGTTGATACAAGGCGTTGTCATCCCTCTTCATTAGCAAGAGAAGAACTCAAGTAATCAAGAAGATACTAGAGTTATAGTTGATAGGTTTTTGTAACACTTGTTACAACCTTGTTGTGTCTTAGCATACATCAATTTTATTTTCTTTTTGTGAGTGAGAGTGAAGATCAAGTGTGATCTATAGAGATAGTGAACATCTCTTGAAGCCATTGGGCTTGTGTGATTGATCAAGAAGATCAAGGGTCATTAGGTTAGTGTTAGTCGAGTAGAGTGAAGTGAGTGTTGATCATTGTGATCGTGTTGAGATCTTGGTGATCTCTTGAAGCCATTGGGCTTGAGTGTCTGGTCACGTGGACCTTGGTAGATTGGTGCTAGCTAAGATTAGCACTCGACATCTAGCTTAGTGTCGGTAATAGGATAAGCGACGTGTACGGTTTTCTCCGCCTGAAGGGAGGTTGTTGATATAGTGTTTGAAACTCTCGAGTGTGGTACTCGGGGAGTGGAGTAGGGCGAAGAAGAGCTTTGTAGCTGAACCACTATAAATCCTCTGTCTCGGTTTGATCTTTCCAACTCTACTCTTTACTTTTATTTGTTATTATTACATAGCTTAGTTTGTAGTTCATATTGGTGTTGATTAATTACACACAGAGTTCGAATCAAAGTTTCCAATAGCATACTTTTAAAACAAGATTTTTAAGAGAAATTTTTTAAACCGGTAAACTATTCAACCCCCCTTCTAGTTTCCCACAGTATGATTTTTAACAACTTTTAACTTAATTTCATGTCAATTCTTGTTTGATGAGATGTGAGATTAAGTTTAAAGTTGCTACTTAGCTTAAAATTTTTAAATAATTTTGCTCAAGAATGGACAAGGCATTTCATGAAGCCTAATCACTCGATAGTTACTACAAAACCGCCTATTTCATTGCGCCTAGTAGGACGAGCAGAAAACCCAAAGATACCTCGCGTGCTTAAGATTTCCCTGGAGTACTTCGTAAAGACCTGACAGGATTTACCCCTCTTTGAAGAATTGAGATGCGCATAAACTTAACTCCCGGAGCGGCACAAATTCCATGATACGCGATACCTTTCGAAGAAAGATTCTGAACCCGAATATCATTAGTTGAGAATGCACAAGACTGACAACCCTAAAACCGCATTAAGAACGATATACAGGCATTTCGAGTTTTCAGGATAAGACCTTTGGTTTGATCAATGTCTCCATAGTGTTCAAAGATAAGAAATCCAATTAGAGCGACACACATGAGGAGCGCCTTACCGACTATGTCGAATCGTGGCAGACGGTTCACATCGTGATTTTGGTAGACACTATAGGACGCATTAGGAACACAATTGGAGTAGATTATGACCTACCATTCCTAGGCCGATTGTCAGAGTGAGCATACTATCCGACATTAGGAGATGTACTTAGGGCATGCACTATTGACTTTGGAAGAAACAGGAATGCACATCCCCCTTAGTTGAACCTTCTCCTTGTTTATCTACTTGTTGTTTATTTGAAAGCGATCCAAAAATTGAGCCAATCCTTCAAAAATGTTGAGTTTCTTTTCTTACAACTTGATATTTAACTTAATTTCATGACAATTCTTGTTTGATGAGTTGTGAAGTTAAGTTAGATTCAAGTTGTTGCGTAGTTTAAAGTTAGGTTTAATCTCATGACAGTTCTTGTTTGATGAGTTGTGAGATTAAGCTGAAATCAAGTTGTTACTGGGCTTAAACTGTGGTTTAGTTTAATCTCATGACAGTTCTTGTTTGATGAGTTGTGGGGTTAAGCTAGATTTCAGTTGAGGCCCAACCTAAACTACCGAAAGGATACCTAAGGTTTTTGACGGCTTTACTCAAGGACGGGAAAGCTTGCCTTACTGTGTGATTATTATGTGGTTTCATTTGTGTGATTTCTAGAGGTTAGGAGGTATTGATAGTACCAATTTGGAAGTAGCACCCGGTACTATTTGGATTGACACCCACACCCTTACTTTCTGTGTGCAACCAAATCGAAGGGTGAATACTGTCCGATCAAGCTCACACCCTTAGTCAACTGAATTTTGAGGACAAAATTCTGTTAACGGGGGTAGACTGTAGCAACCGCGAATTTTCCAGGTCTTTACTCATCATTTTAAAACTCAATATAATTTATTTTTGAAGTTATATATTCCCCTTGCGTATAACTGGTAACTAAACTACGCGAATTGAGAAAATGATATCACACGCGTACCGACACCACGATAGTAATGGTTCAATTTTTTTTATTCGTTTTCGGATCAATAAATTTTACTTGATTTCAGTTTTATAAAAACGACTCCAGAATTACATTTTCACGTTTACCGAGTTACCACAATTTAACCTCGACTAAACGGAACACCGGTATACACAATACACTCAAAAACTTAAAACAAATGAATAACTATATCTCTTTCTTCTTTATCTTCGGTCAACACAAACATGTGATACCTATTCCCTTTTTCCCTGATCCCCTTTTCTCGTATTCGATCATCCCCTCACGCAAAGAAATATTCCTCTGCCACAATCTCATCTTCCATCACCATCAGGATGAAAAACTGTAGCACTTTTCTTGTCTTTCCAAAGCTACATCGAGACCCAAACCACTCCACAGGGTCGAATATTATCGGACTCGAGGTATAGAGAGGAGAGATAACCAAATATGGTAAAACTTCATCTTTGGTAAATCGACAATTAATCAAGAGTTTGCTATGGATTGTCCCTTAAGAAGCTCAGTTCCAGGAAAGGTTATGTCACACCAAGAACTTCAAACTTACCTCAAACAATATCTCAGTCGAGTAAAGCAAGGGGAGAAGGAAGGGTGTGGCTAGCTTGGAATCGAGTGGGTTTTCGGTGGTGATTCTTGGATTCGATCTATCATCAGTTTTCTTGTAAGGTTTTCTTTTAAAACTCAATCTTGTAATACTTGTTTTCTTCTTGAACTCTCGAATGGTATAATACCTTGTGATTGTTATAAGTTTTTCTTTTGTCAAAAATATTGTCGATTCAATGTTGGTTGTGGTGTGGTAAAATGACTTTTGAAACTGGTAACCTCAATTAGAACTAGTGTTGGCTCAAAAATCTTGATGTTGTGCTATTTGTATAGTTTATGTCAAATTGTTCATCTTGTGGTCTAGTTAGATTAGTTAGGTTAAGAGGTGTCTAAATTGCTAAACTAGTGTGAACTTGGAAGTGGCTAAATCGACCCAAAAGCTACTGTGAAAACTTTATTGCTCGAATAGTGTGGTTGATGAGTCAAGAACTAGGGTAGCCAATTTGGTCTTAAAAACATGTTACTGTGATGAATTGTGTTGCTAGAATATGGTGAAATTTTGTTTAGAAATCACATTAGTCAAAATCTTTAGTCATGAGTTATGCTCACAAGGTGTTTGTAATTATGTCTAAAAAGAAAGGTCGACTTTAAAACGAATTAGCAAGTGTTCATAAGTCCTAAGTCTTGTTGTCTTGTTCGGTTTCAAAAAAAAATGTACTCGAGTTCATGTTTGTGATGGTGTTGTAGTCGGGTCGGGTAGTACTCAACTCGAGTTTTAGCAAGGACATTCAAGCACCTTGAAGAACTCCAAGAATCCTATTCCACTCCATGTTGTGTTCGTAAGTCATAAGTTGAAGCAACCTTACGTTGGTATAACTTAGCGGAAAATGTTATGTCAAGCCTAGGAGTAGAGTCCCAGTCGCTAAATCCTCCCAAAAGTCGGTTAACACTTGTATGGAGTCGACATTCTAGTCGATTGCAACATCACTCATGGGTGTTTGGTTCGTTGGTTCCCAACGAGACCACAATGCTAGTGCCTCTTGAAACAAAAACCTCGGTCAAAGTCTCGTCTCAACCCGTTGATCCTCGCTAAATCTACTCTAAATTAGGAGCCAAATGAACCTTATAAAACAAATGCCAAAACCATTCTTTGCCTACTGGAAATAAATTCCAGCGCAGGAAAGGAGAGCAAAGAAAAAAAAAAGAGTGGACTTCATTTCAAACAATAGTCTGTACAACATTTGTGTATGGGCTAAAGCCCATCAAGTAACTTGGGTCATTCTATTTTTGGATTATTTGTCCTTAACAGGCCACTGGCCACGGTGTAACTAAAGGCCCAAGTTGAGCCTGGCTCATTTTGTCGCGTGGGCCACAACCCTTTCCCCTCCTCGACACACACATCTCCTATTATAACTCGACAAATTTTTATTAAATAAGTGATCATTTATATATATGGCGACTACATATAAAAAGAACTCGACAAGAAATAAATAATGTAACTTGAAGTTTTGATAAATATTACATGTCTTATGGATAAAAATGTAAACACGACACGAACTTTTGAAATGAGGACAATTGCGAGACACTTGATTTCAAACACTTAACTTTTAAACGATATGTATATATGTATATATGATATGACTGAAAATCACGTGATTGTGGTTCGGGTGGCCTTGGTTGGCTGTGGAAGATGAAGAAGTTCATCTTAGAGAGAGAGAGTGAAGTGAGAGGGTGGAGAATACTGGGAATGATTATCTTTATTAGAAACAACAAATGAAAAATACACAATATTCCACACCCCACATGGAGAGACATGTGGGGTATTTAAAGGACCCTTTACATCACTAGTTTGCCAATTAAACATAAGTAGTCCCTGCGTGAGCTACTTAATACAAACCTAGTCCAATTCACGTGAGTGACGACATCTTTATAAAAAAGCAAGTCTAACAATCTCCCTCCAAGATGTCGTCACAAGTGAATGGTTACAATGAGACCTATAAACAATACAAAGTAAATTACAAGAATAAACTTTTGCTGAAGTGCAGAGTCTCTGTAGTCTAGATCCTGAGGCAGACTTGAAGTTCTCTATTCCAAAAGATCGCAGCTTCGATCTTTGGTGCTGACGGCACACATCCTTGTAGCTCTGAACTTCAACTGTAATGTACTAGTTAGGTTATTACTCCCTCCTAACTAGTGAGCCCTTTATTCTTTTCTGCTCCCTCCTGAAATGACAACTCTCTTTAGCCTTTAAGAACGCAGCGGAGACTGTAGCACAATGATCGTCGTTCGGGAGCATTAACATATCTCACAAAGTATTTGCATACAAGTTGGTAATAAGCCGTACTTCTCCCTCCTGATGATTGCGAGTCATCGAAATCATCATACAATAGTGTACACGCCTTTGTTTACCTTTTACTTGATGCAGAAAGTTTTCGGAAACCGAACTGAATGGAATTGTTACTTTCCAAAAATGCTTTCTGAAAAGAAAGAAGGTCAATTTTCCCACGTAGTTCGTCGGTCAAACCAACAATTCTCTTCTCAAAGTAATAGGGAGATCCTTTTCTAGTTAGACTTCTTGCAATGAAAGAACCATCCCTTCCTATTTGTTTGTCCTGTCAGATAGAAAGAGAGACCCCAAACCCAATCCCAAGCAATAGTCAAGAAGAAAAACTCAGGACTAGGAAAGAAAGGCAGAGACAGGGAAAGCTAAGGTAATTTATTAAGAGAAAAAGTCTAGGATTGAGATCTGAGCAGGAATTTTTCCCTGGCTACGTTGCCGTGGAGAAGAGCTTACTTATGAGCGGAAGACGAAGTCACAAGGCAAGTCGCTTGATTGGTTCGAATCAACCAGAAGAAAGGTCCGTGTAGAGTAGTAAGTAGCTAGGCAGGTTTCAGCGCATGCTGCATTTAGAATCTCCAAAGAAATTAGAAGCGCCTATGATAGCGTATGATTTTTCCCATTTGTGACCGAAGGTTGCTTGCAAGAGGTGGCGATCAGCAGTGTTCCAAAGCGCCATAACGACGATAACGCTAGAAAGTAGAATTAGCAACTTTTACACGAATTTTCAAGTGGATGAGATTGGTCGAGTGGTCTATGAAAACTTCTCTACCATTTAGATCGGAGAATTTATGGAGGAAATCCGGTTTTAAATTCCCAGAAACCACACGATTATATAGCCTGAAGGTTCCAATGTTGCCTCGGCAGAGAGTCATCTCAGGGAGCAGTCGACTGTCATACAGATTTTGAAACAAAAGTGGAGCATACGGCGATGCCGCCCATTTTCGTTTCGTGGGAGTCCCCGGCAGAGGAAAGGGCTGTAGGTGATGGCGCGTTCTGCTTCTTATCTAGAGATGGGCCCCTCCTTTCGTTTGATTGAGAGCTGGGAAACCTTAATGTGGCCACAAGAATCGCCCGAAGGGCCTTAGCTTTCCTGATAGTGTATGCTTAACTCCGACCTTCTCATTCCCGTCGGGTATGAAACCTCCAAGTATGGTTACGCTCCGAGCAGACCAGCAGATCTAATGGATGGACCCCTCATTGCCCGAATAAGAGGTCGCTTATTATAGGATAGGACGCACATCCCGACCGGTAAAAGGAAAGAGCGAGATCTCCTTTCCTGTAGGCTTCTCCTGTGCTTAGTTCACTTAGCATGGAAAGAAGCTGAGCCGTGCTAGTAACATCGTGAGCGTGAACAGAGGTTATCAAGAGTTAGCTTGGGAACATGCCATGCCCTCCAGTCTCTTTCCAGCCTTTGCGATTTCATATACTATTCCCGTATGCCATATCTCTTATTCAATCTTTCTATACGTCCAAGCTCTCCCCCATCGGTAGTTGGAAGCAGAACTGAGACTGGATGTGACTGAAGGAAAAGGGAGATAGGTGTGATAGGAGGGCACGGTTAAACAGGTAAGCGAAGGCTCTCTCTCTCGCTCTGTGGTCTTGTGTGAACTCCTTTCCGCCCATTATTGATCTTCACTCTAAGTGAGCAGGTGAACTAATCGAGACCGAAATTGGAGAAAGCACGGCTCAGCTTCTTTCCATGCTAAGTGAACCAATTTAAAAACCCGAGATTTCCCCCTCTCTCCCTCTTCCACACGCCTATTTGTTCCCCCAGCCCCGGAGAGATGCAGAACTCTTTTTTTTTCTCTTCATTCGAACTATTGACTTTCGCCGTGTTGTAACAGAAACACGAATGATATACTATATTATATTTGAATAATTATATATCTATTTTTTTAAATGCAGTAGAGTAGACTCATAGGGGATTTACTTCACCTTGAATAACTATCGTTAAATGGCTTTCTTTTCAGCTGCTTTCATATTTCATTGCTTTTTTCCTTGCCTAAAACAACTATCTTCTCTTTGCGAACGGTTAAGAATCCTCTTTGTATGCGCGTTATCTTGAAAAAATACTCTCAAACCTTCTCTCAAACCAACCTTAAAGTTCACCGGCGTCAAATAAATAACCACATGTGGAGACAACTCGATATGACCAATTTGAAAACGAAGTAAACACCTCCCCTCAAATGTTACTTAATCTTTTACGATAATGTGACTAAGAACCTATACTGAGCACTACAATGTAACTCCTTAAAGCATAGGTCGTTTCATATACCCATCCAACCTTCCTTAATTGTATATGAACCTCTCTTGAATTATCCACATCTTTGTGTGACACTGAGTACTACAATGTATCTCCTTTAAGTGATAGTTAACTAGGTCTTCGTCCATCCACCCCTTGACCTATGAAAACTAGATAATCCAAGACTTAATCACTACACCCATGAGTGCCCAAACAAGTATCTCTAAAAGTCATACATCCAACCAACCTCTAGACTTTGAGATAAATAAGTACACATGCACGAAAAATGTTACTTCAAAATCAAATCAATAATACCATTCTTCTCCCGTAGTCATTGTTCTTAACCATAAGAGTTTTAGCCGTGAATGATGTATCCCCGTGATTGTTGTGATGGTATCCCTATATCCCCTTTTTTTTTTTAATATGAAATACACTAGGAAATGCAATAATAATGATCCTGGAAAAATTTGAGTGTAACAGATTTTGACGTCAATTTTCACCTAAAAAATTCGAATTTTGACCAAAAAATTTGAATTTTGGGTCAAAATTTTCACTATTATACCAAAATTTGAATCTCGCGTAAAAATTGAACGTTTAATCACCTGAAAAAATTAAATTTTACTCGCAAAGTGGAAAGGATTATAAGCGGACATATTTCTCAATTTCAATGGAATAGAATTGCGAAAAAAACTCCACAATTGCGAAAGAAGCTGCAATTGCGAGAAACTCTTGAATTGCGAGAAAATCGCCAATTGCGAAAGACTCCTCAATTGCGAGAAAACCAGCAATTGCGAGAGACCCCTCAATTGCGAGAAAATCAGCAATTGCGAGAAAATCAGCAATTGCGAGAGACTCCTCAATTGCGAGAAAATTCATTTCATCGCAATTCTTATACAAGAATGCGAGAGGCCCAGAATTGCGAAAAATTCACCAATTGCGAGAAAATCAACAATTGCGAGAGAGAGTTGACTTTTTCTCGAAATTCCACCAATAATTGAGTCCAATAATTGAGGTCCACTTTTCCGGCCATAAATTCCGACCAACTTTTTTCTGCCTAAATCTGACCATAAAACCCATTTTGAGCATAAAACTCAACCATATATCCATCAGATCTGACCATTTTCACGGATTAAAGGACAAAACAATCTCAAGCAAACCTTGAAGCTAGAACTGTTACCAGATCTGACCTCGTATGACCATGGATTTGAGATGTTTTTGACCATCAAAGATACATAAGACCAGTAATTGGCCTGTTTTTATCGTATGAAACGGAAAAAAAAAATTCGATTACCAGAAAAAATTTTCCGGTGACTAAAAAGAAGATAAGAAACAGCCTATAACTTTAATCGAACCACAAACTCAGTAAACTCACCAAGAATCGTCTCCTGGTTAGCTCTTGATACCAATTGATATGACTGAAAATCACGTGATTGTGGTTCGGGTGGCCTTGGTTGGCTGTGGAAGATGAAGAAGTTCATCTTAGAGAGAGAGAAGTGAGAGGGTGGAGAATACTGGGAATGATTATCTTTATTAGAAACAACAAATGAAAAATACACAATATTCCACACCCCACATGGAGAGACATGTGGGGTATTTATAGGACCCTTTACATCACTAGTTTGCCAATTAAACATAAGTAGTCCCTGCGTGAGCTACTTAATACAAACCTAGTCCAATTCACGTGAGTGACGACATCTTTATAAAAAAGCAAGTCTAACTATATATGACGTGAAAATATTTAAAATGGAAAAACATGATTTTTACTATGGACAACGTATATATATACGAGCAAATAATTAAAATGAGAAATCATAAACTAGCTAAATGTTTTTCCTAACTTACAACTTGAATCGGTCAAGTCAAAACTTATATAAGTCAAGTAAATGAGAAACGATTATTTTCTTTTAAACTTCAAGCTTATTAAAACGACATTTTCTCAAACACAAGTTATAACTCACCATATATTACTGAAACCTTTTCAACTTCACATTTTTTTCACAAAGACCATAGGTATATATATGAAAGGATATACACACACGTACATTCACTTAACGCCAACATTCTCGTATATCATTCAATAGTCATTATCTTTCGTGCGTAGTTTTCCGATCTCTGTCAATTCGAAGGTTTACGAGTCTTAATCTTTTATACGTTTGTACACTCCAATGAGCCAATACCTGCAAATAATAAAAACATTGTTTCAACTTAAATGCTGCCACACCAGCAACACCAACATGAACTCTTTAAAACATTTGGAATTCATGAATTTGAACTGTGAACTAAAAATAAACCTTACTAATCTAGGTCGCGTGTCGGTGCCGTACACTATTGTTACTTGATTTATTCACTTCAGACGACTATTTATGAGGTGAATTCTCGTAGCCCCTTTTTCATTATATTTTTTCTTGGGGGAAAATGGTACTCAAATGACATTTTGAACTGTTTTCATGCTGTGATACATCGTTTTCATGTTTTTGGACATATATGTGTGATGATGCGATTATGTGCTTCAATATATTTTGACTTTGTGTACATGAATGCGCAACTGTTAACTCTCTTGAGAGCCGAAACATTATGATAGATCTATCGGGGTAGCTCCCCTATGTGTGTACTATTTATGGTTGTAACATTGTGATAGGTTCAGTTGGCGCGATAAAAATTTTGTTTGGATAACATGTTCATAATTTGTATTCAGTTGAACTTTTGTCCTGCACTATGCTATCACAGCTCAGCGGTTTTACTTTTAAGCCTACGAGCTCACCAACATTATGTTGACGTTTTCTAGTACCATTTTCAGGTGTTATTGAAGTCGTTTAGAAGGTAGAGCATTGGCCTGACTTAGACAAGTCCTTTCCGGGTTATAACTCGTGAAGCTGCATTCGGTTATTGTTTAGTGATGTTGTATAACTCTAAGACTCATGATGACTTGGATATTTGTATTTATCCCAGTTGTGGGAGTTGTGACTATTATCTGTTCTGTTAGTGTAGGGTATTCACTAAGCAAGAAACACTATTGTGAGGCTTGTTATGGATCGAATGGATGGAAGTTCTAGAGAGAAGTGGGAGCCTTTTAGTGAGAGAAAGAAACTTGTGTAATATTAGATTGAAAAGGTCCAACTCTTCCCATGTGTGGGAAGGGGTATATATACTACTACATATTGTGTCCCTAGTGGACTGTGGAGCGAGCTGACAGAGGGGAAAGCCCCGACCCACTCCACAAATATAGATACGACTAATACTAATACTAATATTACTAATAATCCTATGAGCTATGATTATCTAATAAGTACTCGGGGTGACCGAGTCTTCTGCTGAATATTCATATTCCTAACAATCTCCCCCTAAGGGAGGTCACCCCAGAAGTAATGTTCTGAAATTCAGCACTTCTTCCTTGGATCTTGACATCATAGCTCGTACTCATTGAATCTTCAATGTCATAGATTGCTGTGCAAACATCAGTGATCTGAAGATGACTTCTCTTTTGTCTTGGATGAACTTTGAATAATCTCTGAACGTATCATCCCACTTGAGTCTCCAAGTCATCTTTCTGTAGTAATACTCCATGTGATGAAATATACTTAGAGCCGACATGCTCACACGATATGGGGTCATGATCTTCAGCATCAGAGTTAGCAGAAGCTGTGTTTAAGGTCTTTTAGGGTGATCATGACTTCTTTGATGATGATGTGGTGTGAACATGTGGTGATGGATTGGCATCTTTTCTGCAACCAGCTACAACAGCAACCAGCTACAGCATTCCACTGCTATAATCGCCAGAAGTTCCTGCATACGACAGTTAGCAATAATTCGACCGGTACTTACAAGTTTGGACTTCGAGATAGTCAACAGCATATTGTGAAAACTATCTCTAATCCTTACCAAGACCGTTCCTAATCGAAAACTCACAGAGAGCTTTTTAAGATTTTACCGTAGTAAATCAGCGATTAGGTGAGTCGCTGGAGATCACTCCACGACTGTAGACCGGTTGAAACCGCCGCGACCACTAAGCATAATCCACGAGGAATTACCGAAGTGACATGCTTTCAGGGCTGCTTGATGTTGACCCTGGCAGGAATTTCCATTCAATCATTGAGAATTACATAAGTAAATTCTCTCATAAATGTTCTGGCAGATTGCTAAGATCTGCGTAGGACTCATGAGATTACAACTGGCGTCCTTAATGTTGAACAACCAGTGTAGAAATGATTCGTGTCCCTATGAGATCTTATTATGCATCTCGTGGCTCTAGACTCTATAGTGCGTTTTGATTTAGTGAGCGGAGGCTGGAGAGGACTGCCACCTTTTCAATATCATCTAACTCGGAGTGAGAAAGACGATAGGAATGTATTTAAACTCCGTGACAATTGAAACAAGAATCCTTTGAGGGACCTTGAGTGGCTAGGGAGGGTTGTGCAGCGTATCACTGGGTCCATGATACTTTGTCTTCAATGCCAGCAATCAACTAAGTGATTCTGACAGCATATGTATTGACCCGGTTTCTGCCTAAGTTGTAAGGAGGGCTATTTCTTTTCACCCTTTCTCTTTACAATTCTTTTTCATTCTTCAACCCCTTCAGTGCTTACCGAGACTTCATAACTAACACCTTGTTGGATTTGTTCCAGTGTTAGCTCCATCTCAGTCGGCACTATTCCCTTATGCACATTTCTCCTTTTTAATCATACCTAAGGACTTCTACACTAACTAGTGGATTGTCCCTGGGTAGATCCCTCCGGCTCTGGCGGGATCGTGGGAACTTGAGCCTAACCTAACCATCCTTATAACTCCATGCATTAATTAAAATGGTCGGTCTTTGGTATTCATCCACAATTGCCAAACCAAATTTTTGAAAAATCTCTCAAAGTGTTCATGATTCTGAAACACATTTTTGTAAACACTTGAGAGTTTTATATTTTTCAAATGCTCCCCCTCAACATGTGCTTGGTTGATTGTTTTATAAATTTGCACATGTTAGGTAGAGCTCGCACTTTTTGAATTGATCCACTTTCAGTGAACATGACCGATTCGAGACACGCTTACATCACTGGTTAGACCAGCTTGAAATTATTACCCGTCCTGGTCAAGTCCATAGAAAGTTTCTCGAAACGGTACACTCTACTCAGATACATCTTTTTCGAGACACGCTTACATCACTGGTTAGACCAGCTTGAAATTATTACCCGGCCAAGGCGTATCCTTTCGATTGATGACAATTCAAGTTTCGTCAATTCTTAGGTGAAGTCTGAGCCTTGTTCACACAAGATGCCATAATCCATTGTTTTGTAAAACCATTTGCTCCCCCTCAATATATGCATTGATATAAGAAAGATTTTCGTACATATGGAGGAGCTTGCTTTTATTACCAAAACATTTTGCTCCCCCTCAATATGTGCCTTGATATGCAAAATGGTTTAGCACATACGGGAGAGCTTACATTAATTACCAAATCATCACATTTTATCAGAATTTCCTATTTAAATCACATTCTCTCCCCCGATCAAAAATTTCAAACCATTTGAGATTTGTGATCCCAATTGATTTAAATACGTTTAGAAAAATTCGAGAGAAAATGTGGTCAGGTTTAAATGTATTCTGATTTAGGAGCATACGATGCTCCCCCTGAAACAACGAGAGAGTGTCACTGCTGATGTTGCACAAATTTGGTAAGAGTGTCAGAAATTTGAAAATTTAAGTCAATTGACCACCTTGTGTAACATCAAGACTCTCTTGAAGAATCAAACAAGATAAAGAGTCTGATGTAAAGAAGACTTCTCTTCTAATACACGAAATGACGCACTGAAACGTACATCAAGTCGGGAGAACATGGATATAAAGTAATCCATGCCCAGGTGAACATCACCCGGTTGGAGAAACAGCTGTCTTTTTGGCGACATGCTTTCCCCATTGTACAGTGCGGGTTGCAGTATGAAGTAACTGCAAGCCATTAAGACATGTTTTAACTGATTAGTATAACTTCTGCTCGAGCTTCATTTAAGAATCCGTGCCATTGTTGAATGACATTTCTAGATACGTAAATGTTATCGATAAACAGAAGACATGCCTAGGTAGAACTATTTTTGGTATTTTCTGATTTTTTCGATTTTTATGGTTTTTATAGGTTTTATATTTTTGTATTTTTCTTTTTGATTTAAGATATATACAACTATGTACAAGGATATAAGAAGACAATCCTTTACTCCTCCTTTTCTTCCTGAAGACACTTGAGGGTTTCAGGAGTCATGCTTTTCATGCCAAGGCGTGGGAGAATAAACTGAAACCTTTCTCTTGGGAGGGCCTTGGTGAAGATGTCAGCTAACTGAAACTCTGTCCTCACGAAGTATAGCTCCACAATTCCTTTTTCCACCTGTTCCCTGATGAAGTGATGCCTGATGTCGATGTGTTTTGACCTGGAGTGCTGAACATTGTTACAACAAAGAGCAATGGCGCTTTTGTTGTCACAATATAGGGGAATTTTGTTGTATGAGAATCCATAGTCCGAAAGCTGTGATCGCATCCAAAGGATTTGTGCACAGCAAGCAGACATAGCAATGTACTCAGCTTCAGTAGATGATATGGAAGTACTCATCTGCTTCTTAGAAGACCAACTAACCAACTTTTCCCCTAAAAATTGAGCTCCTCCTGAAGTACTTCAACGAGTGTCTTGACATCCCGCATGATCAGCATCTGCGTATGCCGTTAACTCCATTGCAGTGTCCTTAGGATACCAGAGACCCATATGAACCGTGCCTTGAAGATATCGGAAGATCCTTTTCACTGCTTCAACATGCTTCTTGGTTGGTCTGGATTGATACCGAGCACACATACACACAGCAAACAGAAGATCTGGTCTGCTAGCCGTGATGTACATCAAAGATCCAATCATGCTTCGATACTGTGTGATATCAACTGGAATCCCTGAAGGATCTTCATCCAGCTTCGTTCTATCAACCATGGGAGTGTCAACAGGTTCACTTGAATGGAATCCAAACTTTTTCAGGATCTCGTTGGCGTATTTGGATTGATTGATGAATATGCCTCCGGGACTTTGAGAAACTTGTAGTCCTAAGAAGAATGAAATTTGTCCCATCATGGACATTTGGAATTTGGAATTCATCTCCTTTGAGAAACTATCACATTCACCAGGATCTGTTGAAGCAAAGATGATATCATCTACATATATCTGAACTAGCAGTAGATGGTTTCTTGATTTCCTGGTGAATAGTGTAGGATCAACAACACCCTTGGAGAATCTGTTTGCTAGGAGGAACTTGGACAATGTATCGTACCATGCCCTTGGCGCCTGTTTTAGCCCATAAAGAGCCTTCTTCAAGCGGTAAACATGAGTAGGGTGTTCAGCATCCACGAATCCTTCAGGTTGACTCACGTAAACTTCTTCCTTTAAGTCACCATTCAAGAATGCCGTTTTGACATCCATCTGGTAGACTATCATATTACGACTAGCCGCATTAGCTAGGAAGATTCTTATAGCTTCAATTCTAGCAACCGGAGCAAACGATTCTTCAAAATCAATGCCCTCTTCTTGTCTAAACCCTTTAGCAACTAGCCGTGCCTTGTTCTTTAAGACATCACCATACTCGTCAAGCTTCACTTTGAAGATCCACTTTAAAGCAATGATCATTGCACGCTCAGGAGGAGGCACTAATTCCCATACTTCAAGTCGATCAAATTCATGGATTTCATCCTGCATAGCCTGGAACCAGCAATCTTTAGTCATTGCTTCTTTGGCATCTTTTGGTTCAACTTTAGACAGTACGGAATTGAAGAAGCACCATAGCGCATCAGTGGCTAGTTGATTACGAGTGGATACTGGACGTGAGGGATTGCCTATGATGTTGTCGATTGGATAATCACTGGTCCATTTCATGAGATGGTCGTGAGGTTGATGGTTGTGAACAGACGAAGCAGTGCTGTGATCTTCAAGTAAGGATGTGTCTGATGAATGTTCAGGAGCAAAGATGTTTTCAAAAGGAGCCTCTTCAACATGAGCAAAAGGATTAACTTCCAAAGAGTTATTATCTGAAGATTCTTGCATTACTGGAGAAGTTTGAGTGTTTGATGACGAAGGCGATTGACTGGCAGCAGGAGCATTGTGACTGACTGATACTGAAGCTGCAGGTCCTTCTGAATCTTGTGGGGCTTGAACCTCATCCATAGGAATTACAGCTGATTCACTCAGGATGGTTCCATTTGTTGGCTCAAAGTATTCATCAAACATGGGATCGAATAACTTCTTCAACTCCTCACATGTAGGTGGCACATAAGAATCTGCAGGCGTGGAATTCTGTACAAGTCCTGAACTAATGGGTCCAGGAGACAAAAGGTGAAGATCGGGTCCAGAACTGATTTGTCCTGAGACAGGTAGCTCACTCAGCTCATCGAACGTAACATGAATGGTTTCCATGATTTTACGGGTCCTTTTATTGTAGATTCGATACCCTTTACTGTCTGGTGCGTATCCAACGAAAATACCTATATCTGCTTTAGCTCTTAATTTTCCCAGGTCTTGACTATCGTTAGTTGGATAGCAAAGAGCACCAAACACACGCAGAAAGGAAAGATCTGGTTTCTTGTTATGAATTAACTCGAAGGGAGTCTTCTCATGAACCGGATGAATTAGGGATCGGTTTTGAGTGTAACATGCTGTAGCTATAGCTTCTGCCCAGAGAAACATCGGTGTCTTTGAAAATATAAGCATGGTTCTTGCAGCCTCCACCAGAGTACGGTTCCTTCGTTCAACCACCCCGTTCTGTTGAGGCGTGCGAGGGATACTTTTCTGATGCGTGATGCCAATACTTTCATAGAAATTACGGAGTTGTTGGTTAACAAACTCAGTACCATTATCTGTGCGGATGATTCTGACAGTTTTATCTAGCCTTACTTGCAGCTGTTTTATCAGTTTAATGATAACCTCTGGAGTTTCGTCCTTGGTTCTCAAAAACTTTACCCATGTGAACCGAGAATAATCATCTACTATCACCAGAACATACTTCTTTCCATTTATGGTTTGTATTCTCATTGGACCGCACAAGTCCATGTGGAGGGTGTGAAGAACTTCCAAGTTGGTGTTGACGGTTTTAGGCTTGTGGGTTTGTTTCTTGCTTTTACCCAGTTGACATGCAGAGCAGAGATGATCTTTCTCATATTTCAGTCTGGGCATCCCTCTAACAAGATCTTTACGGGAAAGATTATTTATGGTACCGAAGTTCAAGTGGTTCAAACGACGATGCCACAGCCATGATTTTGTTTTAGAGGCTTTAGAAAGCAAGCATATTGGAGAGGACTTCAACATTTCTTCAATTGAGATGGTGTATAGATTGGTGCCCCGACTGCCCTTGAGGAGATCTAAACCATCCAATTCTCTGACGAAACATGTATGCTTTCTGAAAGCCACTTCCAGATCTGAATCACAAAATTGACCCACAGAAAACAGATTGTGTCCTAGTCCTTCCACATAATATACCCTTGAGATTACACTATTACCAAACACATAATCTCCATAACCCATAATAGCACCAAAGTGGTCGTTCCCAAATCTAACTGTCCCGATAAACTTTTTCACGAAGTTCTTGAGCCGTGAGCGATCTCCAGTCATATGTTTTGAGCAGCCTGAGTCCAAATACCACAGGACGATTTGTACGACCTGCATTTGAAACCAGACAACAATGGATGACTGAAAAATGTGGATCCCCAAGTGCAATTGGGGTCCATTTGGTCAGCACACACATATTCAGGAACCACAGATTTCACAGATGCTACTATCTTTACTGTGGAGACAGAACTTGAGACAGGACAAGACCTAGATGGAAGGCATTGTGATTCTAAAGGCAAGATTCTACCAGTTGGTCTCCATTCCTTATTCTTCACAATTTTATGCATATTCATTTTAGGTAATGGTCTCTGTTTTCCTAAATTGAATTTCCTTCCAGTGGGTCTCCATTCCTTAACTTTAACAATTTTATGCTTATTCATTTTAGGTAACGTGCACTGTTTTCCTAAATTGAATTTCCTTCCAGTGGGTCTCCATTGATAGCCTATGCTAGCAAATGTTTTTCCTGTTGCTTTCCAAACCTTTTTGCATGCTTCAGATATCCTACCATTCTTAACATGGGATGATGCAGAAGACATCAGGAAAGACACAACACATTCATCATGATTAGCAGAAATTAAACAATTGTCGCAAGTTTTACAGATAGCATTAGAATTCGAATTAATTACAGTACTTTTGATACTAGAATCAACACGATTCATCCTACTCATTGTAAACTTATTGTTCCTAGGTTGGGCTTCTACATTCTTCAAGTGAACATTCTTAGCTGGCGCAGTCATATCCTTTCTTTCATTTCCTCTAGACCTTGACCCGCTAGCTTGGGTGTCACTTTTTACTCCTGTAGAAGCATCGAAGGTAACATTAGTTTGTTTTTCTGTCACATGCCTTCCTGATAATGATGTGTTGGGTTCTGATGTTTTGGGTGGTAGGTCAAAGGCTACATACTTGTTCACAACATTGGATGATGATGCAACAGATCTATCTCTATGGCCTCTAAACTTAGGAATTGAGCCTATGGCATATTCTAAGTTTTCCTGAATCCTTTTCGTGAGTTTGCATGCATAGACAACTGCTTGATCAAGTGGCTTATCATTCCTATCCTCTTCAACTACCTCACGAAGTGTGTCAAGACCTTCTCTAAGATGATCTAGATATGTTTGATGGGCAAGGTTGTTATTTCTAAGCTTAAACGGAATACGCCCAACATCAACATCATACTTTTTACAATCAGTAGCCTTTGGTGTATCACAATTACAAGTGATGCATGGCATTTTACCTTTCACCCGAGCCTTAAGATTCTCAATTTCATTTGTCAAAGAGGTTATTTGATCATTATGATTGCTTCTTGTAACTTTAATAGAATCATATAACTCTTTGAAATGTTGTTTAACCTTTGAATTTTCTTCTCGATAACACTCATTTTCGTAATGTAACTTATTTATGGTGTTTTGATATTGAAAATTCTGAGAATCTGAAGACGAAGGTTTATTGGTGCCATATACTTCACACTTGTTGGATTTCAATTGGGCAATTTGGGCCCTCAGCAGTCTAATCGTGTTCGTGTGAGCTTGAATTGTCTCATCACGTTTGCTTAATTCAAAATAAGTATCAAACACAGGAGCATCCGAGGATGTCTTGACATTTGATATTTTGCATTTTTCTTCTAAGTGTTGATGTTTGAGTTGCAAATTCAGATAATCAACTTCTAGTTTTGAAAAACGTTTAACCATGTTATCATGGTCATCATTTTGAATTTTTTCAAGCAATTTCAAATTCTCCCCCTCAAGCTCAACAACACGATTCTGGGTGACATTTAACGCAATAGCATACTCATTAAATTGACAAGCAGACAATGCAGAATCAGTGACAGTGTAAAATACATCTTGTGCAATACATTTAGCAATCAAGTTGTCATTAGTGATGAGTATGTTTTTTCTTTCAATCTCACGACTCTTAAGTTCTATTGCATATTCATTCACCTCATTTTCCATGTCTTTAAACACTACTTCCATTTCTTTTATTTCGGCTTTAAGGGCAGTTTGCAACCCTTCAAAATGTTCTTTAAGTAGTTTAAAGAATGGCATGACCTCAGTTAAGTAACACCTTTTTGCATGTTCAAAACACCTTTCCCCCTTAGTAATGCCGGTTGGTGTGATTCTCTTCTTACATGTTTTATCAAAATCAGCAAACAGTTGCCAAAGCACATATAAGCTAATAAAGGTTTTGCATTCAGTGGGAAGAGACAAAGGCACCAGATTCCTAGGTGTATTGGGAGGATACACCGTTATGGACGCAACTTTTCGAATGAGGGGGGTGTTGGCCTTAAGTTTATCTTCCTTAAGTTTTTCACTATCTTGTTTCCAAAATATCTGTTCAGGTGTTAACTTCTTTTGAGGAGCAAACACAGTCAAACGATTTTCCTCATAATAATCATGGGGTTTGATTATTATTCGTCTGGCTATGCACTCGGGATCCCTCATTTTCTCATTCATTTTTTCTTTCGTTTTCTCACTTAACTCATCCTCTTCATCAGTGTAGATATGCTCAGGTTGGTCATGAATAGGCTTAATCATCACATTACCATCATATAGGGCTGGTTGAAGTACTTGCATACCCTTAAGGATGGTTGACTTTGGTTCACCTATCATGATTTTACTATGCTTATCACTCAACTTTCTGTGCTTATGAATCATTTGAGCAGTTTGTATGGTTTGATTTTGTGTGTACAACTTATCTTCAAGCTTATTTTTTAACGTCTTGAGTTTAGAGAAATCATTTAAAAGAGTTGTTTCTTTTTGTTTGAATTCTTGCTTAAGTGTTGTTACACACTTTTGTGCTTCCTGTTTTTGTTTGACAGACTGTTCTAGCTGACTTTTCAAAGAACTTAACTCTAATTTTAATGTTTCTTCTCGCACTCTAGACTCTTTAATAAGTGTACTCATTTGACCTTCTAATTTCTGCTCACGATCATTAAGCTCAAACTTAGCACGCTGTTCATACATAGCAACTTGTTCTTTATAGATGTTAAGTCTAGTGATCAAGTTATTATCAGGGACAGGCAATTGGTTCTCATGGTACACACATGCATTATCTACATTACTCGCATTATCTAAGGCACATACATTACTCATAGCACACACATCATTATTGACAAAGGATTCACCATTTGGTACATCAAGCGAGTTGTTGCTATTCAAATACTGTTCATATGAGACAATATTGCTATTTTCCATATCAACATCACTTGAGTCAGAAACAACTGCCTGATGTACTTCTTCGGGAATCTGATGTCCCTCGACAATATTATATGTGTCATAAATTTTTAGTACCTCAGAAATCACGGATGCATTAGAAGAACCAGCTTGACGAGATGAGGCCAGGGAAGACAAGTTAGCCATGAAGATCGTTTGAGCAGTAGGTTCATCATCCACATCAGAGTCAAATGCATCACAGTCATCTGCCTTGAAGATGTTAGGATCATTAAGTGCCAGATCCTGAACAGGTTTCTCATCCACATCTTCATCAAAAGTATTTCCTCCATCTCCTGCCAAGAACAATAACTCTTCCTCATCCAATACAGCACCATTTTCTTGAGCTTGCATTAACAGCATCTTGTCTTTGAAGTAATCTGAGTTCTGAGGACGTTTAGGTTGATTGCAGTTTCTAGCAATGTGTCCAAGCCCCCCACAATTATAACACTTGATCTGTTTCCCTTGCCCCTGATTAGCATTCCCTGCTCTGTTCTGCACATAACCTCGACCCATGTTTCTACCAGCTCTCCCTTGCACATTCTGGACCACAATTTTCCCGTCCTCCACCATTGCTAGATTGCGTGGGTTGGAAGAATTCCTTAACTGATTGTTGGTCTGAGGGAGTGATGCTTGAAACTGTTGAACCAGTAGAGATACTTGATTGGTGAGGTTGTCAATCATTTTGTCGGTCTGAGAGTAGCCTGAGTCAAGTTGTGAACTCATAGCAGGTACTTGTGAGTGAAGTTGGTGATAGCTTGGATTGGATGATGATTGGTTTGTTGGTTGTATGTTTGTCATGAATGCCAGTGGGTCATTTGCAGTTGAAGGATTCAACTTTTCTCTCAGCACCCTATCATAGGCAGCATGCTTCTCATGTTGTTGCAGGTAAGCATACAGCTGTTCATAGTTAGTCTCCCTTAAACCTTTGTTGAGTTTGACGGCAGTAACAAATCTGTCCCATTCCGGAGTCATGTTGTTCACAAACTTTGAGTTAAGTTGGATATTGGGCATAGTCATTCTGATCATCCTCATATCATTTACCAACTTATGAAATCTCACATAGTAATCTGTGATATTTTCTCCTGGGTTCATTTTGAAATGCTCGAACTCATCATACAGCTGTGACTCACGATCTTCCTTTGTGAGTTCTGACCCTGCTAGCAACATCTTAACGTTGTCCCACACAGCTTTGGCTTCAGTGTTGAAATTGATGAGCTTGTACACATCCTTTGGAAGACCTTGAATAACTATGTTGGAGGCTCTAATATCGGCATCATACCTCTTCTTTTCTTCTTCATTAAGATCATTGTAGTTCCTAGGTCTGTCGATGCCCCAAGTTACTGTTCCATCTTCACCAGTTGTAACCACGTCTCTGGTGGTACCCATCTGATAAGGTCCTTCGTCAATTGACTTAAGAATGTTAACACCATTATCTTTGCCCAAGCAGTAAAGTCTAATTCGTTGTGCCCAAGACTCATAATCCGTCCTATCTAGCATAGGTGGACGAGTGTCAGATCCTGCTGCTTGAATATCATCTGATGATGTACTTGATGTGGTAGCCATAGTAACTACGGGATTTTACTGATCTTGTGATTTAACCGAGAAATCGAATCTTTCGCGGGAATTTCTAAAATCACCAAGACACAAACCGCATACAAGTCTGAGAGACAAACCGAGTAGATACAAACCGAGTAGATTCCACAGAGACAAACCGAGTCTATACAAACCGAGTCTACACAAACCGAGTACACAGTTGGGACAAACCGAGTAGGTACAAACCGAGTAAAATCCTTAGAGACAAACCGAGTCTACGTAGCTGGGACAAACCGAGTAGACACACAAACCGAGTAAATTTACACAAACCGAGTAAATTCTTAGAGACAAACCGAGTCTACACAAACCGAGTCTACACAAAGTTGGGACAAACCGAGTAGGTACAAACCGAGTACAATCCTTAGAGACAAACCGAGTCTACGTAGCTGGGACAAACCGAGTAGACACACAAACCGAGTAAATTTACACAAACCGAGTAAATTCTTAGAGACAAACCGAGTCTACACAAACCGAGTATGCACAGCAGGGACAAACCGAGTACGCGCAGCAGGGACAAACCGAGTCGACACAAACTCCCAGGCACGTCACTTTCACTGCCTTTTGTCCTTTTGCCTAAACGAGTAAAAGGACAAACCGTGTCCAAGAATTGACACAAACCGAGTCCAATAATCGACCAAAATGGACAAACCGCTGCCAAGAACAACTCAACTACTACCCACGAATTTTCTCAAAATCACCACACCGTTCTTAGATCTGTGAATCCAAACACTAAATACCACTCTAATACTATTCTTAAGCTAGAAAGTACAAAGAAAACCAACTTCTAATCACTAAACAAAGTACAAAGATGAAATTTGTGCTACTTAAACAAACCGAACTAAAAACTTAAAATCTACAAATCTAACCAAGAAAAAGCCTAAAGAACTACACAAATACAAGATAAAACAACCTCTAATCACTAAACAAAGCACAAAATGATATGTATGCTACTAATCAAGCCGAACAAAAAGAAACTTTGAAAACTCCAAATCGACCAAAAGTAAAAACACCTCACAAACTACACAAATCCGTGAATACCAACTCTCATGGACCTAACCATGGCTCTTGATACCAATTGTAGGGTATTCACTAAGCAAGAAACACTATTGTGAGGCTTGTTATGGATCGAATGGATGGAAGTTCTAGAGAGAAGTGGGAGCCTTTTAGTGAGAGAAAGAAACTTGTGTAATATTAGATTGAAAAGGTCCAACTCTTCCCATGTGTGGGAAGGGTATATATACTACTACATATTGTGTCCCTAGTGGACTGTGGAGCGAGCTGACAGAGGGGAAAGCCCCGACCCACTCCACAAATATAGATACGACTAATACTAATACTAATATTACTAATAATCCTATGAGCTATGATTATCTAATAAGTACTCGGGGTGACCGAGTCTTCTGCTGAATATTCATATTCCTAACAGTTAGGAACATGTTTTATTTAATATGTCAAGTCTTGTTCATTTCATATTATTGTTGCTTAAAATGGACATTATGTTAGTGTTTAAGGTCCGGTCCATTAGATGTCCATGGGCCAGCCTCTTTAGTGTTTTTTTCTTTCTAGAAGTTGTAAGGAAATGTTGCCCTAGTGTTGAGCCTATAAATAGATGGCATGAGGCAACATTTCCCTTGTTGGTTTTCATTCTCATGCGTAAGCCATGTCAAAGTATTAAGTGAATGTTAATCATCGGACTCTTCTTCTTCTTAATCTATTCTCTATTGTTATCTTATCTCTCGTATATCATTACTTGTTGTTTATTTCATTTCGTAGCATAAGTAGAAGTAGTAGTCGTGGTTAATCTAGTTGAGTAGTGTGTGTTTACGTATTAACAAGGACCTACAAGTGGTATCATTCGCCTAAGGATAATTAAAGTGTGTGTTTAAGAGTAGTTTACATCGTTATTCAGTTTAGCTTGTCATTTACGTTTGGATTTGTTGAGTTTTTGTTCGAAGTTGCGTTAAAAACACTTGGTCTAATCGTTGTTAGTTGTAGATCTTCACAAAAATCTTAGTTTTTCACCTTAAAAGTTGCAAAATCTTCGTATTTACGTAGCTTTAATCGTTAAAAAACCATTATTATCGACTAATCATCATCGTGGAAAGTTCTAGACGAAATTCGAAAAAAGTCGGTGAAAAGAGGGTTTTTCGGAATTGGTGAAAAGGGGTTTTTCGGAATTGGCGAAAAGAGGGTTTCTCGCAATTGACAGTGTTTATCGCAAATCACAAGAATCTTCGGAATTGGTACTCAGTATTTTCTAACTTGTAGGAGTTAGTGAAAAATACTTCGACTTGGCTTTAATTCTCATCTCTTGTATGAGAGATTGAGAAAGTGATCGAAATTGTAATTTTGATAATCTTTAGAAATTGCTTGATCTTTCGCAATTCTAAATAATTTATCGAAATTGCCTTTTCATATCGCAATTCAGATAATTTTTCGCAATTGCTAAGTTCTTTCGCAAATTAGATAATTTATCGCAATTATCAATTTTATTTCGCAATTGGGAGTTTCTTTCGCAATTGCTAGTTTCTCTCGCAATTGGACGTTTCTTTCGCAATTCGCAGAATCTTTCGCAATTGGCAGTGTGAACAGTGATTTTCGCAATTGGAGTGAACAGTAACATTTCTTCGAAATTGGACAAAAACCTCAATTAACCAAAAACCAAACCTCATAACTCATAACACACATCTTAATTATCTTAACGATCAACAAAAACACAAGAATGTCTCAACCACCACATTTCAATTACTACTACCAGCTACAGCAATATCCACATCAACAATATCATCAGCAACAACAACAATTTCATCCTCAATATCCACAACAACATGCTTTTGTGCAACAACATCAGTTTTTCCCTCAACAATCAGTACCTCAGCAACAAATCATTCCACAAACTCAAATGCAGATGCAAAACTACCAACCTTCATCAAGAGAACCTCATTGGTTTACAAAAATGTGTGAAGCTATCAGTAGTCAGCAATCAAGACATGAAGCAGGATCGTTTGAAACTCCACCAATGCTGACTCCTGGAAACTATGTGCAATGGTCTAGCCGGTTTCTTCGATTTGTTGAACTAAGGAAACCTCATGGTCCATATCTCAAAAAGGTCATAATGGAAGGACCTTATCCACTTCCTTCAATATTGGTTCCGGGTGATCCAACTGCTATACCTCCACGGGACGACACTACAACTCCCATTCCAGTATCTCAATATTCCACTGAACAAAATCTTCAGCAAGAAGCCAATGAGATGGCCATGGCTTACATACTCCAGGGAATTCCTAACCCAATCTTCAGGAGTATTGATGCTCAGAAAATAGCCAAGGACATGTGGGAGCATGTACATCTTCTTATGGAAGGCACAGAATTGAACCAAGAGGATTTGGAATCCAAACTTTACATGGAATAAAATAACTTCATGATGGATCCAGGGGAATCCTTAGAATCATACTATCACCGCTTCACCAATGTTGTCAATGATCTGGAACGTCATAACATACCTCTACCAAAGATTGCTATCAACTCCAAATTCTTAGGATGTCTTGGATCAGACTGGCAGAAGTATGTGACATTCGTGAGGCAAGCCAAAAAGATTAATCAAGTTTCTTATGGGCTTTTGTATGATTATCTCAAGCAACATCAAACTGAGGTAGACAAGGACATTGCAGCAAGAGGAGGTTACTCATCAGCACCAACTCCAAACTCTCTTGCTCTGATAGCTCAATCACATTTTCCACCCTCAAGTCAAGAATTTGTTCCACCACCGTCTCAACCAAGTTTCCAACCACAACCAAACAATCAGATTGTTCCTTATGAAGCACCATCTCATAATTCTGATAACCAACTGGTCCCATACAACAACACTGACTCCGTGTTCTATTCCAATGCTGATTATGATGACGAAGATGATGTGTTTAACTCACTCAATGAAGGATTTGCATTAATTGCAAGGGCATTCAACAAGTTCTCTAACAAATCAAACAACCGCCTTCGTTCTTCATCAAACACCAGGAACCAAGCAGTCATCAATGATGGTAAGTTGAGATTCAGAATCGGTCATCTGGTAGATTTGGGTCTGGTAACATGGGGAATTATGGTACAAGGTTTAACTCAGGGGGTCAAAGGTTCAACACAGCTACTGGGGGAAGTAGAAACAATATGGGGAATGCACAGAGGGGAATTCAGAATGTTGGTACTGAAAGAAGAGGAATTGCAAATACGTCAATCACTTGTTACAATTGTGGAGGCAGTGGTCATATGGCAAATGCTTGCCCTAAGCCTAGGACTCAGGGTAGTGCATTTCACAAAGAAGCTCTTCTTATGGCTCTCAAAGATGAAAAGGCTGCAGGAATGTTGACTCAGAACGAGCAAAGCTTTATGGCCAACGCTTATTCTGATGATGATATGGAAGACTTGGAGGCAAATGCTGCAGTGATGCTCATGGCCAACATGAAAGAAATTAATGTCAATGAGACAGGCCCGGTATATGATACCGATGGCTTATCTCAGGTACTTGAATCAGAATGCCTTATACATGAGATTGCTTCACCATCTGCATCTTCATCTTCAAAAGAAAATCTTGTTCAAAATGGTTCATCATTCTCGTCTCAAGAAGATGATCAAATAAACACTGTTGTTTCATTCGATGATGATAACACCAATGTCTCACTTGATGATCCTATTGATGATAATAATCATGATCACATTGAACAAGATGATCTTATGCCTGATCAAGATCCAGAGCTTATGACCTTATTGCTGACCACCTAATCACAATTGAATGCACAAAAGTCACAGATTGACAAATGCAATGAGATTAACCAGAACTTAAAAGCTAAAATTGCATTGTTAACAAAGGATAATGAGTGCTATAAAACATAACTTTCAAGTTATGAAAAACAAGCACAACGTGAGAAAGGCTTTGAGGTTGCATTTCAAAAGACATACGTTCAGGTCAAGGATTTAGAGCATCAAGTTCGTGAGCTAACAGTTTCCAAAGCTGATTTGCTTTCTCAAAAAGAAAAGGAGCAATTTGAATTCAAAAAACAAATTGATACTTTAAATTCTGAGTTGTTAAAAGCTCAATCTGAGTTTTCAACATCTCAGAAAGATCTTCTTGAGGAAAAGCAAGCTTCTAGGAAACGAGTTGACTCATATCTTGAGGAGATTGTGGACTTGGAATCCAAGCTCAAAGAATTTCAGAATGTTGTATATAAAACGGGTAATTCAGTAACACAAATTCAAAGACTAACTGTGAAACCGATTCCTAAAGGATTTGGTTTTGCACTTGGCAGTGACAAACCACCTTTTTTTACACAAAGCACTCAAAGATAATCCTAAGTTATACAATGCAGAATTTCTGTTTGATGATACTTTTCAACGTACTGTTGTGTATAGTAATGATGAAGAAACTGAATATCTTGAAAATACGATTGAGAGTCGATCAAAGTCTGAAAACAAATTTTCAAGAATCCCATATGATTATTCAGCAAGACCTCACATCAGTAAATCTTTTGTTCCTCCTAAGGACAAACCAGAACAAACACTGTTAAGAACTGAAACAAATCCTTCTTCTGAAGTTGCTACTGTAACCACTCCTGTCGCACAAATCAATGGTTCAAAAGATAATGATGATCCACAACTGCCTCAAGAATGTCGAATTCTTCGATATTTTAAGACATTTATGGATGACGTTAAACTTTTGGAACAAGTGATAGAAATTAATTCTAAAATTAAAGTCTCTTCTCTCTTTTCTCCCGCTGAGAAAGAAAAAAGAGAATTTTTTCAAAAACAATTCCTACCACATGTTAAACACCTGAGACTTTGCGCAACAATGTGGGAACATGAACTACAGACTGAAGTTGGATCAATGAAGAGTATTTTTAAAGCTAAAGATGACAAAATTGCAAAACAAAAGTGTCAAAAGAAAGCTTTAGAAAATGAGGTTGATCGACTCTTGAAACGTGTTTTGTGTGATGATGTGATCTCTGTGATAATGAATGCTATTTTTGAATCTTGTCATGCAATGCTTGTTGATGATCATGCTGTGAATGTTGAAATGTTGCAAATTGAGATTGATAATTTGGTAAAAGAGAATGAGAGTCTTAGACAAATCAACTTTGATGTGGATGATAAGTTTGAAAATGAAATTTTCATACTTAACAAACGACTGGAATGGTGTCAAAATCAAAGCATGGAATTTGAGTTAAAATATAAAAATCTAAAAGAATCCTTGTCTTTCCAAAACAGTCATGCTTCAGAAAGTCAAAATAAAATTGAAATTGATGTTTTGCGAAATAAACTGTTTGAATATGAGAAAGACATAGATGAAGTTTCTCAAAACAGAAATGACACTGTCCGGTTAAACAGACGTTTGGATTCAAAAAATCAAGAACTCCAACACATCATTGTTGATTTGAAAAAGAAACTCAGAGTTTTAGAAAAAGGAAAAGCTGTGATTGCCCCAGGAATGCACTCAGTAGACAAGCCAACTAAGCAAGCATCAGATCAAACCACTAATGTGAATACTTCCACTTCCACAAGACTAGGAAACACCTCTAAGGCTAGCAGATCAAGAAACATCAAGAGACCAAGGAAGTTTAGTATCTGGCGCCCTAAGAGTGGACTCTCTAAGACTGAAGAAGTAGTAGTTAATATTAGCAGTTTGAATAAAAAGCAGGATATGTCAGAAGTAGAATCAAACTTGTCTAAGTCTAGTTCTATAGATGATGTAATGAATGCTAAATCGTTGAATGTTATGAATGATATTATGGTTGATGCTAGTTGTGTATTTTGTCATGCTAGTATATTATCTGGAAATCATGAGAAATGTGTTGCTAAAACTCTGTTAAATCGCAAAAAGAAACGATCTAGTGGCATTTCCTCTAGGCCCACTATTGCTGCCAAGTCCATATTAGGAAATCCACCACTAGTAGTTTCTGATGAATCAGTTGACAAACCCATAGCTGCATCTAGGACAACCAAATCACCAAGTGCATTTATTAGGAGAATGGCTGAGACTAGTTGGACGTGGCAGCGTTGGTTACATAAAACACATAGCTTTAAATGGGTACCAAAAATGATTAACTCATGTGTTACTAACCAAACGGATTCCACCGTTACCAAACTTGCCTCTGTGTCAACTTCTGGTGATGCAGGTGATCCAAATTGTTCTCTGGATTGTTGATAGCGGCTGTTCCCGACATATGACCGGCAATCTCAAGCTTCTTAAAAACTTTATTGCAAAGTTCATTGGAACGGTCAGATTCAGGAATGATCACTTCGCTGCTATTATGGGTTATGGAGACTATGTAAATGGGAACATTGAAATTAGCAGGGTTTATTATGTTGAAGGCCTAGGTCATAACCTCTTCTCAGTTGGACAATTTTGTGATGGTGATTTGGAGGTGGCATTCAGAGAGAAAACTTGTTTCATTCGGGATCTTCAAGGAAATGATTTGATGAAAGGGAAACGCGGCACCAGTTTATACACAATTTCCTTCGAAGGCATGACAGCTCCCTCTCCCATATGCTTACTTTCAAAGGCACATCCCACAAAGGCCTGGCTTTGGCATAAACGATTGTCTCATTTGAACTTCAAAACGATGACTGATCTTGCTAGGAAAAAGTTGGTCGACGGTCTTCCCAAATTCAGATATGCCAAAGATCACTTGTGTCCTGCTTGCGAACAAGGAAAGAGTCATCGTGCTCACTTTCCTCCAAAAGCAGATCACAGCACAGATCATGTCCTACAACTACTTCATATGGATTTGTGTGGTCCTATGCGTGTTCAAACCATCAACGGAAAATGGTACATCTTGGTAATAGTGGATGATTACTCGAGGTGGACTTGGGTCTACTTTCTTCGTACCAAAGACCAAGCACCTTTGATGATCATTACTTTTCTCACAAAGATTCAAGTTCAGGTTCGAAACACCGTCAGAATTATCAGAACAGACAATGGTACTGAATTCAAGAATCAAACTCTTCGGGAGTTCACTGAGAAAAATGGGATTGTTCATCAAACGTCAATTGCTCGCACCCCTGAACAAAATGGAGTAGTCGAAAGACGCAACCATACGTTAGTGGAGGCAGCAAGAACTATGTTGATTAATGCCCAATTACCAGACTACCTATGGGCTGAAGCTGTCTCAACTGCTTGTTATACCCAGAACCGATGCATGATCACCAAACGCCATGACAAAACACCATATGAGCTAATTCACGGTCGTAAACCTAATATCAACTACTTTCATGTCTTTGGAGCTCTCTGCTATCCAAAGAATGATCATGATGATTTGGGGAAACTGAAAGCCAAAGCAGATATAGGAGTATTTGTTGGCTATTGTGAGAATTCGAAAGGATTCAGAATTTGGAATCGTTGTACTCGGGAAATTCAAGAGACAATCCATGCTAATTTTGATGAGCTCACAGAAATGGCTTCTGAGCAAAACCGCTTAGAACCCGCACACAACCGTCTAAATTTTCCTGAATCTTCAGCTGAACCATTACCATTCAACAGAAACGACATAGAAGATTTGTTTGCTCCTCTGTTCGATGATTCTCTAGTTCATCGTTCCTCTGTTGTATCCACCAATTCCGCTGCTCAAACCTTCAACAATCAAACACCTGATACACCTGCAACCACTTCCACAGTAGTTGCTGACGAAGCACCACAACCAGAACCATCATCGTCAGTAGATCAAACACCTTCAACTTCTACACCTACAGCTGAAGATTCCCCCCACCACAATTCTGCTGAAGTACCCACACCATCAGGTTATAACAGAGATGCATTCTTTAATCCATTTGCACCTGCACCAACCATTCTTGATATTGCAGAATCCTCTTCACGCAATTTGGAACCGTCAAACCTGCATCACAGTTATCAACACTATCCATCCACTCACAAATGGACAAAGGATCATCCCTTAGTAAACATCATTGGTAATCCAGAAAAACCCGTCATGACAAGACAAAGACTTTATGCAGGCTGTGAAACCTGCATTTATGCACTCACCGTTTGTCAAGCCGAACCCAAAAACATCAAGGAAGCCCTCACTTATGACAACTGGATTGAATCAATGCAAGAGGAGTTGGAACAATTCAAGCGGTTAGAAGTTTGGGAACTGGTAGAGAGACCAGATGGGGTTTATGTCGTCGGATTGAAGTGGATCTGGAAAAACAAGTTAGATGCAGATGGTACTGTGATTCATAACAAGTCCCGCCTAATCGCCAAAGGATTCAGTCAATAAGAGGGAATCGACTTCGAAGAATCGTTTGCTCCAGTTGCAAGGCTTGAGGCTGTTCGCATGTTCCTGGCTTACGCGGCTCACATGAACATTACTGTCTACCAAATGGATGTGAAGACTGCATTTCTCAACGGCCAACTCCGGGAAGAGGTGTATGTTTCTCAACAAGAAGGCTTCGTGGACCAAGAACATCCGAATCACGTATATCGGCTAAAGAAAGCCCTTTACGGCCTTAAACAAGCCCCAAGGGCATGGTACGACAAGTTATCTGCTTTCTTGCTTGCAAACCATTTTACTAAAGGAACTGTGGACCCGACTTTGTTTATACAAAAACACGGGGTGGACATTCTCATCGTACAAATTTATGTCGATGATATAATTTTTGGATCAACACAGAAAAAATATTCAAATGCTTTTGCAAAACTGATGAAAAATAACTTTGAGATGTCCATGATAGGTGAACTGAAGTTATTCTTAGGACTGCAAGTTCATCAATCACCCCGTGGTATATTCCTTAGTCAGTCCAAGTATGCTCAGGAAATCCTGAAAAAGCATGGTATGACCAGCTGTGACACCTATAATACACCTATGTCCTCCTCATCCCCGAAGCTAGATGCTGACATAAATGGGACAATCATTGATCCTACAAATTATCGTAGCATCATTGGGTCAATCATGTATCTCACAGCTAGCAGACCGGATGTTGTATTTGCCACGTATCTATGCTCCCGATATCAGTCAAGACTAACTGAGCGGCATTTGTCAGCCGTTAAAAGAATCCTTAGATACATAAAAGGAACCATTAATTTGGGAATCTGGTATCCAAAGGATTCTGGCTTTGAACTTGTAGCTTTTTCAGACGCTGACCATGCAGGGTGTTTAGACACGCGAAAAAGTACATCTGGAGGAGTACAGTTTTTAGGTGACAAGCTCGCCTCTTGGCAGTCAAAGAAACAAGATTGCACATCACTGTCGTCAACAGAATCTGAATATGTAGCCATGTCTGCCTGCTGTGCTCAGGTCATTTGGATGCGATCACAACTGATGGACTACGGATACGTACTCAACAAGATTCCTATTTATTGCAACTCCAAGAGTGCCATTGCCGTTTCATGCAACTCCGTGCAGCATTCCAAGTCCAAGTATATTGATCTCCGATATCATTTCATCAAGGAACACGTGGAGAAGGGTACTGTTGAACTATATTTTGTGGGTACTGAACACCAATTGGCGGATCTGTTCACAAAAGCCTTGCCTCATGCAAGGTTTGTGGATTTGGTTCACCGGATTGGTATGAGATGTTTGACTCCGAATGATTTGGAAAATTTTCTCAAAAACAATTAAATGAGTCAAGCATCTAAACTATCTCTGTAAATAATTATTAATATATATATATATATATATATATATATATATATATATATATATATATATATATATATATATATATATATATATATATATAAACATGCAAGTACAATCCTTATCAACACTCTGTTCATTTTTTTAACCATATTTAATTATTTCCGAACAAGTGTTGAGGGGGAGACATAAAAATTTTCAAATTTTTCAAACTTGTACTTGCATGCTTTCTGAAATTTGTTGCTTCACAAAGTTGTTTTGGTGATAATCTCAAATGATGGAAAAGATTTTTGCTATTTTTGCTTAGTTGGTGCCAAATGTGTTAAGTTAATAATACTTAAGTGGATAGGACCTTAATTGCAAAAACCATAAGGTTTAGGGACTATTGGTGTTAAAAGTGACAAAAGATTAAAGTCTAATAAAAATTGAAAATATCACCGCAGTTAATATGCTACAACTACTTCCCTGACATTTCCATCTACCGCATTTAACTCACCCAACCACCATCATCAACGGCCCATATTGAATCTGCAAATCCGTTCAAGAACTTTTGATTTCTTGAGTGAATTATTGTTTAATATACGATTATATGCAATGGTTTTAAAGGATTTTACAATCCAACGGTTAAATCTCTCAGAAATAAATGTTTTAGATCTAGGGATTGCGTAAAATTGGGGAAACTCAAATTTATGAGTTAGATGTGTTTATTTGTACGATCATGCTTAGAAAATGATTATAATCCATGTATGCATGTTTAATTGAACCCAGAAACTTGCAATTTGAATGTTCTTGATTTAGGGTTTTAGCGTACGAATTGGGGAAAATCATGTGCAAGTGTTGTAGTGTAATTAATGTGTTCTAGTGTTGTTGTTATGCATTTAATTGAGTAAATATTGCCTTGGATTTAACCCAGATACATCAGAAATGTTTAATTGATTTTAAGGGTTTATGAAGAACACGTGTGGCACACTCAGTTTGATTCTTAGGATTTTATGGATAAAAGTTGTTATAACTTGGTCTGGATGCTTAGAAACATCATAGGATGTCAATGAAACATGCTGATAACATTAATCTCAAGTAAACGTGAAATGCGAGAAAAAAAAATCTGCTGAGTCATTCATCTTCATTGGATATCGAAATTTCTTGTATGAGAAGTTTTCGAAATTGAAAAGTTTTTTCGCAATTGGAAACATTTTTCGCAATTGGAAACATTTTTCGCAATTGTCAAATTTTTTCGCAATTGTCAAAATATTTCGAAATTGTCAAAGTTTTTCCAAAATCATGTTTCAACTTGTGTTATAAATTTGAAATATCTTGCTAAGTTAAGGATCTCATGTGAATCATTAAGTTTTAACTAATGCTAACCCACATGTATCTTGCAAATTGGTGTTAAATGATGTTTCAGTTTTTTCACAATGTCTACACTAGTACAACAACCACTACCCATGATCTCTAAGGAAGAATTGTTTCCTCTAGGTTACAAGGCTAAGTATGGAAACAACAATGCACGTATAGTCTTTAACAACATCAAATGTGCTGAGCCAAGTTGCCGAATAGCCATTGAAATTCTCAGGAGACATGAATGCAACAGTATCTTGGAGAATTCTAATAATGTCCCAGAATTGTACATTCATCAAATGTGGAATACCATTGACCTTGATGACTACAACAGATACTTCACATGTACTCTAGACAGAAAACAAGTGAAAGTCACACCACTACACATTCAAAAAGCCCTATCCCTACCTGATCCACCTGAAACATCAAACCAATTTTGGCTTGTACCATCTGAACCAGATATCCTCGAGTTTCTTCTCAACATAGGTTATGATGAGAATCTCGATCTTCCACTCACAACAATTTCAAGCATCAATGCTAAATCAATTCCACAACCGTGAGAGCCATTTACTACATTTTGGTTCGCTCGGTTTCCGGAAGAGATAGCGGGCATGAGCACCCAAAACTGTCACATATTCAACTCTTCTGGGGAATTGTTAACAAGAAAAATCTAGACTATATTTCACTCATATGGGAGGATCTTGTGTTTCAGATAAGAGGCCGTAAGAAACTTGTAACAAGAATTCCATTCGTCCGATACACAAAGATGCTGATCAGCTATCTCATTGACAAGAACTCCGACATCTCTCCTCGACCTGGAGACAGGGAACTCCATGTGATAAGGATGGATAAGCTTCCCAAGTCTGTCTATTTTCCTAAAGATAGTACTCACAAGCAAGGGTCAAGACTACCAGAAGAATTGTTGACCAAGGAAATCAAGGAGACCCAAGCCTACAGAGACTATGACTATGCATACGAGAAAGGCCAGGTCGGGTTCATTAAGCATCGTGAAGGAACGGGTTCTACCAAAACTCGTTCTAAAAGCAGTAGGACTGGGAGTGCCTCTAGTGCTTCAAAACAACCACAGAAACATCCAAGAACACTCAAAATAAGAGTGCCAACACAACCAAAACCCAGAGTGGAAGAAGTTGGGATACATGAGGAAAAGGAAACTGACTCAGATGAATCAGAATCAGAGGAAGAAGTTTTAGTTGAAATGACAGATGCTGAAATTGAACTTCAAAATCAGCTCGATTTTCTTAATGCAAAGAAGGCTAGTATGAAGACAACAAAGGAAGATGATGACCGAAGGGCAAAATTGACAATTGAGAAAATGAGGGAGTATGAAGCAAAGAAAGGAGCTGGAGCATCAGGAACTGTTCAAGAAACCGCCTCGATCCACTCTGATCCGGTTAATCAACCCGGAGGGTCTGGGGCAGCTACATCCACAGTTCAGCATGATACGGGTATTCAACCCGAGGTGGCTGAATCTGTAATTTCTCAACCACCAAGCTCGGTTAATCAACCCGACTTGGAAGCTCAAATGTCAGAAAAGGAGAAGGATCAAGATAGTAACCTAGTTTTAACCGATAAAGAAATTTCAGATACCATGTTTAACAATGACCAGGAAGAGGAACAACAATATAATGATGATATAGACTGGAATGTAGAAGAAGAACGGGAAATATTTGGAGAGAAAACTAATGACGATGCAAAGAAACTTGAGGCTGAGCATGCAGAAACATTAAAGAAAAAGGAAGAAGACGAAAAAGCAAATAAAGAAGCCGATAGCTACATTCGCTCACCATCAGTCCCTCCATCTGACCTTGCTATGGTAGTTAATGTACCTCAACAAGAGCAGACATCTAACCCTGTTCAGCCTTCTCCCATATCATCACCAAAACCTACAATAACTCCTGGGTCACCTCCCGAGAATCCTACACCACCACCCTCATCTCCTAAGGACTCTGCTCCTCCCAATTCACAATCATCAATCCCTTCACTTACTCCATCTCCTACAAGATATCCATCACCAAAAGCTAAAGCAACTCTTTCGGAACAAATCAAATCTGCAATAAAAGGTAAGAATGTGAGAAGAATAGCTCGAGTGACTAGAGTGGAGGTTGTCTCACCTGCTGGAAAGAAACTCAAGAAAGCAGTTAAACTAGCCCAAGCCAAGAAAGTTAACCAAACAAGTGCAGAACTGGCTGAGATGCAAACCTTAGTCAAGAATTTGTCTCAACAAATGGGAGAGATGCAGGAAACAAAGATGAAAATGGATGAGTTTCTAGCTTATGATGTTGGCGATAAAGTCAAAGCCAACACGAGACATTATGTCAAGAAGTTTCTGCCAGATATTCAAGAAAATACTGAAGCTCACATCAACGCAACAGTAGATGAGAAGATTAAAGATCTTGCACTCCAACAGAAACATCTTCTTGAATATTCTGTGGAAGAACTTCAAGACGCCCTCTTCACCAAATTGCTTGCAAAATCCACCCTCAACTACACTGAAATGCCCATTCTGGATGCTATTCGAGCCAACATGGAATCATGTAAGATTGCAGCTGATAAAGGCAAGCGTCAACGTGATAATGATGACCAAGATCCAGACACCACTACAAAGAAACAAAAGACTGGTAGCGAATCTGGGATTCACATTGCAGAGCCCACCGGAACAACAACTTCATCTCCACCTCCAAAGAATCCTGAATCTGGTCCGACAGCAACAGAGCATCATTATGAGCACTTCTCCACAGAAAACGTTGATTTTCAACCACAAGAGGATCAGCCACAATCACCACCACCATCACCACCAAAATCAAAACCTACAAGCAGCAAGAAAATCTCCAAAGAACCAGCTATTGTCACATGGCTTGATGATGATGAAGATGTGAACGACAATGAATGGTTTGATCAACTTGCCAGTGCTCAGATCCAAGACGACGAAGCTTCCAAGATTGAAGACAGTACGTTTGAATTTGCACACAAAATCAAACATACTCTAAATGTGAAGAAAATGACAAAGAGAGAACTTCGTAGGATCAAAAATGATGCCTTCATTCTTCTTAAAGACAAATCTGCAAATGCGGCTGAGCTGGAATATCACCTTGAAAACATTGCTCGTGTAATGTCAAGTGAGTTTGACTGGACGAATCCAGACATACTCAGGGTGGGTGGCCGTGACAACAAAAACCGTCCGTACATCACAGACTAGACCAAGCCACTACCCGTGATCAGAAAACCTCATGGAATTTCATAAATCCCCTTCCAGTTCTTTTTCAACAAAGATCTTGAATTACTCATGCATGGAGTATGGAGCAAAACAAAGTATGCAACTTCTATTACCTTCACTCCTGCAGCAAGTTACCAAAATCCTGCCATTGAGGAAGCTGCAATTCACCAGAAGATCTTCATCAAACAACAAGTGATCTATGATCGTGATGCTGAATTAGGAATCCATCACTGGTATGATAAAAGGAAGACCTGGTACAAGTATAAACTTAGCCAAAAGTCTCATGAACAAGTCTACAGTGACCTCAGGATCATGGTAGTGATTAGTGTTTCAGGATCGAAGAAGTATGATTACACATTCCTATCTGTGATCACCGTCAGGCGACATGACAACCAGATCTACTCGTTCTCAGAAGCAAATTTTCCTGACTTGAGTCTCAATGATATTGAAGACTTATACCTCATCAAAATACAAGGAAAACTGCAACATCTCTCTACCGATCTTCAGTATGCTTTTAGTGCAGCCATCTGCCACTTCATCCGAAGAACGATAACCAAAGAACGAGTAGAAGATCTTCAGTTAGGAGTGGAAAGTTATCAGCAGAAGTTGAATCTCATTGAGCCCATAATGTTCTTGGATAACAACCGCGATGCTTAATATACCATGAAGAAATACCCAGTCTTTGGGTTCATCTATAGAAGTGCAACACATACAAACCATTTCATGTCATTCCACGAGATTCATAAATTATGTGACGATACACTGAAAAACGTTAGAGATAGGTTAGTTCTTCGAGTTCGAGATCATGAGTTGAAAAATTCAACAAGGTTGACCCATAATGAGCTCAAACAAGTGATGCAGTTCGTATTGAAGATTGAAAGAAGGTTGTACCGGAGGGATCAGATTAGGAGACTAGAGAGTTATGTGGGCGGTCGTCCACCATTTCCTATCAGACTATATCAAAGGACGGACCCAGAATTCACAAAGTTTAACAAAGGAGGTTGATGTAAGCACTTGAGTACATAATTCATCAATTCTTATTTCACAATTCTTACTACATGCCTGTGACATTACGGCTTGTGTACACATAACAGTGCACAACCCGGACCCTAAAGAAAGGACCCTGAGATACACTTCAGTGCCTCAATCCTGATCAAAGGAGCGGAAGCTTCTTTCTTATGGTTAGAATTAAACCGGAATGTGTTTTCTCAGTTTCTTCAAACATTCTGCTCATAAGAACAAGTATTCCCTTGTCAAGGGGGAGTATTTGCAAATATAATCTTTGTTCTGAAAAACAAAAGTTCTTGAAATTCTTCCCTAAAACTCAAAAACAACATATTTTAATCATAAAAGTTTTTCAAAAACATCATGAGTATTGATGTGCGTGTGGTATTGCTCTAATTTTATATCCACGATATGTCGTTGTGGTTTTAGCAGTATTCAAGTTTTAAATTTATATTTAGCCGACTTATCAATAACACACACTTTAACGAGCAGTGTACCCGGTCAGTATGAATATATTGGTAAGTAGAGTGTCGATCACTAAGAGTGGAACATATTATCTAGTTATTCTAATCAGTATTTTAATATCTTAAGTTAGCTATACAACCTAATCTAACGCAAGGGGGTTTCAGCCTGAGAGACTGGCACGGTTTGTTTGTGATTAAATATAAACTAAACTAATAAGCACGAATCAGCGAGTAGCACACACGTACACAGATAAATACTTGAGACAATAAGAAGACCTGTCCTGATAGTTAAGTAGTTTGTCACTTGTTTTATTGCTAGTTTTATATGAAGTGTATAGTTCGATGCAACACACCGAGATTAAGTCCTTTCTCGTTGGTTCTAATCTTATCGGCGAGTAAACCCTTAATGATTACTTATGACTATCCTATTTATCTTTCTTCCTACTTTTCTACAGACGATAGAATGCATAGGCGATCTAATAAATAGGCGAGGAAGGGGCATGGTGACCCAAGCAATGCTCAGCTAGACACATAAGTTATCAATGCACTAATAAAAGTCACCAAAAACATCAACATATAAACTTTAATTAATGGGAAAGCAATTTTAAGGGGAGTTGAAGTGCACGATTAAATCAATGATCACAAGCCCATCAATCCTGACCAATTAAAGTGTACTAATACAATAGAACAAAACTACTTAATGAATTAAATACATGCAGGACCTTCTTACAGCTCTTGTATCTTCGTTCAAGGTGTGTCTTGTGCTGCTACTTCGACTGAATTCGGCTTAGGGTTTCTTCTGTCTCGTACTTAGCTAAATTGTCAAACTCCGAAATTCGTCTAACTTTGGGGTATTTATAGTTTCTGTCTGAGGGCTAGATGCGGCGCATAGGATAAGTAGATGCGGCGCATTGACTTAACTTTGCGTGGGGTCCAAGATTAATATATTCAGGAATATTCGTACACCGCCAGAAGATGCGGCGTAACTCCATTCTTAGATGCGGCGCATGTCCTTGCTGTCTTGGATAATATCTTGTGAAATCTTGATAGTGATGCGCCGTATATAATAAGTAGGATGCGGCGTATCTGGAGCAGAATGGTCTTGATCTTGTACATTTCAGTAGACTCTTAACTTCTTGTTTGTTTTGCTCCATAATTAGTCCAAAATCGCCAAGTTTCACATAATACTTGTTTTTACCTGAGAATTACAAAAGTAAACATTAACGTATCAATTCTCACAGATAATATAATAAAACAAGTCAAATAAATAGGATAAATGATGGTAATAAAATGTACTTATTTGAGTTCATCAAATATCCCCCCACTTGAACTTTACTTGTCCCCAAGTAAACCTTAGAATTAATCTTATGAAAATGTATCCTAAAAGATGTTAGGATTTATTTTTATATTTAAGCATGCATTCATTTTTGTCATAATCACACAACCAAACACTTAACGAATTAGAAGTAAAATAAAATATTTTGATAAAAGCAAATCTAATCGTTTAACTGTCCAGTCGTGACGAATATTCTATCATAAGCTTGGCAAGTATACGCATCTCCTCCACTAAAACCAAGGAATAACAAGTCTAAAGCGGTAAAAAGGGTTTGTTGGTTAAGGGTTAATCATTCTCCTTAATCTCTATCGATATCAAATTCCATAAAAGGCGACAAAATCACAAATACATGATCGAATCCACGAACACGATACTTGCAATTGCTCAAATCCTTAACTCAAATAGGCTAAAGATAGGACCAAGTAATCTTTACCAATAATATTATATCAAAAAGGGCGACAAAATCATAAATACATAGCCGAATCCACGACTACGATACTTAAGATTGCTCAAATCCCTAATCTCAATAAATCAAAGGTTTAGATAAAGAATAATATAGGGTATGGATAATATTTGGGATACAAATTGGTGTAAAATGAAAAATAAACAAAACAGATAAATTAAAATTCTAAGTGTGGTTAATCACTATCCCAACCATCCCATGAATAAGACTCATATCACTGAATAACTCACGCTTTAACACTTGAAACACACGCTTTAGGTAGACACGAATTATACTCAACAAAATCTTAATCAAGGAATAACCTTAGTTGGCGTTCCCATAACGTTCAACTCCCATTCAATCCATAAATATAATATATAACAAATAGTGGTGATATCGACCACTTAATACAAAACTTTACATAAGTTGGTTAAAACAAGCATCCAACTCCTCCTTTTTCTTTTTCTTTTCTTATTTTTTCGATTTTTTTTTTTTTAACTTCAAACATAAACATAGATGTGTAAAATTTCACAACTTTTCTATCACTTTCTTTCCGGATAATTTTTCCATACTTTTCATACTTTCAGAAATAACGGTAATAGTGAAAGTAGTAAACACACGAAAAATAAACTCAAAGATATACAATATTTACTTTCACTCCAATTGCATTGTGCAATTTCCCGACCTAACCAAAGATAATGAATTACGCACGCGAACACAGGTAATGTAAGGAAACACACTTTGCCTAAAGCAATTAACCAACCACGGATTTTAATCTACAGGGTAGGCTAAGGTGTAAGGGTGTAACGAAACATTATAACAAAGGTGTAAGAAACGAAAGGAATGGCTCTGAGTGTTTTTCTAGGGGTATCTTACTCTAAAAATGAGAGTAACAAAAGGTTTATATGGGGGTTAACTAACCAGTGTAGTTAGTTAATATCACATAACATATAAAGGCTATTTGGGTGTAATCCTAGAAATTTACCAATTTAGACAAGTCATTCCAATTATAAAAATAATACTTATTATGGTGGTCTCGAATAGTATACAAGCCAAGTTCTAAAGTTTACAAGTCACCGGCACACTCATAGATTTGTGAATTTTGAAAAGTTCACAATTTTTGAAAATAATGTTATGTGTGCAGCTATGTAATTTAGACTTTAAACAAAAACATGCTAAAAATTTTAAATTTTGATATATTAAGCATATTTTGAAAAGTTTAGGACAAGTAAGTGTTCTAATTCTCCAATCCCCCCACTTAAGTTAAACAACGTCCTCGTTGTTTGTATCAAAGATTAAAAACTGGAAAATAAAAGAATTAGAACAGAAAAACTCCCCTGAGATTTGCTCGGTATGATCCTCCATTATTTGTATAAGAGCAAAAATCATCTTTCTTGTGGATGAGAACGTTTAAGCTTCATATTTGATGTATCCACAGGAAATGCAGGAATCTATAATACCATCAAGACTTTAACACACCTGAGTTAAGAAGGTTCAAACTTGCATAATACATTAGTAGTTAGTAAAAATAAAACATAAAAATTAAAATGAAAATCATCAGGTCAGTCGATACGCCGTATCTTATGGAAGAAGATACGCCGTATCGAGCCTGGAATAAATACGAATCAGAATAGAAGATGCGTCGCATCCTTAACCAGGGATGCGCCGCATTAAAATAAACTGACAAAAAGTTTTAAAGACAAAAATAAAAATGCCGAAAATAAAGTAAGATATGACCAGTGCAGGAGATGCGTCGCATCTCAGGATTGAGATGCGCCGTATCTGCTGCGGCCTGACTGACTCGACACAGAACAGAATAGTAAAAATTTTCCGGGTTGTCTCCCGGTCAGCACTTGTCTTTATTCCAGAGTCTTCAAGTTAGACTCACGTTCAGCTCTTTAATACCGATCATTGAAGGAGTCGGAAGCATCACGCTCCCTCATCGCCAATTCAGTAATATTGAACATTCCTTGTTCGTCCTTAATTTCCACGCCATTCTTCTTTAATATCTGTATAAACAAAGTTCTGTCCCTTTCGGGTAGAGATGACAAAATGATAGACGGGAAATTCTTATTATTATAAAGGCATAAATAAGCAAGGTGGGGTGGTAGTTCAATAAACACCTCATTATTCAAGTTTGAATTCTTAACTATTCTCCTACGTTTGTTAATCACAACGCAATCATACCATTCATCATCAGAATCATTAACAATATCGCGACTAAGTTCGGTAGGTACATTAAGGTCAATAAATTCCTCGAAGTTTTCATGATTAGGATTAGTTGAGTTGTTTTAATCAATGTTTCTCCCATAAGCCTAGCTTCAAGATCGAGGTCCATACGCTCTCTTAATCCTAGCACATAGACGCCTCTAATTATGCTTTTAACAGGATCTTGGCACTTATAGACTAGTTTATTATTCCCTACCCTTAATGAGATTTTTCTTTTAAACACATCAATCTTAGCACGGGCGGTAGACAAGAAAGGTCTTCCAAGGATTAAAGGAATCTTAACATCCTCGGGCATATCTAATATAACAAAGTCTACAGGGAAAACAAACTTCTCAATCTTAACTAGCACATTATTAGCAATCCCTTCAGGTTGTTTTACCGTTTTATCAGCCAATTCAATAAGCAACTTAGTTGGTGCTAATTTTCCTAGTCCTAGGGTAGTGAATGTCTTAAGGGGCATTACACTAACGCTAGCTCCTAAGTCAGCTAACACATTATTGAAAGATATATCATTAATTGATCAAGGTAAAGTAAAACTTCCTGGGTCCTTTTCTTTATGAGGCAAGGCATGTAAGTCGGTTGCAGAGCTCTCTTCTTTCATTGTAGCCTTGATCTCTTCTTCAATCTTTGTCTTCTCTTTTAGTAGTCTCCTTAAACTGATTGAAGAATTAAAGAAAAATTCTGGTCTTGCACCATCATTACCATTCATCAGTCTTCTAGGAAAAGGAATGTTAGGAGTGACTTCTTCAGTGGTGCTTATGGCCTTGACATGATCTCTTGGGTTGGTTTCAGTTGAGCTAGGTAAACTTCCATATCCCCTTTCTTGAAGAACTTTGCTCATTTGTCCAATTTGTTGTTCCAATGCTTTGATCGAAGCTCCTTGATTTCTTGTAATAGTGTCCGTTGAAGCTCAGATTTCCTTGATCATAGCAGTGTTCTCTTCATGTCTTTTAGCAGCATCGGCCATAATTTGCTTTAGAGTGTCATCTAAAGTCTGCCTCCTTTCTTGATAGGTAGGATTAAAGTTGTTCTTTTGATAGAATCCCGGAGTAGCTTCCCTAAATCTTCCTGAAGGTCGGAATGGTTGTCCAAATTGTGTGTAGTATGCTTCTTCAAACGTCTCACTTTCATTCTTATTAGGGCAATCTTTGGTGTAGTGAGGTCCTTCGCATTTTTCACATCCAACTTGGGCAGCATACACTTTCTCATCACGCTTCTTCATCTCTCTACTAATTTTATCCAATTGAGCTTGAATAGCAGCAAACCCGTCAAAATTAGTGTTGCTCTTAGATCTAGTAGAGGTCCCATCGTGCCATTTTTGAGAATGATCAGCAGCTTCTTGGATAGCTTTCCTAGCATTAGCTGCACTCATTTGAGGCACAGCTCCCTTAGCATCCAAAATCTGTCTCGTAGGCACGTCCAATCCTTGATAAAACAATATTATCTCCTGCATTGGTGTTAGATAGTGTTGAGGACATTTCACCAGTAAGTCCTTAAATCGTTCCCAAGCTTGATAAAGAGTTTCATCAGTCTCTTGCTTGAAACTGTTGATAGCCTCCATCTTTTTAGCAGTCTTAGCAGGTGGACAATATCTTTTCAGGAATTTGCTCTTCAAATCTTCCCACGTTGTGATTGAACTAGCAGGTTCATTCCTTAGCCACTTATTAGCAGCTCCTTTAAGTGAAATTGGAAAGATTCTTAGCATGAGTTGATCGTCAGTGACTCCTTCCGTAGTAAACAAATCTGCAATCTCGAGGACCTTTTCAACATGTTCATTAGCATCTTCATGTTCCGATCCACTGAAAGCATTTTCTCTTAGCTCCTTGAGAAACTGACCCTTCAACTCAAACTTTGACTTATCATCAAACTTTGGTCTAACAACTCCTGAACTGTAATCAGCACGGGTACTGTTCATGTATTCCTCCATAGTTGTGTTTTCGCCCATTGTTTCTGTTTCTTCTTCCTCTTTCTCTTCAGAAAAATAATCAAGCTCGAATGAACTTGAAATATCAAAGCTTTTTGTGTTGAAAAGCCTTTTAAGCGAATGAAAGGCTCGTTCAGGATCTTCGAAAGGTTGAATCAAGTTCTTCGTAGAACTCCTGGTCATGCACTTCCTGAAACTATCACAAAAGCATCAGTAGGGTATGTTCAAGAAAGTAATATATCAGAAAATCAACAACGAAAACAGAATACGAAAAATAAAAGTTACTGATATCTGCAGACGATGCGCCGTATCCAAAAAGTTGGATACGCCGTATCTTATAATCGTTAAAATTAAATCAGACTTTTATTCTGAAAATAGATACGCCGCTTAGAAATTTAGAATGCGCCGTATCAGTTAAATTATCAAAAATCAACGTATATTTATTAAAATTAAATGCGTCGTATTAACAAAAGCTAATGCGCCGTATTTTCGTTACGTTTCAGAATACAAGATTTTTTATTCAGAAGATGCGCCGTATCAACAGAAATCGATGCGTCGTATCTGTTTAATAATTTGAAAATTGTTTTTAATTAAAATAATGGATACGCCGTATCTACTAAGGCAGATGCGTCGTATGGCTGATGAGTGTCTAAATACTCATCATTTCTGTCACATTTTGACTGCAAAAACATTTAAAAACATGCAGTTATGCTTCAAAATTCAGAAATTATCATTGGATTGTGTTTTTATATGTTTCAGATGCAAAATGATTGAAAACAAGTGAAAATGAGCAAAGTTTGCATAAATGGCAAGTCTAGTCCCTAGAGTTTCAAAAGTTGTCAAAAGTAGTCCTTGGTGTTTTAAAATGGAAAATTGTCTTTAATGGTCCTTGTACTATTGAAACTTGGCGTGAACGGTCCTTGGATTTATTTTTGCTCAAATGACATATTTGGTCCCTCAGTTTTCAGGATGTAGCAATTTTAGTCCCTAAACTATTAATCCAAAATAAACCCTAAACCATTTATTAACCCAATCCAACCCTTATCCTAATCCTAACTAAACCCCACCAAGCCCACCAAATAAAAGCCCATCACCAAACAAAAACCTACACCAGCCTTTTTTGTGTGTTTTAGTTAAACACAAAATTTGACCCGGTCAAAACCATCATCAACCCTTAACCCGCCTAAACCTAAAACCAGGATACCACCTGACAAAACCTCCAGACCAACATGTTCCCCCCCCCCCCATGCTTACCTCTGATACACACTTTTCCCCAGCTACTCCCTCATATGTCTCCTACTCTTCACGTGAATCCCCTTCTAGCTGGAAATCCACTCAAACAACCCATAACCTTTTTCCCGCCAATTTTGAGATGGACGATTTGGATTGATCTGATGTAATCCAACGGTTGGGAAACAGTCAAGAAGGGTCAAAGATAGCTTTGGAAGTGTTATTTAAAGAAATGAAGAGAGAAGAAAACGGTGTCACTGTTTTAGATCACTTCGTAGTGTAGAATACATTTAAAAGTCTGTTTTTAGGCTTATTGTTCTTGAATAATTCTGTCTTTTCTAAATTCAAGTGTTGTAACTTTAAATTCAATCTGCGGTTCATTTTTCAAAGTTGTGTACGATTTCATGTGAAAATTCAAGTTTAATGTTATTTCGAATCAGTTGTGTTTAAATTCCATAAGCTCTCTTTTATGGTTACTTTAGCCTTATATAAGATCTTTCCAGCTAATTGTTAATTTCACTTTTGTTCAATTCAGTTTAATTGCTAAAAAGTCAAATGGTCAACTATAGAGTCAAATTTGCTCACTGCTTATTTTAATGCCTCTGTTCAGCTTATTTTCACTTAGTTATGCTTAATTATGTTTGTTTAATATTCCAGTTGTTTAAGCTTAGCTTCTTGTGACCTTTTCAGTTCTAAAGCCTTAGCAGCCCTGCACTAAGGGGTGTTTGGGTTGATGGGATAAACGGGTCAACTTAGGTCCCCACTGTTCATATGCATTCTAGCCTAGTTGAATTTGCTTTGTTTGACTAATTTCAGCTGTTAGTTACTTGATTTAAGCTTATTTCAGTGGTTTTGTTTAATTCAAGTTGGTGGTTCTAGTTCTAGGGTCATTTATGCTCACTAGCCTAGTTATTGAGAATATAGTGATCATGGCTTTTGCTGAAGTTTTTTTTTTTTTTTTTTTTTTTTTTTTTTTTTTTTTTTTTTTTTTTTTTATTTTGATTCAATTAAGAGTTTAAAATAGATTGTAGTTGTTTAGTGCCATTACCTTAATTGTTGCTTAGCCTAGTCTTGTTCCATGTTAACTTGCTATCTCTGTAGACCATTCACTGCCTTGCATCAAAGCTTTTGCCATAGCAGCCTGCAACTGATTTTCCAAGGTCTGTTCTATTGCTTGTCCTACGTTTCTAGTTCCTGATTTTCAAGTTATAAGTAGCCCACTAGGTGTAGTTTAATTTTCCAAAGAGTGCCCCCTAGTTTTCAGCTTTTTCAAGCTTAAAATTAAGCTCAAAGTCTGCTTCAGGAACCTTATTCGCCCTGCACCATGGAGTGCTCAGCGGACCCAAGTTTGCTTATTTGTTTTGTGTACTTAGCTGCTTTCCATCCTTGATTATTTTATTTTATTTAGCTTCTTTAGATAACTTTTAGTATGCCTTAGCTTAGTCTAGTATCCTTTTAGCTTTAGTTTTCTAGTAGTTTATTCCATCAGTGGCCTATATTTTCCTTTTTTACAATTTAGCTCAGTCATTAGCTAATAGGTTGTTTCTAGCTTATTCATAAAGTTTCAAAATCTTTGTATTTGCAAAAAGTTGTTAGTGTTAGTTGGGTGAAAGTTTCAATAAGGAAGATAAAAGAAAAAAAATAGTTGGCAAAAAAAAGCGCAGAACTAGGCCTCGAACCCAGGCCTCATCGTTCAAACGCACACCCCTTTACCAGTAGACTAAGTTCTAATTTGTGTGATACATTCCCATTTTTATATTTATAGTAATCTAGTACTTTTAGAACTTTTACTTTTCATTTGATATTTTCCGTATTTAATTTAGTTTAAATAATTTTTTTTTTAATTCGTAATAAAAAATAGAAAAGTCAAAAAATTCTTTTATCATTTAGGATTTTAGAAAAATAGTTTGGTACCCGTAGAGTTTTTAATTCATTATTTTGACGTTTTTAGCTTCGTTCTAGTTCCCGTTTTTCGTTAATTCGCGTCTCTTTTATTCCAATTCGTTTTTTTAATCACGTTTGTTTTTCTTAAATTGTCTTTCTCGCCTTTTAAATCGTTTTTAGTTTATGTTCACTTATCGTAGATTAGAAACCCAAAATCCTATCCTTTTCACCATTCAAACACGTGCACGATTCGAGATCACAAAATTCCATTCAGCCTTCGTTGGGGATAACGACCTCGGGTTACATATTTCCTTTGTAATCCTTGGAGAAAATATGTGTTGATTTTAGCGAATCAAATTTAGGCGCCGCTGCCGGGGAAGGCTGTCGCGAATTTTTAAATCTCGTTTATCGTTGTGTGTTTCGAATCTCGTAAATATTCTCTTATAAAAACCCAAAAAGATTTTTATTTCAAAATTTATTTTCCCTTTTGTGTTTTTCAAAATGTTTCTAAAAAGCCAAAAAGATTCTTCTTTATCCTCTTATCCGTTTAATTCTTTCTCCCGTACCCTCTATTCGCTTAATTCTGTATCTCTCATCCTCTATCTGTTTGATTCTATCTTCTTATCCCTCTATAATCTTTGATTCTCATGGCGGACATGCGTACGATGTCGGAATTACTTCAAGTACCCACCGAGGGGTACGAAGATGCTATCATTTTACCAGCAATTCTTTCCGAGAACTTCGAGATAAAACCCGGTTTAATTCAGCTTGTTATGTCAAATCAATTTCATGGATTCGAGTGGGACGATCCCTATGCTCACATCCGATGGTTTAATAAGTTGACTTCGACTGTTAAATATAAGGATGTTCCTGATTTCGCGGTTAAGTTGATTTTATTCCCGTTTTCTCTCAAAGGGGAAGGCCAGAGTTAGCTTGATAAAGAACCCCCTCGTTCGATTTCGACTTGGGAAGATCTCTTTTCTAAATTCGTTAATCATTTCTTTCCTTATTCTAAGATTGCGAATCTTAGGAACGATATTACAAATTTTCAACAACTTTTTGATGAAAATTTTGGTGAGGCATGGGACCGATTCAAAGATCTTCTTTATAAGTGCCCACCTCATGGTTTTTCAGAATTGCAACAAATTGAAATGTTTTATAATGCTTTGACGCAAAACGATCAAGATTCGCTGAACACGGCCGCCGGTGGCAATATCTATTATCGAACTCCGAAGGACGTCTTGACAATTATCGAAAACAAATCGAAAGTTCGCACTGCACAAAACAAACCGGTAGTAGGTTCCCAATCTCACAAATCAATTGGAAAACTACTAGCCGAAGAACAAGCAGCTAAAGTGAGTGCCCAATTTTGCAAGACTTTCGTTTACATTGACGATGATGATGAGGATTCTATCTAAATTCATTCGTCAGCTACAATCGCACCCATCTTACCATCTGAAGAACCCGTTGACTCTCTAAGTATGGGGGACAAGCATCTTGGCACTATTCCGGAAACGGAGTCGTCTAGTGTTGAGAACCTTGTCCCAATCCCAAGTGAGTCCGAGGGCATTTCTGATAATATGTGTGATTTGCCTCCTCTTGACATTTCTAATAATCATGTTGAGATGTTTTCCGATTCTGACAATGATTGTACTTCGAGTGATAATGATTCTTTATCTTGTGGAGACATCGATTTTGAGCTCGTGATGGATTCTGACCCAAAAAATGGAGAGATTGACACTGATATTCTTCAAATCAAGGACGATGCACTTCGTGAAAAATTATTGAATATCAATGTGCTCATTTCTAAGATCGTATCATTTTGTGAAAATCCAACCTCATCTCCTATCCCCGTTGAGGATAGTGACTTTTTCTCGGTTGCTTACGAATCATTTAGTTTTGATTTCACGGAAGAGACGAGTAGTGGCAGTACCACTTCTCATACTGATTTCTCTCTTCCAGAATATGATTCGTTTACCTTTGATCTTGATCATGAGGAGTTCTCCGATGAACTCACTCAGATTATATCTCCGCCGGAGTATGATCACTTCTACTTTGATCTAGACAAAGATGTTTTGTGTGACCCGGGGGGAAGCATTCTCAATCATGAGAATTTGCTTATTGATGATTCAATCACGACCCTCCCGCCCGAGTCACTTCTTGAACAAAAGAGCTTTAATGACAAATCTACCTTTGTTGATGAAGAGCTTTTCATGATTGTTATCATGACCTTCTTCCCTTTCATCACATTTGAGGTGACTTCTCTTCTTCTTCACTCGTTCGGGAATGAAGACACTACCTTTGACCCCGGCATTTTCATTTATCATTTGTGAGCCGGGTCTGTGTATATCTCATCGGTGTGGAACTTTCAAGAAAATTCAATGTTGATCCAAACACATTGAATGAAAGTCCGATAGAGATCCTTTCTTCCACTTGCTTCCCCAAGAACCAATGAATGCGGGGTCGAGTCAAGCTAGCGACTCGGGAAACAAAAACAGTAGCACACCATATGGGTTTTCACCCATATTTCTGATTTCTTTCTACTTTCTACCACCCTAGTGTGGGGGAGTTACCCCCCGCTGTTGTATATAAGTTTCAAAAAAAAAAAAATGTATATATAACAAAAATAATGGCCGTAGTATTTCCCTTTTACGTTCTAAGTTTCGGCATAACAGCCGGTACTTTGAATATTGAGGGCAATATTCATTTCTAGTGTGGGGGGGAATTCTAACGAATTTAATCATGTATTATACCATCTAATTCCCCCATTTTTGGCCAAAAAAATAAATAAATAAAAATAAAAAATAATAAAAAAAAAATTGGTGGAAGTGCGTTGCACTTACACAACAAATGGTAATCAGTCCACCATGTCTAACCCACAAAAGGATTGGCTAATCCAGGAGCAAACGGCTCTTGGTAAAGATTTCTCAAATCCGTTGACGGCTTGCAATTTGCCCAAAATTGTATGGTATTCAACTCACCATATCTTTAATTAGTGAAGAGTTGGCTAGCCCGCAAGTTTATGGCTTGTGGTAAAGGCAGTTGGAAAACCATAATTGGTAATCAACTCACCAAAGATAATAGTTATAATTTATCTAAGAGTTGGCTAGTCCAGAAGCAAACGGCTTCTGGTAAAGACAAATCAAAACCGTTGGAAGCTGGTGATTTGCTAAAAATCATATGGTTATCAGTGTACCATGGTTCTTACTTGAACTGAGACATTGGCTACTCCAGAAATGATGGATATCTGGTAAAGAGAAAAATCCATTAAAACTTCATAAAAGATTGCTAGGGACTAGCAATAGTTTAGTGTGGGGGATTGATGAGTGTCTAAATACTCATCATTTCTGTCACATTTTGACTGCAAAAACATTTAAAAAACATGCAGTTATGCTTCAAAATTCAGAAATTATCATTGGATTGTGTTTTTATATGTTTCAGATGCAAAATGATTGAAAACAGATGAAAATGAACAAAGTTTGCATAAATGGCAAGTCTAGTCCCTAGAGTTTCAAAAGTTGTCAAAAGTAGTCCTTGGTGTTTTAAAATGGAAAATTGTCTTTAATGGTCCTTGTACTATTGAAACTTGGCGTGAATGGTCCTTGGATTTATTTTTGCTCAAATGACATATTTGGTCCCTCAGTTTTCAGGATGTAGCAATTTTAGTCCCTAAACTATTAATCCAAAATAAACCCTAAACCATTTATTAACCCAATCCAACCCTTATCCTAATCCTAACTAAACCCCACCAAGCCCACCAAATAAAAGCCCATCACCAAACAAAAACCTACACTAGCCTTTTTTGTGTGTTTTAGTTAAACACAAAATTTGACCTGGTCAAAACCATCATCAACCCTTAACCCGCCTAAACCTAAAACCAGGATACCACCTGACAAAACCTCCAGACCAACATGTTCCCCCCCCCCCATGCTTACCTCTGATACACACTTTTCCCCAGCTACTCCCTCATATGTCTCCTACTCTTCACATGAATCCCCTTCCAGCTGGAAATCCACTCAAACAACCCATAACCTTTTTCCCGCCAATTTTGAGATGGACGATTTGGATTGATCTGATGTAATCCAACGGTTGGGAAACAGTCAAGAAGGGTCAAAGATAACTTTGGAAGTGTTATTTAAAGAAATGAAGAGAGAAGAAAACGGTGTCACTGTTTTAGACCACTTCGTAGTGTAGAATACATTTAAAAGTCTGTTTTTAGGCTTATTGTTCTTGAATAATTCTGTCTTTTCTAAATTCAAGTGTTGTAACTTTAAATTCAATCCGCGGTTCATTTTTCAAAGTTGTGTACGATTTCATGTGAAAATTCAAGTTTAATGTTATTTCGAATCAGTTGTGTTTAAATTCCATAAGCTCTCTTTTATGGTTACTTTAGCCTTATATAAGATCTTTCCAGCTAATTGTTAATTTCACTTTTGTTCAATTCAGTTTAATTGCTAAAAAGTCAAATGGTCAACTATAGAGTCAAATTTGCTCACTGCTTATTTTAATGCCTCTGTTCAGCTTATTTTCACTTAGTTATGCTTAATTATGTTTGTTTAATATTCCAGTTGTTTAAGCTTAGCTTCTTGTGACCTTTTCAGTTCTAAAGCCTTAGCAGCCCTGCACTAAGGGGTGTTTGGGTTGATGGGATAAACGGGTCAACTTAGGTCCCCACTGTTCATATGCATTCTAGCCTAGTTGAATTTGCTTTGTTTGACTAATTTCAGCTGTTAGTTACTTGATTTAAGCTTATTTCAGTGGTTTTGTTTAATTCAAGTTGGTGGTTCTAGTTCTAGGGTCATTTATGCTCACTAGCCTAGTTATTGAGAATATAGTGATCATGGCTTTTGCTGAAGTTTTTTTTTTTTTTTTTTTTTTTTTTTTTTTTTTTTTTTTTTTTTTTTTTTTATTGTTTCAATTAAGAGTTTAAAATAGATTGTAGTTGTTTAGTGCCATTACCTTAAGTGTTGCTTAGCTTAGTCTTGTTCCATGTTAACTTGCTATCTCTGTAGACCATTCACTGCCTTGCATCAAAGCTTTTGCCACAGCAGCCTGCAACTGATTTTCCAAGGTCTGTTCTATTGCTTGTCCTACGTTTCTAGTTCCTGATTTTCAAGTTATAAGTAGCCCACTAGGTGTAGTTTAATTTTCCAAAGAGTGCCCCCTAGTTTTCAGCTTTTTCAAGCTTAAAATTAAGCTCAAAGTCTGCTTCAGGAACCTTATTCGCCCTGCACCATGGAGTGCTCAGCGGACCCAAGTTTGCTTATTTGTTTTGTGTACTTAGCTGCTTTCCATCCTTGATTATTTTATTTTATTTAGCTTCTTTAGATAACTTTTAGTATGCCTTAGCTTAGTCTAGTATCCTTTTAGCTTTAGTTTTCTAGTAGTTTATTCCATCAGTGGCCTATATTTTCCTTTTTTACAATTTAGCTCAGTCATTAGCTAATAGGTTGTTTCTAGCTTATTCATAAAGTTTCAAAATCTTTGTATTTGCAAAAAGTTGTTAGTGTTAGTTGGGTGAAAGTTTCAATAAGGAAGATAAAAGAAACAAAATAGTTGGCAAAAAAAGCGCAGAACTAGGCCTCGAACCCAAGCCTCATCGTTCAAACGCACACCCCTTTACCAGTAGACTAAGTTCTAATTTGTGTGATACATTCCCATTTTTATATTTATAGTAATCTAGTACTTTTAGAACTTTTACTTTTCATTTGATATTTTCCGTATTTAATTTAGTTTAAATAATTTTTTTTTAATTCGTAATAAAAAATAGAAAAGTCAAAAAATTCTTTTATCATTTAGGATTTTAGAAAAATAGTTTGGTACCCGTAGAGTTTTTAATTCATTATTTTGACGTTTTTAGCTTCGTTCTAGTTCCCGTTTTTCGTTAATTCGCGTCTCTTTTATTCCAATTCGTGTTTTTAATCACGTTTGTTTTTCTTAAATTGTCTTTCTCGCCTTTTAAATCGTTTTTAGTTTATGTTCACTTATCGTAGATTAGAAACCCAAAATCCTATCCTTTTCACCATTCAAACACGTGCACGATTCGAGATCACAAAATTCCATTCATCCTTCGTTGGGGATAACGACCTCGGGTTACATATTTCCTTTGTAATCCTTGGAGAAAATATGTGTTGATTTTAGCGAATCAATGGCGTTATCGTTTAGAATTTTTTTTTTATTAAAAACAGATACGCCGTATATTGGGGAAGGATGCGTCGTATCGAATTTATTAAACGCGTTGTATTTTATAAAAATTAAACGCAATACGCCGTATCTAAGAAAATAGATGCGCCGTATCGTTTATATTAGCTCAGTACAACGATAGCAGAATACAGAAAATACGAAAAATAAAAACAAACGAAAATAAACAAAAAGAAAAACACACAAAAACAGAAAATATGCAAATTAATACAATGAATGCAATTTAACTAATATACAACAGAGTTAGCGGTTAGAATAAAAATTAAAAGGAAAAACCTAATTAAAATACTAATCAAATTAACAGATAATAACAATTCACTCCCCGGCAGCGGCGCCAAAAACTTGATGTGCGTGTGGTATTGCTCTAATTTTATATCCACGATATGTCGTTGTGGTTTTAGCAGTATTCAAGTTTTAAATTTATATTTAGCCTACTTATCAATAACACACACTTTAACGAGCAGTGTACCCGGTCAGTATGAATATAATGGTAAGTAGAGTGTCGATCACTAAGAGTGGAACGTATTATCTAGTTATTCTAATCAGTATTTTAATATCTTAAGTTAGCTATACAACCTAATCTAACGCAAAAGGGTTTCAGCCTGAGAGACTGGCACGGTTTGGTTGTGATTAAATATAAACTAAACTAATAAGCACGAATCAGCGAGTAGCACACACGTACACAGATAAATACTTGAGACAATAAGAAGACCTGTCCTGATAGTTAAGTAGTTTGTCACTTGTTTTATTGCTAGTTTTATATGAAGGGTATAGTTCGATGCAATTGTAATACCTGAATTTCAGATAACCTATAAAATGACCAAATTACCCCTGAAGCCATAACACTTAATAAAATCACTTATAACAATTCTGAATTAATTCCAAACTTCTGAAGACGAACTACATATCAAGTAATTAAAATTCTGGGATAACATTACATTACTTTGAATGTACAAAAATTACAAAATCACATATATACACATATATGGTCCGAAAATTTAATTAAATAAACTTATATATATGTATTTGTAAAATCAATTTAATTAGATAATTACAAAATGAATATGGGAATTGTACACCAAATCAAAGTGTGATTTTAAGCAAGCTATTTGGGCCGAAAATTCTGAGTATATCCCCCCTCCTAGTCGGCTAATATTATATACAAAATTAAATCATTATTTTTGCAAAACCCAAAATACCGAAAACCCTAAATCGCTACACACATAATTCGACCAAGCCTTCATTCGATCTTCTAGACGCGAGCAAGCAATTTTCTGCGGTTGATCAAAGTGTAAACAAGCTAAGAAAAATAGGAGTCGAGTTTTGGAAGCTTTAGTTCGATCGTGGTACTTTATTTTGTTTGGTTTACTTCGCTCGATAGGTATAAAACCCTACGCTTAAATCTTATGTTCTATAATTGATCTAGCATTTTTCTAATGATCTATATATTGTATATAACTCAGTAAAAATGTCGAACATGGATCATGCAAGCTAAACAAGGCGTACGAATTTGTAAGAGTTAAAACACACATGGATTCCAAATAATTTCATACGATTTTTCTAAGGTGTAACTATAATTTTAACATGTCCTATACTGATAATATAAGCTTAGAAAAATAACCACATGATTTATAGAAGCTCAAAATAATTGATGTGAATTATTGTTCATAATCAGTTTATACAAAAAATAAAGAAAATAAGAAGAAAACCCTAGAATGCATTAGGGTTAGGGTTAATATGAATAGATCTAATGTAATTAATGTAATTAATGATTGTATAATGATAATATAATGATTGGATAAAACTAGGGTTTGTTTTGGTGAAATAAAAGGCTATACGGTTTGTTTTTAAAAGTATAAGGGCTTGTTTTGTCAACTTTGAAACTTCTGGGATATTTTTGTAATGTCATATAAGTCAGTAGGAAGGTGAGAAAAATATAACTTGAGGGTCCTAAGTGTAAATGTGCAAGAAAATGGATTAACTATATTTATAAGGGTCGATTTGTAATTAATTAAAATAGAAGGACTAAAAGTGTAAATGTGGGAAACTTGAAGTTATTCTGAGTAAATAATGTCATTAAGGGTGTAATGGGTAAATTTGATTATTTATGGGATTGATATGTAATTATAAATAAATTATGATTTAAATTGCAAGTTTTGTAAAGTTAAGGGACCAATTGTGTAATTACTAAAATTTGAGGGTCTAATTCGTATTGCATATAATTCTGGGGTGAAGTTCTGTAAATTTGTAAAATAAAGTACTTGTTTGGTAAATATATGTATCATAGGGATTAAATCAGTAATTTAAAGTATTTTCATTTTTAAACCTTTGAAGTTAATGAAATTGCAATTAAAACCCTAAATTATGAAAATGGTCATAACTAACCCTGAACTTTTATAACTTGATAAAAGGTACTTAATTTCCACAATGACCTTGAAATAAGGACTTAACCTAATCTGGAATATTAACATATTACTAAATCTGGAAAGTTACAAAATGGATAAGTAAACTAAACGTAATAATCTGAGTTTGAATAGTTCATAATTCCGTCTTCTACTTCTTTAGGTGTGAAGAAGGAGAAACCCTAATCTCAGCTTCGTGTTTGTTTCCTTTCTGTTGAGCTAATAAGATACAAATATTCCGTCCTTTCAGTAAGGGCTTTTCAGTTCTTTTTCTTTCAGAATTCATTTCCTTATTAGGATTTCCTATACCATTGCTATGTTCCCTTTTGTTGTGAACTTTCGATGTGGTCTTTGATTGGAATCTTTTTCCATGTGCCCTTAAGATATAATTTTGATTATTTGATAGTATGCCCGACCTTTGTTCTACAGTTTGATATTACGAGCCTGTCACTAGACATGAGGGTTTCATGTCCATGTCATTGACGCACCTCTGACATGACTCTAGGGCAGGAGAGTGATGACCTGTTCCGTCCCTTATTTATTAAATGCTGTGGCCATTATAATTATGATTTTTGATTTGTCTGTGGGGCGTATGGGTGCACTCTAGATTTGACCTGTTATCTGTATATGTTATATGTTTATGGTTATTATATCTGGTGACTGATTGTGTGTGCGATACACGTCTTTCACTTGGTCTGAGAGCTGATCACTCTACACAGGTATGTTTTATTATACTAGTAATGCTATGGTATCGTAAATAGTCTGGGCATGTGATGAATTGCTGTGTTTTGTTTCCTTAAATCTTATTTCACTTTGTTCTTTTCTTTCATTCATGATTCATTTCTCATTCCTTTCATTTTGATTTCGTATCGGTATGATTTCGTATTCCTGATTTGCTTTTGTATTTGCTACCTGCTATTTGTTCCCGTTATCTATATGTCTATTCACTGGGCTTTTGAAGCTCAGCCGCATTTCTTTTCCTGCGGCAGGTACTTAAGCTAGGAGCTGGGTTAGCTTTGGGATGAGAGCGATCTATTTTGGAGTCGACCTTAGTTATTTAGCTTTACCATTTGAACTTCTATTTATTTTGATATGCCATTGTTTAGGCATTTGAATATTGGATTTTGTACTTAAGCTATTTTGTCTTGCATTTTGATTTAAGTCATGTTGACTTATTTTGGATTTTAATGTTAAGACTTATGAGGTTTTATTTATTGAATGTTCTGTGACTTCTGATATGCCACCATTGTTGTGATATCTTTACCCTTGTCGGGTTGGGGTGTTACAATTTATGGTATCAGAGACAGGCTTTCATGAAACCTTAGAGCTTAGGCTATCGACCTGTGAGGATTTGGGTAGACATTAGGTTTTCCTTTCGCGCACTCTTTTTCCTGTCCTGCTCTGCCATGCTTTCCTTTTGCTCTATCATTTCCTGTTTGCTCTTTCTAATCGTTTGAAAATCCTGTAGATGGTTGTTACTCGTCATGGTGACTATTCTGAAGGGGAGGAGGAGATCCCTAATTTGGAGGAGTTGGTGGCTAATGCTATCAACAATTTGTTACCTGGACTTAATGCTAACGAGGTGATCACTCGGATGATCAATGAGTTCCGAAATGGAGCTGGTCCCTCTGGTGGTGCTGGTCCCTCTAGTGGTGCTGGTGGTTCTGGTGGTACTGGTGGTGGGGGCCGACCCACTACCATTAATGGTTGGCTGGAGAGTTTCAATAAACTTAAGCCGTTGTCGTTCAGTTCTGCTGCTACTCCTCATGCTGCAGAGGACTGGATAACACACATGGAGAAGCTGTTTGAGGTACTAGGTTGTGAAGACGGGTTTAAGACTCGTCTGGCTGCGTTTAAGCTTGAAGGAGATGCGCTTAACTGGTGGAAGGCGCACAAGGAAGCTAAGGGAGGTGATGCTTATGTTCTTGGTTGTACTTGGGCTAATTTTCGTGCTACGTTCTATAATCGGTACTTCCCTGTGTCCGAACATCAGAGATTTATTCGGGAGTACAACACTATCTCTCAGCTTGAGTCTGAGAATGCAGGGGAATTTCTGGAGCGATTCCAGAGATTGGTTAGCTTTGTGGACCCGGTTGCTGGGGATGCTGAGCATCAAGCTAAGCATTATAAGTGGGCACTGAAGAGTTGGGTTTTAGATCGTCTTTTTAATCAGGAGTTCGCTGATCCGTCAGCATGTTGCGATGCAGCTCGCAACATCGAGATATTTCATGAGAAGGTGGGTTACAAGCGAAACCGTGATGGTGACAGGATTCAGCCGCAAAGTCAGAATCGGGACAACAAGGGGTTTTCTGGTAAGGGCTTTGAACAACGGGGTCAGTCAGATCGTAGTCGTGATTATCAGGGTCAGTCAGGTAGGAGTTATGATCAGCGGAAACCAGATTCTAGGGGTCAGGATGATGGTTCGATTTCTAGGCAGGATAATGGTCAGAAGCAGTGGAAGGATCAACCTTCTAAGGGTTTTCAGCAGCAGTCTCGTGGTTCTGGATCGAGTTCTCAGAAGGGTTCATCTGGGAACTTACCTCCACCTCCTATATGTACAACTTGTGGAAAAAGTCATCCAAGAGAGTGTCGTAGAGCATCTGGTGCGTGTTTCCGATGTGGATCTGCTGAGCATCGGGTGAAGGACTGCCCAAAGCAGAATCCTGCATCTGCTAAGAACTATCTTCTTCCTCCGCCTCCTCCACCTCCGAATACTGGGCGTGTGTTTTCTACTACGCGAGATCAGGTAGCTAAGGCTACAGGTACCATTACCGGCTTTTTGTATATTGGTGATTTTACTGTTTTCGCGTTATTTGACACTGGAGCAACGCATTCTATCATATCTATGAAATTGGCTAATAAACTGAACATACCTGCAACACCACTAAATAGCCCAATTGCTATATCAACCCCCATGAAAAACCACATTCTTATCAACCATGAATATTTGAACTGTCCGTTACGCTTCGATGATCGGATTCATCCGGAAAATTTACTTCCTCTAGACATGATTGACTTTGATGTCATTCTGGGTATGGATTGGTTGGCTTTCCATCGAGCAACCATTGACTGCCACGCCAGAAATGTGATTTTCGGTGATCTGAATAATCCTGAATTCATTTACCATGAATCTCGCCCTCTTAAAACTGTTAAAATCATTTCCGCCTTGAAAGCTCGAACCTTGATGTCTCATGGTTGCCAAGGTTTTCTAGCCTCGGTTAAGGATTCGTCTGTTGAGAGTCCGGATATTTCTAGTGTTCCCATTGTTCGGGATTTTGCTGACGTTTTTCCTGAAGTACTTCCTGGTCTTCCTCCGGCTAGAGAAGTGGAATTTTCTATTGAGCTAATTCCCGGTGCCGAACCTATCTCTAAGGCTCTGTACCGGATGGCGCCTGTTGAACTGAAAGAGTTGAAGGAGCAACTGGAAGAGTTACTGGACTGTGGATTTATTCGACCTAGTGTGTCGCCATGGGGTGCTCCTGTGCTTTTCGTGAAGAAGAAGGATGGGTCTATGCGTCTGTGTATTGATTATCGTGAGCTTAATCGCATTACCATTCGAAACCGTTATCCGCTTCCTCGTATTGATGACTTGTTTGATCAATTGCAAGGAGCTAAAGTTTTCTCCAAAATCGACTTGCGATCTGGTTATCACCAATTGCGAGTTAAGGAGCAGGATGTACCTAAGACTGCTTTCCGCACCCGTTATGGACACTATGAATTCCTGGTTATGCCTTTTGGCTTAACAAATGCTCCTGCTGTGTTTATGGATTTAATGAATCGGGTTTTCCATGAATTTCTTGATAAATTCGTCATCGTTTTCATTGACGATATTGTAGTGTATTCTAAATCGTCTGAGGAGCACGAGCAACATTTGCGTATTGTATTAGGTATCCTGAGGCAGCAGAAGTTATTCGCGAAATTTTCTAAGTGTGAGTTCTGGCTGAACCAAGTAGCTTTCCTAGGTCACATTGTGTCTGCAGATGGTATCACCATGGATCCATCTAAAGTCGAGGCTATCACCAAGTGGGCGAGACCTACCACTGTGACTGAAGTCAGGAGTTTTCTAGGATTAGCTGGCTACTACAGGCGTTTTGTGGAAGGATTTTCTAAGTTGGCTTTGCCATTGACTCAATTGATGCAGTAGGGTGAAAAGTTCGTATGGACTGATGAGCGTGAGCAGAGTTTTGAAGAGTTGAAACGGCGTTTGGTGTCTGCACCTATTCTAACTTTACCATCGGGTCCTGGAGGTTTCCAAATCTATAGTGATGCTTCTAAGAAGGGTTTGGGCTGTGTGCTTATGCAACACGGCAAAGTGATTGCCTATGCTTCGAGGCAACTGAAACCCTATGAGGAAAATTATCCAACTCATGATCTAGAATTGGCAGCTGTAGTTTTTGCATTGAAGATCTGGAGGCATTACTTGTATGGTGAATCATGTGATATCTTCACTGATCACAAGAGCCTCAAATACATCTTTACTCAGAAGGAGCTTAATATGAGGCAGAGGCGATGGCTGGAGCTTCTGAAAGATTATGACACGAACATCCAGTATCATCCAGGTAAGGCTAATGTGGTTGCAGATGCACTTAGTCGGAAATCTGGAGTGATTGCTAGTTTGGAGATTGATCCGCATGTCCTCAAGGATTTGGAGCGTTTGGATGTTGAGTTATGTTTTCGGCGTGATGTTGGTTACTGGGCTAGTTTAAAGATTGAGTCAAATCTGATGTTGCGTATTAAAGAGGCTCAGAAAGATGATGGTGAGCTCTGGGCTATAGTTCAGAATATTGAAGAGGGTAAGCAAACTGAGTTTAGAGTTGATGACGATGGAGTTGTCTGGTATGAGGATCGTTTATGCGTGCCTAATGATTCCGAATTGCGTGAGGCTGTGTTGACTGAGGCTCACAGTTCTCCTTTCGCTATCCATCCTGGTTCTACCAAGATGTATCGGGATCTTAAGCAACATTTATGGTGGAATGGTATGAAGCAAGATGTGGCGTTATTTGTCGCTAGATGCATGACCTGCCAGCAAGTTAAGATTGAGCATCAGCGAGCTAGTGGACTATTACAACCTTTGGAGATTCCTACATGGAAATGGGATGAGATTTCCATGGACTTCGTTTGTGGTCTGCCTGTTACTCGTAAAAGACATGATGCGATTTGGGTGGTCGTTGATCGGCTAACTAAATCCGCTCATTTCTTACCTATGCGTATGACCTATAGTGTCAGTAAGTTGGCAGAATTTTTCCAGCAAGAGATCGTTCGATTGCACGGTATGCCTTCGTCTATTGTTTCAGATCGTGATCCTCGTTTCACTTCGCGTTTTTGGAAGGGACTTCATAAAGCTTGGGGCGCTCGCCTTAAGTTTAGTACTGCATTTCATCCCCAAACTGATGGTCAGTCTGAGAGGACCATTCAGACTTTGGAAGACATGTTAAGAGCTTGTGCGTTGGAATGGGCAGGTAGTTGGGATGTGTACTTGTGTTTGGTAGAGTTTGCGTATAATAACAGTTGGCATGCGAGTACTCGAATGGCTCCCTTCGAGATGTTGTATGGTAGGAAATGTAGGGCTCCTGTTTGTTGGAATGAAGTAGGTGAACGTCTGATTGAAGGACCTGAGATGATTGAGATCACAAATGAAAAGGTAGCTGTTGCTAGAGAGAAACTGAAAGAGTCGCGTGCTCGCCAGAAAAGTTATGCTGATAAGCACCGTCGAGATCTAGAATTTAATGTAGGTGATCGGGTATTCCTGAAAGTATCTCCTTTCCGTGGTGTCAGGCGTTTTGGAATCAATGGCAAGTTGAGTCCTCGATTTATTGGACCGTTCGAAATCCTGGAGCGTATTGGGGAGGTTTCTTATCGTTTGGCTTTACCTCCTCAGCTATCTCATGTGCATAATGTATTCCATGTATCTCTCCTGAGAGGATACAATTATCACCCACTGCATGTTGTATCTTATCCACTTGATCAGATCCGACCTGATATGTCTTTGTCTGAAGAACCGGAAGCGGTTCTGGACCGTCAGGAACGAGTCATGAGAAACAAAGTCATCCCGTTCGTAAAGATTCTTTGGAAGAATCACCTGGAGCGTGAAGCTACTTGGGAAACTGAAGAGTCAATACGAGCTAGTTATCCGCAGTTCTCGTTTTAATCCGGTATGTCCTTGTTTTGATTTCCGTTCTCCTTTGTTTGTTTTCCGCTTTCCTTTCTTTTCTTTTCTTACTACTTCCTGCAAATTTCGAGGACGAAATTTTTTTTGTTAGTGGGGAAGAAGTTGTAATACCTGAAATTCAGATAACCTATAAAATGACCAAATTACCCCTGAAGCCATAACACTTAATAAAATCACTTATAACAATTCTGAATTAATTCCAAACTTCTGAAGACGAACTACATATCAAGTAATTAAAATTCTGGGATAACATTACATTACTTTGAATGTACAAAAATTACAAAATCACATATATATACATATATGGTCCGAAAATTTAATTAAATAAACTTATATATATGTATTTGTAAAATCAATTTAATTAGATAATTACAAAATAAATATGGGAATTGTACACCAAATCAAAGTGTGATTTTAAGCAAGCTATTTGGGCTGAAAATTCTGAGTATATCCCCCCTCCTAGTCGGCTAATATTATATACAAAATTAAATCATTATTTTTGCAAAACCCAAAATATCGAAAACCCTAAATCGCTACACACATAATTCGACCAAGCCTTCATTCGATCTTCTGGATGCGAGCAAGCAATTTTCTGGGGTTGATCAAAGTGTAAATAAGCTAAGAAAAATAGGAGTCGAGTTGTGGAAGCTTTAGTTCGATCGTGGTACTTTATTTTGTTCGGTTTACTTCGCTCGATAGGTATAAAACCCTACGCTTAAATCTTACGTTCTATAATTGATCTAGCATTTTTCTAATGATCTATATATTATATATAACTCAGTAAAAATGTCGAACATGGATCATGCAAGCTAAACAAGGCGTACGAATTTGTAAGAGTTAAAACATACATGGATTCCAAATAATGTCATACGATTTTTCTGAGGTGTAACTATAATTTTTACATGTCCTATACTGATAATATAAGCTTATAAAAATAACCACATGATTTATAGAAGCTCAAAATAATTGATGTGAATTATTGTTCATAATCGGTTTATATGAAAAATAAATAAAATAAGAAGAAAACCCTAGAATGCATTAGGGTTAGGGTTAATATGAATAGATCTGATGTAATTAATGTAATTAATGATTGTATAATGATAATATAATGATTGGATAAAACTAGGGTTTGTTTTGGTGAAATAAAAGGCTATACGGTTTGTTTTTAAAAGTATAAGGGCTTGTTTTGTCAACTTTGAAACTTCTGGGATATTTTTGTAATGTCATATAAGTCAGTATGAAGGTGAGAAAAATATAACTTGAGGGTCCTAAGTGTAAATGTGCAAGAAAATGGATTAACTATATTTATAAGGGTCGATTTGTAATTAACTAAAATAGAAGGACTAAAAGTGTAAATGTGGGAAACTTGAAGTTATTCTGAGTAAATAATGTCATTAAGGGTGTAATGGGTAAATTTTAGTATTTATGGGATTGATATGTAATTATAAATAAATTATGATTTAAATTGCAAGTTTTGTAAAGTTAAGGGACCAATTGTGTAATTACTAAAATTTGAGGGTCTAATTCGTATTGCATATAATTCTGGGGTGAAGTTCTGTAAATTTGTAAAATAAAGTACTTGTTTGGTAAATATATGTATCATAGGGATTAAATCAGTAATTTAAAGTATTTTCATTTTTAAACCTTTGAAGTTAATGAAATTGCAATTAAAACCCTAAATTATGAAAATGGTCATAACTAACCCTAAACTTTTGTAACTTGATAAAAGGTACTTAATTTCCACAATGATCTTGAAATAAGGACTTAACCTAATCTGGAATATTAACATATTACTAAATCTGGAAAGTTACAAAATGGATAAGTAAACTAAACGTAATAATCTGAGTTTGAATAATTCATAATTCCGTCTTCTACTTCTTTAGGTGTGAAGAAGGAGAAACCCTAATCTCAGCTTCGTGTTTGTTTCCTTTCTGTTGAGCTAATAAGGTACAAATATTCCGTCCTTTCAGTAAGGGCTTTTCAGTTCTTTTTCTTTCAGAATTCATTTCCTTATTAGGATTCCCTATACCATTGCTATGTTCCCTTTTGTTGTGAACTTTCGATGTGGTCTTTGATTGGAATCTTTTGCCATGTGCCCTTAAGATATAATTTTGATTATTTGATAGTATGCCCGACCTTTGTTCTACAGTTTGATATTACGAGCCAATCACTAGACATGAGGGTTTCATGTCCATGTCATTGACGCACCTCTGACATGACTCTAGGGCAGGAGAGTGATGACATGTTCCGTCCCTTATTTATTAAATAATGTGGCCATTATAATTATGATTTTTGATTTGTCTGTGGGGCGTATGGGTGCACTCTAGATTTGACTTGTTATCTGTATATGTTATATGTTTATGGTTATTATATCTGGTGAATGATTGTGTGTGCGATACACGTCTTTCACTTGGTCTGAGAGCTGATCACTCTACACAGGTATGTTTTATTATACTAGTAATGCTATGGTATCGTAAATAGTCTGGGCTTGTGATGAATTGCTGTGTTTTGTTTCCTTAAATCTTATTTCACTTTGTTCTTTTCTTTCATTCATGATTCATTTCTCATTCCTTTCATTTTGATTTCGTATCGGTATGATTTCGTATTCCTGATTTGCTTTTGTATTTGCTACCTGCTATTTGTTCCCGTTATCTATATGTTTGTTCACTGGGCTTTTGAAGCTCAGCCGCATTTCTTTTCCTGCGGCAGGTACTTAAGCTAGGAGCTGGGTTAGCTTTGGGATGAGAGCGATCTATTTCGGAGTCGACCTTAGTTATTTAGCTTTACCATTTGAACTTCTATTTATTTTGATATGCCATTGTTTAGGCATTTGAATATTGGATTTTGTACTTAAGCTATTTTGTCTTGCATTTTGATTTAAGTCATGTTGTCTTATTTTGGATTTTAATGTTAAGACTTATGAGGTTTATTTATTGAATGTTCTGTGACTTCTGATATGCCACCATTGTTGTGATATCTTTACCCTTGTCGGGTTGGGGTGTTACAGCAATGCACCGAGATAAAGTCCTTTCTCGTTGGTTCTAATCTTATCGGCGAGTAAACCCTTAATGATTACTTATGACTATCCTATTTATCTTTCTTCCTACTTTTCTACAGACGATAGAATGCATAGGCGATCTAATAAATAGGCGAGGAAGGGGCATGGCGACCCAAGCAATGCTCAGCTAGACACAGAGGTTATCAATGCACTAATAAAAGTAACCAAAGACATCAACATATAAACTTTAATTAATGGGAAAGCAATTTTAAGGGGAGTTGAAGTGCACGATTAAATCAATGATCACAAGCCCATCAATCCTGACCAATTAAAGTGTACTAATACAATAGAACAAAACTACTTAATGAATTAAATACATGCAGGACCTTCTTACAGCTCTCGTATCTTCGTTCAAGGTGTGTCTTGTGCTGCTACTTCGACTGAATTCGGCTTAGGGTTTCTTCTGTCTCGTACTTAGCTAAATTGTCAAACTCCGAAATTCGTCTGACTTTGGGGTATTTATAGTTTCTGTCTGAGGGCTAGATGCGGCGCATAGGATAAGTAGATGCGGCGCATTGACTTAACTTTGCGTGGGGTCCAAGATTAATATATTCAGGAATATTCGTACACCGCCAGAAGATGCGGCGTAACTCCATTCTTAGATGCGGCGCATGTCCTTGCTGTCTTGGATAATATCTTGTGAAATCTTGATAGTGATGCGCCGTATATAATAAGTAGGATGCGGCGTATCTGGAGCAGAATGGTCTTGATCTTGTACATTTCAGTAGACTCTTAACTTCTTGTTTGTTTTGCTCCATAATTAGTCCAAAATCGCCAAGTTTCACATAATACTTGTTTTTACCTGAGAATTACAAAAGTAAACATTAACGTATCAATTCTCACAGATAATATAATAAAACAAGTCAAATAAATAGGATAAATGATGGTAATAAAATGTACTTATTTGAGTTCATCAAGTATGCTATTTTTGAGGGGTAGAAGGAAAATATGATTAAAATATGGTGTCTCAATGCTGGTGTAAAACCCAAAAATTCAAAACATGAAAAATGACCAAAATGCCCCTGTAACTTTAAAATTTAATTAATATGTGTATAAAGCATCAAATAAATCTCAAACCTTTGGTAATGAGCAATATATGAAGTAAGGTAATTTTTATTACAACATTTCAACATTATACAATGTACAAAAATACATGTTACACACAAAAATATAGCATGGGCCGAAAATACATATTTATGTATATGTATATTTATTTAATTAATTGTTAAATAAACTAAAATGAATAAAATAAAAGGTAAGTATCACAAATAAATGGGAGATCTTCACAAATCAGAGATTTGACCTTATCACAACTATCTTGGCCAATTTACATGCCCTCTCCTCCATCTCTTAACACGGTTTTAAATAATTTCCCATTTTACACATTCTTTTAACCTTAAACACACACAAAAACTCACCCATTCATCAAACGATTTTCTGGAGGCTGTGGTATATTTTTTTGGTGTTCTTCTACATCCAAGGAAGCTAGGAAAAATAGTTTTGAGATCGTGGATTCGTTGGTTTGATACGTTGGAGTTTTTCTTGTGTCGAGTTTTCATCCAAGAGGTACAAAATTCATGCGACTTATCCACACGTTCTAAAATTAAACTGGTATTTTTCCTATGATTTTTATATTGTATATGTCTCATATAAAATAGTTAAATCGAATCATGCACGTTAAAACAAGTCGTGATAATTATAAGTAACAAAAACGCAAATAAAATCTACAACTGTTCATACGATTTTTCTGGGTTGAATACATATTTTATTTGAGTCCTATATGCATCATATCACTCTGGAAAAATGATTATTGGATTTGTTAGAGCCTAAATCATCCTTGTGGAGTTTTTATGTTCAATCGGGTTTAAAGAAAAAAAAAGGGAAAAAAAATGAAAACCTAATCGAATGGGATTAGGGTTAGGGTTTTATGAATGGATCTGAGTAATTTATTTAATTTTAAGGTTGTATAAAAGATGTGGTAATGATTTGGTAAATTAGGGTTAGGGTTTTGGGATTTTAAAAGTATACCGATTAGAAATTAAAACTATAAGGGTGTGTTTTGTAATTATTTAAACATGAGGGTTATTTTTGTAAGAAATTTTAGACCAGGGGAAACTTGTAAAAATTCTGATATAAGGGTATCTTGTGTAAAGTTTGTAAGTAAAGGGTTTAATTGGTTAATTATGAAATTATGTATTTCAAATTGTAATTATTTAAAATAGAGGGACTAGTTTTGTAAATTTTGGAAACTTGAGGATGTCTCGTAAAGTTAATTATGTAAAGGGTGTAATGTGTAATTTTGGATACGTAAAGGCTTAAAGTGTAATTATGAATAATTTATGAGTTGAATTGTAAAAGGTATAAATTAAGGGACTTGTTTTGTAATTTTTATAAAATGGAGGGTGATTCGTACCATATATTAAAATAAGAGGTGTATTGTGAATTTTGTAAAATTAAGAACTTAACCTAATTATAATATTTAAATCTTGCTAATTGTAGAAATCTGCTAATTATGGAAACTTACTAAATAAGGAAACTTCCTAAAAATAGAAAGTTACTACTTCTGGAAAGTTACTAAAAATAGAAAGTCATCTAAAATGAGTAAACCTACTTAAAGTGGAAACTTGCCAAAATTGGAGAGTTACTTATAATGGAAAGGTAAACTAAAATAGTAATCTGAACTTAGAACCGTTTGTAATTCTGTCTTCTACTCCTTTAGGTGTGAAGAAGGAGAGATCTTGACTCTGTTCCATATTTGCTTTATTGTTTGTTTGCTTTGCTAATAAGGTACAGATATTCTGACCTTCTCACAGGTTTTCATGAACCCTTTCTCTTTCTATCTTGTTTTCCCTTGAACCTTGCTATGCTTCCCCTGTTTTGTGAACTTGCTATGATCTCTCTCATATTCTGATCTGTTTAGCTTCTGATTTGATGCCATTGCTATGATTCCCTTTGCTTTGAACCTTTTCTATGATTCCCTTTGTTATGATCTCTGATATGAATTTATGATGTGGAAACCTTTTAATTATGACCTGGAAATGTTTTGAGAAAAATTGTTGGTTTTAAAATGATGTTTATGAGTACGATACGATACTACTTTTACATGAAAATATACTAACTTTTAGGAAAATTATTTTAAAGACTGTCCTTATGAAAAAACCGTTTTGAAAGATCATTTTTATGAAAACTACTTTGAAAGATCATTTTTATGAAAACCATTATTAAAGGATTGCTTTAAATGAACTTTTGATAGAAATTCCTGAAATGAACTTTTGCTATGAAATTTTGATTTTGAACCTTGATATACTCTTCTGAAACATTTGATATGATCCACTTGATCTGAATCTTGACTTGAAACTTTGATATGAACCTTGATCTGATAAACTCTGATTTAAACCTAATTGATTTTGAACCTCTCATATTACTTCTGAAATAATTGACATGAACCTTATGCCATGAACCTTTATTTATGACACTCTGATTTTGATATGATATCTGACCTTGACCACGGTTTGATACCCGAGCCATTTCACTAGGCATGAGGGTTTCATGTCCTTGTCATTGATGCACCGATGACTTGACTCTAGGGTAGGAGAGTGATGACCTATCCCGTCCCTGATTTTATCTGTTATGTAGGAGAAAAATCTGGCCTACTGGGGCGTATGGATGCATCCTAGATTTGATCTGTATCTGTTTCTGTTTATCTGTTTATCTGTTATATATCTGGTGACTGATGGTGTGTGCGATACACGTCTTTCACATATCTGGGAGCTAGCTACTCCATTTGGTTACTGAGGACACCCCTCACATTATCTGATTATCTGAGAGGTCTCCCCTCTATATGATTATGAAGATTTATGGTTACATTATTCTGATATGATATAATCTGTTTCTGGGCTCGTGGTGGATTACTGTTCCTTTTTCTTTTTCCTTTTCATTTACTTATCCCTTAACCCATATTATATCTGCATGACCTTTATTTCCGTTGCTTTGTACCTTTCTCTACTACTGCTTTGTTATCGTTATATCTGTTCACTGAGCTCTCGTAGCTCAGCCGCATTTCTTTTCCTGCGGCAGGTTTTAGTAGGAAGCTGGGGATGAGTGGAGAGTACCTTGGACTTAGAAGGCTATACTTGATAGATTTTCTGGATTAGAGATGACTAGAAGAGTTTATTCTAGACTTAGTATTTATTGTAATCGGCATTGTAACCTTGTAGTTTCAGTATTTCATTTGTAACCTTTGAGATTCTTGTATTACTATAGATGTATGCTTTGGTTTGATCTGATATGAAACCATTATTGTGATATCTTTACCCTTGTCGGGTTGGGGTGTTACAATTTATGGTATCAGAGAGACAGGCTGCGACTTGTAATACATTTACCCTTGACCTGTGAAGTTTGGACCATTAGGTTTCCACTGTAGGCGCTCATAAGATAACCTGTAAGAATTTGCTTTAGGATTTCCCTATGGGAACTTAAGTTCTGACCGGTGAGGAATGGGTAGACTATAAGGCATTTGTTTAAGTAGCATTGCTTCCGCATCACTCTGATTCGTGCCTTGCTTTTGGTTAAAGCTTGTTGAGATCACTTTTGGAAATTGAAAGCTTACGCTTTGCACCACCTAAGATTTGAAACCAAAATAAATCTTGAAAGCATTGAGAATTGCATAGTAATTGCCTGGCACTATTTGATCCTTGTCTTCAGATTCCGACTCCGACCTCTGATCCTTTTGTTAACCATTTTGATGCCTCTTTGGGCATTATGAGAATCTCCATGACGATGACATACTTGATACATTTTGTTATTTGTCTTTTGCTTTTGATAAGCATTTATGAATCTTCCGACGCTATTTGATTTCGTCTTACCCATCTCCGTCCCTATGAGAAGCCTTGTGGTGTTTAACCACGAGTGTAAAAATGTTTCCCTCTCGCTGTTGAATGATAAGATTTGCTTCGTTGATCCGTCCTTCTTTGGATAGTTAACCTTGATTTTATTCTAATAAGGGATTGGTTGATTGAACATTCAAAATATTGACAACTATCCTCCTATGTCTCACCTTTGGCGTTGAAACAATTTTGAACTTCCTACTATGATTACCGATTGTTAAACTCCTTGCTATCACTATTACTCTGGAGACTCGTGTGTTACTTTCGCGGTTATGAAGTTTTCCTAGAAACCATTTCGTACACCAATGAATGAACCTTATCTTGAGAATTAATTGGCACCCTGTGTTTTCCGAATATGATTCCTGGTTGAACCACCAAGTTTTTCACCGGAATGTGAAGTAGGATTTGACATGATACCGAGAGATTGTCTAGCCACCAAGCGAAGATGTCTTTCAGATCATACCAGTTGATTTGAGCAACCAGAAAGAGCAGTAACCGAAGACCAGGAAATGAGTTTGCTTAAGTATATCTTCTGGGAGTGTTCCACTACCTGATTGTGATCTTCACTTCCAATCTGTTTGACAAATAGTTTGATACCTCTCCGATCATCCCAAAGGTCATTTAACCCCAATGTGTTTGACACATCCTATTAATTCATTTCCAGTGCAGGATATAAATGTATCATCTGATACTACTCTGTCTTGCAAAATCCATTACTACTCCTATGAGGACTCTGGTGATTATTAACCATGGATATAGGAAGTTTATTCCCTCCCTTTAAATAATGAATCTTGCCATCAACTAGTTTCCTTTGGAAGGATATGACGATAATTTTGTCTCGATATTAAGTTGTCAACTGAGCATGATGATGCTGATAACTGATATTCCTTACGCCTCGCTTTTGACAATTATACGATGTTCGTATTACCAATGATGTACACCCTACCTGTCACTTATGCTAATAAGCTAAACAAAACTCCAACACCTTGAATGGTTCGCTTAGTTATCTCGCACTATATTGAAACATGTACTCGACCTTGATATATGAACTATCCGTCTGGTTTAACGACCATATTCGTTCTGCGCATCTGTTTACTCTTGGTATAATTGACCTTGAGATCTTTTGGTCATGGATTGGATGACTTTTGCTAAGCTACCATGGACTACCATATCCGATATGTGAACTTTAAACAATCTACTTCGTTCTACCTCAACTTTGGTGACTCTCAACCACTTAAATCTGTTAAGATTAATACTGCTACGGAAACATTTACTTCGATCTCATTTGATTGTCAATTTCCCCTAACACTTATTAGTGTCCACCCTTAGAAAGCTTTGGCATTGGAAGTTTTGTTGTACAAATTTTCTGGTGTTCTCTGATGAAACTCTTGAGTTTCCCTCCTGTTTGCGAAGTAGAATTGACTTTGAACCGACCTCAGTTGACGAACCATGATGCTATAGAAGTTGAGAGATTGAAGAAGCTGATGGAATGTGATTTTGTTCACCTCAGTGTTCCCTTTGAATACCCCTATTAGTTTATGAAGAAGAAAGAGAAAATTCTGCGTCAGCGTATCGACTATCGTAAACCTAACCGTATCACTACCGTAATCATTTTTCATTTCCATGTGTCACTGATTGATTTGTTCTATCTTTGTAAACTCCGTATCAGACTACCTCATTTAATGTTTGAAGGACTAAAGAAGCTACCACGAAAACTTTTAAGAAGGGAGTTGACTAACTGGGAGTAATTTCCGTGAAGCATTTCAGTTTTATTCGTAAAGAGGAAGGTAGGTGATGTGAAGTAGATATGAAGTTGTCCCTGAAACGATTCATGAAGCTGTTTTCGTACTCGTTGTGACCATTATGAGTTTTAAATAATGCCAATTGTATTGGCTAATAGAATCATGTTTTCGTGAGTAGTTGGACAATTGTCATAGTATGACAGTATGTTTATGCTCTGAGACGAACGAGGAACACGTAGATCATCTTTGTATTAAGGAGAATGACCCTTTGTTCTGGAAGAATAGATTTGATTGGCGTTCAGAGATTGTAGCAGACAACACTACCAGGCATCCGGTAACGACAGCAGTTTGAGTTGGCGAATTTCAAACTATGCTGGAAGACCTGTCTAAGACACGCAGTCTTGTTTCTCTATTCATTTTTAGTTGTACTAAGATGAATTGAGAGCAGAAGCAGACTCGCGAATGGAAGATGCACAGTGACCATGTCAGGGATTCGCGTTCCACACCACAGTGTCCAGAAGAAGTGCCGAAGGCTTGATGGACCAGAGTCAAGTTTATATTTCCTTTCCACTCTGTGATCATATGGACAGACGTAGACAGACTACTTAGAATTGGGATCATGTATTGAATGGATGATAATTCTGAAGCGAACGTTTGTATTTGGAAGAGTTGATTCTATGGAGGATGAAGCTATGGATGACGTAATTCACTTCCCCTTGACATACTTAAATTTCCGTTACCTGATGATAAGATCCTTTGAATGATTTAGGTTCCCTACTAGTAATTCCGTTTTGTGCTAATCTTGCGTATGTTGGGTGATGGGTCGTTATGCGAATTTTTGAAGCAACCATTTATATTGCCCGAGTTGATTTTGGTGAGTGATGAAGGATTGACGCTTTTAGCGACGTATCCAATTCTGATAGACATTCTAGACCTTTTCCGTTACTCTTTCGAGTAGTTCATTCTCCTCTGAGTTATGGTGTTTGATTTTGATGACCTCTGAAACTGTAGTTGGATTAGGTGGATTAAGATAAGTTATTTTGTTCATGACTTGAGATAAAGTATGACCATCATGAGGGCATATTTATATGATGCCAGTATTATGACGTCTGGCCAACGTGATAATACTTACATCATATAACGTGCACTTGTTGTGGGCATAGGATATTTCGAGGAGTGCCTTAGAGCTTTAGAAATTCTGATAACTGTTTGAGATTATCTGCGTTAGTGAGACTTTAAGTTCATTCTACCTACACGCGTAATCTGCTTTCACCGTTATGCGATTTGATACGTCTGAATTCTCGTCACGCATTTTACTGACCTCTGCACTTCCAATAATAATCTTAAGTACTGTTGTAGAACTTTCTGCCAATTGATGTTATCGACAATTTATTTTATGTACGTTCCCATCTGATTTGTCTAATCAAATTCTATGGACGGCATACCCGTCAAATCCTATGTATTTCCTGTATCTCTCTCGAGAGGTAACGATTATCATTTATTATATTTGGTATATTATTCTTTTGAACTGGATTCAGTATGATTTGTCTTTTCTGAGGAAACCGAAGCTTTGATCAACAAGATAGAGTCATGAGAAACAAGTCTTTCATACTTCTGTTCACAGTCAGTTGTGTTTCCGTTTCGTTTCACCTCAATTTTCGAGGACGGAAAATTTTCTTTTAGAGGCGAAGAAGTTGTAAAACCCAAAAATTCAAAACTTGCAAAATGACCAAAATGCCCTTGTAACTTTAAAATTTAATTAATAAGTGTATAAAGCATCAAATAAATCTCAAACCTTTGGTAATGAGCAATATATGAAGTAAGGTAATTTTTATTACAACATTTCAACATTATACAATGTACAAAAATACATGTTACACACAAAAATATAGCATGGGACGAAAATACATATTTATGTATATGTATAATTATTTAATTAATTGTTAAATAAACTAAAATGTATAAAATAAAAGGTAAGTATCACAAATAAATGGGAGATCTTCACAAATCAGAGATTTGACCTTATCACAACTATCTTGGCCGATTTTCATGCCCTCTCCTCCATCTCTTCACACGGTTTTAAATAATTTCCCATTTTACACGTTCTTTTAACCCTAAACACACACAAAAACTCACCCATTCATCAAACGATTTTCTGGAGGCTGTGGTATATTTTTCTGGTGTTCTTCTACATCCAAGGAAGCTAGGAAAAATAGTTTTGAGGTCGTGGATTCGTTGGTTTGATTCGTGGGAGTTTTTCTTGTGTCGAGTTTTCATCCGAGAGGTACAAAATTCATGCGACTTATCCACAGGTTCTAAAATTAAACTGGTATTTTTCCTATGATTTTTACATTTTATATGTCTCATATAAAATAGTTAAATCGAATCATGCACGTTAAAACAAGTCGTGATAATTATAAGTAACAAAAACGCAAATAAAATCTACAACTGTTCATACGATTTTTCTGGGTTGAATACATATTTTATTTGAGTCCTATATGCATCATATCACTCTGGAAAAATGATTATTGGATTTGTTAGAGCCTAAATCATCCTTGTGGAGTTTTTGTGTTCAATCGGGTTTAAAGAAAATAAAGGAAAAAAATGAAAACCTAATCGAATGGGATTAGGGTTAGGGTTTTATGAATGGATCTGAGTAATTAATGTGATTTTAAGGTTGTATAAATGATGTGGTAATGATTTGGTAAATTAGGGTTAGGGTTTTGGGATTTTAAAAGTATACCGATTAGAAATTAAAACTATAAGGGTGTGTTTTGTAATTATTTAAACATGAGGGTTATTTTTGTAAGAAATTTTAGACCAGGGGAAACTTGTAAAAATTCTGATATAAGGGTATCTTGTGTAAAGTTTGTAAGTAAAGGGTTTAATTGGTTAATTATGAAATTATGTATTTCAAATTGTAATTATTTAAAATAGAGGGACTAGTTTTGTAAATTCTGGAAACTTGAGGATGTCTCGTAAAGTTAATTATGTAAAGGGTGTAATGTGTAATTTTGGATACGTAAAGGCTTAAAGTGTAATTATGAATAATTTATGAGTTGAATTGTAAAAGGTATAAATTAAGGGACTTGTTTTGTAATTTTTTATAAAATGGAGGGTGATCCGTACCATATATTAAAATAAGAGGTATATTGTGAATTTTGTAAAATTAAGAACTTAACCTAATTATAATATTTAAATCTTGCTAATTGTAGAAATCTGCTAATTATGGAAACTTACTAAATAAGAAAACTTCCTAAAAATAGAAAGTTACTACTTCTGGAAAGTTACTAAAAATAGAAAGTCATCTAAAATGAGTAAACCTACTTAAAGTGGAAACTTGCCAAAATTGGAGAGTTACTTATAATGGAAAGGTAAACTAAAATAGTAATCTGAACTTAGAACCGTTTGTAATTCTATCTTATACTCCTTTAGGTATGAAGAAGGAGAGATCTTGACTCTGTTCCATATTTGCTTTATTGTTTGTTTGCTTTGCTAATAAGGTACAGATATTCTGACCTTCTCACAGGTTTTCATGAACCCTTTCTCTTTCTATCTTGTTTTCCCTTGAACCTTGCTATGCTTCCCCTGTTTTGTGAACCTTGCTATGATCTCTCTCATATTCTGATCTGTTTAGCTTCTGATTTGATGCCATTGCTATGATTCCCTTTGCTTTGAACCTTTTCTATGATTCCCTTTGTTATGATCTCTGATATGAATCTATGATGTGGAAAACCTTTTAATTATGACCTAGAAATGTTTTGAGAAAAATCGTTGGTTTTAAAATGATGTTTATGAGTACGATACGATACTACTTTTATATGAAAATATACTAACTTTTAGGAAAATTATTTTAAAGACTGTCCTTATGAAAAACCGTTTTGAAAGATCATTTTTATGAAAACTACTTTGAAAGATCATTTTTATGAAAACCATTATTAAAGGATTGCTTTAAATGAACTTTTGATAGAAATTCCTGAAATGAACTTTTGCTATGAAATTTTGATTTTGAACCTTGATATACTCTTCTGAAATATTTGATATGATCCACTTGATCTGAATCTTGACTTGAAACTTTGATATGAACCTTGATCTGATAAACTCTGATTTAAACCTAATTGATTTTGAACCTCTCATATTACTTCTGAAATAATTGACATGAACCTTATGCCATGAACCTTTATTTATGACACTCTGATTTTGATATGATATCTGACCTTGACCACGGTTTGATACCCGAGCCATTTCACTAGGCATGAGGGTTTCATGTCCTTGTCATTGATGCACCGATGACTTGACTCTAGGGTAGGAGAGTGATGACCTATCCCGTCCCTGATTTTATCTGTTATGTAGGAGAAGAATCTGGCCTACTGGGGCGTATGGATGCATCCTAGATTTGATCTGTATCTGTTTCTGTTTATCTGTTTATCTGTTATATATCTGGTGACTGATGGTGTGTGCGATACACGTCTTTCACATATCTGGGAGCTAGCTACTCCATTTGGTTACTGAGGACACCCCTCACATTATCTGATTATCTGAGAGGTCTCCCCTCTATATGATTATGAAGATTTATGGTTACACTGTTCTGATATGATATAATCTGTTTCTGGGCTCGTGGTGGATTACTGTTCCTTTTTCTTTTTCCTTTTCATTTACTTATCCCTTAACCCATATTATATCTGCATGACCTTTATTTCCGTTGCTTTGTACCTTTCTCTATTACTGCTTTGTTATCGTTATATCTGTTCACTGAGCTCTCGTAGCTCAGCCGCATTTCTTTTCCTGCGGCAGGTTTTAGTAGGAAGCTGGGGATGAGTGGAGAGTACCTTGGACTTAGAAGGCTATACTTGATAGATTTCCTGGATTAGAGATGACTAGAAGAGTTTATTCTAGACTTAGTACTTATTGTAATCCGCATTGTAACCTTGTAGTTTCAGTATTTCATTTGTAACCTTTGAGATTCTTGTATTACTATAGATGTATGCTTTGGTTTGATCTGATATGAAACCATTATTGTGATATCTTTACGCTTGTCGGGTTGGGGTGTTACAGCTGGAATCTCATAAGTGCTCGACTCAGAATTGACCCTCGAATTAACGGTAGGAAAGTCAGTTGTCGAAAGGACATGTCCTGGACGGGTAATAATTTCAAGCCAGTTCATCTAGTGATGTAAGCGTGTCTCGCAACGGACGTGTCTGAGTAGAATGTACCGATTTTGAGCGAATTTCATTGAATGTGATCTGGACGGGTAATAATTTCAAGCTAGTTTACTAGTGATGTAAGCGCGTCTCGCGATGATCACATTTAATGAAAATCAATCAATTCAAAAGTGCCCACTCTTTCCAACATGTGCAAATTTCAAATTAATTACTTATGAGCACATGTTAAGGGGGAGTCATTCTGAAAAACACAAAACTCTCAAAGTGTCACTAAAATGTTTTAACAATCATCGACACTTTGAGAGATTTTCAAAGGTATTTGGTAAATGGTATCAACATAGGATAGTCATGGAGTAATAAGGTGACTAAGGTTTAGGAAAACCGTCCTATGAACCGCCAGAGCCGGAGGGATCTACCCAAGGACAAATCCCATAGTTTAGACCTAGAAAGTCCTAGGTATAATACAAAAAAGGAGAAAATGAATGAAAGGAGAAAGAAGGGGTTGAAGAATTTTAAAAAAAATAAATAAATAAAATAAAATAAAAAAAGAGCAAAGAAAAGGGTGAAAAAGAAATAGCCCTCCATTTGTTCAACCTTAGGGCAGACACCGGGTTCAATACATAATCTACTGGTTGACTGAGCATCACCGGTATTGAAGACAAAAGACGTCATGGACCCAGTGACGCATTGCACTAAACCTTCTAAGCCACTCAAGTGTCTCTCAAAATACATTTGTTTCATTCACACGGAGGACCCTTCATAATCTATCGACCTCTCATTACGAGAGTGTTGATATTGAAAAGGAGGCAATCTGCTCCTCGCCTTCGACGACCAAACAAATGTGCACTAATTGAGTCTAGAGCCATGAGATTTATCAAAGATCTCTTAGGTACACTTAGAATTACACTGGTGTTCTATATCATGGGCATCAGTTGTAAATTAGGAAAGTGTCCTTCGCAGATCCTAGCAATCTGCCAAGAATATTCTTGAGAGAATTCACAATTGTGATTCTCAGTGATAGAATGGAAATCCTGCCAGGGTAACATCAAACAACCCTGACAGCAGGTCACTTCGGTAACTCCTTGTGAGTTACGCTTAGTGTCTGTTCCAAAACGGTCTACAGTCGTGGGGTGATCTCCAGCGACTCACTGAATCGTGGGTGCACTTCGGTGTGTCCGTGTTAGCCCTTTCGGGGGTATCCGGTTCAGAACGGCCTGGGTTTGGATTAGAGAAAGTCTTCACACTATGCTGTTGATGATCTCAAAGTCCAAATCTGTAAGTGCCGGTTGGTTCGTGTTGCTGCTGCTGAGGATCATGAAGACCTGGAGTTCTACCACCATCAAGACTCCATCATGCTCATATCCTGAAGATTAGTTCTCACAAAGACTCATGACAGCAAAAGTTCAAAGTTATTAAAGAAAAGTCAAAGATCAAGTATGTTAATTTTTCACAAGTCTAAGATCAAGCTTATGAAGAGATAACTACGTGATATATAAAGAGCAAAAGTCAAAAATCATATGAGCATGATGGAAACGACGTGAAGACACCATTACCAAAGACCATTGGAGATTGGCAGATTGAGACAACATCATAACATTTCAAAACAAGAACGAAAGAACAAAGATTATAAAGACGTCTGAAGCCAATGAAGCAAAGATGACGTCAAGCAACATTGATGACCAAGACTTAGGGGGAGATTGTTAGGAACACGTTTTATTTAATATGTCAAGTCTTGTTTATTTCATATTATTGTTGCTTAAAATGGACATTATGTTAGTGTTTAAGGTCCGGTCCATTAGATGTCCATGGGCCGGCCTCTTTAGTGTTTTTTCTTTCTAGAAGTTGTAAGGAAATGTTGCCCTAGTGTTGAGCCTATAAATATATGGCATGAGGCAACATTTCCCTCGTTGGTTTTCATTCTCATGCGAAAGCTCTGTCCAAGTTTATAGTGAATGTTAATCATCCAATTCTTCTTCTTCTTAATCTATTCTCTATTGTTATCTAATCTCTTGTATATCATTACTTATTGTTTATTTCATTTCGTAGCATAAGTAAAAGTAGTAGTCGTGGTTAATCTAGTTGAGTAGTGTGTGTTTACGTATTAACTAGGACCTTCATGTTCTATGTATTACATTTAGTATTTCTCTATTGTGACACCTTGTGTTCTTGACAATGAGGTCATACCCCGTAAATGCCATTCCGCTGCGCCGTTTTTGGGGTGTGACAAGATTTTACCCACTTGCTGATTTTAGGTAATAAGGACTCTCATATGATCTGATACTACGTATATAGTTTTGACAAGAAGGATATGGGCGATTCACACGAAAACCATTGATACTCTGATTTTGTTGATAAAGTAGTTCATGACGAGGGTCGGTGGCATAAACGCATACTGTTAACTCACAACTCTCCTTAACATGTCGAAGCGACTCATATAATGGGCTTGCTATAATTAGATGGCCACGATTGCGGCTGATCTGAGGCTTGGACATCAGAAACACCGGTAATTTGCCTATCAAATACCTTTTTTCACAGCTCATAATATGCTTCGTATAGATTACAGCCCGATGTTTAGCTATTATCTGTCGACGTGTTGGTTATGTTATTTATCAGATTTATCGCCTCTTATTAGTGATAACAAGCTTGGGAAGTTGGACATACAAGAGACGTCTTAAGTTCCACCAAGTCTTTGCAAGGTTATGTGTTGTTACAGGTATCTATCATAGATAAAAAGATGGTCCTGATGCCGCTTATGCCAACAATCAATCGAGTCATCCTATAACTAAATGCAGTCGAGCTTATTTGTGCTTACGTTATTTTATTGCCGCATACAAGATATAATTAACCTTTTAGGTATGTTGCTGCTTTGCCGCATGGAAGATATAATTGGTAGTTTAACTTATGTTGGTCCACGAATTGTATGTGGATCTCTAAGTAGTCTTGAATACCTAGTAGATGGTTAGGATAAATCCGAACCAATCTAAGTGAGAAACCCTAGGTGATTGTTATTGTTAATGCGGAATCTTAACAAGAACAATGAAGAACACACAAGAATATCACTAACTTCGTATATTGATTATAATCACAATAGTGAACTCGTACAACTCACACACTTTGCTAACAACCTTTAGGGATCCTTTTATAACACAAGGAAACCCTAATACTAACCGACTCAGAAGATATACACAAATCTTCTATAAAGATACTTACACGTTTTGTATCTTTTCCTAACTTATCTCTAACAGACTTTCCTAACTTCACGACCAGACTTAACTTTATAAGTCAACCAGACTTAAACATACTACCAGACTTAACTTTACATTACCAGACCTAATTAGAAAGACAGACCTAACTCTGATATACTACCAGATCTAAGTTGTCTTCTCTTGATTCGTATCATAATTCCCAACAATCCTCCCCTAACTTGATTTTCATGCTCCATGAACTTCAAGTTCCTCTGATTAAGCCTTCTGAGGATTGAATCTTGAACACTTTGAACTGTATTTAGGTCTTGTTCCCTTCTAGCAGCTTGAATCTTGATAAGCTCTTCTGATATGGTCTTTGCAGCAACATTGACTATATGTACATCAAATTCATTTAAGTTCCAGACTATTCTCATCACTTCCAAATGTGTTACCATCTGTGAGAGGTGAATCATTGAAAATGTAATGGATTTAAAATCTCTTTACCAATAGCCATTACCACTGGAGTAGCCAATGTTTTGGTGTGTAAGACCATGGTACATTAATAACCATATGATTTTTAGCAAATCATCAGCTTATCAACTGATTTGTTAAGTCTTTACCAAAAGCCGTTTGCTTCTAGACTAGTCAATTCTTTGATGGAAAAGCACCTCATCATGGTGAATTGATTACCATATATGGTTTTCCACAGCCTTTACCACAAGCCATAACCTTGTGGGCTAGTCAACTCTTCACTTATCATAGATATGGTGAGTTGAATACCATACAATTTTTGGCAAATTGTCAGCCATAAACGGATTTGAGCAATCTTTACCTGTTAGCCGTTTGCTCAGGATTAGCCAGTCCTTGTGTTGATGAGACAAGGTGGACTGATAACCTTTTGATGTGTTAGTGCAAAGCACCTCCACCAAGTGAGAAGTTCCAATAGTCTCACTTAACAACTTGTGAAAATTCTTTCAAACATCCTTAAGCTACATCCTTCAAAGACTGCCTCTTAATTAAATCCAATAACATCTCATATCCTTCATCCTTTTTACTAGTATACAACTTTTTACTCATCATTTCCTTGCAAACACTTGATGATAAAGGATATTCCACTTCTGCAAGCATATAAATATCAACATTCTTTAATGAAACACAATGTACCTTGCAGGTATGAAAATATCTCCAGCTGACAATGTTTTGCTCTTCAGGAAGTTTCCACACTATATCTAACTTAGTTGGTGGCTCAAACATCACCTTCAAATTGCCCTAAAAGACTCTTTCAAATTCATCTTCAGGTGGATGATCTCCATATTTAATGTTCACCAACTGATAAAGTTCCTGTAGATCCTCCCTATTCACATCATTTAGAATTCCAGCAAAATTCATATAAACAATGTCAGAATTATCCTCCCTTATTATTTGATATGCAGCCCTTTCACCAGTCATGATTAGTTGATACTTGACAACCTTAGTTGGTTCCTTAGTGCTTTCTATAGTCCCCATTGTGGCTCCTTCAGATGAAGGTTCTTCCTCTAATTCCTCTTCAACAACCACTCTCTTGGATTTACTTTTTCTTTCCAAACCTCTTCTTCTTTGAAACACAATAGGCTTTATTACTTAAGCTTGCACTTCTTCTGTTGACTTTCCAGCTTCAGGTTGTATATCAATCATTTTATCAGGTTCAATGACCAGTTCAGTCTCTTTAGCCTTTCTACCCTGAAAACAATATTTCTGCACATCATCATAGTCAATAGCTTTGTAACCTTGATCTCTTTCAAATGCCTTGAGATATGCTACTTGAATTTCCTCATATGACTTCCCTTTCATCTGTTCCAAAGATAAATGCATTTGATTCTTAAGATACATCTTCATATCATGTTTCTTTTCTGCCATAGACATCTTCTTGGGAATCTTTGATTTCTTCTGAAGCTTGAACTTTTCTAAGAATCCACCCAATGTATCATCATTATTTCTTGCATTTATGAAGTCAGCTAACTGTTTGGCTCGATCATCAGCAGTTAAACCTTCAATAGTTAGAAGCTCCTCATACTTTGCTCTTACTTCATCATCAACATTGAGCAGCTTTGTAAATTCATCAGATTCTTCAGCCAATTGTCTTGCATAAACTGCATCTAACATCTTTTTCCTTTGTTCTTCAGCAATATCTTATGCCTTAATCCTCTCAATTGTAGCCTCAGATGCTAGTTCTTCTCTTGTTTTTCTCTTAGACTTCTTTGGCAATGAAGTTTCATCCACAACCTGCTTTCCCTTTCTTAGTGCAGATTGTTGCTCTTCATTACCAGAACTAAGTTCATTACCAGACTTTCCTTCACCAGACTTTTCATCAGATATTGTCCCAAACTTTTCAATCTCTTCATCAACAGACAAAATTAACCTTCTTCTCTTCCTATCCTGTTTAATTTTGCCCATTGATTGAGCCAAAGTCTCTGCAACTTCCAGTGTCTCTGGGCTGATGGTGGTGACATTATCTTGAACTAGAGGTTCTTGAACTGGTGTTTGAAGAATATTTTCTTGATCTTGTTCTTGCTCCAAATTCCTCCCCTGTTTGGAAGAATTTTCGGCTTCACCTTCCTCATCATCAAAAGAAACACCCTTTTTCTTCATTGCCACTCCCATTTTCTTTACTTTCTTCACCAAAGTCACATAAGCTTTTCTGAGTGCCTCATTAGACTTTTCCAAAATGGCAATTTTCTTTTGGAGTTGAGGAACTATGATAAGAAGATTTTCCATAGTTATGGGTGCAGGTTCCTCCTCCCTTGTGGGACTCGGAACATTTGGGTGTGGGATAGGTGAAGGTTGTGGGATAGGTGAAGGTAATCTTGCAGCAGATGGTGAGGAATCTGGTTGAGATGATGGAGTTGGGGTAGGTGTAGGTGTAGCAGATCTAGATGATGCTTGGTCTTGTTCCTCATCAGGGTGCACTTGTGCAGCTCCAGAAGTACCTGCATTGTTAGTACCAAGCATAGCAGCAAGCAAAGGTTTGTCTGTCCCTTGAAAACCCCTTTTTATATTTGCAAAAAGTTTGGGAGTAAAGGCCACACTGATGTAAGGCACTTTATCCTTAGTTTCATAATTCAAGATCATTTGCAAAAATCGTGGATACATTAAAAATTTTGGGTCCTTAGCATTTTTCACCATTCCTTCAAAAATTAGTTTTGAAAAGTTAAATTTCCTTCCAAGTGATAAACAGACCAATGCAGAAGCAATTCTGCTTCCAAATTGATCCCATCCACCACTCTTGGGACTTAAGCTCTGAAGTAAATGATGTACTAAAAACCTCCACTGAGGTGTAAAATAACTTTTCCAAAATGTAAAACTTCCATCAGTGGGGTATCCAATGGTATTCAAACCCTCCAAAATATCATCACTAGGCAAATCAAATTCTCCTAAAGCATCATCCAATTTGAGACTTTCCCTAATGGATGCTTCAGTAATGGTAAAGCCATTTTTATCTATAATTGCCCTTAAACATGGGGTCCCATCATCAAGAGTCTCAGAGGTAACCGACCCCCAGAACTGCTTGACAAGGGACTGATAAATAGTAGGATTATGAATTAATGAATAACAAATGTAAGAACCTTTTAGGAAATCCACAATCCCTCGAAACCTGCACTTTGATCTGGCTTCTTCAAGAAACCAACTTGATTATGCTTGTCCACAAACTTGAGGTTAGCCATAGATGAGTAAATGATTTAGGTCTGGTTGATTAGAAGGGTAGGGTTTTTGAAAATATTTGCGTAGAAACAGAGTTGTGAAAAATAAAGATGATTTAAATTTGGAAGCAAATAAAGAATAAAATGAGATAAAATATATCAAATTTTAATCTTATATACTTCATAAATATCTCTTTTTACCGAAAAAAAGTGCAACGGTAATATTTTAGTTAAATCTTTATTATTCTGACCAGATCTAACGGTCAAAAATATAACACTACCCGACCTAAATGGTCAACCAGGCCGAATCATAAACTTACCAGACCTAACCAAGAGAGTGGACTTACACACTGAATATAGCGAATGCAAGGCTTTACATCATCTCATTCCAATCTTTTCTGCAAGAATTAGTTTAAACAACAAGAAAAAGGAGACAAAAACCAATCTTTGCAAAACACACAAGCTACCAGATTTAACACTTAAGTTTACCCGATTTAAAAACTTGTAAAACTTGTACATTTGCCTCCCCTTAAATGCACATTACCTCCCCTTAAGTGTAAATCTTTTTTTTTTTTTTTTTTTTTTAAACAGAGATACTTAACCAAAAATAAGAACTGTGGTCAACTTTCCAAAAATACAATTAATAACTCTTTGCCTGCAAGTATTAACCCATACACCAACCGAGCATTAAATGACATTAAACCTTGATTTTCCCTATAAAACCACCCATTGTTTTATCACAAAACCATCACAAACCAAAAGAAAAACCTTATAAACATAATGGATCCAATCATAGAGATTTCATCCGAGTCTTCTTGGGATCCAAATGGCTCATCTTCTGATACATCATCAGGAGGATGGGGTGGATACTTCCCACCAGGGTATTCATCAATCACAAGAAACAAGACATTAAGAGAATCAACTCTGAAGCAATGGCTAGCTGCTTATGATCTTACTGAAAAGGAACCAAACGATGAAGCACCAAAGACTTCAAGACCAAATCCCCTTCTGATGTAGATGATAAAAGTGCTGAAGAAGAAGACCCTTCAAATGATGATGAAGTGACTTTTCCTTCGAAGGTTGTGCCATCCCTGAGAAGTGGTTCTATGCCACGTCCACCACCAAGCAGCCTGATTCTTGGACTTCCATGCCCAAAAGCGTGGAATCAGTTTGGTGGCAGAGGAGCCAAGAAGACCATTCCTGACTTCATGGGCAAAGGGAAACAGAAAATGTAGGTGGTGGTGTTTGACTGGTTTAAGTTTAAAGCTTTTGTCTTATGAAGCATTGTAAATTGCATCCTTGAATGCAATCACTTGTTAATAAATAAAAAGCTCTAAGGTTCTGTTGTTTTAATGTTCCATAAATCAATTACTTGCAATAGAGAAGAGTTAACAACTGCAAAACAAAGTTAAGCACAAAATACCAAAAACAAACATACTATGGAAAGAAGAAAAACAAATTAACTACTGAAAATAAGAATAACCAAGAAGAATAGCAAGATTAAAAACAAACAAATATACAAACTATACAAAGTTAAGAAAGAAAATCAGTTTTTCTTAACAACCCAGGCCTGAGTGGGCTTGAGTTCTTTCTATGGAGCAACATACTTATAGGTTTTGTATGAACTTACTCCAGTAAAACCATGTTTGGACTTATAGGTAAATTCATTTTTAAATGGATTCCAAGCCCAGCAATCAGATAGGTTATCAGCAGAACCCCCATTTGAATTTGTTTGTCTCCTTACAAATGAATGAGTTTTATAAAAATTATTTCTTTGAAAATTTCCATTCACCTGAGGTTTTTGAAAAGGTTGTTTGGGTCTCACAAAGCCAGTGTTCACATTAGATCTCAAAGAATTAACATAACCAGTATTCACATTATGCCTCATAGAATTAACATTTTGCCTATTCACATTAAAGTTCCTGTAGCCAGACCTAAGATTTTGTCTACCAGAATTAACATAAGAGTTAGGTCTGGTAGAGTTATTGAGTTGGACAGGTCTGGGAACAAACTGGTTGGCATGATTAATTCTACTAGCATTATTCCAAACTGGTTTATTTGAACCATGACCCATATTAACATTCCTTCTCTTTTGCTCAGCCTCTCTTTTCATTCTCTTTTCATGGAAGTCACAATCTCTTATTAAGTGACTCAAACTTCCAGACACAAAGCATCTTTTAGGAGCATAAATATAACTACTCCTACTTTCTCTGTGAACACTATTGCTTCTAGGTGACTCACTCAATTTAACAGATTCCCTAGGAGTTTTTATGTGATTAACACAACTAGGTTTGACTGTCTTAGCCTTTGGTTCAGTCACTACAGGTTTAGTAACAACAGGTTCACACTTCTTAACAACCTTAGATTCAGGATTCTCTTTTATCTCACTTTTTGACTCAGACTTAGAGTGATCAGAGGAATCATCAATAGATCCTTCAGAGTCATTGGATTGACAAGAAGAATACCTACTGGATTTGTCCTCTGAGGTGGTTGGTTCAGGCACTTGAGGACCTTTCTTACCATACACAAAGAGTGAATCATCCAACTCTTCTTTTTCAAGAGGAGTATAGTCATCACTCAAAGGTGGTGGTACTCCCTTAAAGTCACCAGTCTTAACAAACCTATTATACAAAGGCTTATCAGTATAGTCCTCTTCTTTATTCTTAAATATAGCCTTATTCTCATTTTCCTCATAACCTAAGCCACATTTTTTATTTGACTTAATTTGAGAATCCCAACACTTAAACAAGTTATTATTTGAATTGTTCCACTGATCTACCCTTTTTCTCAACTCATCCCTCTCCTTCTGAATTTTAAGGCCCAATTGTCTATACCTTTTAAGCTTTTCATCTTGTTCATATATTTTATTAGCTTGAAAGTATAGTTTTTCATTTAAAGCAGCATGTTGGTTTTGAAGGGTGACCTTTTGTGCCTCTAAAGTTTTTACAGCATTTTTATGTGCTAATAAATTTACTTCTAGATCACCTATTTGTTCTAGCTGCTCATCACACAAAGCCTTAACATGATTATATGAGTCAGTGCATAATTTAGAGCATAATGATACCTCATTACCAATGGCCATGAGAGCATGATCAGACTCCTCATTTACTCTTGGATGCTCACCCCAGTTGACTCCTCCAGCTTCCATTGTCAGCAGGCTCATCTGATTCTTTTCCATCTTCCCATCATCATCTCTTTTCCCATCAGCAGGCTTCTTCTCTGGACAATCTCTTGAAAAATGTCCATGCTTGTGACAGTTGTAGCATTCAACTGTCCTCTTTGTGTATCCCACTGGTGATTTGTTGTTGAAGTTGATGGTCCTTCCATATTGCTTCTGAAATCGTTTGACCCTTAAAGCAACCATGGCAATGTGCCATTTTATGTCCATCTCCTCAACTTCAGCATCATTAATCTGTTCTAGGTCTTCACTAATAAAGCTTTCATCTTCCGTTTGATTGGCAAAGAAAGAATGTATCACCTCATCAGTAAAACTTGAAGCAGACCTTTCACTTGAAGGAGTTTCATAGATACCAGACCTAACACTACCAGATTTAACCTTGTAAGTACTGCTTTTGTTTTGTGACACAAAAGCAACATTTGATGAACTGGTTGAAGCCTGAGTGTTGTTACTGATGTCCCTTTCAAACATCCTGAGATTATTGTATAGGTCATCAGGTGTCATTGAATCTACTTCCTCCTTAATCCTCATCGCCACAGATACATTGCCCCATTTTGATGGTAAAGATCTAAGGAACTTGTGGTTTGCATCCTCATTTGAAACTGCTGCACCATGAACTTCCAGTTGTGTTAACAGATGTTGAAATCTGTCATAGCCCTTCTCCAAACCTTCAGTCTTTGAAACACTGAATGTCTCAAATTGCTGTTTAAGAACAGCCTTTTGCATCTTCTTGGAGTTTGCATTGCCTCCAAATCGTTTCTTGATAGCCTCCCACATCTCCTTAGCATCAAGGATGCCATGAAACCTTTGTAGATGCTCCTTAGGAATAGCCATAAGAAGCAAGGTTCTGGCCTTCTTTTCCTTCTCCACAGCCCTAATCTCTTTAGCAGATACTGGTGGCATTATTCTGATCTGCCCATCATTCCCTTGTGAAATTCTTTTCTTAGAATTCCCCTTTTGAATAACCTTCCATACATCACTATCAATGTACTCCAGATAATGTTCCATCTCCATGGCCCATATATCATACTCTTCTCTCTTCAGTAATGGAAGTTTTATGTTTGAGATTGTGGTTGTGGAAGGGATGGGTTGTTGTTGTGATTGGGAGTTACTGGTTTCGGTTTTTCCTTCATCTTCATGGTTTGACTTCTCATCCTCACTGTTATGGATTGAGAAAGTTTCAGGCTTATCGAATTCAGACATTGTGTAGGGTGATTTGAGTGAGAATTAGGTTTTAGTGTTCTTCGAATTCAGAGTCTCTCGCCTTGCTCTGATACCACTTGTTGGTCCACGAATTGTATGTGGATCTTTAAGTAGTCTTGAATACCTAGTAGATGGTTAGGATAAATCCGAACCAATCTAAGTGAGAAACCCTAGGTGATTGTTATTGTTAATGCGGAATCTTAACAAGAACAATGAAGAACACACAAGAATATCACTAACTTCGTATATTGATTATAATCACAATAGTGAACTCGTACAACTCACACACTTTGCTAACAACCTTTAGGGATCCTTTTATAACACAAGGAAACCCTAATACTAACCGACTCATAAGATATACACAAATCTTCTATAAAGATACTTACATGTTTTGTATCTTTTCCTAACTTATCTCTAACAGACTTTCCTAACTTCACGACCAGACTTAACTTTATAAGTCAACCAGACTTAAACATACTACCAGACTTAACTTTACATTACCAGACCTAATTACAAAGACAGACCTAACTCTGATATACTACCAGATCTAAGTTGTCTTCTCTTGATTCGTATCATAATTCCCAACAACTTATATTAATTTTTAACAGTTTGTTGTTGCAGTAGGTATAAATGAAGGGCTACAAAAAATTATACCTGAAAGAGATTAGTATGTTTGTTGACATGGTGTTCATTTTTAGACCAGCCAACACGAATGTTTACCTGGTCTAGCTATACGTAAGACTGGTTGGATCATTATACATTATGATGCATCGGCAACTCGTGCCAAACAACCTTGCATAGTTGCATGACAAGTGATTGCCAAAGGTCATGCTCATGCTCGATTTAGCCATGGATCGACTCGACAAGTCATTGATACTAAAGTTCAAATGTCTTTATTTTTTTCATGTTTAAGATACCTAGCTTATGCATGAAGATATATACCCATTTTTATTGTAAAATGTACTAGTTTATGAACTTATCTAATACACTACATGGTTTGAATGTTAGCCTAATATTAGTACGATAATAAGCTAAGTAGTGAAAAAGTCTTTATAACGACCGGAAAAATACAGTCAAACACTTCGTCCAAACTTCGAATATACCTACAAAAAAATTCACCTAACAGAAAACAACTTAAAACCATAAAGCAACACCATCTTCACATATCATACCAAACTTCGATTCTACTCCTCATCCCTGTAGCTTCCTGCAAACAATTGATAATAGAAGAATTGGTGAACAAATTATTTGTGTTATTTAGAGAAATACTGGTTAACAATTTTTATTATGGATTTGGCTTTATCTTTGTTATCATAAAGAACATTTGACATTTGAAAACAGTACATTTTCTTTAACTTTGACTATATTCATCATCACGAAAAGCAACAATTAAATACTTTTTTTCTATTAGATTTGCTTAAAGATAAACAACCATAATTAAAAGAAAGAAGAAAAGGAGAATATTACCGTGGAGGTTCAATCAATGTTGAGATGTGGAATGTGAGAAATTTTAGGCCAATCCTCTCCGATCTCCTTTTCACACCTTCTGCTTAGAATTTCACATCCCAAAATGGTAATTTGATTGAGATCCTTGAAACTTTGTATCTCATCTGGTAGAGAACATAATTTGTCACACCATTCTATTTTCAATGACTGCAGTTTTGGGAAGTTATTAGGCAAAGAAACCAAAGACCCACAAAAGCTTATATGTAACTCTTGTAAACTAGGAAAGAGAATCTCGTCCTTTGATGTATCTTTGTCGTCATCATGGAAACACTTTAAAGAATACATTCGGAACAAGTCAATTATCTTGAGGCTGGATAATTTCCCAAGTGGTGGAATACGTTCACACTTTTCAAGATAACCCAATTGAATACTAGTCAAATTGACTAATTTGACCATCCAACTTGGAGAAAGAACCGTTCCCTTGTAATCCCATACAGTCAACTCCTGGAGACCCGAATTTGGTTCCAATCCCTCAAGAACCTCTTCATCAAATGTTTCTGATCTACCCTCGGACCAATCTAATATCAAAGACTTTAGATTTGTTTTGTCTTTCAACTTGGCACTTTTGGCATCACTTAAACCTCCAACATTCTCAAGTTTTGATAACATCAACTCCCTCCCAAGAAGATTTAGATTTCCCAGTTCACCTATTCGGGCCCCATCATCTTTTCCTACAACAAATTTTGAAAGCCTTCGAAGGTTGGTTAGTTCTTTCATTCCAACAGGCATATGGCGGAGACTAGGGCACTCACGGGTGTCTAGACGTTGAAGATTCCTCATGTACCTCAAACCTTTAGGCAACTCAAGGAACCTGTAACACCACCCCTCTAGAATTAATGTTTGCAAGTTTTGGAGATAAATAATCGACTCTGGTAGAACTTCTATACTTGATGATGTTATTTTTAAGTATCTCAAATGTATTAGCTTGCAAATTGATTCGGGCAACGTCGAGCTTTTAATTTCGTTCAAGTACAACACCCTTAGATAAACATGGCTGGAGATTTGTCTAATGTTACTCTCATAAAATATATCAAAGACAAGCATTGATCGTACTGATCTTAGCTTTTTCAAATCCTGTTTTGAAAACTCAAAATCTTCGCATGATAAACTTAGATGAAGCACCTTATCTGACCTTATTAACTCCTTACGTGGCCCTAACTCCTTACCCGGCCCTATAACTGCACAATCATCTCCCATTACATCTAGCGCAAGATCATGCATTAAATCATGCATTTTGCATATCACACCCGTGTCTATATCCTTCTCGACGACATCTTGGAAAAACGACCTCTGGACCAAAGAAGTAAAAAATTTCCCTCCAAGCACATACGAGCTCATACCACCTTCAGATGGAATAAATCCATTTGCAATCCACAGCTCTATTAATGAATCCTTACTCATTTCCTCCCCTTTTGAAAATACACAACAATAAGCGAAACATATCTTCATACGTGGAGGCAAATCATTGTAGCTCAACCTCAAAATAGGTAGGACGATGTCATCGTCTTGCTCCCACTTGAAGTTGTCGTTTACATCCTGCCATTCATTCACCTTTTTTTCTTTTGTCAACATTAAACTACCCACAGTGATCACCGCTAGAGGTAAGCAATTGCATTTCTCTACTATCTTCTTTCCTACAAGCTCCAGCTCGGAGCTTACGTTTTCCCTCTCTCCACTGTCTGGGAACGCAATCATCTTGAATAGCGCCCATGACTCGTCTTCTGATAAATTTCCCACATTATGTTGCAACTCAGGAATCTTAGCCATTAGTTGGGCGGTATTTTTCTTCCTCGTCGTCACCATAACCGTGCTGCCTTTTTCTGCGCAACTTAATGCTTTACATAACTCGTTCCACTTTTCATTGTTTTCGACCCATATGTCATCCATTACAATGAAATATTTCTTTCCTCTTAACTTGCTTTGAAGTTGTATCAGCAAATCATCCAATGACATCTCATCCAACTTCAAATCCTTCAAATCTTCTGGGCCACATATCGCTTTAATTATTTGTTAATTATTCGTTTGATGTCAAACACAGAAGAGACATACACCCAACACTTCAACTCGAAATGTGTCTTCACCGCTGGATGGTTGTACACATATTGAGCTATTGTCGTTTTTCCGATGCCACCCATGCCCCATATAGCATAGACCCGAACATCATTATCGCCATGTCGGATGCCTATATCTTGGTTACAAATCTTATCAACGATCATCTTCTCTTCATCCCTTCTGTAGATCTTCACTAGTGGCATAGGTGAGCTAGTTTCCCTGTTTGAAATCTCACCACCGATTCCCCCACCAACTTCAGTTATGGTATTGGGAGTCAAGTTAAACTTGGATCTATCAGCATGAATGACATCCAACTTTTTCCTTATGTTCTTAACTTTATGAGCAATCCTAGTTTTGACCACAAGCGGATTATGGTGGGAGGAAAAGAAGGTTCTTACCTTATGTTTGATACTGTGTAGGCTTTGTATCGTAGCTTCAGTTGAGGCTTCATCTATAGAACATTTTCCACCTTTAAAGAGGCGGATTTAAGAGTCCTTAGCCATTCTTCCACACCCTTTTCGTTTGTTTGTCTCATCTCCGCATCATGAAGAACACCTTGGATTTGTCTGAAAGTGTTGTTGAGAGCTAAAAGATCATTTTCAATGCCCCAAAGCAACCCAACCTCTTGGAAAGCTGCAGAAGTTAATCTCCCTACCACATTACTCACAAGGGCCGAAGTAAAGGGATCAGCCATGAATAATGCTTTAATTTAGAACCAAATGTAGAACTCACACAGTTGTTTACACAATTACACACAAATTCTGATTCAAAATGACCTACAAAGACCAAGACTCAAGTGTTTGTGAGAGAAAGACTTTAAAGTTGACTTGGTGATTGGATAAGTGTAGAGGGTGTGGTTGAGTTTTTTTGTTCATATGATGCTAAATTTTAACTCAGCCAACACGAATATCAACTTGGTCTAGCTATACATAAGACTGTTTGGATAATTATACATTATGATGCATCGGCAACTCGAGCCAAACAACCTTGCATGACAAGTGATTGCCAAAGGTCATGCTCATGCTTGATTTAGCCACGGATCGACTCGACAAGTCATTGATACTAAAGTTCAAATGTCTTTATTTTTTTCATGTTTAACTTATGCATAAAGATATATGGGAAAAGTGAATATGGGGCTGTCTCACATCTAAGCTTACATGCGAAACCATTAAAAATCACTTAAAAATACCTATTATTGTAAAATGTACTAGTTTATGAACTTATGTAATACAGTACATGGTTTGAATGTTAGACTAATATTAGTACGATAATAAGCTAAGTAGTGAAAGAGTCTTTATAATGACAAGAAAAATACAATCAAACACTTTGTAATGTATGAATTTTCTTTTGCGACTCTTAGGCATGTTCGTAAATGTTTCTTTCATTTGACTTAAGTCCATTCTGACAATGGAATGTTTGTTCAAACGTTTAACTAATTTCATGTGGGAATTGAAGACATATAATTCAATATGTCATTGTACATTAGCAAAGTATCAAATGTAAAAAATATTAAGAGTAAATTGCAAAAATCGTCCCTAAAGTTTGGCCAAATTGCAAGTTTCGTCCCTGATGTTTGGAAAGTGCAAGGAACGTCCCTGTGAGGAAAACTTTGGTGTAAGTATTTTCCTTTTTGGGAAAACTTTTGGTGCAAGTATCGTCCCTACAGGGATGATCCTTGCACTTTCCATACATCAGGGACGAAACTTGCAATTTGACCAAACATTAGGGACGATTTTTGCAATTTACTCAAATTTTAATAACCAAAATTTTTTTGTAGTCGCCCTACTTCTAGCGATTACATTGTAGTGATGGCCTAATTAAGGTAAAGGTCTAGCTAAGGCTTGAACTCGACAATTCATTGACACTAAAGTTCAAATGTCAAAAGATTGATTCTTCATATTGAATATACTTAATGCAAAAATACACTAATCCTTATTGTAAAGAGGCACTTGCATGCTTAATTTCTTTGTAATATATACATAGTTCTGAATGTAAAACTAGCATTAGTACGATGTCGAGTTGAATATATAGTGAAATACATATTATAATGACAAGGGAAATACAATTAACCAATTTGTCCAACTTAGATATTTGGAAGACAAATGTTAAACAAAATGAAACATAATACATACATCATAAGTTACATGAACTAACCATCCAAAAGTGTTTGGTCATGAACCTATACCCCTTATATTAATCATCTTAGGTTTTATTTATTTTTATTTTTTTATTTTTTTTTAACTCCGATGTTACGAGATCTTCTGCAGGTCTCATTAACCGTGCGTTAGAGGTTGCACGATCTTTTTTGAACTTCCAACATAAACAACTTTGTGGTGAGGCATTTTCGTATCCCTCATCCTCTGTGATGCTTTTCTCGCCTCTTTCTTTTTCGGGTTCCTTGATCTTCTCGTTATGAAGCTTTTTTAGCACGTAAGCTTCGCTCAAATCGTAACCAGCCATAGCGGTTGATTATAAGTTAGAACAAAATGAATGAGCTTAGTGAAGTAATGGTATAGTAGCCAAAATTAGCCCATTTTTTCATTTTGGGCACAAATTGTCACATCTACCTGAAAGAGATTAGTATGTTTGTTGACATGGTGTTCATTTTTAGACCAGCCAACACGAATGTTAACCTGGTCTAGCTATACATAAGACTGGTTGGATCATTATACATTATGACGCATCGGCAACTCGTGCCAAACAACCTTGCATAGTTGCATGACAAGTGATTGCCAAAGGTCATGCTCATGCTCGATTTAGCCATGGATCGACTCGACAAGTCATTGATACTAAAAATCAAATGTTTTTTTTTTTTTTTTTTTTTTTTTTTTTTTTTTTTTTTTCATGTTAATATACCTAGCTTATGCATGAAGATATATACCCATTATTGTAAAATGTACTAGTTTATGAACTTATGTAATACAGTACATGGTTTGAATGTTAGACTAATATTAGTACGATAATAAGCTAAGTAGTGAAAGAGTCTTTATAACGACAGGAAAAATACAATCAAACACTTTGTCCAAACTTCGAATATACCCAAAAAAAAAAAAGAAAAGAAAAAAAAATCGCCTAACAGAAAACAACTTAAAACCATAAAGCAACACCATCTTCACATATCATACCAAACTTCGATTCTACTCCTCATCCCTGTAGCTTCCTGCAAACAATTGATAATAGAAGAATTGGTGAACAAATTACAATTTTTATTATGGATTTGGCTTTATCTTTGTTATCATAAAGAACATTTGACATTTGAAAACAGTACATTTTCTTTAACTTTGACTATATTTATCATCACGAAAAGCAACAATTAAATACTTTTTTTTCTATTAGATTTGCTTAAAGATAAACAACCATAATTAAAAGAAAGAAGAAAAGGAGAATATTACCATGGAGGTTCAATGAATGTTGAGATGTGGAATGTGAGAAATTTTAGGCCAATCCTCCCCGATCTCCTTCTCACACCTTCTGCTTAGAATTTCACAATCATAAATGGTAATTTGATTGAGATCCTTGAAACTTTGTATCTCATCTGGTAGAGAGCATAATTTGTCACACTCTTCTATTGTCAATGACTGCAGTTTTGGGAAGTTATTAGGCAAAAAACCAAAGACGAACAATCCCATATATACAACTTTTGTAAACTAGGAAAGAGAATCTCGTCCTTTGATGTAGAGTTGTCGTCATCATGGAAACACTTTAAAGACCGCATATCATCCAATATAATTATCTTGAGGCTGGGTAATTTCCCAAGTGGTGGAAGTTGTTCACACTTTTCAAGAAAAACAAAATTAATACTAGTAAAATTGACTAATTTGACCATCCAACTTGGAGAAATAACCGTTCCCTTGTAATTGAATATCGTCAACTCCTGGAGACCCGAATTTGGTTCCAATCCCTCAAGAACCTCTTCATCAAATGTTTCTGATCTACCCTTGGACCAATCTAATATCAAAGACTTTAGATTTGTTTTGTCTTTCAACTTGGCACTTTTGGCATCCCTTAAACCTCCAACATTCTCTAGTTTTGATAACGTCAACTCCCTCCCAAGAAGATTTAGATTTCCCAGTTCACCTATTCGGGCCCCATCATCTTTTCCTACAACAAATTTTGAAAGCCTTCGAAGGTTGGTTAATTCTTTTATTCCAACAGGCATATGGCGGAGTGAAGAGTAACCGGTATCTATACGTTGAAGATTCCTCATGTACCTCAAACCTTTAGGCAACTCACGGAAACTGTCACACTCTTCTAGAATCAATGTTTGCAAGTTTTGGAGATAGATAATCGACTCTGGTAGAACTTGTTAGTTTTATAGACATAAAATAGTATGCCCAATTTTTTCATGCCCAATTTTTTCAAGTTGATTGCAATGATGGATAGTCCATTTATTTACAAAGTAGAATACATTCTTTTAGTACCTAAGTAATTGTTACGTATGGGTTTTCTCAAAGGTGTAGGAAAGTAAATAGCACACTATTTGCTTTTACTGGTTATGAAACACTTATAATGCTGTCAAATCCAGTGGGAGCATTATGTTGTAATTACTGAATAATGAATTAATGTAATTGTAACACCCCGAAAATTGGGTCTAGCGGAAGCATACATGTCACAAGGGTGCTACTCAATTGGTATCACAACACAAGGTACAAAGAACGGTTTTACGTTAACCGTTTAGAAGAAATTCATTTCCAAAAAGAGTTAAATTTACATCATTCGAAAATAGTGCGGAAGTAAGGCCCAAAAAAAATAAAGCGGTCCCAATATAGTTATCAGAGTCGTCTATGACCATGCCTCTTGCCAAGCGCCTCCAGAGATAAACTATAGCCTTAAACCTGAAAATACATGCTAAAAAGGGTCAGCTTACGCTGGTGAGTTCATAGGTTTAAGTTTAAAACAGTTTGGTTGAACCAAAAGGTTTTCGAGTTCAAATCATCGTTCAAAAACAAGTCAAGTCCAACGTAGGCTAACACTGCCTAAGTCATAGTTCTAGCACCAAATCCTCAAGTAATAACATAGTCAAACATTGCAAACCAAAATCAATCATACAGGTACTACACTCATATAGTGTCATGCAAGTTTAACTGTTACGCTGGCTAAGTCACAAAAGTCAAATCACAATAACAATTCCCTATAGGTGCATACTATAGGGGTTTATAGGCTTAGGAGCCCTTGGTAATAGGCACAAATGCCCTAGTATTTAGTTAGGCACAACAAGCCCTTGTATATAATAACCATAGCCAGCTCGCGTAACAGTATCATAACAGTTTCAGGCCACATCAAATAACAAGTAAGCACATAATGCATTCAAATAACCAGGTCAGATATATCAGCCAAACAGTACGTTGGAGAAAACAAATCACGTTTCAAGTAAAACCAGTAATGAGTTTAAGTAGAAATGAGCATGTATTCTCCCCAAAAATAATTAGAAAACTAGTAAAAGTAGGGGCCATGAACTCACCTTATCCACAGCAAATGCAAGAATCACAACTGACACGACTGGCATCTAGAGCATATCACAACAGTCTCAAAAACATACGGCACGAGGGTACACGGAGGTACAAGCACGATGATACACAACGGTCGAGGATCGGCACAACCTAATACGTATACGATCATCTCAAAACACGTCTCGCAAAATAATAAAGTCTATAAAAGACAATGTGTCGTAGTTTTCGTGGATTACTCAGTTTTCAAAACTTATCAAAAGCTCAGTTTCAACGTTTCGTGTGGTGTGGTAAGAAAACATAGACTCGACATACAACTCACGCCAAAGAGAAATAGACATCGACCTAGTCGAGAGAATACTGACGAGAACTCAACCAAGGAAGACAAACCTAGAAGTTTACGACAACAAACACCTCAAATCAAATAACTCAGTTTGTACGTTTCGACATTTACCCCGTTATCCCAAATAATTTGTATAAAACATAATCGTTTTATAATAAAAATGAGTTTACTAATAAAACTAGTTTTTCTCAAGTCGTCGAGACTTGGGTAAATCAAATATGAAATTACAATATTTAACAAGTTTATGTCTCGCTATTATTCTCGTAAATATTAGTTTTTGTTTTATTGAAGATTTTGTGTCCGGTCCGAGTTTAATATATTAAAGTCCTTTCGAGTTTAATATATTATACCGTCTCAAGTCTCAAAATGTTCAATGAATCCAATATCTAATGTTGTACGTCCGATAACGATCCATGATTTTCTAAACGACCAAGTATAATAGACAAACTCCGTATTCAATCCAAATCATGATTCCAAGTATAATCCGAAACGTATCAATCGTCAAAATGTCAAACTCAATACCTCGAAAATATATTTTACTTACTATTTATAAACGAACACATCTTTAATTGTTTTGGGCTTATGAGCCTTTTAACCAAACAAACATCATTGGGCTTCGGCCCATTCCTTAAACCAAACACACCCTAACTCTAACTATTAACAAAACGCGCCCTAGATGGGTGTTGGGTTTTATAGATTTGATGTGACAAAATAAATAAAAGAATGAAACAAGAAGGACTAAAGTTGACAAAGAGAGAAAGCTACAATGATTAAAGATACAGGAAATATTCTATTATGTAGAAACGATTTATACATATTCTGTATTCTTATCTCTTTGTAAACCTAATGACTCTATTATATAAAGAGTCATAGGTATAGGTTTTATATAGGTCTTCCACAATGTAAATATCAGAAAGGTGTGTGTGTGTGTGTTCTAGGGCATATGTCTTGTAAATGCCTAGAACTAGTTTGTGTTCGTATTCCTCCAAGATCAAAGGTGTCTTTGATCCTGTTACAAGTTTAGTGTAACCGTATTATTGTGATCGAATAATATTTAGAGGTGATGGTGTTTGGTAAAACTTTGTGTCAATAACAATTGTTTTGTTTTATTCCGCTGCATATTTGTTAATTGTTATTGTTGAACCCTAAGGCTCAAAACGATCCAAGAACTTAATTGATGATGGCGTGCATAAGTTCTATCAGGTGGTATCAGAGCTTGGGGAGCTCGTTACCTAGGGATTCATAAAGTTTATTGTCGATGAGAAGCAGTAAGGTACGAACAAGTATAAACGAATTTACTTTTTGGTAACGATTTGGTTTTAAAACGTTTACTAGCGATTTGTGGAGTATGCGATAAACAGTTAATGTTGTTGTCGTCAAGTGCACATGTGGGTCAGTAAGCAATTTATTTGAAACCTCGTATTGATTAAATTGCAATTGGATGAAGGGTTGTCGTTTATATTAATTGATCGGTGCGATTTGGCTTAAGATCTGGTTGGTGAGTTTTATTAATTCCATCTTTTATTCGTCGTCACTGTACTGGTGTGAATTGAATTAATTATGTGACGCATGGGATAAATTGGTTGTGGATGGATGATTGGCTATTTTAATTGTTAACCTCATACGAATTAACCTCGTACTGTCATTAATTGATCGATTAAATAATGAATTGGGTTGGCGTATATTTGTGCAAGTGGATGAGTGCCGATTAAATTCAGCTGTCACTTGTGACTGATTTATTATTTTATTCTGATTGGTGTTGACGTTTTGGGGATGATTTGTTTGTCGAGGTTTATTTATTGGTCAAACGTGAGTATTCGGAGCAGATGAATTGGACTATGTTTAGCTAATGTCAGACGCAAGTGGGGTTATTTGTTCAAAGTGGGTTTATTATTTTTGTCGATAGTTGCAATACTAGTTTAATTGGTTTAAGATGTTCACGTGCTGCTGTTGACTTTCATTTTCAATGTATGGGATTGATTTGGATATTAAAGAGGGTCTGACAGTCGGTGGTAAAATAGTATAATCGATCAGATCATAAAAATTATTACTTCGTACTGATCGAAGGCACAAGAAGGTTTGAATATGTGGGGTCGATGGTATATTAAAGATGGATTGTCGTTTGCACATGGTCAGAGTTGGGGTTATTAAATTCAGTAGGTGATAATTAATTGATACACATTGTGGGTCAAAGATTATCTGACTCTGCTGCTGCATTATTTTACTCTGCTGATATGCTATTTCACTCTGCTGTTTGTTATATATAACTCTGCTGATTGTTATATGACTCTGCTGCTCGATGTGAATTCACTCTGCTGTTACGCATATTGACTCTGCTGCTGGACTTACTCTCTGCTGTTACGTTATTGCTGGGTTTACATGATTGATACTTGCATTATTTACGAGCAGTGAGGGGAAGTAAGTATGGTTATTGGTTTACACACACACAGGGGAAGTTCACACACACAAGGAGTTTGTTTATTTGTTCGTTAAAGTTTTAAAGGCTCGCATTAATTTTCTTATTGGAGGAGATGATTATTTATTATTTCTTTGATGATGCGGTTGAATTTATCAAGGTTGTGTCTTAGCATACCTTTCAGGTGAGGTAACTTGTTTGTTCGTTCAAGTGACTCGAATTGACAAAACACTTGAAGGAGTTACATTGTAGTGCTCAGTGGTTGTTGTCAAGAGATTGCGGTCTCCCTATACGTTAAGTATACGTTCGAAGTCGTATTTAGTACAAGGCATAAGACACAGGGTTGGTTTCTTCTACTTCAACATCAAATTGGTAATGATATTTTTCTTCAACAATATATACAGCCTACTGATTTGAAGAATCATTTTATGTACATGCATCACTCGAGGGGAAGTTTATATTGTTTATTCATTCTCTATTTGTTGATAACAAAAAGGGGAAGAAATATTGTGATGGCATGGCATGGTTTAAGGGGAAGACATATTTGTTTCATTCAGGGAGATGATTACATCTCAACTTCTGCTACTTCATCTAGGGAAGTTCGTACACGACTTTGTTTGTTTTGTCATCATCAAATAGGGGAAGATTGTTGGGTTTTATAGATTTGATGTGACAAAATAAATAAAAGAATGAAACAAGAAGGACTAAAGTTGACAAAGAGAGAAAGCTACAATGATTAAATATACAGGAAATATTCTATTATGTAGAAACGATTTATACATATTCTGTATTCTTATCTCTTTGTAAACCTAATGACTCTATTATATAAAGAGTCATAGGTACTGGTTTTATATAGGTCTTCCACAATGTAAATATCAGAAAGGTGTGTGTGTGTGTTCTAGGGCATATGTCTTGTAAATGCCTAGAACTAGTTTGTGTTCGTATTCCTCCAAGATCAAAGGTGTCTTTGATCCTGTTACAAGTTTAGTGTAACCGTATTATTGTGATCGAATAATATTTGGAGGTGATGGTGTTTGGTAAAACTTTGTGTCAATAACAATTGTTTTGTTTTAATCCGCTGTGCATATTTGTTAATTGTTATTGTTGAACCCTAAGGCTCAAAACGATCCAAGAACTTAATTGATGATGGCGTGCATAAGTTCTATCAATGGGTTTGTCGAGCCTTGACAAAACCAAACCAATACCGAGACTCAATCCAAGATCAAAACTATTAAAACCTAGTCTCAACTGAGACATAACCCGAGAACAAGGACGACGTAACCGAACACCTTAGTAGGCTGTTAAACCGAAACAACAAGAATAACGCAACAACGACACAACCATGAGTAAGAACAACCAAACGGACCCAAAATGAAGTTTACAAGACTTACCGAGACCACTTGGTCTCGGTTGAAGTTACCCTATTCGAACCAGTAGCAACCCAACGTTCTAAAACCAAAATTGGCTAACTCATCATAACTCAAAATCAACATTATTTGAAATTCACATCCGGGTCCAACATGACCCATTTTCAAACCCGCAACAAACAACCATTTCTGTTACTCTTACCACACAAATTTAGTATCAAAACAAGTGTTAAATAAATTTTTAAACCACAAATTAATAGTCACGTTCCATAACAGTTTTTTTTAAATCCACGAAAATTATAACAAAATAATTATAATCGATGTCATCAAAAAGACAATAATTAACCAAATGTTTTCTCGATTTTACCGTGTCGAGAAAAGAGAGGAGGAGGGGGAAACGACGACGAGGTGGAGGCTGTGGTGGTGCTGGCAGCGACGTGGTGACAGCAGTGATGATACTCGAACCAAAACAAACCAAAACAACCTTCGATCTACACTTGTATGACTACAAATAGGTGTCGCCGGAAAATCTTACCGGAAAAACTTTAGTTATCGAGAGAGAAAGAAAAAGATATGGGAGTGTAATGGTGAGGGGTTGATGATGTTTAATGATGGTTGTGATGAGGTCGCCGGAAATGATGGTGTTGCCGGCGAAGGGTGGCCGGAGATGGCCGGAAGAATGGGAGAGAGAGAGGTGCGGCTGTGAAGTGGGGAGAAGAAAATGAAACCCTAAGTTTATTATAATAGGAGTATATATAGGGTATGTTGGGACTTGTGGCAAACCCTAGCGCGCCCTCAGGGACTAAAAGTGTATATTTCTTTATATTTTTAACGGAACGCCAACGAGACCAATCAATCGTGTTGTAAATATTTCCCGAGCATCCGAAAGTTATTCCAATAATCTTAAAATCGCTTTTCCATTAATTTTGATTATAAATACGCGTAGCTTTATTTCTTGTTGCCCGAATAAATTAATATTCACGTTTAGAATAATTTTTCCAATAAAAACGTCTATTCATACGCCTCGTTTCTCACGAATCAAAACAAATCGTCGGTTGTGCCAGTATGCGTTGTGTACGAATCTTTACGTTTCGCGAGATAACTTCACTTTTTCAGATTAAATAAGTTCGAAGGGGTTCATAAATGAAAAACCGAGATAATCTCGTATATAAATAAATCTGAAAAATTGCGAGTTGTTACAGTAATGATCTGTAATTCAGTGGGAGCTACAAGCTTTGTTATCTTGGTAAAAACCCAGATTATCTCTAGAATGTCTTGAGATAATTACTTTCCAATAGTAGACACTTGTGTTTTTAAGGATAGTCATGTACGTTTCCTTACTAGACTATGTGGTTCTATATCTACTTATTATGATTATATCTATGACACAATCATATTGATCACATAAACAAACGAGTGACATGTTATTTATCTGATACATGATGTTGTTCCATGCACAAGTGGGAGAAATCTTTATTGTGTGCAAGGAACAACACATAGGAATATGATTTCAAGGATTCTCTTGACTGAAAGGTAAGAGACTAATGTTCTAATGTGACTTATTCACATCTAATTAATAGAACACTTGAAGTTGTAATCTACGTCATGTGAGAGCTTGGACTAGATTACAATGGAAAGGTAAATTTCATACTTTCATTGCTAGCAGATCAACTGCTGTAATGAAATTATGTTAATTTGCAGTTTCTAAATTAGATACTTATTAGAACAAGTGTCAATATGATAATAAGACTACTTCAAACTAAATATTTATGTATTATTGAAATGACATAAATAAATGAAGTAATCTAATACTACTTCAAATTGAATATTTGTGTATTCTTGGAATGACATAAACAAATGAAGAAATTGATTAACTTGAAATTACTAATGAAACCAAGAGATGGTGTTCATAATTACTTTAGTTAAACATGTTTATGATTCATTGTAAAGATATAAACATGAAGTCTTTTAATTGTTACAAGACTTATAATAAAGTAAGATATTAACTTGTTATGTTCTTTAATTAAGACATATACAAGAAGTCATTGAGTTGATAATATATAACGTATATTGGGATTATAACAGTTTATGTATTCTTGTTATGACATGGACATGAAGTGACTTGGTCAAAAAGTATTTATGTTATAAAGCATGAAAATTGGCTTGAAAATTCTATTATACCATTAAGCTGACTTAGCTGGTGAATAGATAAGCCAAACGAAATATATTTATCTTACATATTATAAGATTGTCTTACAATATTAATCCTAATAAAATACATAATGTTTATGGTATGTTCAGTTAGGAAAATCAAACTCTTGTTATAGTTTTTGATTAAAGATAACTATATCTTCTATTCTTCCAAAAGTTATCAAGGTTAGAAAATTGAGTATGGATTGGATATACTCAATAAGACTCCAATCTAGAAGATCAATAAGACACCATTTTGTTATGGAATGTGATGAATCACATTAAGTCTTAAAATGAAGTTCTGAATTTGTTTAACTACTTATGAGTAGGTTATTAACTAAATGTCAGGAACTGTAAATATGTATTTGTAATGTCCCAAAAGAAGAACATTGTGTTGTTGCTTTATTTGCTAAGCATTTATAGATAGTGTATAAATTACTAAAACCAAGTGGGAGGTTTTATCTTGAAGGATAAAATTACAAGATACATAATCTTCTAAAACACACTAGTAAATATCATGATGAGGCTAGACATGTAAATGTTAAAACTCAAAATGATGGAATTCTCATTCATAGATCCGCAAGGATATCTCAGATATTTGATCAATATGTTGAGGATTATATTAATGATGCATTACCAAATATTGAATTGCGTAATTACTCATACTATGAATGTTAAAGATGCTGTCCATAAAGATATTCAATTTTGAAAAATTGGTTTATCTTAATTCTGAATAGTTAGACTAGAGAATGAAGATGAGTTTCTTCAAAGATAAGGTAACCCTAGTGGTTTGAATCTTTGTGTAGAAATCATATGGACAATATTGTACATATCATAATGCATGACAAGCTTATTAATCATACTTAAGCAATTAACTATGATTGAATATTCTTTTCTAAGCGCATTGAATATACAAAGATGGTAATTGTCATATTTATTTTCATGAATATGAAATTTAACAATGTAATATCAAAACTCTTTCTTGAGTGATTACTTGAGCGAGGACGGTAAGTAATCAAAGGGATTTTTGAATTCATAATAATCTTTGAAGTGTACATAGTGCAGTAATTCATGAATGAATTAATGCATGCATCTAGGAGATAATTCTTATGTTTAAATATTAAATTCAAATTTTGAATTAATAATTAAAATAAGATAATTTCGAAGTAGTACTGAAAGCTAGTGGGAGTATTATGGTTACTTTCTTAAATCATATATGTTGGATAACATATAGGAAGTAACATTCCATATAAGTTAAATGTTAAGTCTTAACTTGGAATGAAACTTGAAAGATTTAGGAAATAAAACATATAACCTTGGAATGTGTGTTTATTATTATAAACATATGTGGTAAATAAATCTAATAAAACATGATATATCATTTAGAATGTCTAAATGGATACATTTCTTTTAAATAAGATAGAATATGAATAAAATCTAAGTATGACTCGAAGGTTTTTTCATGAACATCATGTTACATAAATGAATTGTTATAAGATGTTATGACAATGTAGATATCTAATTGAAAGTTATTAGATAACTAATGTAGTGATTATTCTAATAAGATATGTTTGAATATAGAATTACATCCTCAGCCTGGAACAGCTTCCAAATTCTATAGATGAACAATTTGTCAATTGTTGTGCAAATTGTCATAGCCAACAAACTTGAAAGTTTGATAGGCATCAAACATTACACGGTAGATATTAAAGTTTACGGAATTTTAAAGAGCATATTGTTGTTTGCATACAATGATGCTAATGAAATTGAGATGACACTCAATACTAGTCATGGTAGGATTTCATCCTTGGTTAATGGCCATGTGTACTAGTTATGCTTTACTGAAAGCATAGTTGCATTATACATTAAAAGAATAAGAATACTTGAAACTTTAAAATTGTTTGAAAGTTTGAGAATCATAAATTGGTGATTGAGGATGTCACACTTTATAAAGTATTATGTGGCAATATCAAATTAATTGAAGGCACACATACAAGAACTTCACCAGATGAATTCTTGAAATAAGTATTCTCAAAATTTTGATAGATCAAAGTTGGTTGATTTATGTCTTGTCAACAAGTATAATTGTTGTAGCTTGAGACATAATTCATCAACTAGAATTTTCATGCATTGATCTATTTAGTATTTGGATAAAGGATATTGTAAACATTTATTATTTATTACTGAAATAAAGTATTGGTTATGTTTATATTCATTATTTAATATTGTTGTCCTATTTTTGCATGTTTTAATCCGTGAATAACTTAGTTATTCTAAATGTCCGTTGTCAGTTAATGATATGGGAATATCATTATGTTAAGACAAATCTGAGTTTTGGTAAAATATACTTGAAAGTATATTGATGCGTTGTCATACCAAATTCACATGATATTCAATGAATTGAATATAGGACTTATCCCAACTACATGATATTACTTATGGATATATCTAAGTAAATCATGAATAGTTATCCTCAGACTTGAGATACCAGATAACTGTTGTGAATGTAGTGCATTCTGTGGAACAATTTAACGCTATACGTAACTGGTAGTCATAAGGATTGTTTTCGGAATTGTTGCAAAGTTCATGAGTTATGCTTGTAGTCAAGATAGAATTTGTTCCTCCAAATTTATTTTTTGGAGTTTAATACTACTGGGCCCCTCGTAGGGTTGACAAGATGTTTGCGTGGCCACGCCCAAGATCTCCCCTGAATATTTTCAGAAGATTTGGTAATCTTGCTCAATCATAAACAACGAGAAACAGAATTTTGAATTAAGATAATATCCATATCTTTATTCAATGTAGTATTAGAAACAAAAGGATAATAATAATGATGAATCATTAAAGGTTTTTCCAGGAGACCTACTCGAGTTGTACTAGAGGCATTGGCGTGTTGCAAGACACTAACCGATGTGATCACAACTATTATGATTTATGTCTAAGTGGGAGCTGTTAGTTTTATAGACATAAAATAGTAGTCGTGTGTTAGGATCGAACTCGAGATCACGGGATTGCACACATTACGTATGAGAACTAAGTATTAATAATTAAATGTAAAATGTTATATTTGATTATTAATTATCACAAATTAAATAACGGACGTTAGTATTTAACGGAAGTGACTAACGGTCGTTAAATAAAATAAGGAAAGGACTATAGTGTAAATTAGTAGCCAAGAAGGTTCCGGATCCCCTAATTAATTTAGGCCGATCGGTTGTAGGGGTTTAGGATTCCTAATCCAACTCCAACTTAGGCTCTAAGCTACTACACTATATAAACAAACCCAAGGTTCTAGTTTTTGGTTGCCTCTTGTACACAAAGCTAAACCTAAAGTTTTTCCTATCTTTGTTTTGTCTTTGATCGATCGGTTATTCCCCTCAAAAGGAGTCGACCGAATTTTGTGAAACAAAAATATTGTTTTGGTTTTCAATTTGTGATTAATAACTTGCATATTGTTAGTTCGGTTTAGTGCATGTGTACAAGAACGTGATATAATCACACTATTGATTATATATTGGATTGAATAACAAAAACGTAAGGGGTTATTCTTTAATCCATTCATAAACCCTAATTAGGGTTCTTGATCCTATTGAAGAATAATTAAAGATAGATTCTTGTTCTTGCTAGAATCTTAATGTACGTTCACTTTAATATTCGGTTTAATTATTTATGTGTTATATGTATTCTATTTGCTTCCGCTATATGTACTTTGATGTTTTGGTTTATTAATATGATTTTCATGATGTAATAATTCCATCAGTGGCATCAAGAGCCGTTATAACATGTAATTAATTACCGAAATCACATAAAAATCAAATCTTGTTTGGATTATACATGTTAAAATCGATCAGGGTTTATTTTTTCCATCTCAAACCCTAATTTTTTTTTAAATCGATTTGTTTTATTAATTTAGGGTTTGTGTTTGGTTAATTAATTTGATTAGAAACCCCAGGTTTAAACATGTTTATGTGTAGTAAAGTGATCCTGTGCTATATGCTAATTGTTAGGTAGAATATATGCAAACGTGCATGTTTGGCATGGATTCATGAATGAGATTATTTGTTTTCACATATAAGTTAATTAATAGATGTTGAATTGGGGAAGACTCCAATTAATTAAGTAATCAATTATGTGCAACGTGGTGTATTTTTTATTAGGACTTACGCTACCAAATTGTTTGGTGTATGTGGTCCATTGGGTACAATGAGCTCGAAAACCAATGGGAGTCTTAATTAAATATACACATAATAAAACCTAGATTGATTATTAATAGGCTATTGAACTAATTTGCATGTGGCTACATGTTTTTCATAATTAATTGTTAAGTTATGTGTGATTATTTAGTTGTTTTTTATGTTAAAATTACTTGTTTTTTGTTTAATTGTTAAGACATGTTTAAGCAAAAAGGGTATTTTTAAATAAAAGTGAAACGGACTAAATAATGGTGAAACATAGGTAATAAAATTATGAATATTGCAAAGTCTTATGTGCCGATAGTGGTTCGCTTCGCACGGTAATTTGCTCCCAGGCGAGACAAGCAAGATTATACTTTATTACATAATTTTTAAGACTAAAGTCATAAAATTTTGATTGATTGTTGAGTTTTGTACCAATAGTTTGAACGGCTCACCCAGTTTTGACAAACTATAAGAGGGGAATAAGGAGGCTTGACATTAAATTGTCATCCGAAAGAGACGCGTTTTTAATTAGCCTTCGGGCGGACGTTTGTCTCTCCGCTCCTTTGTGCGTGAAATTGGAGCTACCAAGTAAGACTAGTTTATGTACAAAATCAACTTAAGGGTGAATTGACCTTAATTCCACGCGCCACTTTTGTGGTAATTATCCGAATAACTTGGGTCTTTTGACTCATGCAGTAGTAGGATATAGTGGGCGATAATTGTAGGTAATTTTTGATTGGCGAACCCAATACCTCAATTAAAACTTTGTTGATTGTAATCTTAGCTTAAAAATTGGTAAAAAGGTTTTGAAAAACAAAAACTTTATGATACGAAGATGTATGCATGCTTCTTCGTACATATTTTGATTGACATATCAAAATTGGTACCCTTTAAAATTAAGTCTATGCCATCTAGTTAAAGTACACTTGAAGTTGGTATTTAGTCATGTGAGAGCTTGGACTAAATCTCAATGGAAAGGTAAATTTCATACTCTCATTACTAGCAGATCAACTGATGTAATGGGATTATGGTGATTTACAGTTTTTAATTAGACGACTTAGATTGAGTTAAGTGAGAGCTTGAACTCAAAGCATAAGATGGGGATAAAACATGCTTATGTTGGAAATTGTTTGCCAATATAAATCCCATTGATCTAGGAATTGAAAAATTGTTTGCCAATTATTGTACGACAGATTACCTTATTATGTACTTTCATTACTAGCAGATCAACTGATGTAATGAAACTATGATAATTTGGATCCTAATTTTCAAGAAAGTACTATGGTTATATGAATATTTCCTTGGGTATTTTATTTTCTTGAAATATTGTATTATCGAAAATACTAAAAATGAATTTTGTAAATTCTTTTAGATGTATAAATGCAACATTAAACCGTAAACGTGAGATATTCTTTTATTAGTAAATTGATCTACACCCATAAGGGGTTTTTTTTTGCTAGAGTCAATTTTTCTAAAAGGATAACCTAGTCTCCTTTCCATGAAAGAAGTGTGAGACTTAATCATATTCCTTTTCATGAATGAGAAAGATATGATAGGAAAATTAGAATTGTCTAAATTCTAAGAAATAACTCATAGCAAACTTTAATAGTTAAGAAAATTGCACATTTTCTAAGTTATTCAATTAGAAGCTAGACTTATTACCGAAAGATGGTAAAAGACAAACTAGTATATTTTATCTAATTATTTTGTTTTGACCATTTAAAGGTGCTACATACCATTGTGGGGATGGTAGACCTATTAAGAAAGAAATTGCATGCCCAATTTTTTCAAGTTGATTGCAATGATGGATAGTCCATTTATTTACAAAGTAGAATACATTCTTTTAGTATCTAAGTAATTGTTACGTATGGGTTTTCTCAAAGGTGTAGGAAAGTAAATAGCACACTATTTGCTTTTACTGGTTATGAAACACTTATAATGCTGTCAAATCCAGTGGGAGCATTATGTTGTAATTACAGAATAATTAATTAATGTAATGATCTGTAATTCAGTGGGAGCTACAAGCTTTGTTATCTTGGTAAAAACCCAGATTATCTCTAGAATGTCTTGAGATAATTACTTTCCAATAGTAGACACTTGTGTTTTTAAGGATAGTCATGTACATTTCCTTACTAGACTATGTGGTTCTATATCTACTTATTATGATTATATCTATGACACAATCATATTGATCACATAAACAAACGAGTGACGTGTTATTTATCTGATACATGGTGTTGTTCCATGCACAAGTGGGAGAAATCTTTATTGTGTGCAAGGAACAACACATAGGAATATGATTTCAAGGATTCTCTTGACTGAAAGGTAAGAGACTAATGTTCAAATGTGACTTATTCACATCTAATTAATAGAACACTTGAAGTTGTAATCTACGTCATGTGAGAGCTTGGACTAGATTACAATGGAAAGGTAAATTTCATACTTTCATTGCTAGCAGATCAACTGCTGTAATGAAATTATGTTAATTTGCAGTTTCTAAATTAGATACTTATTAGAACAAGTGTCAATATGATAATAAGACTACTTCAAACTAAATATTTATGTATTATTGAAATGACATAAATAAATGAAGTAATCTAATACTACTTCAAATTGAATATTTGTGTATTCTTGGAATGACATAAACAAATGAAGAAATTGATTAACTTGAAATTACTAATGAAACCAAGAGATGGTGTTCATAATTACTTTAGTTAAACATGTTTATGATTCATTGTAAAGATATAAACATGAAGTCTTTTAATTGTTACAAGACTTATAATAAAGTAAGATGTTAACTTGTTATGTTTTATAATTAAGACATATACAAGAAGTCATTGAGTTGATAATATATAACGTATATTGGGATTATAACAGTTTATGTATTCTTGTTATGACATGGACATGAAGTGACTTGGTCAAAAAGTATTTATGTTATAAAACATGAAAATTGGCTTGAAAATTCTATTATACCATTAAGCTGACTTAGCTGGTGAATAGATAAGCCAAACGAAATATATTTATCTTACATATTATAAGATTGTCTTACAATATTAATCCTAATAGAATACATAATGTTTATGGTATGTTCAGTTAGGAAAATCAAACTCTTGTTATAGTTTTTGATTAAAGATAACTATATCTTCTATTCTTCCAAAAGTTATCAAGGTTAGAAAATTGAGTATGGATTGGATATACTCAATAAGACTCCAATCTAGAAGATCAATAAGACACCATTTTGTTATGGAATGTGATGAATCACATTAAGTCTTAAAATGAAGTTCTGAATTTGTTTAACTACTTATGAGTAGGTTATTAACTAAATGTCAGGAACTGTAAATATGTATTTGTAATGTCCCAAAAGAAGAACATTGTGTTGTTGCTTTATTTGCTAAGCATTTATAGATAGTGTATAAATTACTAAAACCAAGTGGGAGGTTTTATCTTGAAGGATAAAATTACAAGATACATAATCTTCTAAAACACACTAGTAAATATCATGATGAGGCTAGACATGTAAATGTTAAAACTCAAAATGATGGAATTCTCATTCATAGATCCGCAAGGATATCTCAGATATTTGATCAATATGTTGAGGATTATATTAATGATGCATTACCAAATATTGAATTGGGTAATTACTTATACTATGAATGTTAAAGATGTTGTCCATAAAGATATTCAATTTTGGAAAATTGGTTTATCTTAATTCTGAATAGTTAGACTAGAGAATGAAGATGAGTTTCTTCAAAGATAAGGTAACCCTAGTGGTTTGAATCTTTGTGTAGAAATCATATGGACAATATTGTACATATCATAATGCATGACAAGATTATTAATCATACTTAAGCAATTAACTATGATTGAATATTCTTTTCTAAGCGCATTGAATATACAAAGATGGTAATTGTCATATTTATTTTCATGAATATGAAATTTAACAATGTAATATCAAAACTCTTTCTTGAGTGATTACTTGAGCGAGGAAGGGATTTTTGAATTCATAATAATCTTTGAAGTGTACATAGTGCAGTAATTCATGAATGAATTAATGCATGCATCTAGGAGATAATTCTTATGTTTAAATATTAAATTTAAATTTTGAATTAATAATTAAAATAAGATAATTTCTAAGTAGTACTGAAAGCTAGTGGGAGTATTATGGTTACTTTCTTAAATCATATATGTTGGATAACATATAGGAAGTAACATTCCATATAAGTTAAATGTTAAGTCTTAACTTGGAATGAAACTTGAAAGATTTAGGAAATAAAACATATAACCTTGGAATGTGTGTTTATTATTATAAACATATGTGGTAAATAAATCTAATAAAACATGATATATCATTTAGAATGTCTAAATGGATACATTTCTTTTAAATAAGATAGAATATGAATAAAATCTAAGTATGACTCGAAGGTTTTTTTATGAACATCATGTTACATAAATGAATTGTTATAAGATGTTATGACAATGTAGATATCTAATTAAAAGTTATTAGATAACTAATGTAGTGATTATTCTAATAAGATATGTTTGAATATAGAATTACATCCTCAGCCTGGAACAGCTTCCAAATTCTATAGATGAACAATTTATCAATTGTTGTGCAAATTGTCATAGCCAACAAACTTGAAAGTTTGATAGGCATCAAACATTACACGGTAGATATTAAAGTTTACGGAATTTTAAAGAGCATATAGTTGTTTGCATACAATGATGCTAATGAAATTGAGATGACACTCAATACTAGTCATGGTAGGATTGCATCCTTGATTAATGGCCATGTGTACTAGTTATGCTTTACTGAAAGCATAGTTGCATTATACATTAAAAGAATAAGAATACTTGAAACTTTAAAATTGTTTGAAAGTTTGAGAATCATAAATTGGTGATTGAGGATGTCACACTTTATAAAGTATTATGTGGCAATATCAAATTATTTGAAGACACACATACAAGAACTTCACCAGATGAATTCTTGAAATAAGTATTCTCAAAATTTTGATAGATCAAAGTTGGTTGATTTATGTCTTGTCAACAAGTATAATTGTTGTAGCTTGAGACATAATTCATCAACTAGAATTTTCATGCATTGATCTATTTAGTATTTGGATAAAGGATATTGTAAACATTTATTATTTATTACTGAAATAAAGTATTGGTTATGTTTATATTCATTATTTAATATTGTTGTCCTATTTTTGCATGTTTTAATCCGTGAATAACTTAGTTATTCTAAATGTCCGTTGTCAGTTAATGATATGGGAATATCATTATGTTAAGACAAATCTGAGTTTTGGTAAAATATACTTGAAAGTATATTGATGCGTTGTCATACCAAATTCACATGATATTCAATGAATTGAATATAGGACTTATCCCAACTACATGATATTACTTATGGATATATCTAAGTAAATCATGAATAGTTATCCTCAGACTTGAGATACCAGATAACTGTTGTGAATGTAGTGCATTCTGTGGAACAATTTAACGCTATACGTAACTGGTAGTCATAAGGATTGTTTTCGGAATTGTTGCAAAGTTCATGAGTTATGATTGTAGTCAAGATAGAATTTGTTCCTCCAAATTTATTTTTTGGAGTTTAATACTACTGGGCCCCTCGTAGGGTTGACAAGATGTTTGCGTGGCCACGCCCAAGATCTCCCCTGAATATGTTCAGAAGATTTGGTAATCTTGCTCAATCATAAACAACGAGAAACAGAATTTTGAATTAAGATAATATCCATATCTTTATTCAATGTAGTATTACAAACAAAAGGATAATAATAATGATGAATCATTAAAGGTTTTTTCCAGGAGACCTACTCGAGTTGTACTAGAGGCATCGGCGTGTTGCAAGACGCTAACCGATGTGATCACAACTATTATGATTTATGTCTAATTGGGAGCTGTTAGTTTTATAGACATAAAATAGTAGTCGTGTGTTAGGATCGAACTCGAGATCACGGGATTGCACACATTACGTATGAGAACTAAGTATTAATAATTAAATGTAAAATGTTATATTTGATTATTAATTATCACAAATTAAATAACGGACGTTAGTATTTAACGGAAGTGACTAACGGTCGTTAAATAAAATAAGGAAAGGACTATAGTGTAAATTAGTAGCCAAGAAGGTTCCGGATCCCCTAATTAATTTAGGCCGATCGGTTGTAGGGGTTTAGGATTCCTAATCCAACTCCAACTTAGGCTCTAAGCTACTACACTATATAAACAAACCCAAGGTTCTAGTTTTTGGTTGCCTCTTGTACACAAAGCTAAACCTAAAGTTTTTCCTATCTTTGTTTTGTCTTTGATCGATCGGTTATTCCCCTCAAAAGGAGTCGACCGAATTTTGTGAAACAAAAATATTGTTTTGGTTTTCAATTTGTGATTAATAACTTGCATATTGTTAGTTCGGTTTAGTGCATGTGTACAAGAACGTGATATAATCACACTATTGATTATATATTGGATTGAATAACAAAAAGGTAAGGGGTTATTCTTTAATCCATTCATAAACCCTAATTAGGGTTCTTGATCCTATTGAAGAATAATTAAAGATAGATTCTTTTCTTGCTAGAATCTTAATGTACGTTCACTTTAATATTCGGTTTAATTATTTATGTGTTATATGTATTCTATTTGCTTCCGCTATATGTACTTTGATGTTTTGGTTTATTAATATGATTTCATGATTTAATAATTCCATCAGTGGCATCAAGAGCCGTTATAACATGTAATTAATTACCGAAATCACATAAAAATCAAATCTTGTTTGGATTATACATGTTAAAATCGATCAGGGTTTATTTTTTCCATCTCAAACCCTAATTTTTTTTTAAATCGATTTGTTTTATTAATTTAGGGTTTGTGTTTGGTTAATTAATTTGATTAGAAACCCCAGGTTTAAACATGTTTATGTGTAGTAAAGTGATCCTGTGCTATATGCTAATTGTTAGGTAGAATCCATGCAAACGTGCATGTTTGGCATGGATTCATGAATGAGATTATTTGTTTTCACATATAAGTTAATTAATAGATGTTGAATTGGGGAAGACTCCAATTAATTAAGTAATCAATTATGTGCAACGTGGTGTATTTTTTATTAGGACTTACGCTACCAAATTGTTTGGTGTATGTGGTCCATTGGGTACAATGAGCTCGAAAACCAATGGGAGTCTTAATTAAATATACACATAATAAAACCTAGATTGATTATTAATAGGCTATTGAATTAATTTGCATGTGGCTACATGTTTTTCATAATTAATTGTTAAGTTATGTGTGATTATTTAGTTGTTTTTTATGTTAAAATTACTTGTTTTTTGTTTAAATGTTAAGACATGTTTAAGCAAAAAGGGTATTTTTAAATAAAAGTGAAACGGACTAAATAATGGTGAAACATAGGTAATAAAATTATGAATATTGCAAAGTCTTATGTGCCGATAGTGGTTCGCTTCGCACGGTAATTTGCTCCCAGGCGAGACAAGCAAGATTATACTTTATTACATAATTTTTAAGACTAAAGTCATAAAATTTTGATTGATTGTTGAGTTTTGTACCAATAGTTTGAACGGCTCACCCAGTTTTGACAAACTATAAGAGGGGAATAAGGAGGCTTGACATTAAATTGTCATCCGAAAGAGACGCGTTTTTAATTAGCCTTCGGGCGGACGTTTGTCTCTCCGCTCCTTTGTGCGTGAAATTGGAGCTACCAAGTAAGACTAGTTTATGTACAAAATCAACTTAAGGGTGAATTGACCTTAATTCCACGCGCCACTTTTGTGGTAATTATCCGAATAACTTGGGTCTTTTGACTCATGCAGTAGTAGGATATAGTGGGCGATAATTGTAGGTAATTTTTTGATTGGTGAACCCAATACCTCAATTAAAACTTTGTTGATTGTAATCTTAGCTTAAAAATTGGTAAAAAGGTTTTGAAAAACAAAAACTTTATGATACGAAGATGTATGCATGCTTCTTCGTACATATTTTGATTGACATATCAAAATTGGTACCCTTTAAAATTAAGTCTATGCCATCTAGTTAAAGTACACTTGAAGTTGGTATTTAGTCATGTGAGAGCTTGGACTAAATCTCAATGGAAAGGTAAATTTCATACTCTCATTACTAGCAGATCAACTGATGTAATGGGATTATGGTGATTTACAGTTTTTAATTAGACGACTTAAATTGAGTTAAGTGAGAGCTTGAACTCAAGGCATAAGATGGGGATAAAACATGCTTATGTTGGAAATTGTTTGCCAATATAAATCCCATTGATCTAGGAATTGGAAAATTGTTTGCCAATTATTGTACGACAGATTACCTTATTATGTACTTTCATTACTAGCAGATCAACTGATGTAATGAAACTATGATAATTTGGATCCTAGTTTTCAAGAAAGTACTATGGTTATATGAATATTTCCTTGGGTATTTTATTTTCTTGAAATATTGTATTATCGAAAATACTAAAAATGAATTTTGTAAATTCTTTTAGATGTATAAATGCAACATTAAACCGTAAACGTGAGATATTCTTTTATTAGTAAATTGATCTACACCCATAAGGGGTTTTTTTTTGCTAGAGTCAATTTTTCTAAAAGGATAACCTAGTCTCCTTTCCATGAGAGAAGTGTGAGACTTAATCATATTCCTTTTCATGAATGAGAAAGATATGATAGGAAAATTAGAATTGTCTAAATTCTAAGAAATAACTCATAGCAAACTTTAATAGTTAAGAAAATTGCACATTTTCTAAGTTATTCAATTAGAAGCTAGACTTATTACCGAAAGATGGTAAAAGACAAACTAGTATATTTTATCTAATTATTTTGTTTTGACCATTTAAAGGTGCTAAATACCATTGTGGGGATGGTAGACCTATTAAGAAAGAAATTGCATGCCCAATTTTTTCAAGTTAATTGCAATGATGGATAGTCCATTTATTTACAAAGTAGAATACATTCTTTTAGTACCTAAGTAATTGTTACGTATGGGTTTTCTCAAAGGTGTAGGAAAGTAAATAGCACACTATTTGCTTTTACTGGTTATGAAACACTTATAATATTGTCAAATCCAGTGGGAGCATTATGTTGTAATTACTGAATAATTAATTAATGTAATGATCTGTAATTCAGTGGGAGCTACAAGCTTTGTTATCTTGGTAAAAACCCAGATTATCTCTAGAATGTCTTGAGATAATTACTTTCCAATAGTAGACACTTGTGTTTTTAAGGATAGTCATGTACGTTTCCTTACTAGACTATGTGGTTCTATATCTACTTATTATGATTATATCTATGACACAATCATATTGATCACATAAACAAACGAGTGACGTGTTATTTATCTGATACATGATGTTGTTCCATGCACAAGTGGGAGAAATCTTTATTGTGTGCAAGGAACAACACATAGGAATATGATTTCAAGGATTCTCTTGACTGAAAGGTAAGAGACTAATGTTCTAATATGACTTATTCACATCTAATTAATAGAACACTTGAAGTTGTAATCTACGTCATGTGAGAGCTTGGACTAGATTACAATGGAAAGGTAAATTTCATACTTTCATTGCTAGCAGATCAACTGCTGTAATGAAATTATGTTAATTTGCAGTTTCTAAATTAGATACTTATTAGAACAAGTGTCAATATGATAATAAGACTACTTCAAACTAAATATTTATGTATTATTGAAATGACATAAATAAATGAAGTAATCTAATACTACTTCAAATTGAATATTTGTGTATTCTTGGAATGACATAAACAAATGAAGAAATTGATTAACTTGAAATTACTAATGAAACCAAGAGATGGTGTTCATAATTACTTTAGTTAAACATGTTTATGATTCATTGTAAAGATATAAACATGAAGTCTTTTAATTGTTACAAGACTTATAATAAAGTAAGATGTTAACTTGTTATGTTTTATAATTAAGACATATACAAGAAGTCATTGAGTTGATAATATATAACGTATATTGGGATTATAACAGTTTATGTATTCTTGTTATGACATGGACATGAAGTGACTTGGTCAAAAAGTATTTATGTTATAAAACATGAAAATTGGCTTGAAAATTCTATTATACCATTAAGCTGACTTAGCTGGTGAATAGATAAGCCAAACGAAATATATTTATCTTACATATTATAAGATTGTCTTACAATATTAATCCTAATAAAATACATAATGTTTATGGTATGTTCAGTTAGGAAAATCAAACTCTTGTTATAGTTTTTGATTAAAGATAACTATATCTTCTATTCTTCCAAAAGTTATCAAGGTTAGAAAATTGAGTATGGATTGGATATACTCAATAAGACTCCAATCTAGAAGATCAATAAGACACCATTTTGTTATGGAATGTGATGAATCACATTAAGTCTTAAAATGAAGTTCTGAATTTGTTTAACTACTTATGAGTAGGTTATTAACTAAATGTCAGGAACTGTAAATATGTATTTGTAATGTCCCAAAAGAAGAACATTGTGTTGTTGCTTTATTTGCTAAGCATTTATAGATAGTGTATAAATTACTAAAACCAAGTGGGAGGTTTTATCTTGAAGGATAAAATTACAAGATACATAATCTTCTAAAACACACTAGTAAATATCATGATGAGGCTAGACATGTAAATGTTAAAACTCAAAATGATGGAATTCTCATTCATAGATCCGCAAGGATATCTCAGATATTTGATCAATATGTTGAGGATTATATTAATGATGCATTACCAAATATTGAATTGGGTAATTACTTATACTATGAATGTTAAAGATGTTGTCCATAAAGATATTCAATTTTGGAAAATTGGTTTATCTTAATTCTGAATAGTTAGACTAGAGAATGAAGATGAGTTTCTTCAAAGATAAGGTAACCCTAGTGGTTTGAATCTTTGTGTAGAAATCATATGGACAATATTGTACATATCATAATGCATGACAAGATTATTAATCATACTTAAGCAATTAACTATGATTGAATATTCTTTTCTAAGCGCATTGAATATACAAAGATGGTAATTGTCATATTTATTTTCATGAATATGAAATTTAACAATGTAATATCAAAACTCTTTCTTGAGTGATTACTTGAGCGAGGAAGGGATTTTTGAATTCATAAGAATCTTTGAAGTGTACATAGTGCAGTAATTCATGAATGAATTAATGCATGCATCTAGGAGATAATTCTTATGTTTAAATATTAAATTTAAATTTTGAATTAATAATTAAAATAAGATAATTTCTAAGTAGTACTGAAAGCTAGTGGGAGTATTATGGTTACTTTCTTAAATCATATATGTTGGATAACATATAGGAAATAACATTCCATATAAGTTAAATGTTAAGTCTTAACTTGGAATAAAACTTGAAAGATTTAGGAAATAAAACATATAACCTTGGAATGTGTGTTTATTATTATAAACATATGTGGTAAATAAATCTAATAAAACATGATATATCATTTAGAATGTCTAAATGGATACATTTCTTTTAAATAAGATAGAATATGAATAAAATCTAAGTATGACTCGAAGGTTTTTTCATGAACATCATGTTACATAAATGAATTGTTATAAGATGTTATGACAATGTAGATATCTAATTGAAAGTTATTAGATAACTAATGTAGTGATTATTCTAATAAGATATGTTTGAATATAGAATTACATCCTCAGCCTGGAACAGCTTCCAAATTCTATAGATGAACAATTTATCAATTGTTGTGCAAATTGTCATAGCCAACAAACTTGAAAGTTTGATAGGCATCAAACATTACACGGTAGATATTAAAGTTTATGGAATTTTAAAGAGCATATTGTTGTTTGCATACAATGATGCTAATGAAATTGAGATGACACTCAATACTAGTCATGGTAGGATTGCATCCTTGATTAATGGCCATGTGTACTAGTTATGCTTTACTGAAAGCATAGTTGCATTATACATTAAAAGAATAAGAATACTTGAAACTTTAAAATTGTTTGAAAGTTTGAGAATCATAAATTGGTGATTGAGGATGTCACACTTTATAAAGTATTATATGGCAATATCAAATTATTTGAAGGCACACATACAAGAACTTCACCAGATGAATTCTTGAAATAAGTATTCTCAAAATTTTGATAGATCAAAGTTGGTTGATTTATGTCTTGTCAACAAGTATAATTGTTGTAGCTTGAGACATAATTCATCAACTAGAATTTTCATGCATTGATCTATTTAGTATTTGGATAAAGGATATTGTAAACATTTATTATTTATTACTGAAATAAAGTATTGGTTATGTTTATATTCATTATTTAATATTGTTGTCCTATTTTTGCATGTTTTAATCCGTGAATAACTTAGTTATTCTAAATGTCCGTTGTCAGTTAATGATATGGGAATATCATTATGTTAAGACAAATCTGAGTTTTGGTAAAATATACTTGAAAGTATATTGATGCGTTGTCATACCAAATTCACATGATATTCAATGAATTGAATATAGGACTTATCCCAACTACATGATATTACTTATGGATATATCTAAGTAAATCATGAATAGTTATCCTCAGACTTGAGATACCAGATAACTGTTGTGAATGTAGTGCATTCTGTGGAACAATTTAACGCTATACGTAACTGGTAGTCATAAGGATTGTTTTCGGAATTGTTGCAAAGTTCATGAGTTATGATTGTAGTCAAGATAGAATTTGTTCCTCCAAATTTATTTTTTGGAGTTTAATACTACTGGGCCCCTCGTAGGGTTGACAAGATGTTTGCGTGGCCACGCCCAAGATCTCCCCTGAATATTTTCAGAAGATTTGGTAATCTTGCTCAATCATAAACAACGAGAAACAGAATTTTGAATTAAGATAATATCCATATCTTTATTCAATGTAGTATTAGAAACAAAAGGATAATAATAATGATGAATCATTAAAGGTTTTTCCAGGAGACCTACTCGAGTTGTACTAGAGGCATCGGCGTGTTGCAAGACGCTAACCGATGTGATCACAACTATTATGATTTATGTCTAAGTGGGAGCTGTTAGTTTTATAGACATAAAATAGTAGTCGTGTGTTAGGATCGAACTCGAGATCACGGGATTGCACACATTACGTATGAGAACTAAGTATTAATAATTAAATGTAAAATGTTATATTTGATTATTAATTATCACAAATTAAATAACGGACGTTAGTATTTAACGGAAGTGACTAACGGTCGTTAAATAAAATAAGGAAAGGACTATAGTGTAAATTAGTAGCCAAGAAGGTTCCGGATCCCCTAATTAATTTAGGCCGATCGGTTGTAGGGGTTTAGGATTCCTAATCCAACTCCAACTTGGGCTCTAAGCTACTACACTATATAAACAAACCTAAGGTTCTAGTTTTTGGTTGCCTCTTGTACACAAAGCTAAACCTAAAGTTTTTCCTATCTTTGTTTTGTCTTTGATCGATCGGTTATTCCCCTCAAAAGGAGTCGACCGAATTTTGTGAAACAAAAATATTGTTTTGGTTTTCAATTTGTGATTAATAACTTGCATATTGTTAGTTCGGTTTAGTGCATGTGTACAAGAACGTGATATAATCACACTATTGATTATATCTTGGATTGAATAACAAAAAGGTAAGGGGTTATTCTTTAATCCATTCATAAACCCTGATTAGGGTTCTTGATCCTATTGAAGAATAATTAAAGATAGATTCTTGTTCTTGCTAGAATCTTAAGGTACGTTCACTTTAATATTCGGTTTAATTATTTATGTGTTATATGTATTCTATTTTCTTCCGCTATATGTACTTTGATGTTTTGGTTTATTAATATGATTGTCATGATGTAATAATTCCATCAGAACTTTTATTTTTGAGTCTGATATTTTCAAGTATCTCAAATGTATTAGCTTGCAAATTGATTCGGGCAACGTTGAGCTTTTAATTTCGTTCAATTACAACACCCTTAGATAAACATGGCTGGAGATTTGTCTAATGTTACTCGTATAATATTCATTGAACACAAGCATTGATCACCCTGATCTTAGCTTTTTCAAATCCTGTTTTGAAAACTCAAAATCTTTACATGATAAACTTAGATGAAGCACCTTATCCGACCTTATTAACTCCTTACCCGGCCCTATAACTGCACAATCATCTCCCATTACATCTAGCGCAAGATCATGCATTAAATCATGCATTTTTCATATCACACCCGTGTCTGTATCCTTCTCGGCGACATCTTGGAAAAAATGACCTCTGGACCAAAGAAGTAAAAATTTTCCCACCAAGCACATACGAGCTCATACCACCTTCAGATGGAATAAATCCATTTGCAATCCACAACTCTATTAATGAATCCTTACTCATTTCCTCCCCTTTTGAAAATACACAACAATAAGCGAAACATATCTTCATACGTGGAGGAAAATCATTGTAGCTTAACCTCAAAGCAGGAAGGACGATGTCATCGTCTTGCTCCCACTTGAAGTTGTCGTTTACATCCTGCCATTCATTCACCTTTTTTTCTTTTGTCAACATTAAACTACCCAAAGTCTTCACCGCTAGAGGTAAGCCTTTGCATTTCTTCACTATCTCCTTTCCTACATGCTCCAGCTCGGAGCTTACGTTTTCCCCCTCTCCTCTGCCTGGGAACGCAAGCATCTTGAATAGCGTCCATGACTCCTCTTCTGATAATTTTTCCACATTATGCTGCAACTCACGAATCTTAGCCACCCGTTTGGCAGTATCTTTCTTTCGTGTCATTACCAGAATGGTGCTGCCTTTTGCTCCACAACTTAATCCTTTACACAACTCGTCCCAATCTGCCATGTCCTTGTCTTCGATCCAAACATCATCCATGACAATAAAAAATTTCTTACCTTCTAACTTTTTTTGAAGGCATTCTTGCATCTTATTTAACTCCGAATCTTCTGAGCCACATATTGACTTTATTATACGTCTGATGTCTAACACAGCAGAGACATACACCCAAAATTCTAACTCAAAAATGTGTCTTCACCGTTTCATGGTTATAAACATATTGACCTAGTATGGTTTTTCCCATGCCACCCATGCCCCATATAGCGTAGAACCGAAGGTCATCAACGTCGCCTATATCTTGGCTACAAATCTTATCAACTATTATCTTCTTGTCTTCTTCTCTTCCGTAGATCTTCAGCATTGGCATAAGAGAGCTAGTTTCCCTGTTTGAAATCTCACCAGCAATTCCCGCGCCTTCTTCACTTGTTATCAACTGAAACTTGGATCTGTTAGCATCAATGTCTTCCAATTTTTTCCGTATATCCTTAACTTTGTGAGCAATCCTAAATCTGACCATAACCGGATTATAGTGGGAGGAAAAGAAGGCTCTTATTCTGTATTTCTTGCCCATTTCCCGGTGCAACCTTCGTATCATAGCTTCAGTTTTGGCTTCGTCGAGCACGTTTTCCACCTCCAAAGAGGCAGATTTGAGAGTCTTGAGCCATTCTTCCACGGCCTTTTGCGTCGTTTGCTTCATCTCAGCATCATAGAGTACACCTTGAATTTGTTTGAAAGTGTTGTTGAGAGCTGAAAGATCATTTTTAACTCCGCTAAGCAACCCATACTCTTGGATAGCTGCAGAAGTTAATCTCCCTACCAAATCATTCACAAGGGCGGAAATAATGGGATCAGCCATGAACAATGCTTTAATTTAGAACCAAATGTAGAACTCACACAGTGTTTACACAATTACACACAAATTCTGATTCAAAATGAACTACAAAGACCAAGACTCAAGTGTTTGTGAGAGAAAGACTTTAAAGTTGACTTGGTGATTGGATAAGAGCGGTTGGTATAGTGATTATATTGAGTTGATACCAAACTCATGATACAAGGCTTCTTATGGTTATACAATGAGATGAAGAAAAGGATGCGTGTGTGTGTTTGTTAACTTCAGTATGCTAAAGAATACGTGTATAAAAGTGATTATATTGAGTTGATACCAAACTCATGATACAAGGCTTCTTCTGGTTATACAATGAGATGAAGAAAAGGATGCGTGTGTGTTTGTTAACTTCAGTATGCTAAAGAATACGTGTATAAAAGTGATTATATTGAGTTGATACCAAACTCATGATACAAGGCTTCTTCTGGTTATACAATGAGATGAAGAAAAGGATGCGTGTGTGTGTTTGTTAACTTCAGTATGCTAAAGAATACGTGTATAAAAGTGATTATATTGAGTTGATACCAAACTCATGATACAAGGCTTCTTCCGGTTATACAATGAGATGAAGAAAAGGATGTGTGTGTTTGTTTGTTAACTTCAGTATGCTCAAGAATACGTGTATAAAATTGATTATATTGAGTTGATACCAAACTCATGATACAAGGCTTCTTCTGATTATACAATAAGATGAAGAAAAGGATGTGTGTGTGTGTTTGTTAACTTAAGTATGCTAAAGAATATGTGTATAAAAGTGATTATATTGAGTTGATACCAAACTCATGATACAAGGCTTCTTTTGGTTATACAATAAGATGAAGAAAAGGATGCGTGTGTGTGTTTGTTAACTTAAGTATGCTAAAGAATATGTGTATAAAAGTGATTATATTGAATTGATACCAAACTCATGATACAAGGCTTCTGGTTATACACATGTACATCTTTAGTCCCTCTAATGTTTATGGCCATACCTCACAAAAACCATTTAATAAACACACACAAACAACAAACCTCCCACAACTCGGTCGTCTGTACGACCGAGTCTTCGTTTTTTTGGTCTTCAACGCGTCGAAGGTGGGTGAGTGTAGTAAGCAAAGACGCGTGCTATTTTTCCAGAAAAGACGAAGACGCGTGCTATGACACCTTATTACGAACGGTCTAAGGATATTTGTTTATTTGCCTTTGGTTTCGAAACGTAAAACTTTGGTTTGTTCAATTGTTCTTCACTGAAATGTCTTGTATAATACGTTGGTCCAACTTTGTTATATGAAAATTAAGTAAATCTAATATAAATCTAATATTCTTACTTTCTTTTCCAAAGCCACTAAATCTAATATTTTTAGTAGCTAAAAAGACCTGGTTTGTTTTGTTGAAAGGTCAAAATTGAAAATCTCTGTTATATTCTCTCATACTTATGTTAGAAGACGGTAGTAGTTAGTTATCCAACAAGTACATCTTTCTCATCACAAACATTACTGTAGTAGTTAGTTATATCTCAATGTAAATGCCTCTAAAATTTTGATGCCCCAAAATGTTTGATGCCCTGGGCCGTCGCCCAGCTCACCCGGTACCCGGGCTGGCCTGGGTAGCTCACCAGCTATTATTAGAGAAAATTTCAACTTTTATCTATATTCTTGGTTTCTTTACTTTTGGAAGTTGGTATCAAAAATATATAGATAAGTTATATTGTAAATGTTTTTCAATCTTTGTTAGTTTTGCTTTTGTGATCAATAATGCTTAAAGTGTAAGTTTTGTCAAAAAGTTTCAAAAACAAAAAGACATTAACTTTTATCTATGAAATTTCTTTGTTACTCCTAAGTACTTTCTTAAACATTTCTTTCGTTTGACTTAAAGTCAATGTTGGCAGTGAAATTTATCTTCTTACGCATGCAATTGTTACATGTGTTAAAAAAATTAGATGGGATAGTAAAAACATAACTATATTTCATATCTCATGTATCTAACCTGGTAAGATGATACGTAATAGAAAACTGTAGAATAATATAGTACTAATACTTAGTGACGGAACCAAGTAGGTCTCACGACATCCATGAATTTTTGCAACATAGTGCTAATTATCGTAAGAAAATCTCAAATTTTCGGAAAGTCACTTGGTCTTCAAAAAATTGTTTATACTCTTATTTAGTTTCTTGTAAATCCACCTGTTCACTTTTATTAAACGTGAGCCAAACCGATTGCTAAATTAACATATGTTCAGGCGTGTTCACGAAACTAATATTTAGTCTTGTGGTACGATCAATTTACTAACGACTCGAGCTAAATTCACGAAAAATGGCACTGCATAACAAAGAACGTTAATAAAGCAAAAAATAAAAAAAATATACATACATAAAAATTAAATTTGATTATCAAATATACTACTACTACTACTTGGTAGCAAAATTATAGAGTACATTGCATAAATCATCCCTAAAGTTTGTCCAAATTGCATGTTTCGTCTCAAACGTTACGAAAGTGCAAGGATCATCCTTGTGGGGAAACCTTTGGTGCAAGTATCGTCCCTGTGGGGACGATACTTGCACCAAAGGTTTCCCCCAAAAGGATCATACTTGCACCAAAGGTTTCCCCACAGGGACGATCATTGCACTTTCATAACATTTGGGACGAAACATGCAATTTGGCCAAACTTTAAGGACAATTTATGCAATTTACTCAAAATTATATAACCAATATCAAAAATTTGGTATTCTGAAAAAATTCAAATATTCGTACTACGTTTATTAAACATTACAAGAAACTTGTATCACGAAAATGATTAGTCTTGACATTACAACCCTATATAATATGGGATTAAACCACTACTTATGGCTATATCGGTTTTTGCTATTGTGTTGCCGTCAGTAGATGAAACAGAACTCGAGAAACACCCGAAATCTGAAGCATGATCGTCGTTGTTGGGCATGCTCTTCTTGGTTGAACCATGTCGATTAGATGTCGAACTATTCATCTTCTTGTGTAGGATTCTAGTAGTTACATAAGCTTCAGCCATGGAAGAACCGCTCATTGACGTGTTTAGGCAAAAGAAATTTATAGGACAATTTGTTATGGATGTGTGTGATGCTTTCTAGTAGTAGTATAATTTATACGGCAAAACTCAAAAATCCTAGATACGGGGACGGCACAGGGACGGCAATAAAAAATATAAAAAAATAAAAATATATTAAACAAATTTCAAAATACTATTGATGTAAAGTGTAAACTCCAAAAAAAACTACATCTTTCAAAGTAATTAATTATCAATAATCAAATCGTTTTCAAAATCTGGTTCATCTAACGAGAGATCAGCAACCTCTAAAAACCCTACATCTTCCATAGAATCAAAAGCATTTGGATCCCTTGACAAAAGTCGAAGATTATTGTAGATGTAAACCAAGTCTTGAGCACAACTAGTATTCAACCTATTCCTCCTAAGCGAGTGAATAAATGCATAAGTACTCCAATTACGCTCAGCACAAGAAGAAGAACTAGGTTGTCCAAGTAATCTAAAAGCCAAAGTCTGGAGAAAAGGAGTTTGAGCACCAAAGTTAACCCACGAGTTCTTGGGTTCCATATTAGCCATATGTGAAATGCTTGTTAAATCCGCAAAAGGACCACTCTTCATTGAAAACATTGCATACTCATCAAGGACTTTGCTATGCTCATCATCATTAGGAAACAACCTTCGAAAACATTTCCACCTTTCTTGTGAAATTTCTCGATCCCTATGTGGAGCAATTCTAGAATCCTGAAGTAACCATGCATCACTATAATATCTACAACATTCAAAACTAAAAACATAAGTACATAATAGAAATCAAGCAGATAGTATAAAATCATATACCTTGGATTTAAAGAGTGAGCTAAACAATGTAGGGGAGTGTTATTCTTCGACCATCGAGCCTCTAAAATATTATGCACAACATCATAAAAGAGACTTCTTAAAGATGTCGGACGTTTTTCTTTCTTGTAGATCTCAACCTTCACTTTCTCAATCATCGAATCCCACATCTCATACACCAAGTGTAAACATGGCTTGTCGGTGTCACAAACTCTAATCATATCATATATAGGTCCAGTGAAACTAAGAATATATGATACTTTTTCCCACCATTCATCATCCACAATCTTATCTTTAACAAAGTTTGCTTTCACAGTGTCATCTTCTCTATAAGAAGACCATTCTTCGCTTATGACCATAGCTTGAAGACCCCTTTTGATAAGTTTCAATCTCTTAAGCATCACAATGATGGAGGCAAAGCGAGTATCGGCAACCGAAAGCAGTCTAAGAGGAGTAAACTTGGTGAAAATCGAGAGTCTCATGTTATGGTTCATGATGAAATTTTTTATTGCAAGCGCATCTTCGTGAACTTCTCTTATCCATTTGCACTCTTCATATGTTGTTTCATTTGTTTCCACATTTCTTGGTGAACAAATGTTCTTCAAAGCAAGATTAAGCGTATGAACAACACATGGTGTCCAATAGATGTGAGGAAACTGACTCTCTATAATCTCTCCAGCCGCCTTACAATTTGCTGCATTGTCAGTAATGATTTGCACAACATTTTGATGACCAATTTCATTGATGACTTCTTTCATCAAATCAGAAATAAAAAAATCTATCTTTTACTTCCCCAAAACAATTCACTGCCTTTAGAAACAAAGGACCATTAACTGAGGTAGCCATGAAATTGATTAGAGGCTTTCTTGTAGGATCACTCCAACCGTCACTCACAATAGTCACACCTTTTTCTTTCCATGTAAACCTAATTGGTTCCAACAGCTTTTGAATATTTTCTTTTTCTTTTTGTAGTAAGGTTGTTCTGAGCTTATTATAACCGGGAGGTACATAACCATCAATTTTGTTGGCAGCAGCAAACTGAAAAGCCCTGATATAGTGTGGATTTCTTGCAAGATTAAAAGGTAAACCTCCGGTATAAAACATCCTTGCTATTTCTTGATCCAGTTGGTCCCTAATTTCAACACCAAAAGCTCTTTCAATAGGTGTTGAAACACCTTTTCTTTTCTTAAATCCAACACCAGCTTCACATGGCAACCCGACTTCTTTCGCTTTTGACTCGGCTTTCTTCTCTTCATACACATCTTCTAAGCGTTTCATCATAACTTTGTCACCCGCTGTTGCTTTCTTTCAAATACTAATCCCAGTACCTATATTAACAGAACACTTAATAAACAAATAGCACTTACAAGAAAGCACTTACACTTAATAAATTCTGTACGCATATTAACAAAACGATGTTGTTGTTACTGTTAGAGTTAATGTATAATTATTAATATAAGTATATCCGGTTTCGAACCCGAGACTCGGGATTGCACACAATACGTGAGAGTTCCAATGGTTTGAATAAATTAAATATATTTTATATTTATATTTATTCATTTCACAAAACAAATACTTAACGACAGTTAGTACTTAACGGAGTTAGAGATAACGACCGTTAAAGGACTAAATGTGCAAAAGGGAGTTAGAAAGATCTAGAACCCATAACCATGGGTTTATTCGGCCGATCCATTCCCTATGGGCTTGGGGTCGGTTTGGTTAGCTTGGAGAGGGGGTTAGGGATTGCCTATAAATACAATTCACTTGTGTTTAGTTTTTCCCTAATCTTGAATCCCTAACTAAGGCCAAACTTATTTCTCTTCTTCCCCTCTTGCTAGAACCGATCGACCCACTTTTAAATCCACTAGGATTTGGCGATCTCAATATAGCAATAAAGTGTTTGGTTGTTTGTGATTCTTGAACCTAGCTTTTCCTATTGGAACGCTATCATTACGTGTGTACAAGAACGAGTGACAAGCTTATTTTAGCTTGTGTGTTTGCCTTGTGTTGATCCATATAAACCTTGTTAGGGTTTATATATCTTGTTCTTGTTGAAGTGATTCCTTGTTCTTACTAGGAATCAATAAGGTACGTTTTCTTTTAGTTTAATTAATTATATGTTTATGTAGATCCTTTCCGCTGCGTGATCTTTGTGTTTATGTGTATATAGTAATTTTATGATTCACATATTCCAACAGTGGCATCATGAGCCGCAGTGGCATCATGAGCCGCGTTTTTAAACATGTAATTAATTACTAAAACCTTAAAAATTGAATCTTGTAATAGATACATGCAATTAATAAGCTAGGGTTTTATTTTTTTTTTACAAACCCTAATTTTTTTAAAAAAGTGGGTCGAGACCCATTTAATTAATTTTAGGGTTTTTGTGTTGTAAAATTTAGTAGAAACCCTAGGTTTGCATGCAATTTTTAGGGATTAATTAATGAGTACCATAGTTGATGTCATTAATTAATAAGATTGCGTATATGAATATATTGACATGATAATATGTGACTACATGATTATATGTGCAATATAGGATCCATGACAAAATCTTGCATATTTTGTCATGGAATGTTTTGTTGTTTATTTGCCACATGATTTTAAGATAGATCTTAAATTAGGGAAGACCCTAATATATTAATTAAAATTGGTTATGTGCAATGTGATATCTAGTTAATTAAAACTTACGCGGCCAAGCTATTTGGCGTCTGTGGACCATTGGGCACAATGAGCTCGAAAACCAATGGAAGTTTTGTTAATTAGATACGTTTAAATTCACATAGATAATTAATAGGATTTATCAAAAAGGTTTGCATGTGGCTATATGATATTGATTAATGATCATATACGTGTTATTGAGTGTTTATTTTATTTTTTTTAATTACTTGTTCTTTGTATGTTTAATTATGATGGATTGTAACAACAAAGAGGGTAATTTTTACAATAAAAATAAATGAACCTAATAACTATGAAACCTTTGTAGTAAACGATTTAATTGCCAAGTCTTATGTGCCGACAGTGGTTCGCTTCGCACGGTAATTTGCTCCCAGGCGAGACTAGCAATTAATAATTTACTACATAAAATGTTTTAAGCTTTAAATCTTAAAGTTTTAATTTATTTGATGCGACTGTACAAAAGTGGTCGAAGCGGCGGACCTATTATTGACAAACTATAAAGTGGGTATAAGGTTGGTTTCGCATTAAATTGTGGCCTTAAAGAGACTCCATTCTGTCTCTCCGCTCGCCTGTGCGTCAATAATAGACTTACCAAGTACACCATGAAAAAGTACGAAGCATCTTAAGGCAATGTTGTAAGTTTCTCAACGCCATCAATTAAATTTTGTTGATTTAAGCTGCGAATGAGTAAACGGTTTTTTGTAGAAAACATATGATACAAAGATGAATGCATGACATCTTTGTACATATTTTTTGATAACATACATAAAAAATTTATACCCTTAAATTTAAGTTATATGCCATCCAACTACAAAAAGAAACACCTAAGGTTTCATCCTACATCACTAGCAGCCAAAGCTGAATGTGATGTTCAAAGGGTGGTTGTCTAAGGGTAAATTGAGTACTTTCATTGCTAGCAGCCAAAGCTGAATGTAATGAAACGACGTCAATTTACAGTTTCTTAAGTTGGTGAACTTAATTGGGCACTTTCATTACTAGCAGCCAAAGCTGATGTAATGGAACGGCGCCAAGGCATAAAAGATTTGGGGATGAAACATGCTTACATTTTGCAACCGATGTTGGCAATATAATGTAAGTCCTATGATTTCTAGGAATTGCAATTGGATATTGGCAATTGGGTGATCTCGTACCTTATTGAGCACTTTCATTGCTAGCAGCCAAAGCTGATGTAATGAAACGGCGTCAATTAGGATCCTAGTTTTCAGTGAAAATTAAATGGTTATTTAACCAATGGGTGTTTAATTTTCTTGAAAAGTTTAATTATCAAAAATACTAATTTTGAACTTTTTCTGTAGAAATGGCCCAACCCGGAAACACTCCAAACATTACCTCCGCTTTCAAAATGATGATTGAAAAGGAGAAATTGACTGGGACTAAAAATTTTAATGATTGGTATCGCAATCTAAGGCTTGTCCTTAGGATAGCCAAACGTTATGATTGTCTTAGTGAGCCTCTTCCGGTTGCTCCTCTTGCTAACTCTTCTAATGATGCACTTAGAGAGTATAACGAAGCTTATGACAAGCACAATGATGCGGCTTGTCTCATGCTATCAGGGATGGATCCTCAGCTGGTAAAACAGTTTGAGAATCATGGTCCGATGCAAATGATTGAGGAACTCCAACGTATGTTTGAGAAACCTCCCATGGCTGAGTTATATGATGTACTTGACTCTATAGCCAAGTGCAAGCAGGAAGCAACAACACCCGTAAGTACCCATGTGCTAGAAATGAAGGGTTATCTTGACCAATTGGATGCACTTGGATGCGGGTATGTGGAAAATGTTAAAGTTGGCCTCATCAATAAATCCCTCAATGAGGAATTGTATGGTGACTTCGTGCGCAACTTCAACATGCATTGTAAGGGGAAGACATTTTCTGAATTGCATGCAATGCTCATTGAACATAAGAAAGGACTTACTAAGAAAGCTCCTACACCTGTCGTGATGGCAATTAGAGGTGGTAGGGTAGCTAAGCCCGGTAAACCGCACAAAGTGAACAAGAAGGGCAAAGGGAAAGCTGACAAAGGAAAACAGGTCGTGATCCATCAGTAGAAGCCCAAGAAGCAGAATCCTCCTCCCAAGAAGTATTATCCTAAAAAGGATACGGCTGCTTGTCACCACTGTAACACTCCTGGACATTGGAAGAGGGACTGTCCATTGCTGCTTGAGGAGTGTCGCAAGAATAAGAATGCCAAGGCTGGGCAGGGCGCCAACACATCAGGTATTTTATGGTTGAATTATTTTCCTTTCCTCGTAAGCAAAATGCCTGGATATATGATACAGGATGTGGTACTCACATTTGTAATACATCGCATGGGCTTAGAGGAGTGAAGAAGCTGAACTATGGGGAATGCTACTTGTATGTCGGCAACGGTATACGTGCAACAGTGGAAGCCATAGGGACTTTTGATTTACTGTTACCTTCGGGTTTAATTTTAGTATTGAACAATTGTCATTACGCACCTTCTATTGTTAGAGGTGTCGTTTAAGTTTCTTTATTGTTGGATAATGGTTTTGAGCATACTTTTAATAATAATGGAATTTCTGTTTCTTTAAATTCTGTTTTTTATTTTAATGCAATTCCATTAGATGGTGTGTTTGAAATAGAAATGAATAATCATGCATCCAACGGAAATAATTCTGTGTATAGCATCGGAAATAAGAGAATCAAGTCTAACTTGGATTCGTCTTATTTATGGCACTGTCGTCTTGCCCATATAGGCAAGAAACGCATGGAAAAGCTGCAACACGATGGGCTTTTGAAAAATATCAATGATGATTCAGTTGATAAATGCGAGTCTTGCATATCTGGTAAGATGACAAAGAAACCTTTCCTTAGCAATATGGAAAAGGCTTCAGATCTACTTGTATTGATATACACGGATGTGTGTGGTCCACTTAGACATGTGTCTAAGCGCGGTGCTACCTACTTCTTGACCTTCACGGATGACTATAGTCGTTATGGTTATGTTTATTTACTTAAACATAAACATGAAGTCTTTGAGACATTCAAGGTCTTTAAAAATGAAGTAGAATTACAACTCGGAAAGAAGATTAAGGCCCTTCGATCCGATCGTGGTGGTGAGTATTTAAGCCAAGAGTTTAAAGATTATCTAGCTGAGTGTGGCATTGTCCAACAACTCACTTCTCCTTATACTCCACAACAAAATGGTGTATCTGAAAGGAGAAATCGTACATTGTTAGATATGGTACGATCTATGTTTAATCTTACAACTCTTCCCTTATCCTTTTGGGATTATGCTCTTGAAACAGCTGTTCACGTGTTGAATAGGATTCCAACTAAGAAGGTTGATAAGACTCCATATGAAGTATGGACTGGAAAAGCTCCCAACTTTTCTTACTTAAAGGTCTGGGGTTGTGAAGCGTTTGTTAAACGTGACTCACTTGATAAACTTCAACAAACATCTGTTAAGTGTATCTTCGTAGGATACCCTAAGGAAACAAAGGGTTACTACTTTTACTTCCCACCAGAAAATAAGGTCATCGTGGCTAGGTATGGCGAATTTCTTGAGGATAATCTAATATCTCAAGAATTCAGTGGGAGGGTATATGATCTTGAAAGTGATCATGAAGATACTGTTGGAATATGTGAATCATACAATAACTATAAACACATAAACACAAAGATCACGCAGCGGAATGGATCTACGTAAACATATAATTAATTAAACTAAAAGAGAGCGTACCTTATTGATTCCTAGCAAGAACAAGGAATCTCTTCAACAAGAACAAGATATATAAACCCTAGGGAGGGCTTATATGGATCGAACACAAGACAAACACACAAGCTAAAATAAGCTTGTCACTCGTTCTTGTACACACGAGATATTAGCGTTCCAATGGGAAAAGCTAGGTTCAAGAATCACAAACAACCAAACACTTTATTGCTATATTGAGATCGCCAAATCCTAGTGGATTTAAAAGAGGGTCGATCGGTTCTAGCTAGAGGGGAAGAAGAGAAAAAAGTTTGGCCTTAGTCAGGGATTCAAGATTAGGGAAAAACTAAACACAATAGATTTGTATTTATAGGCAAACCCTTTCTTTTCCTCCAAGCCATCAAAACCGACTTCCCCCCTCCTTGGGTTGGGTCGGACGGATCTTTAACCCAAATAAGGGTTCTAGATCCTTCTTTCCTATTTTGCACAATTAGTCCTTTAACGACCGTTATCTCTAACCCCGTTAAGTACTAACTGTCGTTAAGTGTTGTTTTGTGAAATGAATAAATATAAATATAAAATATATTTAATTTATTCAAACCATTGGAACTCTCACGTATTGTGTGCAATCCCGAGTCTCGGGTTCGAAACCGGACATACTTATATTAACAATTATACATTAACTCTAACAGCTCCCACTTGGATAACTATTAATATAGTAATGACATGGGCTAGTCTAGCTTAACAGATCCCAATGCCCCCAGCTCGATCCGAGTATGGTTTTCCTGGAAAAACCACGTGATGAATTTAATCATCATACTTATCCTTTTGTTGCTAATACCGCGTTAATATGGATATGGATCTTAGTCATTCCATAATTAACAATAGTTTCTCGTTTATACATAATTGATCAAGATTACCAAAACATCTGAACGTCTTCCAGATAGACTTTGGGCGTGCGCATGCAAACATCTTGTCAATCCTACGAGTGGCCAAGAAGTATTAAACTTCAACACAAAGTTGAAGGAACAAATCCTTTATTGACTACGAGCATAACCCTCGAACTTCGCATCATTTCTGAAAATAGCCCTTATAACTACCTTTTACGGATAGTGTTAGACTACCTTACAGAAAATGAGCTACATCCTCGGCAATCATCTGGTATCTCAAGTCAGAGGATAAATATTCATGATATACTTAATGACTATGATCCATAAAGTATAATCATGTGGTTGGGATAAGTCCTATATTCAATTTATCCAATATTGAATATCATGTGACATTGGTGTCTTAACCTTACAGTACGTTCTACCAATCCTCACATTTGTCTTAGTTCAATAATATTCCCATATTATTAATTGACAACGGACTATTTAGAATAAAATAATTATTCACGGATTTAAACATGCAAATATAGGACACAAATATTAATAACGAGAATAAACGTTATCCGCACTTTATTTCATAAAAATAATAATTGTTTACATGTCCCTATCCAAAATATACTAATCATCAGATTTACATGAAACTATCGGCTAACCGAAGACCAATACCCTTAGCATGTCGAGTAAACGTTTCCTTAGGTAATGCCTTCGTGAAAGGATCAGCCAGATTGTCATCTGTGTGAACTTTGAGTACATTGATTTCTCCATGTTCAACTTGTTCTCGAACATAGTGATACTTTCTTTTAAAGTGTCTGGCGCCCTTCATAACTCCAGGTTCATTGGCGAATGTGATTGTGGTATGTGCTTATTCACATACCTTTTCTTGACCAAATTAAGACCATAACGATCAAAAACTAACCGTAAATGCCAAAGATATTGTGTTTTTGTGTTTGTTTCTATGCAGGAACGGATATCATGAAATATGGACCAAATCAAGCAAACACCGGGAAAACGAGCACGAGATTTGGAAAAGTGTCAAAAGCCGGAGCCGGGGAAGCATATGATCAAAGTTTATTCTCAAAAAGTCACCAAAGATCCTTGAAAAATCAAAATATTACAAGAATGGCCCTTGGATTTATTTTGGAAAAATGGCAGAAGTGGTCCCTTGAAATTCAGAAGTTACACTTTTGGTCCCTTCATTTTACCTAAAAACCCTAAAACTATCCTTAACTAAAAACTGGATCCATGATTCCTTAAACCCAAAATTAAATCCAAATCCAAACTACAAACCCAACAGCCCATTTAATAAACCCCAGCCCAATACCCCACTTAAATCAAGCCCACAATCTAACCCAAGTCCAAACCCGGTCCCAACCCACAAACCCGGTCAAACGACCCATGGTATTAGTCAAACAATAATAAAAATAACACAAACATTACCCGCCCTTTTAACCCCGTACACCTTTTTCCCCAATTCACCCAGGCTAGAACCCTAATTACCCAACCTAGATTTTTACAGCAATTAAGGGCAATTCAGTATTTTGCACGCGATTCTAGAAGGATATCTGACATGTCAGCAATCCCAAGCAAATGAAGGCCTCTGATTGGCTGATGGGACGTGGCTATTTAATCCAAGGGCTGAGGTTGCAAGATTATTGTCCAAGGAATGATCTAAGGCTGTTATCATCTCAAAAGAAGCACAAAAGTGGCAAGGATCGATGACATGGCAGCCTAGAAGCCTCCTAGCTCGGCTATAAATAGGCCCCTTTTCTTCTTCATTGATCATGTAGTTTTTTAGATAAAGTTATGCTGTTAAATTAGTTTCTGAATTGTAGTTTTAAATTTTCCTTTTGTAACTTCAAATTTGATTAATGAAATTTAGTTTTAATTTTCTTTAAATTCGTATCTCTTAGCTTGTTTTCTATCTCAACTTAGCTTATTTACTCTTGTTTTGTCAGCTTATATTATATAAATTTAGTTTATCATAAGTTTTTCTCTCATTAGTGTTTAATATTTCAAAAATCTAAAAATTATTGAAAAATATTCAAAAATACAAAAAATAAAAAAAAAATAAAAAAAAATAATCTAAAGTCAGCTTCAATAAGCTATTTGCTATTAGTTTAAGCTCATATAATCTGTTTAGCTTATTGTGAGTGATAGTTTAGGTCAAAACTGATTTAATTTCAAAAAGTTCAAAAAGTCAACAAAAGTCAACATCTACTGTTCAATAAGCTACTAGAAGAATAAGCTGTATTGGAAGAGCTTATTTGGGTTGTTTTTGGCTTATTGGATAAGCCTGGGTATTTGTTTGGATTGTTTCAGATCTGTTTCACACATAATCTCTATTTGTAAGCTTCATCTCATACTCATTAATAGCTTATTTTTGTTCCATTGCTTATTATTAGTTTATTAGTGCTTATTTAGAGTAGCAGTAGCATAATTAAACTCATTAGTGGTTAATAAGTAGTTGTTAGAGTGGTGATCAATTTTGTTCTTTAAATATCACAAAAAAGTCATAAATAGCTTAAATATAGTCAAGTAGCTTATAGCTTATTAAGAGCTTATCTCCACATTAGAAGTAGCTTTATAGTTGATTAGTAAGTTGGAAATCAGTAGTATAACAGATTTACAGCTTAACTTGGTAGATTGTAGTGTTAAAGTTCAAAATTAGTTTTAAAGGAGTGTTTGGTATTAAGATGATGCTGTGGGTTTAGCTAATGTCACTGTTCATTTACTCATAGGTGAAGTTTAATTGAGTTTTTTGGAAGTTAAATAAGTTGTTGTTGCCAGCTTTTAAGTTGTTTTGATCCCTTTTGAGGATTTTGGTGGATTAGTGCACTTTTAGCATTAGAACTGCCTTAATAAGCTTCTACATAAGCTGAGCTCATTTGATCACTATTTTTGGCAAAAGTAGGTTTATCATAGTTAGTTAAGAGAAACTACAAAAGCTTGTACCATTTCATTGGGTATTGTAAGACTTAAGTTCAAAATACTTCCACTGCTGCATCAGAAACTCTTGTGCAGATCTTCACAAGAGCTGTTTATCTCAGCTTCTTTAATACATTGCAACTGCTTATCCTCTTGTGATCTTCACATGAAATTGGTTTCTGAAGTAGGTTGTAGTATCAGATTTTAGGTTCTGAGCTTGGAATTCACTTAGTAGCTTACTAGCTAGCTTAAATTTTGTCTGCAATTTCCCCCATTGGACTGATTCTAGCCTGCAACTATTTTTGTGTTTAAGTGGTTTTGTTCTAGGCTCTAATTAAATGAGAAATTGTTGATAGAATTTGGGCGTTTTTGGTTTATAAGTTGTCTGTTATATGAGCTTTTAGAAGCTGCTTTTTGTTTCCCTAAATTAGCTTCTTACTAGCTTCTATAATGGATTAAAGTGGGCTGTTGGATCATTGTTTTTGCCCTAATTTGTTTTATGCACTAAACTGCTTACTGGCTTTTTCTGTGAGCTTCATTGGTCTCATTAAGTTGTTTTAAGCTCAAAATAGTGTGTTTGTCTGAATTTGAGCCTTTGGTAATTTTTGGTACAGGTTAGCTTATTTTAGAGCTTATTAGAAACTGCTTATCTGCCCAAACTGCTTATTAGGGTTTAGTATAGTTCCAATTTCATTTTTCTTAGATTCTTAATATAATTTTAGATTTTTCTGCCAAATTTCATAATTTTCCAAATCAGTTTGCTAATTTTAAAACATTTAATTAGTTTCTTTAGTTTTTAATTCATAAAAAAATAAAAAAAAAATAAAAAAAAATATATTTCTTTTTTCTAATTTTTTTTTTAATATTTAGCATTTAGGAAAAATAATTTTACAATTTTAGGACTTATAATTTAGGATTTCATTTTTAAATACGTTTTTACAAATCGTAACGTACGTTTTAAAGTTTAATTTGCGTTTTAGAATCGTGTGCTTAGATTACTTGTTCCCCTAGCTTAAGTACTTGTTTTTACTTGTTATTTCACATTCGTAGTGTAAAAACACCAAACATCACTCTTTTATCACTTTTCACCACACTTTTCGACACGTAAACGACAACTCGACTTCAACCTTCGTTGGGACTACGACCCGGGGAAATACATTCGTTGTATTTTCTTTGGAAAAATAAATACCTAATGTGCAAAACCGCAATGTTCAGTATAACCAAAATCAAAATCGGGAGAATCAAGGTTATCAAAACCAGGGGAATTATAACCGAGCCCCGAATCAAGGGAATTTTCAAAATCAGAATCAAGGAAATTTTAATCAGGGAAATTTTCAAAATAACAACCAGGGTTTTAATCAAAACAACCGAGGGCCAAATCTTAACAATAATCAAAATCAAGGATTTGTGCAAAACCCATCACCCTCGGATGAGTTGTTAAAACAACTAATTCTTCATATGATGGACCCGAGGGGCGATGTTAAGGCGATCACTACAAGGAGTGGTGTATCATATGATGGACCCACGGCTCCGACTACCTCTTCTTCTCTTCCTCCCAAGGTAGCCGACCGTGAGACCGAGGTGACAAAGGACACGGAACTTCCTACTAATAACGGAAGGACCGAAGACGTCCAACCTCCGGTTGTCCAACCGTCTAAACCAAAGGTTGTGCTTGAGCCCGAAGAAGCTCCCGTAAAAGCCAAACTTCCGTATCCTTCAAGATTGAATGATCAAAAGCTCCGCGAAAAAGCTTCAAATCAAATGGAGAAATTCTTCCAAATCTTCCAAGATTTGCATTTTGACATAAGCTTCGCGGACGCTTTGCTTCTGATGCCTAAGTTTGCTTCTACCATCAAAGGTTTATTGAGTAACAAAGAAAAATTATTTGAATTAGCAAAAACTCCGCTAAATGAGAATTGCTCAGCGGTTCTCCTTAAAAAGCTTCCGGAAAAGCTTGGAGATCCCGAAAAATTCCTCATTCCATGTGAATTTCTGGGGATGGTTGAATGCTACGCCTTGGCCGATCTTGGTGCAAGCATCAACCTAATGCCGCTGTCAGTATGGAAAAAACTTTCTCTGCCCGAACTCACCCCCACTTGCATGACCCTCGAGCTTGCGGACCGGACCATAACCCATCCTAAGGGTGTAGCCGAGGATGTCTTTGTCAAGGTGGGGAAGTTCCATTTCCCCGTCGATTTTGTGGTGGTTGATTTCGATGCCGACCCCCGGGTTCCTCTAATTCTTGGAAGGTCATTCCTGAGGACCGGGCGAGCTCTGATTGATGTTTATGGTGAAGAAATAACACTACGGGTTGATAATGAAAAAGTCACGTTTAACATTAATCAAAACTCAAAATCTCAAACCACCAAATGCAACGTTGCTACGGTTGATCAAAAATCTGATCCCGCAATTGCTTCCAAAAGAATTGATTCGACACTTTCAGGATTCACAGTTAAGAGTATTTCGAATAAACGTGCTGAGCTCAAAGCCATGAAAATTACCCCTGGTTCGAGCAAATGGTTTGAGAGTTGTGCTACGGAAGTTAAGAGTGTTCTTGATTATGATGAACAAGAATCGGAGACCACAACGGAAGTGGTGAAAATTGCTAGCTCTAAGAGCACACCACTTGTCCCACCTCCAGAACCGGTTTATCGTATTGAGAATGTCAATTCTGTGAATGAAATTAAATTCTCTTCAAATAACAATTCTATTTCATCTCCAGAACCGATCATTTTCGACTCTTCCCCTTCTCTCACACCGGTTGAGGGAAGTGTTTCCACTATGGAAGAGCTCGAGGTTTTCTTTAGTGATGAGCCAATTTCTCTGAAAATTGACGACACCGTCTTTGATCCGGAGGGAAATATTCGTTTAATTGAAGAATTGCTATACAATGAGCCGTCATCTTCACTCCCTCCGACAGAAATTAAAGAAGAAAAGCTGCCTAAATCCGTTCAAGTTGTTGATTCTAAATCAGAAGAACAAAGTAGTGGCAGTACCACTTCTAGTATTGATTTTCTTCTTGAGGAGTTCACCGATGAACTCGCTCACATTGATCCAATCCCACCGGGGGATAAGGACAATGAGTTTGATTTTGAATCTGATCTTAAAGAATTGGAATTTTTGCTGAACCATGATCCATCTAAATGTGATTCTTATCCCGAGGAGTTCACCGATGAACTCGCTCACGACGATCCAATTCCATCAGATAATGATGATGATCTTTTTGACTTTCATGCTGATCTTAAAGAAGTTGAAAATCTTTTATACCATGCTCCATCACTTGATTCTTACTCCGAGCCTAATGATTTCCAAAGTGATAATGAACTCTTTGATTTTGGGGCCGATCAAACCAAATGGCAAAATCTTTTATATGGGAAACCCATTGATGAAAAAGACCCTAAAAAGAAAACCATAATTGAGGATGCTACAATTGTTTCTAATGACTTATCTCCTCATTCACCCGAGGATGATTTCCTTTTCTCCATTAAGTCTTCCATCAAGTACCTTGCTGAGTTTTCTTGTGAAGAAAAAGTGTTTAATCCAGGCATACTCGATGATGGTGAAATTCATCCTTTGATGAAATTGACTCTTGATAAGAATTTAAAGTTTCCTGCCTCATCTAAGGAACTTTTAATTCTGGAGAAAAGTGATTCCCCTCTTCTTATTTCTGATCAAGAACTCCCGTTCTACATGGAGTTATCTCTGATTGCAACTTTACTATCATTTCCAACCGGAAATGAAGACAAAGTTTTTGACCCCGGCATCACCGCTTTTATCTTCTAAAGCCATGGGTATCTCATCGGATTGGAACTTTCAAGTACTTCAATGTTTATCCAAACATTTTGAATGAAAGTCCGATTGAGATTATCTCTTCCACTTGCTCCCCCAAGGATAACTAAATTCGGGGTCGAGTCAAGCTACGTGACTCGGTTATCAAAAACAAAGCGCTTCGTGGGAGGCACCCCATGCTTATCCATCTATTTTCTTTCTATTTTCTTAATAAAAGTGAGGAGGGCTACCTCTTCCATATCTTGTGTTTCGTGGTTTCTTGTGATATGTCCAGGATTTGCCCAAATTATGAAGACTCTCGTGCTCGTGGTTTGCTTCTCTCCACTCTAGTTTCATCATTCGTTGCTCATCCGATATCCTTAATCTTATCGTTTAATGTTTATCTTTGGCATAATTAATAAACGGCCTTAGATTTATGTAGGAGAACCCTTACCTTTAAGACATTGAGGACAATGTCTCGTTTTAGTCTGGGGGGATGATCTTTCGATTTGATTTGTGCCTTGCATTTTTTGCCGTTTACTCTCGCAACCCCGTTTTTCCTCCAAAATTGAAAAAAAAAAATTAATGAGAAAATTTTAAAATTTTGTGCAAAAATATAATAAATTTTGACATTTTGTTGACTTTCCGCTGGTGAGAGTATGAATAAAATTCTGACTTGATCGGGCATGTTGAGCCCTAGCTTGTCTCCTTAACCATTCGGCTAAGCATTCGCGGATCTTATTATTTAAGATTTTAAATTTGCGAAGAACGAGAAATGATAGAGTTGTTTATAAGTTAGATGCTAAGCGTGGAGTAGTTGGTTCTCTTTAGAGCTCATCGAAGTTACTTGTGGCCTTTTGCTCCCACAAAATTGTTTCACCATATATAACTGTAAGAATAATTAAAGATGTTAGGTTTTGCCGATGATTAGTTCTTGGTCTTCTTAAAAGAATCCTTGCTTTAAAAATTGGGTACACATCAAGGTTACTTAATAAATACGTTTAATAATAATAAGTTAAGTGCTCTAAGCTACGGATTCGAGATCGGGCCTTGGATCCTTATTTCCGGAAGGCGTTTAGGTCTTGGCTACCCTCTTGCACCGGCCCTTGGACCTCTAGTTCAGGAATGTGTGAGGTCTTGGTCTAACCACCTTGGATCCTCATTTCAGGAATGTCTAGAGTCTTGGAACACTCCGTTGTAACGGCCCTTGGATCCTTTATTCCGGAAGGTGTAAGGTCTTGGAACTAAACCGTGAAGCTCCGTCGTTTAGGGTACGCAAGTGAAAAGTTAGTGAAAAAAAATGCAAAAGTCAAAAATATAAATAAAAACCTTGATGTGGACCTCATTTTCAAAGCAACGGTTCTCGAGAGAAGATTGAAAACTACTTAGCGTCTTAATTTAGTATCTTTATCGGACTAAAAACCTATCGAAACGAGAAAATATGAAGCAATTCATTTCTCACCAAAAATAAAATAAATAGAGGCAAATTAGGAAAATGGGAGCAAGAGGTAATTACACAAGTAACTTCCATGGGTAGTGTTGGCATCTAACTTGTAAATAGACAATGATTTCGTTTTTAAGCTTAGTTTGGGGACTCGTGAAAAATCAGGGACGACGAATTTTATCCGTATGGTCACTTCTTCATGAGTCGTGTTTCCTACTCGTTGACCCTAAAAGTTATTGATAGATAATGATTGTCAACAAAAACGTCAAATGTTTATGAGAAAAATACAAAAATATAATAAAAAGGAAAATTGGGGAGTTTTTAGAACTTAAAGATTTCTTAATCTCTTTTGAAAATTTTGCTACTTCTCAAAGTTAGTAAAAAGAGGTTAGAAATTTTTGGATTTAAAAACGTGTTTTTATAACATTGTGTGAGGACACTGCAATATCTTAGTCTGGGGGAATTTTGGTATGTGCTTATTCACATACCTTTTCTTGACCAAATTAAGACCAAAACGACCAAAAACTAACCATAAATGCCAAAGATATTGTGTTTTTGTGTTTGTTTCTATGCAGGTACGGATATCATGAAATATGGACCAAATCAAGCAAAAACTGAGAAAACGAGCACGAGATTTGGAAAAGTATCAAAAGCAGGAGCCGGGGAAGCATATGATCAAAGTTTATTCTCAAAAAGTCACCAAAGATCCTTGAAAAATCAAAATATTACAAGAATGGCCCTTGGATTTATTTTGGAAAAATGGCAGAAGTGGTCCCTTGAAATTCAGAAGTTACACTTTTGGTCCCTTCATTTTACCTAAAAACCCTAAAACTATCCTTAACTAAAAAACCGGATCCATGATTCCTTAAACCCAAAATTAAATCCAAATCCAAACCACAAACCCAACAGCCCATTTAATAAACCCCAGCCCAATACCCCACTTAAATCAAGCCCGCAATCTAACCCAAGTCCAAACCCGGTCCCAACCCACAAACCCGGTCAAACGACCCATGGTATTAGTCAAACAATAATAAAAATAACACAAACATTACCCGCCCTTTTAACCCCGTACACCTTTTTCCCCAATTCACCCAGGCTAGAACCCTAATTACCCAACCCAGATTTTTACAGCAATTAAGGGCAATTAAGTATTTTGCACGCGATTCTAGAAGGATATCTGACATGTCAGACTGACATGTCAGCAATCCCAAGCAAATGAAGGCCTCTGATTGGCTGATGGGACGTGGCTATTTGATCCAAGGGCTGAGGTTGCAAGATTATTGTCCAAGGAATGATCTAAGGCTGTTATCATCTCAAAAGAAGCACAAAAGTGGCAAGGATCGATGACATGGCAGCCTAGAAGACTCCTAGCTCGGCTATAAATAGGCCCCTTTTCTTCTTCATTGATCATGTAGTTTTTTAGATAAAGTTATGCTGTTAAATTAGTTTCTGAATTGTAGTTTTAAACTTTCCTTTTGTAACTTCAAATTTGATTAATGAAATTTAGTTTTAATTTTCTTTAAATTCGTATCTCTTAGCTTGTTTTCTATCTCAACTTAGCTTATTTACTCTTGTTTTGTCAGCTTATATTTTATCAATTTAGTTTATCATAAGTTTTTCTCTCATTAGTGTTTAATATTTCAAAAATCTAAAAATTATTGAAAAATATTCAAAAATACAAAAAATAAAAAAAAATAAAAAAAAAATCTAAAGTCAGCTTCAATAAGCTATTTGCTATTAGTTTAAGCTCATATAAGCTGTTTAGCTTATTATGAGTGATAGTTTAGGTCAAAACTGATTTAATCTCAAAAAGTTCAAAAAGTCAACAAAAGTCAACATCTACTGTTCAATAAGCTACTGGAAGAATAAGCTGTATTGGAAGAGCTTATTTGGGTTGTTTTTGGCTTATTGGATAAGCCTGGGTATTTGTTTGGATTGGATCAGATCTGTTTCACACATAATTTCTATTTGTAAGCTTCATCTCATACTCATTAATAGCTTATTTTTGTTCCATTGCTTATTATTAGTTTATTAGTGCTTATTTAGAGTAGCAGTAGCATAATTAAACTCATTAGTGGTTAATAAGTAGTTGTTAGAGTGGTTATCAATTTTGTTCTTTAAATATCACAAAAAAGTCATAAATAGCTTAAATATAGTCAAGTAGCTTATAGCTTATTAAGAGCTTATCTCCACATTAGAAGTAGCTTTATAGTTGATTAGTAAGTTGGAAATCAGTAGTATAACAGATTTACAGCTTAACTTGGTAGATTGTAGTGTTAAAGTTCAAAATTAGTTTTAAAGGAGTGTTTGGTATTAAGATGGTGTTGTGGGTTTAGCTAATGTCACTGTTCATTTACTCATAGGTGAAGTTTAATTGAGCTTTTTGGAAGTTAAATAAGTTGTTGTTGCCAGCTTTTAAGTTGTTTTGATCCCTTTTGAGGATTTTGGTGGATTAGTGCACTTTTAGCATTAGAACTGCCTTAATAAGCTTCTACATAAGCTGAGCTCATTTGATCACTATTTTTGGCAAAAGTAGGTTTATCATAGTTAGTTAAGAGAAACTGCAAAAGCTTGTACCATTTCATTGGGTATTGTAAGACTTAAGTTCAAAATACTTCCACTGCTGCATCAGAAACTCTTGTGCAGATCTGCACAAGAGCTGTTTATCTCAGCTTCTTTAATACATTGCAACTGCTTATCCTCTTGTGATCTTCACATGAAAATTGGTTTCTGAAGTAGGTTGTAGTATCAGATTTTAGGTTCTGAGCTTTGAATTCACTTAGTAGCTTACTCACTAGCTTAAATTTTGTCTGCAATTTCCCCCATTGGACTGATTCTAGCCTGCAACTATTTTTGTGTTTAAGTGCAACTGTTCTTTGGCTTAATTGAATAAGTTATTGACCATAGAATTTAGGAAGTTTTGGTTTGAAAGTAGTCTGTTATATAAGCTTTTAGAATATGTTTTTGGTTTCCTCAATCAACTTTTTCCTAGCTTATAGATCAGCCTAAAAGTGGGCTGTTCACTCATTGCTTCTTCCCTAATTTGTCAACTGTGCATTTGCTTATTGGCTTAATCTGAGTGCTTCTCTGGTCATTATAAGTTGTTTCAAGCTTGAATTAGTATGCTTATCTGTATTTGAGCTTTTGGTGGAATTTGGTGTTGAAGTGCTTATATTAAGTGCTTATTTCAAACAGCTTTTTGCACAAACTGCTTATTAAGGGTCAGAAAAGTTCTATTTCATTTTTCTTAGATTCTAAATATCATTTTGGATTTTCCTGCAAAGTTTCATAATTTTTCAAAATCATTTACTATTTTTGAATCATTTAATTAGTTTCTATTAGTTTTAATTCATAAAAAATAAAATAAAAATCAAAAACATATAATTCTTTTTCCTAAAATTTTCTTTTAATATTTAGAATTTAGGAAAATTATTTTCATAATTTTAGGACTTATAATTTAGGATTTCATTATTTAGTTGCGTTTTTAGAATTCGTAACGTTCGTTTTAAAGTTTAAATTGCGTTTTAGAATTCGTGTGCTTAGTTTTCTTGTACCCTTAGTTTAATTACTTGTTTTTATTAGTTATTTCATATTCGTAGCATAAAATCCCAAAATATCACTCTTTTTACACTATTCACTTCACAAATTCGACACCGTTACGACAACTCGACTTCAACCTTCGTTGGGACTACGACCCGGGGAAATACATTCGTTGTATTTTCTTTGGAATATAAATATACTATAAATAGACAAATCAGATTGCAGCAGAGTTGTCGCAATACACATTTATAGGTAATTTATTTGACGGCATCACTCCAAGATCCGAAATAAATTTCCTTATCCAAATAGCTTCTTCTGTAGCTTCCGATGCAGCAATATACTCAGTTTCTATAGCAGACATGGCCGTGGTGCTCTGCTTTTTACTCTTCCAGTCTACAGCTCCTCTATTTATGACAAAAACGTAACCCGTCTGAGACTTCGTATCATCTTTATCAGTTTGAAAGGACGCATCGCAGAATCCTGTAACATTCAGTTCTGCGTCTGGATTTCCCCCAAAAACAAGAAACATATCTTTAGTATTCCTTAAATACTTAAGAATGTTCTTAACAGCATGCCAGTGATCTTTCCCTGGATTTTGCTGATAACGACTGGTTAAATTTTGTGCGAATGCCACATCTGGCCTTGTACATCTAACTGCATACATGATAGATCCTACTGCCGAAGCATACGGAACTTTCTTCATGTATGCCACCTCTTCAGGTGTAGAAGCACACATTTCGCTACTTAAGCCATGTTCTACTTGCATGGGCAAATATCCCTTCTTGGAGTTTTGCATATTGAATCTCTTCAATATTTTATCCATGTAAGCACTTTGGCTTAAGCCGATCAACCGCTTAGATTTGTCTCTATAGATCTTGATTCCAAGGATGTAAGCTGCTTCTCCTAAATCCTTCATGGAAAAACATTCACATAGATAATCCTTAACTTCATTAAGACTAGGTATATGATTTCCCATGATTAATATGTCATTGACATATAAGACAAGAAAAGTAGTGTTACTCCCACTAACTTTGTGGTATACACATGGCTCATCGAAATTTTGAGTAAATCTAAACTTCTTGATTTCCTCATCAAATTTCTTATTCCATTGCCTGGATGCTTGCTTCAATCCATAAATGGATCTTTGAAGCTTGCATACACGCTCAGGAAATTGTGGATACACAAACCCCTCAGGTTGCGCCATATAGATATCTTCATCTAGGCGACCATTCAGAAAGGCGGTTTTGACATCCATCTGCCAAATCTCATAGTCATAGTAGGCAGCTATGGCTATAAGAATCCTAATAGCTCTAATGTCGGCCACAGGAGAAAATGTCTCCTCATAGTCAACACCGTATGTTTGGGTAAAGCCTTTAGCCACCAAACAAGCTTTGTAGGTGTGTACATTGCCATCCATGTCCGTCTTCTTTTTGAAGAGCCACTTACACCCAACTACCTTAGCATTGGGTGGAAGGTCTACTTCAATCCAGACTTTGTTGTCTTTCATGGATTGCATTTCCCCATCCATGGCTATCTGCCATTTATCCTTTTCAGGACCATTAATGGCATCCCTATAACTAGTTGGCTCATCAAGATGATCCCCTAGCATAGTTTACTCATCCTCTATGTTTAAACATAGACGGTCAGGAGCCTTTGTAGATCTTGAAGATCTACGGATGGGTACCACTTCTACTTCAGGTGGAGGACCTAAACTTTCAGGTTCCACAGGAAGTGTGTTAGTGCCTTCAGAAGGTGACGTATCTTCATGATCACTTTCAAGATCATATACCCTCCCACTGAATTCTTGAGATATTAGATTATCCTCAATAAATTCGCCATACCTAGCCACAATGACTTTATTTTCTGGTGGGAAGTAAAAGTAGTAACCCTTTGTTTCCTTAGGGTATCCTACGAAGATACACTTAACAGATCTTTGTTGGAGTTTATCAGGTGAGTCACATTTAACAAACGCCTCACAACCCCAGACCTTTAAGTAAGAAAAGTTGGGAGCTTTTCCAGTCCATACTTCATATGGAGTCTTATCAACCTTCTTAGTTGGAATCCTATTCAAAACGTAAACAGCTGTTTCAAGAGCATAATCCCAAAAGGATAAGGGAAGAGTTGTAAGATTAAACATAGATCGTACCATATCTAACAATGTACGATTTCTCCTTTCAGATACACCATTTTGTTGTGGAGTATAAGGAGAAGTGAGTTGTTGGACAATGCCACACTCAGTTAGATAATCTTTAAACTCTTAGCTTAAATACTCACCACCACGATCGGATCGAAGGGCCTTAATCTTCTTTCCGAGTTGTAGTTCTACTTCATTTTTAAAGACCTTGAATGTCTCAAAGACTTCATGTTTATGTTTAAGTAAATAAACATAACCATAACGACTATAGTCATCCGTGAAGGTCAAGAAGTAGGTAGCACCGCGCTTAGACACATGTCTAAATGGACCACACACATCCGTGTGTATTAATCCAAGTAGATCTGAAGCCTTTTCCATATTGCTATGGAAAGGTTTCTTTGTCATCTTACCAGATATGCAAGACTCGCATTTAACAACTGGATCATCATTGATATTTTTCAAAAGCCCATCGTGTTGCAGCTTTTCCATGCGTTTCTTGCCTATATGAGCAAGTCGACAGTGCCATAAATAAGACGAATCCAAGTTAGACTTGATTCTCTTATTTCCGATGCTATACACAGAATTATTTCCGTTGGATGCATGATTATTCATATCAATTTCAAACACACCATCTAATGGAATTGCATTAAAATAAAAAACAGAATTTAAAGAAACCGAAATTCCATTATTATTAAAAGTATGCTCAAAACCATTATCCAACAATAAAGAAACTGAAACGACACCTCTAACAATAGACGGTGCGTAATGACAATTGTTCAATACTAAAATTAAACCCGAAGGTAACAGTAAATCAAAAGTCCCTATGGCTTCCACTGCTGCACGTATACCGTTGCCGACATACAAGTAGCATTCCCCATAGTTCAGCTTCTTTACTCCTCTAAGCCCCTGCGATGTATTACAAATGTGAGTACCACATCCTGTATCATATATCCAGGCATTTTGCTTACGAGAAAAGGAAAATAATTCAACCATAAAAATACCTGAAGTGCTGGCGCCCTGCCCAGCCTTGGCATTCTTATTCTTGCGACACTCCTCAAGCAGCAATGGACAGTCCCTCTTCCAATGTCCAGGAGTGTTACAGTGGTGACAAGCAGTCGTATCCTTTTTAGGATAATCCTTCTTAAGAGGAGGATTCTGCTTCTTGGGCTTCTGCTAATGGATCACGACCTGTTTTCCTTTGTCAGCTTTTTCCTTTGCCCTTCTTGTTCACTTTGTGCGGTTTACCGGGCTTAGCTACCCTACCACCTCTAATTGCCATCACAGCAGGTGTAGGAGCTTTCTTAGTGAGTCATTTCTCATGTTCAATGAGCATTGCATGCAAGTCAGAAAATGTCTTCCCCTTGCAATGCATGTTGAAGTTGCGCACGAAGGCACCATACAATTCCTCATTAAGGGATTTATTGATGAGGCCAACTTTAACATTTTCCACATACCCGCATCCAAGTGCATCCAATTGGTCAAGATAACCCTTCATTTCTAGCACATGGGTACTTACGGGTGTTTTTGCTTCCTGCTTGCACTTGGCTATAGAGTCAAGTACATCATATAACTCAGCCATTGGAGGTTTCTCAAACATACGTTGGAGTTCCTCAATCATTTGCATCGGACCATGATTCTCAATTTTTTTTACCAGCTGTGGATCCATCCCCGATAGCATGAGACAAGCTGCATCATTGTGCTTGTCATAAGCTTCGTTATACTCTCTAAGTGCATCATTAGAAGAGTTAGCAGGAGGAGCAACCAGAAGAGGCTCACTAAGACAATCATAAAGTTTGGCTATCCTAAGGACAAGCCTTAGATTACGATACCAATCTTTAAAATTTTTAGTCCCAGTCAATTTCTCCTTTTCAATCATCATTTTGAAAGCGGAGGTAATGTTTGGAGTGTTTCCGGGTTGGGCCATTTCTACAGAAAAAGTTTAAAAATTAGTATTTTTGATAATTAAACTTTTCAAGAAAATTAAACACCCATTGGTTAAATAACCATTTAATTTTCACAGAAAACTAGGATCCAAATTGACGTCGTTTCATTACATCAGCTTTGGCTGCTAGCAATGAAAGTGCTCAATAAGGTACGGGATCACCCAATTGCCAATATCCAATTGCAATTCCTAGAAATCATAGGACTTACATTATATTGCCAACATCGGTTGCAAAATGTAAGCATGTTTCATCCCAAAATCTTTTATGCCTTGGCGCCGTTCCATTACATCAGCTTTGGCTGCTAGTAATGAAAGTGCCCAATTAAGTTCACCAACTTAAGAAACTGTAAATTGACGTCGTTTCATTGCATTCAGCTTTGGCTGCTAGCAATGAAAGTACTCAATTTACCCTTAGACAACCACCCTTTGAACATCACATTCAGCTTTGGCTGCTAGTGATGTAGGATGAAACCTTAGGTGTTTCTTTTTGTAGTTGGATGGCTGATGAACTCAAATAAGTACATTTTATTATCATCATTTGTCCTATTTATTTGACTTGTTTTATTATATTATATATAAGAATTGATACGTTAATGTTTACTTTTGTAATTCTCAGGTAAAAACAAGTATTATATGAAACTTGGCGATTTTGGACTAATTATGGAGCAAAACAAGCAAGATGTTAAGAGTCTACTGAAATGTACAAGATCAAGATCATTCTGCTCCAGATACGCCGCAACATACTTCTTACATACGGCGTATCACTATCAAGATTTCACAAGTTACAATCCAAGACAGCAAAGGACATGCGCCGCATAGAGAAATGGAGTTACGCCGCATCTTAAGGCGGTGTACGAATATTCCTGAATATATTAATCTTGGACCCCACGCGAAGTTAATTCAATGCGCCGCATCTACTTATCCTATGCGCCGCATCTAACCCTCAGACAGAAACTATAAATACCCCAAAGTCAGACGAATTTTGTGTGCAAGATACCATACGTACGAGTACCAAACCAGAGACGAATTCAGACGTATTAGCAGCACAAGACACACCCTGAACGAAGATACAAGAGCTGTAAGAAGGTCCTGCATGTATTCAATTCATTAAGTAGTTTTGTTTTATTGTATTAGTACACTTTAATTCATCAGGATTGATGGGCTGATGTCATGTGACTACGGAATATCATGCGCACCCCTTAAAATTGCTTTCCCATTAATTAAAGTTTATATGTTGATGTCTTTGGTGACTTTTATTAGTGCATTGATAACCTCTGTGTCTAGCTGAGCATTGCTTGGGTCGCCATGCCCCTTCCTCGCCTATCTATTCTAGCGTATACGAAACGTGGGCATCACAAATGCTCAATATTCTAGGATAGTGGGATAGACATAAGTGATCATTAAGGGTTTACTCGCCGATAAGATTAGAGCCAACGAGAAAGGGTTAATTATATACACTTCATATAAAACTAGCAATAAAACAAGTGACAAGCTACTTAATTATCAGGACAGGTCTTCTTATTGTCTCAAGTATCTATCTGTGTACGTGTGTGCTAATCGCTGATTCGTGCTCATTAGTTTAGTTTACTATTTAATCATAACCAAACCGTGCCAGTCTCTCAGGCTGAACCCCCCTTGCGTTAGATTAGTTTGTATAGCTAACTTAGGATATTAAAATACTGATTAGAATAACTAGATAATACGTTCCACTCTTAGTGATCGACACTCTACTTACCATTATATTCATACTGACCGGGTACACTGCTCGTTAAGTGTGTGTGTTATTGATAAGTCGGCTAAATATAAATTTAAAACTTAAGTAGGCATTAATACTGCTAAACCGCAACGACACGCGCACGCATCAAGTTTTTGGCGCCGCTGCCGGGGAGTGAATTGTTATTATCTGTTAATTTGATTAGTATTTTAATTAGGTTTTTCTTTTTAATTTTTAGATTCTAACCGCTAACCCTGTTATATAATAGATAAATTGCATTCATTGTATTATTTGCATATTTTCTGTTTTTGTGTGTTTTTGTTTCTTTAATCTTTGTTTGTTTTTATTTTTGTTTTTCTTTTTTCTATTTTTCTGCATTCTGCTATCGTTGTATTGAGCTGATACAAACGATACGGCGCATCTGTTTTCACAGATACGGCGTATTGCGTTTAATTTTTATAAAATACAACGCGTTTAATAAATTCGAGTACGACGCATCTTTTCCCCAAGATACGACGTATTGTGTTTTTAATAAGAAATTTTTCTAAACCCTAACGCCATACGACGCATCTGTTTTAACAGATACGGCGTATTTTCTATTTAAATTAAAAACAGTTTTCGAATTATTAAACAGATACGACGCATCGATCTTTATCGATACGGCGCATCTTCTAAATCAAAAATCTTGTATTTTGAAACGTAACGAAAATACGGCGCATTAGCTTTTGTTAATACGACGCATTTAATTTTAATAAGTATAATCGATTTTTGATAATTTAAACCTGATACGGCGCATGCTAAAATTATAAGCGGCGTATCTGTTTTCTGAATAAAAGTCTGATTAAATTTTAACGTAATAAGATACGGCGTATCCAACTTTCTGGATACGGCGCATCGTCTACAGATATCAGCAACTTTTTCTTATTTCCAAACGGAAAATATTCTAACCTTCACACTAGGAAGTTTTTACTTTGAAATCTACCTATTTTTAATTTTCAGGAACAATGTTCGATATTTTCCCCAACTGGTTCGGAAGACCTCAAAGGAACCCTACCATGGAAGAGTTTGCACTACTAATCGCTCAAGCAAATGAAAAAGAACATCATGAAGCAAGAAACCTTATTAATGAATTCAAAGGCAGTCATGAGCTGTTACTAAAGGAACAAAACAATATGATTAATGGATTGGCAATTGAAGTGCACCAATTTTCAACGGTGCTTAACAAGGTTCTTTTGGTAAGACACGATCTGAAAGGAATTACAACTAGAGGCGGAAAGTCAACCTTTCAAATCGGAGAGACACCCGAGGATAACAGTACAAACAAGATTCCCCCTGAATCTATATCATCTGAGCAAGTGCAACCAAAAGAGACTAATCCAGAACCTGCGATTAGAGAAGAACCTTCTGTTGAACTTAAACAATCAGCGCTACCTTTTCCACATAGAGTAAGGAAGGAGAAAGAAGATGCCTATCAAAGGAAGTTCCTGGAAAATCTCAAGCAGCTGCAGCTAAGCATACCATTTATGGAAGCCTTAGTGCAAATGCCAAAATATGCTAAATATCTGAAGAGCTTGCTTACAAACAAGTCCAAACTTGAAGAGGCTTGCACTGTAACAATGGGGGAAAGAAGCTCAGCAGCATTGCTCAACAAACTTCCATCTAAGGAAAAAGATCCAGGGAGTTTCACTATTCCTTGTCAAATTAAAAATTTACATATTGGAAATGCTTTAGCCGACCTAGGAGCTAGTATAAGTCTTATGCCCTCTTCTATGTATGAAAAATTAGGCCTTGGTGAACCAAAACCTACTAGGATGTGCTTAGAGCTAGCTGATAGGTCCATACAATACCCATTAGGAATAGCTGAAAATATATTAATAAAAGTTGATAAATTTGAATTACCTATTGACTTTGTTATCCTCGATATGCCCGAAAATTCTAGAACTCCTATAATATTAGGACGTCCATTTTTAGCCACTGCTAGGGGCATGATTGATGTTTTTAATAAAAAGATAACTCTTACCATAGGAAAAGATGAGGTTGAATTTAATATGGAACAATCTATGAGTAAAACTAATTCTGAATACGATGAATGCTATAATATCGATGTTTCTGATGACACGATTAATCAATTTACTCAGAAATTGTTAAAAAGTGATTTGCTTGATTCTTTTCTGCTTAAAAATTTAGAAAACACAATCGCTATAGAAGATCAAGTTGATGAAAATACTTTTGATAATAACTTCGCTGTTGATTCCGCTGTTTGTAACTCCATACGGCGCATCAAAAATATCGATGCGGCGCATTTATCTGATGACAGCGACGACGTAATAAAAGAACAAGTTTATTCCGCTAGTGCTAATAAAATTGATGATGTTAAACCTGTGCTTAAGGATCTCCCTTCTACTTTGGAATATGCCTATTTAAACGGGAACACTAATTCACCCGTTATTATTGCATATGACTTAACGCCAAAAGAAAAAGAATCCCTTTTGCAGGTACTATATAAACGAAGAGGAGCATTAGCATGGAGTATGTCTGATATTAAGGGAATTAGCCCGTCATTCTGTACACGTAAAATCCTTATGGAAGATGAATTCAAACCAACTATCCAACCCCAAAGGCGTTTGAATCCAAAAGTCCAAGATGTGGTGAAGAATGAAATTGTAAAATTACTTGACTCCGGACTTATATACCTAATTTCCGACAGCTCGTGGGTCAGTCCTATCAACGTTGTACCAAAAAAGGGAGGAATGACGGTAGTACTCAATGACGACAATGAGCTAATCCCTTCAAGAACTGTTACTGGATGGAGAGTTTGCATCGACTACCGCAAACTCAATGATGCTACGCGAAAAGATCACTTCCCTCTTCCATTTATTGATCAAATGTTAGAAAGACTATCAGGATATGATTATTATTGTTTTTTAGATGGTTTTTCAGGTTTCTTCCAAATACCCATTGCCCCCGAGGATCAAGAGAAAACGACTTTCACCTGCCCTTATGGAACCTTCGCCTATAGGAGAATGCCGTTCAGACTATGCAACGCCCCTGCTACTTTCCAACGTTGTATGACGGCTATCTTCCATGATATGGTAGAAGACTTTATGGAATTCTTCATGGATGACTTCTCGGTGTTCGGTAACTCATTTAGTGATTGTCTCTTTAAACTTGATAAAATGCTTGCTAGGTGTGAAGAAACTAACCTTGTTCTTAATTGGGAAAAATGTCATTTTATGGTTAGAGAGGGAATTGTGTTAGGACATAAGATTTCTGGGAAAGGTATAGAAGTCGACAAAGCTAAAATTGATGTAATTGCCAAACTACCTTACCCCACTAATGTAAAAGGTGTTAGAAGTTTTTTAGGGCATGCTGGATTTTATCGTAGATTCATAAAGGATTTTTCAATGATATCTAGGCCTATGACCCAATTATTGCTAAAAGATGCGAAGTTTGATTTTTCTGAAGATTGCAAAAAGGTGTTTAATATACTTAAAGAAAAACTAACTTCTGCACCTATAATAATTTCGCCAGATTGGAATCTACCTTTTGAACTAATGTGTGATGCTAGTGATTATGCTGTTGGAGTTGTACTTGGCCAGAAGATAGAAAAGAAATTTAAGCCAATTTATTATGCTAGCAAAACATTAAATAATGCCCAAGAACATTACACCACCACGGAAAAAGAACTTTTAGCAGTAGTTTTTGCATTCGATAAATTTAGGTCATATCTTATATTGTCAAAAACTATGGTTTACACTGACCATTTTGCTTTGAAGTATTTTTTCAATAAACAGGATACCAAGCCAAGGCTTATTAGGTGGGTTTTATTGCTCCAAGGATTCAATATTGAAATTAAAGATAAAAAGGGTGCCGAGAATCTAGCTGTTGACCACTTATCTAGACTTGAAAACCCTGATATGGAGGTGCTTGATGAAAGGGAAATCGCTGATGACTTTCCTGATGAACACCTTATGATGGTAAGAATTAAGAGCAATAATAATAGACCATGGTATGCCGACTATATAAACTTTATTGTTGCAAATGAAATTCCAAAAGGGCTAACATCCGACGAGAAAAGAAGATTTCTAAATCGCGCTAGTGAGTATATTTGGGATGAACCTTATGCATTTAAATTATGTCCTGACAATATTATACGAAGATGCGTAGATGGAGATGATGTCCCAGCAATATTAGCACATTGCCATTCAGGGCCGACAGGGGGACATCACGGTGCAGTTATTACAAGAAGAAAAATCCTTGATGCAGGATTCTATTGGCCCACTATGTTGGATGATGCAAAAGATTATATAAAAGGATGTGATGCGTGTCAAAGATCCGAAAATATTACATCAAGAAACGAAATGCCTCAAAACTATATCCATGTATGTGAAGTTTTCGACATATGGGGATTGGACTTCATGGGACCGTTTCCTGAATCTAAAGGTAATAAATATATTTTGGTTGCTGTTGATTACGTATCAAAATGGGTCGAAGCGCAAGCGTTACCAACAAACGACAGCAAGGTAGTTCTTAAATTTTTGCAAGGTTTGTTCGCTAGGTTTGGAGTTCCTAAAGCATTGATTAGTGATAGGGGAACACACTTTTGTAATCACCATCTAGGAAGAGCTTTGCAAAAATATGGAGTGTATCATAAGGTCTCCACTGCTTACCATCCTCAATCCAATGGGCAAACTGAAGTAACCAATAGGGTTATAAAACGGATTCTAGAAAAAACGACTGGATATAATCCAAAAGGGTGGTCTGACAAGTTAAATGATGCTTTATAGGCATTTCGTACAGCCTATAAGACACCAACGGGATGTACTCCATTTCGTCTTGTATACGGAAAAGCATGCCACCTACCGGTCGAAATAGAACAAAGTGCATATTGGGCTTTAAAGAAATGTAACATGGATATGGAAGTTGCAACGAATAACCGTTTCATGGAACTCAATGAACTCTACGAACTAAGAGATGCGACCTACAGAAATACTAAGATCTACAAAGAAAGAAATAAAAGATGGCATGACTCGAGGTTACATGGGGATAAAACGTTTACTATTGGAGAAAAAGTGCTGCTATTTAATTCTCGATTAAAGATGTACCCAGGTAAACTTAAATCAAGATGGACGGGTCCGTTCGTTGTCAAGAAAGTGCATCCATATGGGACTATTGAAATATGCGATAAAAATGGTTATATATTCAAGGTAAACGGGCAACGAGTTAAAAAATACTTTGATAATAAAATTGAGGATACTGAGAACGAGGTGGTGGAGTTTGAACCCGAAATATTGGAATAAGGAGCTGAACGTGAGTCTAACTTGAAGACTCTGGAATAAAGACAAGTGCTGACCGGGAGACAACCCGGAAGATTTTTGCTTTTCTGTTCTGTGTCGAGTCTGTCAGACCTGCAGAAGATGCGGCGCATCTCCATCATAAGATGCGACGCATCACCTGCACTAGTCATATCTTATTTAATTTTCTGCATTTTCATTTTTTGACTTTAAAACTTTCTGTCAGTATTTTAATGCGGCGCATCCCTGGTTAAGGATGCGACGCATCTTTTATTCTGATTCGTATTTATTCCAGGCTCGATACGGCGTATCTTTTTCCATAAGATACGGCGTATCGACTGACCTGATGATTTACAGTTTAATTTTTTTTTAAGTTTTATTTTTACTAACTACTAATGTATTATGCAAGTTTGAACCTTCTTAACTCAGGTGTGTTAAAGTCTAAATGATATTATAGATTCCTGCATTTTTGTGGATACATCATCTATGAAGCTTAAACGTTCTCATCCACAAGAAAGTTGATTTTTGCTCTTATACGAATAATGGAGGATCATACCGAGCAAATCTCAGGGGAGTTTTTCTGTTCTAATTCTTTTATTTTCCAGTTTTTAATCTTTGATACAAACAACGAGGACGTTGTTTAACTTAAGTGGGGGGATTGGAGAATTAGAACACTTACTTGTCCTAAACTTTTTCAAAATATGCTTAAAATGCGCTTAATATATCAAAATTTAAATTTTTAGCATGTTTTTGTTTAAAGTCTAAATTACATAACCGCACACATAACTCTATTCTTTCAAAAATATTAAAACTTTAGTGTGCCGGTGACTTGTAAACTTTAGAACTTGGCTTGTATACTATTCGAGACCACCATAATAAGTATTATCTATATAATTGGAATGACTTGTCTAAATTGGTAAATTTCTAGGATTACACCCAAATAGCCTTTATATGTTATGTGATATTAACTAACTACACTGGTTAGTTAACCCCCGTATAAACCCTTTGTTACTCTCACCTTTAGAGTAAGATACCCCTAGAAAAACCCTCAGAGCCATTCCTTTCGTTTCTTACACATTTGTTATAATGTTTCGTTACACCCTTACACCTTAGCCTACCCTGTAGATTAAAATCCGTGGTTAATTGCTTTAGGCAAAGTGTGTTTCCTTACATTACCTGTGTTCGCGTGCGTAATTCATTATCTTTGGTTGAGTCGGAAAATTGCACAATGCAATTGGTATGAAAGTAAATACTGTATATCTTTTAGTTTATTTTTCGTATGTTTGCTACTTTCACTATTACAGTTATTTCTGAAAGTATGAAAAGTATGGAAAAATTATCCGAAAAATTAGTGATAGAAAAGTTGTGAAATTTTACACATATATGAAGTTTAAAATATATATATATATATATATATATATATATATATATATATATATATATATATATATATATATATATATATATAATATATATATAGAAAAGAAAAAGAAAAAGTTGGAAGTTTGTTTTAACCAACTTATGTAAAGTTTTGTATTAAGTGGGCGATATCACCACTATTTGTTGTTGTATTATATTTATGGATTGAATGGGAGTTGGCCGTTATGGGAACGCCAACTAAGGTTATTCTTTGATTGAGATTTTGTTGAGTATAATTCGTGTCTACCTAAAGCTTGTGTTTCAAGTGTTAAAGCGTGAGTTATTCAATGATATGAGTCTTATTCATGGGATGGTTGGGAAAGTAATTTACCACACTTAGGATTTTAATTTATCTGTTTTGTTTGTTTTTCATTTTACACCAATTTGTATCCCAAATATTATCCATACCCTATATCATTCTTCATCCAAACTTTTGATTTATTGAGATTAGGGATTTGAGCAATCTTAAGTATCGTAGTCGTGGATTCGGCTATGTATTTATGATTTTGTCGCCCTTTTTGATATAATATTATTGGTGAAGATTACTTGGTCCTATCTTTAGCCTATTCGAGTTAAGGATTTGAGCAATTGCAAGTATCGTGGTCGTGGATTCGATCATGTATTTGTGATTTTGTCGCCTTTTCTGGAATATGAGATCGATAGAGATTAAAAAGGATGATCAACCCTTAACCAACAAACCCTTTTTACCGCTTTAGACTTGTTATTCCTTGGCTTTAGTGGGGGAGATGCGTATACTTGCCAAGCCTATGATAGGATATTCGTCACAACTAAGCAACTAAACGATTTAGAATTGTTTTACATTAAAAATTATTTTGGTTTCTACTTCGTAAAGTGTTTGGTTGTGTGATTATGACAAAAACGAATACATGCTTAAATATAAAAATAAATCCTAATATCTTTTAGGATACATTTTCATAAGATTTATTCTAAGGTTTACTTGGGGACAAGTAAAGTTCAAGTGGGGGAATATTTGATGAACTCAAATAAGTACATTTTATTATCATCATTTGTCCTATTTATTTGACTTGTTTTATTATATTATATATGAGAATTGATACGTTAATGTTTACTTTTGTAATTCTCAGGTAAAACCAAGTATTATATGAAACTTGGCGATTTTGGACTAATTATGGAGCAAAACAAGCAAGATGTTAAGAGTCTACTGAAATGTACAAGATCAAGATCATTCTGCTCCAGATAAGCCGCAACATACTTCTTACATACGGCGTATCACTATCAAGATTTCACAAGTTACAATCCAAGACAGCAAAGGACATGCGCCGCATAGAGAAATGGAGTTACGCCGCATCTTAAGGCGGTGTACGAATATTCCTGAATATATTAATCTTGGACCCCACGCGAAGTTAAGTCAATGCGCCGCATCTACTTATCCTATGCGCCGCATCTAACCCTCAGACAGAAACTATAAATACCCCAAAGTCAGACGAATTTTGTGTGCAAGATACCATACGTACGAGTACCAAACCAGAGACGAATTCAGACTTATTAGCAGCACAAGACACACCCTGAACGAAGATACAAGAGCTGTAAGAAGGTCCTACATGTATTCAATTCATTAAGTAGTTTTGTTTTATTGTATTAGTACACTTTAATTCATCAGGATTGATGGGCTGATGTCATGTGACTACGGAATATCATGCGCACCCCTTAAAATTGCTTTCCCATTAATTAAAGTTTATATGTTGATGTATTTGGTGACTTTTATTAGTGCATTGATAACCTCTGTGTCTAGCTGAGCATTGCTTGGGTCGCCATGCCCCTTCCTCGCCTATCTATTCTAGCGTATACGAAACGTGGGCATCACAAATGCTCAATATTCTAGGATAGTGGGATAGACATAAGTGATCATTAAGGGTTTACTCACCGATAAGATTAGAGCCAACGAGAAAGGGTTAATTATATACACTTCATATAAAACTAGCAATAAAACAAGTGACAAGCTACTTAATTATCAGGACAGGTCTTCTTATTGTCTCAAGTATCTATCTGTGTACGTGTGTGCTAATCGCTGATTCGTGCTCATTAGTTTAGTTTACTATTTAATCATAACCAAACCGTGCCAGTCTCTCAGGCTGAACCCCCCTTGCGTTAGATTAGTTTGTATAGCTAACTTAGGATATTAAAATACTGATTAGAATAACTAGATAATACGTTCCACTCTTAGTGATCGACACTCTACTTACCATTATATTCATACTGACCGGGTACACTGCTCGTTAAGTGTGTGTGTGTTATTGATAAGTTGGCTAAATATAAATTTAAAACTTGAGTAGGCATTAATAATGCTAAACCGCAACGACACGCGCACGCATCAATGGCATATAACTTAAATTTAAGGGTATAAATTTTTTATGTATGTTATCAAAAAAATATGTACAAAGATGTCATGCATTCATCTTTGTATCATATGTTTTCTACAAGAACGTTTACTCATTCGCAGCTTAAATCAACAAAATTTAATTGATGGCGTTGAGAAACTTACAACTAGGGGTGGAAACGAGCCGAGCCGAGCCCGAGCCTGCCAGAGCTCGAGCTCGGCTTGTTTATATTCTAGAAAGCTCGAGCTCGAGCTCGAGCTCTTTTCGAGCCTAATATTTGAGCTCGAGCTCGGCTCGTGAAAATTTTCACAAGCTCGAGCTCGAGCTCGGGCTCGACTAATTTGTATGATTTTTAAAGAAAACAAAGTTAAAATGGAGCTCGGCTCATTAATTACATAAGGCTCGAGCTCGTTTACTACTTTTAAGCTCGTTTATACGTATAGACAATATATAGACGTATATATTTCTAGGGCTAGTTTAGGCTCGCGAGCCTATTCGAGCTTTTTTTATAGAGCTCGAGCTCGAGCTCGATTATTAAATGAGCCCAAACTTAGACTCGAGCTCGGCTCGTTCGAGCTTTTTACCGATCCGATCCCGAGCTTTTCACGAGCGGCTCGGCTCGTTTCCACCCCTACTTACAACATTGCCTTAAGATGCTTCGTACTTTTTCATGGTGTACTTGGTAAATCTATTGTTGACGCACAGGCGAGCGGAGAGACATAATGGAGTCTCTTTAAGGCCACAATTTAATGCGAAACCAACCTTATACCCACTTTATAGTTTGTCAATAATAGGTCCGCCGCTTCGACCACTTTTATACAGTCGCATCAAATCAATTAAAACTTTAAGATTTAAAGTTTAAAACATTTTATGTAGTAAATTATTAATTGCTAGTCTCGCCTGGGAGCAAATTACCGTGCGAAGCGAACCACTGTCGGCACATGAGACTTGGCAATTAAATCGTTTACTACAAAGGTTTCATAGTTATTAGGTTCATTTATTTTTATTGTAAAAATTACCCTCTTTGTTGTTACAATCCATCATAATTAAACACACAAAGAACAAGTAATTAAAAAAAATAAAAAATAAACACTCAATAACACGTATATGATCATTAATCAATATCATATAGCCACATGCAAACCTTTTTGATAAATCCTATTAATTATCTATATGAATTTAAACGTATCTAATTAACAAAACTCCCATTGGTTTTCGAGCTCATTGTGCCCAATGGTCCACAGACGCCAAATAGCTTGGCCGCGTAAGTTTTAATTAACTAGATACCACATTGCACATAACCAATTTTAATTATATATTAGGGTCTTCCCTAATTTAAGATCTATCTTAAAATCATGTGGCAAATAACACACAAAACTTTCCATGACAAAATATGCAAGATTTTGTCATGTATCCTATATTGCACATATAATCATGTAGTCACATATTATAATGTCAATATATTCATATACGCAATCTAATTAATTAACGACATCACATACGGTACTCATTAATTAATCCCTAAAAATTGCATGCAAACCTAGGGTTTCTACTAAATTTTTCAACACTAAAACCCTAAAATTAATTTAATGGGTGTCGACCCACTTAATAAAAAATTAGGGTTTGTAAAAAAAATAAAACCCTAGCTAATAAATTGCATGTATCTATACAAGATTCAATTTTTAAGGTTTTAGTAATTAATTACATGTTTAAAAACGCGGCTCATGATGCCACTGTTGGAATATGTGAATCATACAATAACTATAAACACATAAACACAAAGATCACGCAGCGGAATGGATCTACATAAACATATAATTAATTAAACTAAAAGAGAGCGTACCTTATTGATTCCTAGCAAGAACAAGGAATCTCTTCAACAAGAACAAGATATATAAACCCTAGGGGAGGGCTTATATGGATCGAACACAAGGCAAACACACAAGCTAAAATAAGCTTGTCACTCGTTCTTGTACACACGAGATACTAGCGTTCCAATGGGAAAAGCTAGGTTCAAGAATCACAAACAACCAAACACTTTATTGCTATATTGAGATCGCCAAATCCTAGTGTAATACCTGAAATTCAGATAACGCGTAAAATTACCAAATTACCCCGATAACATAAAACCTTATTAAATAACTTATAAAATTCTGAAATAATTCCAAAAACATCTGAAATCGAACTATATCTGAAACAAATAATTTCTGGGACAATGTTACATCATTTTACATGTTCAAAAATAATCTTACACATTTATATATATAATTCCGAAAATGTTACAAATAAATAAATATAATGTTTTTATCCTTTTAATTAAATAAAATGCAAAAATAAATTAAGGAAAGTTAAATCAAATCAACCCAAATATATATTTTGATTCTATGGGCTGAAAATTCTGATTTTCTTTCCCCCCCAAAGTCGTTTCTCAAGATATAATCAAATCCCTTTTTATTCTCCTATCAAAAACAAAACCGCATAAGTTAACAAAAACCCTAGCGATCAAAATAATTCGACCAAGGCTACCATACGAATTTTGGACGTGTACAAATAATTTTCTGGTGTTCTTGGAGGTGTAAGGAGGCTAGGAAAATTATTGGTTGCTGCGTTTTCTCTTTGGTTCATGCTTGTTCTTAAATTCTTGTCGAGTAGATCAAAATCAAGGTAATAATTCGTGCAACTTAACCAAACGTGTTAAAATTAATATGGCATTTTTCCAGTGATATTAGATGTTATATAACTCATATAAAATATCAAAATCGATCCATGCATGCTAATTCTATGCGTATGATAATATAATGGCTATAGAACACGTAAATTACAAATATATGAAATCCGAATTTCTGGGCATGATGGCTATTTTATTTAGACCTCTTATGATATATTAGACCTGGGAAAAATGATAGATCGAATTGTGGTGGCCTAAATCAAGTCATTGTAATTTTAGTATCTAAAACATACGTAAATATGCAATATATGTTAAACGAATTTTCTGGACATGTTCACTATTTTTCGTGGGTTCCTTATAAGTTATATGATCTGGGAAAAATATGGTTTTGATTTTTAGAAGCTTAAATTTAACGTGGTTAATTATTGTAAAAACCGGATTTTAGAAAAACAAAGAAACAAATAAAATAAAAATCGTGGGTTCTAGGGTTTGTTTTCTTGGGCATGAATCTGAGCATTTAATGTGTTTTAAGGATAAATAAATTATGGTCCAATGATTGGTGAAAATTAGGGTTGGTAATTGTTTATAAAAAGTGTTACCGATTTGAAGTTAATTGCATAAGGACCTGTTTTGCCAAGTTTGAAACTTCTGGGATATTTTTTTAAGATCATATACATCTGTAAGAATGTGGGAAAAATATAACTTTGGGGTCCTAAGTGTAAATTTTGCATAATAATGAATTAATGGGAAATTAGGGTTTCGTTTGGAAATTAATTAAAAGTGAGGGACCAAAAGTGTAAATCTGGAATTCTGAAGTTTTTTTGTCTTAATACTGATATAAAAAGGTTGTTGGCTAATTTTGAGGATTTTTGGGCTAATTATGTAATTGTTATGAAATTATGATTTAATATATATGTTTTGTAAACTTAAAGGGCTAAATATGTAAATTCTGAATTCTGAGGGGTCAAATATGTAAAGTACTAAATTCTGATGATATATTCTGTAAATTTGATATATAATGTGCTTGGTTGGTAATTATGGATGTTGTAGGGTTTAAATTGTAAAATATGTAATTATAAGGTTAGTTTTGTAAATTATGTAACCAAAGGGGTGTAATCTGTAAATTGTGAAACTTAAGGGTATGGAATGTAATTCTGAATTAAATAAGTGTATAATTCTGTAACTTAAGGTATTTTCACTAATGACCTTGGAAATTTATGAAGTTACATTTAAAACCCTAAACTTTGTATAATTGTCATTTAAAACCCTAAACTTCTGTAACGTGATAAAATGTACTATATTCCAAAATAATCTCTGAATAAGGTTCAACCTAATCTGAAATGATAATATATGTTAATTCTGGAAAACCTGCTAATTATGGAAACTTACTAAATCTGGAAAGTTACTAAAAATAGAAAGTACATAAAATGATGAGATAAACTAAAAGAATAATAATCTGAATAAGAACTTTAGTAATTCTGTCTTCCTCTTCCTTAGGTGTGAAGAAGGAGAAGTCTTGATCTTCATTTCTGTGTTTGTCTGTTTGATTTCTGCTGTGCTAATAAGGTACAGATATTCTGCCCTATTTTAGTAAGGGTGTTTCTTTCCCTTTTCTCTCAGTATTTCATTTTCCTTATTAGGATTCCCTATACCATTGCTATGTTCCCTTTCTGTTGTGGATCTTTGTTGTGATCTGTTTGTCTTAAACCTTTTGTTTGAACCTCTGCTATGATTCTTGTATTCTGAACCCTTTTTCCTGAACTCTGATTGATCTCTTGTTCTGAACCCTGAATTTGTGAGTCTTAATTGAATCTGATCTGTGAACCTTGTTCTGAACCTTAACCTGATATATCTGTTGTAAATTCTGATTTGATTTTGGTATAAACCTTAACCTGTTAAATCCTTATCTGAACCTAATTGATTTTGAACCTTTATAAAAAGCTATTTTAAAAAGAAGCTATACCACTTGAAATGGAAGTTACTAAAGGTTTTGGAAGACCATTTTTATGAAAACTATTTTGAAAGATCATTTCAATGAAAACTATTTTTAAAGGATTGATTTAAATGAACTTTTGACAGGAACTTCTGAAATGGATTATTGCTATAAACTTGTAATTATTAACCTTTGATATACTATTTTGGACTATTGGAAATAAACCTTTTAAATCTGAACTTAAGCTTTGATATTAAACTTAATCTGATAAACTCTGATTTAAACCTTATTATTTTAATCTGAATTGTTGACATGACCCTTCTGCCATGAACCCTTAGATGTGACTCTGTTTATTATATGACATCTGACCTTGACCACAGTCTGATATCCGAGCCAATCACTAGGCATGAGGGTTTCATGTCCATGTCATTGATGCACCGATGGCATGACTCTAGGGCAGGAGAGTGATGACCTGTCCCGTCCCTGATTTATTTTATCTGGTGTGTTCTGAGAAGTTTCTGGCCACAGGGGGCGCATGGATGCATCCTAGTTCTGACTCTGTTATCTGTTATCTGTTATTTGTTATCTGTTTATGTTATATGTTTATTATTATATCTGGTGACTGATGGTGTGTGCGATACACGTCTTTCACATATATCTAGGAGCTGATCACTCCGATTTGATACATGAGGTCACCCCTCATATTATCTGTTATTTGAGAGGCATCCCCTCTGGATTATTATATGATTATTCTGTTATGATATTATCTGTTATCTCTGGGCTCGTGATGGATTTCTGTATTTCTCTAAACCTGGTTTGTACATTATCCCTTTCTCATTTCTTTTCTTTTACCCTTATTCATTTTCCCTATTCTTTCACTTTAGTTCAGTATCTGTATAATCTGTACCTCTGATTTGTTTCTGTATTGTTCTCTACTATTGTTTCTGTCATCTATATATCTGTTCACTGAGCTCTAGTAGCTCAGCCGCATTTCTTTTCCTGCGGCAGGTTTTTAGTAGGAAGCTGGGGATGAGTGAGAGTGTACCTCTGGACTTAGAAGGCTTGGTAGCTATTCTGGATTAGAGTTTGGATGGAAGATATTATGTTTAGAATTAATTTTGAAAGTTTCATTGTAACCTTATAGATTCAGTATTTCATTTGTAATCCTTTGAGATTTTTGTATTACTGTAGATGTATGCTCTGTTTTGATCTGATATGAATCCATTATTGTGATATCTTTACCCTTGTCGGGTCGGGGTGTTACAATTTATGGTATCAGAGCTCACAGGCTGCGACTCGTAATACATTTACCCTTGACCTGTGAAGTCTGGACCACTAAGTTTCCACTGTAGGCGCTCGTAGGACAACCTCTGAGAATTTGCTTTAGGATTTCCCTATAGGAACTTAAATTCTGACCAGTGAGGAATGGGTAGACTATAAGTCATTTGCTTAAGTATCTTGCTTCCGCACCACTCTGATTCGTGCCTTGTTTTTGGTTAAAGACTATTGAAATCACATTTGGAAATTTAGAGCTTATGCCTTGCACCACCTAAGAAGTGAAACCTAAATAAATCTGAAGCATTGGAAATTGCGTAGTAATTATCTGACATTATTTGATCCTTGACTTCCGATTTCAACTCCGACCTCTGAACCTTCTGTTAATCATTCTGATGCCTCTTTGGGCAATCTGAGAATTCCCATGACGATGATACACTTGATACATTCTGTCATTTCTTTCTTGTTTCTGATAATTACCTATGAATCCTTTGATTCCTTCTTAACCATCTCTGTTCCCATGAGAAGCCTTGTGGTGTTTTAACCACGAATACACGGATGTTTTTCCCTCTCATTCTGAACGGTAAAATCTGCTTTGTTGATCCATCTTTCATTGATAAGTAACCTTGATTTTCTCCTGATAGAAGATTAGTTGATTGATCATTCAATGGTGACGACTATCCTCCTATGTCTCACCTTCGGCATTTGAAACAATTTTGAACCCCTACCATGATTACCGACTGCTAAATTTTGCTGCCACTACCTGATTTTGACCTTCATTTCTGATCTGTGGATAAACCGTCTGATATCTCTTCGACCATCCCGAAGACCATTTAACCTTAATATGTTTGACACATCCTATAAATTCATGACCCATGCTGGATATAAATGTATCCACTGAAACTATATTGTCCTGAATGATGAACCTTATTTGCTCCCTTGAATGATGAATCTTATTTGCCAATCAGTTTTTCTTTGGAAGGATTTGATGCAAATACCGTCTCTGTATGGAATTGTTAACTGAGCATATGATGCTGATATCCGATATCTCATAAGTCTCACTTCTGCAATTATACGATGTTCGTATTACCGATGATGTACACCCTACCTGTCACTTATGCTAAAAAGCTAAACCAAAAAAACTCCAATACCTTGAACTATTCGCGTACCTATCCCCACACTATACTGAACCATGTACTTGACTCTGACATATGAACTATCCGTCTGGTTAAGTGACCATATACGTTCTGCGGATCTGTTTACTATTGATATACTTAAATTTTAGAGATCTTTTGATTATTGATTGACTGGTTCTCCAGCTATCATAAACTACCACATCTGAAATATAACAATCTGCTCCACCCCTATTTTGTTATAACAACCTTTAACCGCTTAAATCTGTTAAGCTTATCACCATATTTACCCTGATCTCATTTGATTGTCAAATTCTCCTGACACCTATTTGTATCCACCCCTAGAAAGTTTGGTTGTACAAAATTTTCTGGCATTTTCTGATGAAACTTCTGATTTTTCCTCCCGTTTGAGAAGTAGAATTGATTCTGAACCGATCTCGGTTGACGACCCATGAAGCTATAGAAGTTGAGAGATTGAAGAAACTGATGAGATATGATTTTGTTTCACCTCAGTGTTCCCTTTTAAATATCTAACCGTAATCTCGACCGTAATCACTTTTCATTTCCGAGTATAAATTATTAAATTATTCTATCCTTGTGAACTCTGTATCAGACAACCCCTTTTAATGTTGGAAGGACTGAAGAAGCAACCACAAGAACACCTGAGATGGGAGATGACTAACTGAGAGAAGCTTCCGTAAAGTACTTCAGTTTTATATGAAGATATCCCTAAAAAGATTCATGAAAAACTATTTTCGTGCTCTTTGTGACCATTATGAGTCTTAAATAATGCCAATAGTATTGACTAATAAGAATCATGTTTTCACGAGTATCTGGACAGTTGTCATAGTATGACAGCATGTTTGTGCCCTGAGTCGAACGAGGAAACATGTAGACCATCTTCGTATTTAATGGAATGACCTTTGTTCTGGAAGAGTAGATTTAATTGGCATTCAGAGATTGTAGCAGACACCACTACCGGGCATCTGATGACGACGGCAATCTGAGTTGGCGAATTCCGAACTGTGCTAGTAGACCTGTCCAAGACTCGCAGTCTTGCTTCTCTATTCATTTTAGTTGTACTAAGATGAATTGAGAGTAGAAGCAGACTTGAGAATAGAAACTGAGATCATGACCTTGAATAGGAGAAAATTCTGAAGTGAATAATTTCTGTGACGGATGAAGCTATGGATGATGTGCTTTACTTCTGTTTGACCTATCTTAAATTCTGTTACCTGATGATAAGTCCTTTGAATGATTTAGGTTCCTTATCAGTAATTCCGCTCTGTGTTCATTCTGCTTATGTCGGATGATGGTTTTGTTATCTGAAAATTTGACGAATGATGGATAATCTGAAGTACCAAATTCTGAATGACATTTTGAGACTTCCGTTAACTTTTCGAGTGATTCGTTTTCCTCTTAGTTAGGGTATTGGATTCTGATGACCTCTGAGACCGTAGGAAGGCTAGGTGGAGTAGGATAAGTTTGTTCTGTTCACGACTTGAGATAAAGTATGACCATCATGAGGGCATATTTATATGATGCCAGTATTATGACGTCTGGCCAACGTGATAATACTTACATCATATAACGTGCACTTGTTGTGGGCATAGGATATTTCGAGAAGTGCCTTAGAAGCTTTAGAAATTCTGATAACTGTTTGAGATCGTCTGTGTTAGTGAGACTTTAAGTTCATTCTACCTATACACGTAATCTGCTTCCACCGTTATGCGAATTGATACGTTTGGATTCTCGTCATGCGTTTTGCTGACCTCTGTACATCTGATACTAATCTTAGCTTCTGCTATAGAACTTTCTGCTATTGATGTCATCGATAATCTATTTTCTGTATGTTCAAATCTGATCTGTCTAATCAAATTCTGTGAACCATATATCCGTCAAAACCTCATGTATTCCTTGTCTCTTCCGAGAGAATATGATTTTCATCTACTACGTTGGTATGTTATCCTTCTGATCTGGATTCAGTATGTTATGTCTGTTCTGAGGACCTGAAACCATTTAGGGAATCTGCAAGCTCGAGTTATGAGAATCAAATATTTCATATGTCTGTTCACGGTCAGTTGTGTTCTGTTTCGTTTCACCTCAATTCTCGTCTTAGTTCGTTATGTCTTTGTTTTGTTTTCTGCTCTCTTTTCCTTCTGCTTTCTGCAAATTTCGAGGACGGAATTTTTTTGTTAGTGGGGAAGAAGTTGTAATACCTGAAATTCAGATAACGCGTAAAATTACCAAATTACCCCGATAACATAAAACCTTATTAAATAACTTATAAAATTCTGAAATAATTCCAAAAACATCTGAAATCGAATTATATCTGAAACAAATAATTTCTGGGACAATGTTACATCATTTTACATGTTCAAAAATAATCTTACACATTTATATATATAATTCCGAAAATGTTACAAATAAATAAATATAATGTTTTTATCCTTTTAATTAAATAAAATGCAAAAATAAATTAAGGAAAGTTAAATCAAATCAACCCAAATATATATTTTGATTCTATGGGCTGAAAATTCTGATTTTCTTTCCCCCCAAAGTCGTTTCTCAAGATATAATCAAATCCCTTTTTATTCTCCTATCAAAAACAAAACCGCATAAGTTAACAAAAACCCTAGCGATCAAAATAATTCGACCAAGGCTACCATACGAATTTTGGACGTGTACAAATAATTTTCTGGTGTTCTTGGAGGTGTAAGGAGGCTAGGAAAATTATTGGTTGCTGCGTTTTCTCTTTGGTTCATGCTTGTTCTTAAATTCTTGTCGAGTAGATCAAAATCAAGGTAATAATTCGTGCAACTTAACCAAACGTGTTAAAATTAATATGGCATTTTTCCAGTGATATTAGATGTTATATAACTCATATAAAATATCAAAATCGATCCATGCATGCTAATTCTATGCGTATGATAATATAATGGCTATAGAACACGTAAATTACAAATATATGAAATCCGAATTTCTGGGCATGATGGCTATTTTATTTAGACCTCTTATGATATATTAGACCTGGGAAAAATGATAGATCGAATTGTGGTGGCCTAAATCAAGTCATTGTAATTTTAGTATCTAAAACATACGTAAATACGCAATATATGTTAAACGAATTTTCTGGACATGTTCACTATTTTTCGTGGGTTCCTTATAAGTTATATGATCTGGGAAAAATATGGTTTTGATTTTTAGAAGCTTAAATTTAACGTGGTTAATTATTGTAAAAACCGGATTTTAGAAAAACAAAGAAACAAATAAAATAAAAATCGTGGGTTCTAGGGTTTGTTTTCTTGGGCATGAATCTGAGCATTTAATGTGTTTTAAGGATAAATAAATTATGGTCCAATGATTGGTGAAAATTAGGGTTGGTAATTGTTTATAAAAAGTGTTACCGATTTGAAGTTAATTGCATAAGGACCTGTTTTGCCAAGTTTGAAACTTCTGGGATATTTTTTTAAGATCATATACATCTGTAAGAATGTGGGAAAAATATAACTTTGGGGTCCTAAGTGTAAATTTTGCATAATAATGAATTAATGGGAAATTAGGGTTTCGTTTGGAAATTAATTAAAAGTGAGGGACCAAAAGTGTAAATCTGGAATTCTGAAGTTTTTTTGTCTTAATACTGATATAAAAAGGTTGTTGGCTAATTTTGAGGATTTTTGGGCTAATTATGTAATTGTTATGAAATTATGATTTAATATATATGTTTTGTAAACTTAAAGGGCTAAATATGTAAATTCTGAATTCTGAGGGGTCAAATATGTAAAGTACTAAATTCTGATGATATATTCTGTAAATTTGATATATAATGTGCTTGGTTGGTAATTATGGATGTTGTAGGGTTTAAATTGTAAAATATGTAATTATAAGGTTAGTTTTGTAAATTATGTAACCAAAGGGGTGTAATCTGTAAATTGTGAAACTTAAGGGTATGGAATGTAATTCTGAATTAAATAAGTGTATAATTCTGTAACTTAAGGTATTTTCACTAATGACCTTGGAAATTTATGAAGTTACATTTAAAACCCTAAACTTTGTATAATTGTCATTTAAAACCCTAAACTTCTGTAACGTGATAAAATGTACTATATTCCAAAATAATCTCTGAATAAGGTTCAACCTAATCTGAAATGATAATATATGTTAATTCTGGAAAACCTGCTAATTATGAAAACTTACTAAATCTGGAAAGTTACTAAAAATAGAAAGTACATAAAATGATGAGATAAACTAAAAGAATAATAATCTGAATAAGAACTTTAGTAATTCTGTCTTCCTCTTCCTTAGGTGTGAAGAAGGAGAAGTCTTGATCTTCATTTCTGTGTTTGTCTGTTTGATTTCTGCTGTGCTAATAAGGTACAGATATTCTGCCCTATTTCAGTAAGGGTGTTTCTTTCCCTTTTCTCTCAGTATTTCATTTTCCTTATTAGGATTCCCTATACCATTGCTATGTTCCCTTTCTGTTGTGGATCTTTGTTGTGATCTGTTTGTCTTAAACCTTTTGTTTGAACCTCTGCTATGATTCTTGTATTCTGAACCCTTTTTCCTGAACTCTGATTGATCTCTTGTTCTGAACCCTGAATTTGTGAGTCTTAATTGAATCTGATCTGTGAACCTTGTTCTGAACCTTAACCTGATATATCTGTTGTAAATTCTGATTTGATTTTGGTATAAACCTTAACCTGTTAAATCCTTATCTGAACCTAATTGATTTTGAACCTTTATAAAAAGCTATTTTAAAAAGAAGCTATACCACTTGAAATGGAAGTTACTAAAGGTTTTGGAAGACCATTTTTATGAAAACTATTTTGAAAGATCATTTCAATGAAAACTATTTTTAAAGGATTGATTTAAATGAACTTTTGACAGGAACTTCTGAAATGGATTATTGCTATAAACTTGTAATTATTAACCTTTGATATACTATTTTGGACTATTGGAAATAAACCTTTTAAATCTGAACTTAAGCTTTGATATTAAACTTAATCTGATAAACTCTGATTTAAACCTTATTATTTTAATCTGAATTGTTGACATGACCCTTCTGCCATGAACCCTTAGATGTGACTCTGTTTATTATATGACATCTGACCTTGACCACAGTCTGATATCCGAGCCAATCACTAGGCATGAGGGTTTCATGTCCATGTCATTGATGCACCGATGGCATGACTCTAGGGCAGGAGAGTGATGACCTGTCCCGTCCCTGATTTATTTTATCTGGTGTGTTCTGAGAAGTTTCTGGCCACAGGGGGCGCATGGATGCATCCTAGTTCTGACTCTGTTATCTGTTATCTGTTATTTGTTATCTGTTTATGTTATATGTTTATTATTATATCTGGTGACTGATGGTGTGTGCGATACACGTCTTTCACATATATCTAGGAGCTGATCACTCCGATTTGATACATGAGGTCACCCCTCATATTATCTGTTATTTGAGAGGCATCCCCTCTGGATTATTATATGATTATTCTGTTATGATATTATCTGTTATCTCTGGGCTCGTGATGGATTTCTGTATTTCTCTAAACCTGGTTTGTACATTATCCCTTTCTCATTTCTTTTCTTTTACCCTTATTCATTTTCCCTATTCTTTCACTTTAGTTCAGTATCTGTATAATCTGTACCTCTGATTTGTTTCTGTATTGTTCTCTACTATTGTTTCTGTCATCTATATATCTGTTCACTGAGCTCTAGTAGCTCAGCCGCATTTCTTTTCCTGCGGCAGGTTTTTAGTAGGAAGCTGGGGATGAGTGAGAGTGTACCTCTGGACTTAGAAGGCTTGGTAGCTATTCTGGATTAGAGTTTGGATGGAAGATATTATGTTTAGAATTAATTTTGAAAGTTTCATTGTAACCTTATAGATTCAGTATTTCATTTGTAATCCTTTGAGATTTTTGTATTACTGTAGATGTATGCTCTGTTTTGATCTGATATGAATCCATTATTGTGATATCTTTACCCTTGTCGGGTCGGGGTGTTACACCTAGTGGATTTAAAAGAGGGTCGATCGGTTCTAGCAAGAGGGGAAGAAGAGAAAGAAGTTTGGCCTTAGTCAGGGATTCAAGATTAGGGAAAAACTAAACACAATAGATTTGTATTTATAGGCAAACACATATAAACCCTAGGGGAGGGCTTATATGGATCGAACACAAGGCAAACACACAAGCTAAAATAAGCTTGTCACTCGTTCTTGTACACACGAGATACTAGCGTTCCAATGGGAAAAGCTAGGTTCAAGAATTACAAACAACCAAACACTTTATTGCTATATTGAGATCGCCAAATCCTAGTGGATTTAAAAGAGGGTCGATCGGTTCTAGCAAAAGGGGAAGAAGAGAAAGAAGTTTGGCCTTAGTCAGGGATTCAAGATTAGGGAAAAACTAAACACAATAGTACTCCAGAAAAAATGACTTCCAAGGACAAAGGTGGTTTCAAACACAGGCTGAATTCAACCATTTATTTGTTTCAAACACAGCCTGACTCTTTTTTTTTTTTTTTTTTTGGCAGAAATCATCTATGTTGACAGTAGTGACTCAACTTCTGAAGGTCCTAAAAACTCATGGGAAGAGTACTTTCCAATGGGTTATTGTGAAACAAGCTCTGGTAAAAAAAAAGGTAAGGGAAAGAAGGAAGAAACATCTGACTCAAGCATTGATGGAAGCTTTCTCAATGATACCTGGGTATCCAGCTATAACTCAACATCTTAAGAAGATCAGTGTGTCTCAAAAATGGGTACAAGGTTGGAAGCTGCCACAAACAAGGCTACACATTCTTTCACTAGCTACCATGTGAACAATGCTCCTGTCAAATGTCACCCACCCTATGATGGAAGGGTACAAGTGCTTGGCCTACCAAATTACCACACTCTTGAAGTGATCGAGGGGCAGAGGTGGAAAGAGGGACAAGGCAAATGAATCCTCCTATGATGGCAGTTTAACACCCTATCTGTAATGCAACTATGAATCATCCTATGCAATGAACAATGCATCAATGTATGAATAAATGAAATAAAAGATCTAGTTTGTCAAGTTGAAACTTATCATTTTCATTCATGATGTTCCCAAAATACAACTCGACTATCCCCTACATTGTCTTGGTAAAATACATTCATGTTCAACCCAACATACATTCATACACTACCCAAGCATATCACTTTAAGACCAAATAAAGGGAAAAAAAAACCCAACTGATAATCAACAAGTTCTTGAATCTTTTTGCTTCATGACCCTTTGCTAGTACTTCTCCTTCTAGCCGATTCATTGATTTGAGTAGACCAGGAATTATTTGGACAGCCCTCTGACACATTGGAGGATCATACCAATCCACTAAGCCACAATTTGATACCTATATACCAAATCCAAAAACTAGGTCAAAATGGGGGTTTTTAAAAACTACCAAATTAAAGACTTACTCTTTTGCCACAACAGTAGAATCTTCTTCCTGGGTTTGTAGATGTCCATGAAGTTTTGATTGTGGCTATTGAACCACATTGCTTGCATCTAACCATTGTTCACCTCCTGGGTTTGTTGTTTGTGTTTCTAACGGGTCAAAATGAGAAGAAGAAGTATTATAAGCATTTAACAAACATAAAAAGACACTATTACCCCCCACATATTAGCCAAGTCACCACATAACTTGGTCAACTGACGGATACGTTGGTCAAGGGACCAGATCCGTATGGGTCGTAAACCACAGGGACGAAATCCGGACTTTTTAAACCACAGGGACCATTTCCGTATGACCCGGTAAACCACAGGGACGATTTTTGAACTTAACTCTATATTATATGAACTGGTCACTTAATAAGGGCCACCTACATTTGTTAAATAAACAAGATACTTCGTAATATATTGCAGGATGTATTGACCAACTTTTGCTTGGGAGGCAAGGAGATTCATTTGTCACGTAATGATACTTTGTTACACATTTTTTTAAGGGATAAATTTTCAAATACCCCAACGGTACATATGTGCTTACCCTATATACCTCAAAAAAAAATTTCCCCCAAATATCCCATGGGAAAGGGTCGTCCAAAAATTTTGGGGCGGATCTCATAAAATAGTGACATGTGTCCCTATATATGTCCCCACCAAGTACTAACATGGTATCACTTACAACAGGTACTTTCTTGGGCGACTGGGCCCATATTTCTAGGGCGACTTGGCTTTTTTGTCTTTTTTGAAAAAGTTATTAATTACATTTTGGTCCTTGTAGTTTGCTTGGTATTTCATTTTTGGTCTTTGTGATTATTATTATTATTATTATAAAAATTCGAAAAAAATTTATAAAAATTCGAAAAAACTTATAAAAATTAGAAAAACTATAAAAATCAAATTTATAAAATTTGAAAAAATTAATAATAATTCGAAAAATTTTATAAAAATTGAAAAATTTTAAAATTCGAAAAAATTATAAAAATTCGAAAAATTTTAAAAATTGAAAAAACTTATAAAAATTCGAAAATTTATAACAATTGAAAATTATAAATATAATTTTCGAATTTTTTTTCGAATTTTTATAAATTTTTCGAATTTTAATAAAATTCGAATTTTTATAAAATTTCGATTTTTATAAATTTTTCGAATTTTAAAAAATTTTATTTTTATAAATTTTCAGAATTTTTATAATTTTTTCGAATTTTATAAATTTTTTTCAATTTTTAAAATTTTTTCAAATTTTTAAAAGTTTTTTGAATTTTTATAAATTTTTTCGAATTTTTTAAAATTTTTCGTAATTTTTATAAATTTTTTGATTTTATTTTTTCAATTTTTTTAAATTTTTTTTTTTTTTTTTTTTTTTTTTTCGAATTTTTAAATTTGTTTCGAATTTTTTAAAGTTTTTTATAATTTTTTTTCGAATTTTTATAATTTTTTTTGAATTTTTATAAAATTTTCGAATTTTTATAAGTTTTCTCGAATTTATATAAATTTTCCGAATTTTTATAATAATAATAATAATCACAAGGACCAAAAATGAAATACCAAGCAAACTACAAGGACCAAAATGTAGTTAATAACTTTTTCAAAAAAGACAAAAAAACCAAGTCGCCCAAGAAATATGGGCCTAGTCGCCCAAGAAAGTACCTGTATAAACTAATACTATGTACCTATATGGTAGGGACACCCTTAGGGACATATGGCACAATTTTAGCAAATCCGCCTAAGATATTTGGGCGACCCTCTCTCATGAGGTATTTGGGGAAAAAAATAAATTTTGGGGCATATAAGGCATACACATGTGTACTTGTGGGGTATTTAGAGAATTTTTCCTTTTTTTAATTCAATATGAATAAAGTAAATATGAATTGGCTAACTTTTATCTATGAAATTTCTTTGTTACTCCTAAGTACTTTCTTAAATATTTCTATCGTTGGACTTAAAGTCAATGTTGGCAGTGAAATTGTTTATATTCTTAAATACTTCAAAAAAATTGTTTGACTTAAAGTCAATGTTGGCACCTGGTCTTCAAAAAAATTGTTTATATTCTTATTTAGTTTTTCGTAAATGCACCTGGTCACTTTTAATTCTAGTTCCGTCCATGGTAATACTCATGTTAATTATCAGTGAGTCATGTCTCTGTCTATAAGACATTGCATGAAATAAACTACTGTAATAAAGTTAAACGTGAGCCAAACCTGATTGCTACCATCACATGTTCAGGCGTGTTCATGAAACTAATATTTAGTCTTGTGCTAGCTACTATTCATATACTAACGACTCGAGCTAAATTCATGAAAGTATGCACTAACAAAATTTTTTAACAAAAAATTATATAACCAATATTTACATTTGGTATTGCAAAAGAAAATTGAAACTTTGTACTACGTACGTATAGAAAACATTACAAGAAACTTGTATTACTACATTGATTAGTGTTTACATTACAAGTTTACAACCCTACCTTATATGGGATTTAACCACTACTTATGGCTATATCGGTTTTTGCTATTGTGCTGCGCCAGTAGATGAAACAGAACTCGGGACAGTCGAGGAACTTGTAGGATGAATCTTCTTGAACAAAGTCGGGAAACACCCGAAATCTGAAGCATGATCGTCGTTGTTGGGCATGCTCTTCTTGGTTGAACCATGTCGATTAGATGTCGAACTATTCATCTTCTTGTGTAGGATTCTAGTAGTAACATAAGCTTCAGCCATGGAAGAACCGCTCATTGACATGTTTAGGCAAAAGAAATTTATAGGACAATTTGTTATGGATGTGTGTGATGCTTTCTAGTAGTAGTATAATTTGTAGGACTATTTGACTTTGAGACCACGCTATCCATGACGTTTTCTAAATTCTGATTTTTAATACAAATTAAATATTTGATGGTATATGGGGTTTGGATTTATAAAGGTCTACAAGTAAGGTTGGATCAGTTGGAAAACCCCTTGCCTCTCAACCGAGAGGTCAAGGGTTCGATCCTCACTCCCTACAAAAGGCCGGGGGTCCTTTTCTACCTTTGGTAGAACCGGAAGCAGCCTCTCTACCTTAGGTAGGGGTAAGGCTGTCTACGTCTCAACCTCCCCCATACACCGTCTTTGACGGTATTGGGACCCATAACCCGTGGAAGACGGTATTGGGAGTTACTTTACTTTTTCTTTTTTTTATGGTATGGGGTTTGGATTTATAAAGGTCTACATCGCTAGACTTCAATAGTCACTTGGCTTTCATTTCTTTCTCTTGGGCTACAAGAATGAGTGTTTTACGTCATCATACACGTTTTTTTTTTCATCACTATTCATGAAAACCTATAACATACATGTCAACACACTCACGAGTGATAATAGGAAAACTCTAATAAACTCCATAGAAAATTTATCGAGACGCAAGAACTACCCCAAGGCGCAACATAGCGGTAAATTGCTTATCAGATAGTGTAAATTGCTTGATAATATATAAAATGACTTGATAAATACGCTAACACACATGGGATAATTTCAAAATAATTATATTGGGGTCTATATATACAATAATATATTCGGTTAATAAGGCATACAAGGCCAATTAATCACCGTCTATGCATTAATCGGCCGTCAACCTTTTCGATAATCCGTCAACAATTTGAATCTGCTAAATCATTTACCATTTTCTTATTTCACTCCGCATTCAAGATTGGGCGCGAGTGTTCAGTGACTTTTTGATACCACCACGCACAATTAGTCATCAACTTTGGTTTTGATTCATTTTCAGAACACTGAATCTAAGAACATAATAACAATGTCTTTTCGTATTACATAAAAAGATCAAAAAATAAATAAATAACGAGTTACAACATTAAAGAGTTTCCCAAACATTCTTTCCGATAAAACAATGGCTCTAGCAACACTTGATCATCATCAGTTTTAGCTCTTGTGACGTCGACGAGGAGTAGAATCAGAAACCGCGATACTTGAGGGAGTTGATGAGGGGTGAACTTTTTTGAACAAAGTTGGGAAGCAACCTATTGTCGAAGAAACATGATCGTCGTCGTGGAACGTGCTATCATTTGTTGCACCATGACCATTTATAGTTGTGTTCTTCATTTTTTCTTGATGGTGTTTCCTCATAACATAAGCTTCAGCAAGGGCAGAAGTTGCCATAGACATTATTTTTAAGAAATAAAGATATGAAATATGAAAGGTGGTGTTAAGGGTATTTATAGGAAACTTTTGACTTGGAGATTACGTTGAGTCGTTGAGGCTTTCAAATATAATTTCATTCAATGAATTGACGAGAACAAGTCTCCTATTGCGACTGAATTAAAACAATTAATTTGTAAGATAAAATTGTAGTTTATAATGAGATTGAGATCCCCTCAAGTTACTTTGAACATTACGGGTCATGTTTTCTCGCATACAAAACTGTGACGTCTACTGTGAGATCCGGTCTTTGTTTTCTTTGTGAGAGAATATGACCAGGTCATATTTAAAATAACTTTTTGAGAGAATCTAAATCGTTTATAATATTTGATAGTATCAATATATTTACGAGGAAATTTTAATTGATTTAATAGAAATGGTTGAATGTAAATGTTTGTAAAAGTATAACCCTATAACGTTAAAAGTGAAAATTTTGAAATAAATAGTAAATGATTTGGTAATTGATATTTAGGGAAGATAGTAGGTGAGTGAGTTGCCTAACGAGTGAGAATTAGTGTTTTATTTATTTATTTATTTATTTATTTATTATTATTATTATTATTATTATTATTATTATTATTATTATTATTATTATTTGTCTTTAATCACTTAGTTAATTTTAAAAATGGGTTAGTCGCGTTGGCCTCATTAACATGTAATAACAAAACTAGCAGAAGTGCGTTTTGGACTAAAATATACTGCTAAGAAGTTTGGTCGATTAGGAGGACCAAGCACTCTCTAGCCTCCTACTAGCTACCGGGTCACTCTCGTCTCACTCTCGTGTCGTGGTCATCAAAGTCTTAAATTATTAGAAGTGCCGTTTGGACTAAATTAAATTGCTAAAAAGTTAAGCTGATCACTAAATGCTTTTATATCTAAAAGTGCTAGTATTTTATTCGTTTGTGTTTTTTCTTCAAATAATACAATCTTTACTTGTACGCATAAGATTTGATCGTCATTAGCTTACACTATTATTAAAATCAATTTTGATCTCTTAGGTTGAGTTAATTCTAAAATTATCATTATCAAGCACTTCTAAATTTAGATAAACCTCCAAATGGGTAAGGCTCATAACATATTCTCACTTTAAACCTCACTAGCCCACTAGGTACAAATAGAGACGAGGGTCGAAAACGGTTACGAAGATATCTTGTTTATACAATAGAGACAAAGGGCGAAAACGGTTACGAGATACCTTGTTTATACAATAGAAAAGTCAAACTTGATCTCTGATTTGATTTTTTCTTGGGCTAAAAGCAACATTACTATTTGACATTCATCAAAATTCAAACACGTATCTTAACAAAGTTAACATAAAAAGTGTTGAATTTAATAGTTTCAATATCTTTTAGTGGTTGAGACTTGAGATTTCATACAACCTTGTTGTAATTTAGAATCCATACATGCAATTTTGGGCCTGTTTGGTAAGTGTTTTTTAGGGAAGCTGTTAGCTTTTTATTAAAAAATAATCTTCTCTAAAATAAATAGCTCCGTTTGGATACATTAACTTCTAGCTTTTATTACAAACAAATAACTCCTAAATGAAAAGCTGATTCATGAAGCTTTTTAAACATCTTGGAGCTGTTAAAACTTTAAATTACAGATATACCCTCCAAACATTTGTTTACAATTATAAATATGTCCTTTTATGTCATTTTATATCTTATATTTATATTTAATAGCTAACCTACCAAACACTTTTATTGGAAAAAAGATACAGCTTGTAGCTAATGTTAACAGCTTTGCAGTTTAAAGCATACAGCTTATAGTTTACAGCTTACAGCTAATTTTACCAAACATACCCTCTATCTAGTTTTGTATAGTGTTCAATCAATTACTAGGAGCACGTAATTTAAAGATGCTAAAAAAATAACGTTACAAAAAGATCTTGATTCATAATCGAACACGAAAACTGACTTTTTATACTTATAATGATGATACATACTTGGACATGAAAACTGACCTTTTTATAGTTATAACGATTGATCGTGAAAATCAGTAAGTTTTCACGATTTATCGTAGGGAAATTATGCTATCATGATACAATAAACACAAACTCGAAGCTGATGCATACAAGGATACCATGAACTACTATGTACTTATTATACAGTCATTTGTAACGGCCTATATGTTGCAAATGTAGGTATTTGCGGCAGATAGGTACGTAGTTTACAACTTAACAAACGTTGTTCTTAGCCCGGGTTTCAGCTCCGTTACTCTACTTGATTGTGGAGTTGGGATGCCGTTATGTTGTAATAGTTTACTCTTAGTCGTAATTATAATATATATATCTTCATGCCTCTAAAAAAATAGTATATTAAAAACATGACGAAGAAAAAAAAATTATATCAAGGTTCTATAAACCCAATAAAATCCGATCTTCGATCAGATTAAACTGAAAGTGCTCCATAAGATTCTAAAGAATTATGCTTGTTAGTTGTTTGGTTATTTCAAGATATGGCGATTTAAGACCCATAGATTAAAATTTTATTTATAGGGCGGGTCTAGTGGGTCAAAATGTTTTTTACCTGAAAAAAAGAATTTTTTTGGTAAAAACAGCCTATGTTCCACAGCTAGGTCAACCAGACCCAAGACCCATTTGACCCGGACCCATGTTTTGAAAAACTCGTTTAGGCCCCACTCGGCCCACATATTGCGTATGGGCTGGGATTGAACAAGGAAAATATATATGGGCTATGTTTGGAGCGGAGCTTTTTGGGGCAATGAGCGGTGAGAATGAGCTTTTTTATTTTTGATGTTCGTTTGGTAAGGGAGCAATGAGTTGTAGCAATTTTTTAAGAAAGTTTTTTTCCCAATGCTTCCTTTTGAAGCTGTGGATATTTACAAGAGCTGTGGATATTTACAGCTATGTTACCAAACGTTTTTATTTAAAAAACAGCTACTGCTCACGGCTACTGCTCACTGCTACTGCTACTTTTACCAAACACAGCCATGGTCTCTCTTCAATATAAACCGTTTGTAAGTTATGGTATTCTTTGATTTCAAGTCCCTCTTTTGTTATAACTCATGAAAAATTTATTTGCAACAATGAGGACAATAGAATAACGATCGCTATGAGATCATGTCGGTATCATTCTCGTTCTTGGAGTATCGAAGGTTCTTCCAATGGCCTTGTATGCTTATATTCATGTTATTATCAAATTATTGTAACCAATCCTTTGACTAGAGAGTTGAGAAAACTTCTAAAGCCACCAAGACATCCTAAAGATGTTTTGCGCAAGCCATGTTTGGGATTTGGTTACAAACTTGTTATTGCGATCAAGCAAAATAGTAGGGATCATAGGGCACTAATTCAAATCTTATCTTTGAAATCAATATTTGGAAACTTTTTGGACATGTCGATTATAGGTTACATAATATTGACCCTGCAGGCATCTTATTCAATGGGGCACTTCACTGGTTTTGTTATAATGCTGACGATATCGCCAGGGAGAAAGTATTAGTTGTATCTTTCGATTTAGCTAAAGAGGAATTTATAGAAATTCCCCAACCTGATGACTCGAGATATGTTTGGGATTCTGAATACTCACTGGGGATTATCGAAGGCAGTCTATGCATATTTCACACTGGCAATAATGGTCGCCCCTATGACATATGGGTTATTAAAAACTACAATGTCAAACCGTCTTGGGAACTATTGCCAGATGATTATGTGATTAAGGATAATCTTGTACACTATATGAATATGATTATGGATTGTGATCATAGGAAAAATCCGACTTTCTTTTGTGATGATAATATACATCCGTCTAGGGATGGGAAATACATTTGGTCTCCTATCTTTGTGCAAACCCTTGTATCTCCTTATTCTAATAACGGGAAATCAAGCCACACAAAGAATAAGAACAGGGGTGTTAAGGTGGGTTCTGACTGCTTTTTCACCGTCTTTTCTAAAAATATACTATATTTTCATTAACGAAATCTTCTATATGTTTTACTCGTACTAGAATTTGTTAATAAACTCCGCCTGTTTAATTCTAGGAAAACTTCACTGCAGTAAAAAAGAGAGATCGATGAAATCCTTCTGGAGCAAGGGGTGGGTGGAAAGAAGAAGAGAAAGAGGAATACGAACAAGTCAAATACGGAGTAATTAATATTTGAATAAGAAGAGTGTCGTGTTTGATAGTATGATCAATTTGTGATTGCCGTACTTGATAATATATTAATGGATGATTTAGTATTGATCATGTAATGACTACAAATCCATGTGTGTTGTTTATACTTCTAAAAAATTGATGATAGCAGGCTTGGTCTAAAGCTCTGAATATATTTCTTGAGATTCATATGCATAGTCATAAAATGAATCGAGTCTGCATACCAAAATGGCAAACACGTTCAGATTCATCAACAAGCTCCTCAACACTCGTAAGATCAGTTTGTCAACCTGTAGTCAGGTCATGAAGTGTGACCACATGTAATTAACACTTTCACATTTGGAGCCCGACTTATATAAATCAATTATTATACCTCAATAAACTCTAGCCTCCGCTGATCATTTACCATTTTTTTCTTTTGTTTCAATCCGCATTCAAGATTGAGCTTGTTCAGTGACTCAATAAAGCAATTAGTCTCTATATTAGCTTACGAATAAGTCTAGGGGTCTTAGTGTTAAACTCTATTAGCTATGTATGTGTCGGTTTGTTTGGCTTGTGTCCCAAGCTCAAGACCAACGTTTCTTTCCTTTTAATTGTATCAGCCGACTAGATTCCTAGGCGGTTTGGGAGTCGGTTTCTTACCCCCTCATTCTCTATAAATAGAGATGAGGGGGTGAGGGTTTATGTATATCATTCTTTCAATACTAATCAAAGATCGATTAGGGTACTTACTTGTGCAAAGCTCCTCTTCTTTTCTGTCGATATTGCTGTGTGTCATCTTCGCGATCGGCATTATTCCGCTCTAGTAATCAGGGTTGTTGGTCGACAAGACCGACAAGTGGTATCAGAGACAGGTTCGTGGGTTTCTGCTGGTTATCTTGGTCGATCAAGAAGGGTTATTTGTTGTTCGGTTTATCTTGGAAGGAGCAGAAGCTGGGTTTCTGTTTGGGCTACTAGATTATCGACAACAAAAGGGTTCTTGGTGTTCAGGTTCGTGGACGTCAAGGAGCAGCAGGTGTTATCGACAGTAAAAGGGTTCTTAAGTTTTCGATTTGTTGAGGTTCGACAAGGGTTGATTTTCGGGTTTATCGAAGATTGTTTTTTTTTTTTTTGGATCTGGTTTTCTCTTGTTGACGGCGTACAAAGGAAGAAGAAGACATTGTTTTTTTTTTTATAAAAGATAAGGTCAACGTTTTGAGATAGATAACAGGTTCAAGTTTACTTCAACTTATTTTAATAATAATATATAAGCCTTAGTGGAGATTTGGTATATTATTATTATTGAATAATAATAGTTAGGTATATTATTATTATTCAATAAGGATTAAATAATTTGAAGGGTATTGCACAAGGGACTTTGTTAATTTGTGATTGTGAGGTTTAATATATCACAAGGTTTAACAAATTAATAAAGGGATTAAAGAATGACGGGAGCCAAGTTTGAGATCGAGAAATTCGATGGAACTGGTGATTTCGGGTTATGGAGAGTCAAGATGCGTGCTTTATTAATCCAACATGGATGTGAAGCAGCTCTGGAGGTTTTACCCGCAAATATGGATGCTACAGCGAAAGCTGAGCTAAACAAGAAAGCTCACAGTGCCATGATTTTGTGTTTAGGTAACAAGGTTCTGAGAGAGGTTACCGGGGAGACGACTGCAGCGGGGGTTTGGTCCAAGCTTGAGACTTTGTACATGACAAAGTCCTTGGCCAACAAGTTGTTCCTGAAGAAGAAGTTGTATACATTCTACATGCCGGCTGGACGTACGATTTCCGAGCATATAGATGAGTTCAACAAAATTGTTCTTGATTTAGCAAATATTGAGGTAAAATTCGAGGATGAAGATCTTGCTTTATTATTACTCACTTCTTTACCAGCATCGTACGAACACTTTGTGGATACCTTGCTTTATGGACGGGAAGCTTTGACTTTGGAGGATGTGATGGCCACACTGAATTCAAAGGAAATCAAAGAAAGGTCTAAGGCGAAGGGGGATGATGGTGAAGGGTTATATGTGAGGGGAAGAACTGATCGCAGGAATTCGCATCAGTCTAGGGGAAAGTCAAGATCGAAGTCTCGAGGTGGAAGACTCAAGTGCTATATTTGCCAGTCTGAGGAGCACTTGAAGAGAAACTGTCCAAAGAATAATCGCCAGAAGTCAAATGGTTTCGTCAAGAAAGATGATCAGCCAAGCTCCAGTGGTTCGATTTATGACGGTTCTGAGGTGATGATGGTTATGAGTGCAGAGGCTCTGCTAGATTGGATCATGGATTCAGGAGGTTCATACCACATGACACCCAGGTTAGATTTATTTTTTGATTTTCTGGAATGCGATGGGGGTAGGGTACTGTTGGGTGACAACAGGGAGTGCAAGATCAGAGGTATTGGCAAGGTAAGGGTACAACTGAAAGATGGGTCAAGTTTTGTGTTACACAATGTCAGGTATATTCCTGAATTGAAAAGAAACTTGATATCGCTGGGAACTCTTGAAAAAGAGGGATATACCGTAAAATTGCAGTCGGGCAAAATCAAGGTGATTAATGGTTCCAGGGTTATTTTATCTGGAACCCGAAGGGATAATTGCGTATACTCTTTGGATGGCCATGCAGTGGCGGGTGAGCTTAATGCTAGTGTTGAAGAAAAAGACAGTCTTGCGCAGGTTTGGCACAAAAGACTGGGACATATCAGTGAGGCGGGACTTCAGGTGCTAGAAAAGCAGGAGCTGTTTGGAAAGAAGAGTCTAGGTAAGCTCGATTTTTGTGAGAATTGTGTTCTGGGAAAGTCACATCGAGTCAGTTTCGGTGTAGGAAGGCACACTACTCAGGGAGTGATAGACTATGTTCATTCAGACTTATGGGGTCCGTCTCAGGTGGAATCATTGGGAGGTAAGAGGTATTTCTTATCTATTGTTGATGATTATTCCAGGAGGGTATGGGTTTATATTCTCAGGTTCAAACACGAAGCATTTGGAAAGTTCAAAGAGTGGAAGCAGTTAGTAGAAAATCAGACTGGGAGGACGGTTAAGAAGCTTAGGACAGATAATGGTCTTGAGTTCTGTAACCGGGAGTTTGAACAGCTGTGCACAGAGAGTGGGATTGCTAGACATTTGACAGTTGCCGGGACGCCGCAGCAGAATGGATTAGCAGAACGGATGAATAGAACTCTCATGGATAAGGTACGCTGTTTATTAATTCAGTCTGGATTGCCCAAGACCTTCTGGGCGGAAGCGACATGTACGGCCGCATATCTTATCAATAGGTCACCATCGACAGCGATTGAGAAAAAGACACCTATGGAGATGTGGTCGGGACATCCAAGTGATTATGGGATGTTGAGGATTTTCGGCTGTGTCGCATATTCACACGTTAAACAAGGTAAGCTCGAGCCGAGAGCGGTAAAACGCGTTCTTTTGGGGTATCCTGAAGGTGTGAAGGGGTACAGGCTATATAGGCTTGATAATGAATCACCTAAAATAGTCACTAGCAGGAACGTGGTCTTCAATGAAAGTGTCATGTACAAAGACACATTGAAGGATTCTGGTGCAGGTGCTGATAAGTCTATTGAGGAATTACAGGTTGAGGTGGAACTGCAAAGGTTAAATAATCATTCGCTTGAGGAAGATCAGACAGATGATCAGGAAGATGGCGATGATGAAGATGCAGGGGATCAGGATCATGATCAAACACCGGATCTCACAGATTATCAGTTGGTTCGGGATAGAGAGCCAAGGACAAGAACGAAACCTTTGAGGTTTCGAGATGAGAGTAATATGGCTGCTTACGCGTTTGCTGCAGCAGAGGAAGAAGATACTCATGAACCATTGACATACCAGGAGGCAGTTGCTTGTGAAGATAGTTCTAAGTGGAAAGCTGCTATGGATGAAGAGATGGATTCTCTGAGGAAGAATAAGACCTATGAGTTAGTAGATCATCCAGCTGGGCAAAAGCTGGTGAGCTGTAAATGGCTGTTCAAGATAAAGGAAGGGATTAAAGGTGTTCAAAAGCCTAGGTACAAGGCAAGGTTGGTGGCTCGTGGATTCACACAGAGGGCAGGTATTGACTATAATGAAGTATTTTCACCTGTAGTTCGACACACATCTATTCGGGTTATACTTGCATTAACTGCGTGTAGAGATTATGAGCTGGAGCAGCTTGATGTAAAGACGGCATTTTTACATGGGAATCTTGAAGAAGTGATCTACATGAGGAAGCCACCGGGATATGAACAAGGTAACAAGGTATGTTTGTTAAAGAAATCCCTTTATGGTTTGAAGCAGTCACCTAGGCAATGGTATAGGAGGTTTGATGAGTACATGCTGAGCAACGAGTTTAAGCGTAGCAGTTACGACAGCTGCGTATATTACAGGAGTTATGCACCAGGTGAGTATATCTATCTACTGTTATATGTAGACGATATGCTGATTGCTTGTAAAAGCAAGGCTGAGATTGGGTCTATCAAGTCTCTGCTTAATAAGGAGTTTGAAATGAAAGAACTCGGGGAAGCAAAGAAGATTCTTGGTATGGAGATCATCAGGGATCGGAGTCGCAAGATTCTGAGGGTGTCACAATCCGGGTATGTTTCTAAGATTTTAAATAATTTTAGAATAGACAATGGGAAATCGGTTCAGATGCCATTGGGTGGGCACTTCAAGCTGTCGTTGAAGGATTGTCCGGTTAGGGATTGTGATGTTGAAAGGATGAGTAAGGTGCCGTATTCAAATGCGGTTGGGAGCTTAATGTACTTGATGGTGTGCACGAGGCCAGACATAGCGTATGCAGTAAGTGTTGTTAGCAGATATTTGGCGAATCCAGGTAAAAATCATTGGGAAGCAGTGAAGTGGATTTTGAAATATTTGCGGGGTACTGCAAACGTGGGTTTGGTGTTTGGGACAAATCATGGCAACCATGTGGACGTAACAGGTTTTGTTGATTCAGACTACGCAAAGGATCCGGATAAAGGTAGGTCGATCACAGGTTACGCGTTTTTAGTACAGGGATGTGTTGTAAGCTGGAAGGCAACGCTACAACACGTGGTGGCTCTTTCAACTACAGAGGCGGAGTATATGGCTCTTACGGAGGCTGTGAAGGAAGCTATTTGGCTAAGGGGACTCTTGGAAGAGTTGGGCGTGGAGCTTAACACTGTGGCAGTTAATTGTGATAATCAAGGCGCGATTCACTTATCGCGGAATCATGCTTTTCATGAAAGGACTAAGCACATCAATGTGCGTTATCACTTTATCAGAGAGGTCTTGGAAGCAAAGACGGTTGAAGTTCTGAAGGTGGGTACTGAACACAATGCTGCGGATGCCTTGACGAAGGTGGTACCTGGACTTAAGTTTCAGCATTGCTTGGAGTTGCTGAGCGTTGGTGTAGGCTAATATAAAGCCTAAGGTGGAAATTGTTAAAATATTAGTCTCTATATTAGCTTACGAATAAGTCTAGGGGTCTTAGTGTTAAACTCTATTAGCTATGTATGTGTCGGTTTGTTTGGCTTGTGTCCCAAGCCCAAGACCAACGTTTCTTTCCTTTTAATTGTATCAGCCGACTAGATTCCTAGGCGGTTTGGGAGTCGGTTTCTTACCCCCTCATTCTCTATAAATAGAGATGAGGGGGTGAGGGTTTATGTACATCATTCTTTCAATACTAATCAAAGTCGATTAGGGTACTTACTTGTGCAAAGCTCCTCTTCTTTTCTGTCAATATTGCTGTGTGTCATCTTCATGATCGGGATTATTCCGCTCTAGTAATCAGGGTTGTTGGTCGACAAGACTAACAGTGACTCAATAAAGCAATGGCTCTAGCAACACTTGATCTTCATCGGTTATTAGCTCTTGTGACGACGAGGAGAAGAATGATCTGAAACCACGATAATTGATGAAGTTGCGGGGTGAACCTTTTTGAACAAAGTTGGGAAGCAACCTATTGTCGAAGAACATGATCATCGTCGTGGAACGCGCTATCGTTTGTTGCACCACGACCTTTTAATGTTGTGTTCTTCATTTTTTCTTGATGGTGTTTCCTCATGACATAAGCTTCAGCAACGGCAGAAGTGGCCATCTTATATACTAAAAGATTGAGTAGTGTTATCAATGTAAAGTGCTCACAATAAATGTCTCGCGAAATTCAATTGCATTCAATGAATTAATGAGAATAGTAGGCTAGTGAAAAGTGAGAAAAATAAGAATGATTTTTTGTCACACATTAGAAGTAGAATTTTAAGAGGATATGCATCTACTTTTGTATGTGCATATGGGTTTTAGTTAATTTTCATCTTTCTCATTTTAATTATCCTTCTCATTTGATCTCAAGTCGGCGAATGAGTTGCCAAATGAGTAAAAGATAGTTTTTTTTAGAATAGTAATTTCTTGATTAATTTTAAAAATATAGAAGTGCGTTTTGAACTAAATTAAACTGCTAAAAAGTTTGGTCGATTAGGAGGGCCAAGCACTCTCTAGCCTCATACTAGCTCCCCGAGTCACTCTCGTGGCCATCAAAGTCTCATATTAGCATAAGTGCGTTTTGGACTAAATTAAATTGCTAAAAAGTTAAGCTGATTAGTAAATGCTTTTATTAAGTGCTAGTATTTTATTCGTTTGTGGTTTTTCTTCCAACAATACAATCTTTACTTGAACGCATAAGATTTTATCGTCATTAGCCTAAAATATTACTAAAATCAATTTTGATCTCTTGGGTTGAGTTAATTTATCAAAGCACTTAGAGGAACTCTTTTGGGTTGGGTTTAAGTGATACGATAAATACATACTTAAAAAAAAACTCGTCTAAAAAAAAAAAAAAAAAAAAAAAAAAAAAAAAAAAAAAACTCGTCTAATATCTGAACTTTTTGTTTTGTTTTAACATGTCCGGTTTTCTACTGGCTATAGGTTAAACCGGTAACTAAAAAAAAAAAAACATCACTAAAACTTAATGGGTTTAAATCATACAATAGAGACATACTTTTTTAAAGAGTAAAGTACATGGTTCGTTCTTGTTGTTTGGGGTAAATCGCTAATTAAGTCCTTATCTTTTTTTTTTTTTTTTGCATGATTGATACCTATGTTGAAACTATTGCACACCGTTCGTCCTTATTGCTAACTGTCGTTATCTTCTCCGTTAGCTCTCAGTCGTCAAGTGGCAACGTTAGTTCATTAACCAAATGATCGTTAGCAACGTTAGTCCTTTACACTAATAATCATTTCTAATTAAATAAAAATTTGGTTTTCTTATGTAACTCGTCCGTTTTCTTACGTTTTTATCCGTTTTTATGCGTTTTCGTTCGTTTTCGCCCGTTTTCGTCACTTTTTTTACGTTTTGTCCGTTTTTCTTACTTTTTTACACGTTTTCGTCCGATTTTACAAGTTTCCATCCGTTTTATACGTTTTCGTCCGTTTTAACACGTTTTCGTCTGTTTTCACATGTTTTTGTCCGTTTTTCTTACGTTTTCGTCTGTTTTTATACGTTTTCCCCCGTTTTGGTACCTTTTCTTTATGCTTTTGTCTATTTTTATAGGTTTTCGTCCATTTTTATTCGTTTTCATCCGTTTTTACACATTTTCGTCCCTTTTTACACGCTTTCGTACGTTTTTATATGTTTTCGCCCGTTTTCTTACGTTTTATACATTTGCATCCGTTTTATACGTTTTCGCCCGTTTTGCTACGTTTTCGTCTATTATTATATGTTTTCGCCCATTCTTCTTATATTTTTATTCGTTTCATCTGTTTTTATACATTTTCGTCCGTTTTTACATGTTCTTGTCCGTTTTTATACATTATCGTCCATTTTGCACGTTTTCTTCCGTTTTCACATGTTTTCGTTCGTTTTTATACGTTTTCATCCGTGCAAAACGTACGAAAACGTAAAAAAAGGACAAAAACGAGTAAAACGGACGAAAACGTGTAAAACAAACAAAAACTTGTAAAAACGATAGAAAAACGGATGAAAACATATAAAAATAGACGAATACGTATGAAAACGTAGCAAAACGGGCGAAAACGTATAAAAACGGATGAAAACGTATAAGACGTAAGAAAACGTAACAAAACGGGCGAAAACGTATAAAAAAGGACGAAAACGTGTAAAAACGGCCGAAAATATGTAAAAACGGATGAACACGTTTAAAAACGAACAAAAACCTATAAAAACAGACGAAAACATAAGAAAACGTATGAAAACGTACCAAAAACGGGTGAAAACGTATATAAAAAAACACACGAAAACGTAAGAAAAATGGACTGAAATGTGTGAATATGGACAAAAACGTGCAAAAAAGGATGAAAACGCATAAAAACGAACGAAAATATGTTAAAACGGGAGAAAATGTATGAAAACGTAAGAAAAACGAACGAAAACATAGCTAAACGGGTGAAAACGTATAAAAACTTACGAAAACGGATAAAAACGTAAGGAAATGGACGAGTTACGTACGAAAACCAAATTTTTATTTAATTAGAAACGACTGTTAGTATAAAGGACTAACGTTGCAAACGATCGTTTGGTTAATGGACTAACGTTGCCACTTGATGATTGAGAGCTAACGGAGAAGATAACGACAGTTAGCGATAAGGACGAACGGTGTGCAATAGTTTCAACATAGGGATCAATCATGCAACAAAAAAAAGATAGGGACTCAATTAGAGATTTTCCCCAAACCACAGGGACGAGCGATGTAATTTACTCTTTTTTAAATGTACCGTTATGTTATGCGTACTAAAAAAAAACTACCCGTTTATGCCTGAACTTTCTGTTTTGTTCCAATATATCCGTTTTTTACCGGCTACCGGTTAAACCAACAAAACCCAAAAAAACTCCATTTTTCGTCTTTTTGGGCCCACATCACTAAAACTTAATTTCAAACGCAAAATTTTACTTTTATCCAAGGATCGAAATGCTTGTTCTTCAACCTCCATCCCCCCACCCCCACCACCGCCCCCCCCCCCCCCGGCCAACACCACACACTCGTGCCACCACATTACATGCACTCCATTATCGCCGACACATTCAACACTCGTTATAGGATTATGGGTTACCGGGTGGTGGTGATAGCAGGTGGTGGTTATGGAGGTTTTGAGAACAAAGTAGGTTGAAGGTATGAAGAGCTATCAGACGATTAGTTTTTTAGTACACATATCATAATGAGACATTTGAAAAAGTGTATGTCGATTGTATGACTTAAACATATATAAATAATGTCATATAAGCGGACACCTCAGCAAAAGTGAGCGCCATGTATAACTTGGTAACTATTATCGGTAAAACAAGCTCACATGTATCATATTAGCATGAATCTAAAAGTTCGGTATGAGGTATTAGACGAGTAGTTTTTAGTACACATACCATAACGATATATTTAAAAAAATATATGTCTATTGTATAACTTAAACCCCTTTGAAATTAAACCTCACTAGGTACAAATTTGGGGTGCCTAGAGACAAGGGTAAAAAACGGTTACGAAGATACCTTGTTTATACAACCTGCATCTGAGTCAAAAACTTGGCCTCCCGGGTAACCTAAATTGAGAAATACTTAATTAGATGATAAACATATATACATGTGAGTATGTGACTGTGGGCGTGCAACCCGGCCCGTTAGGCAGCCATATATTTTAGTGATTTGGACCAGCCCACATCTAGTGTTGGACTAGAAAAGTCAAACTTGTTTTCTTATTTGATTCACGTATCTTAACAAACTTGACATAAAAGTTTTGAATCTAATAGTTTCAAGATTATTCAGTGCTTGAGATTTTCTATAATGTTGTTGTAGTTTAGAAGTTACAAATGCAATTTGCGTTTAGATTTGCATCTTGTTCAATCAATTATTAGGAGCACGTAAAATAAAGATGCTAATGAAAAGAAAAACATGGTTACAAAAAGATCTTGATTCATAATCGAACACGATAACTGACTTTTTATACTTATAGTGATGATACATAACCGGACACGAAAACTGGCCTTTTATACTTATAATGATCGACCGTGAAAATCATTAAGTTTTCACGATCAATCGTAGGGAAAATATGCTATCATGATACAGAAAACACAAACTTGATATACTGATTCATACAAGGATACCATGAACTACTATGTACTAATTATACAGTCATATACTCATATATGCAACTGCCTATATGTTGCACATGTAGGTATATATTTTGGGGCAGATAGGTACGTAGTTTACAACTTAACAAACGTTAGGGCCAAATCCCATTAGTCCATTTGTGGAATCGTAAGAAATTTGGATGCCTTCTTGCTGAATATTTCCAATAATGGAAAGTCCTGATGAAGTTGGGGCGAAGGCGAAACAAAATGTTCCCACATCATCCATCGGTATCAAAAAGTTGCTAGCCGGGAGAGTTAAGATTGGTCCTCCTGTGAAGTAGAATGAAATAGTTGGGACTCGAACTTGGACAAACCCGTTTAGGTTGTAGCATGTGTCGAATATTGAAACCGGCCGTGCACGAGGTAGATTTGTTGTTTGTGCGATGAAGGCATCACGAAATGTGGTATAAGCTTCTTTTGGGAGCCTCGTGACTGCTGTCCCCGTGTCCATCACCACTCCTCCATGTCCCATGTCGCTCAGTTCGAAAATGGGTTCAGGTATGCTCACCTGAACCCCTCCCACACCAAGACCCGAAAGCCCCACATAGTAAAAACTAGGGGCTCTTGGATTTTTCAGCAGTGGGACCCAAACTGCACTGTCTGTCGGGAGAGCTTCTCTCCCGAATTCCAATGAGCCCGGGGAATCAGTTCCACGGCTAACAAGACAATAACTAAACGCACCACTTCCTTCACCACCTAATTGACTCACCAACGACATCGAACCACCACCAATACCAAGTAAACCCGCGGCCCCAACAAACAACCCTTGGTTTCTATGACCACATCCAATAGCAACATTACGAATAAACGTATTACCAAAAGTGAGTGTCTCAAGGGCTAATGTTCCTTTTGTGTACGACCCGTCACCATATGAAACTTCATACTCACACCATCGACCACCACCATTGCCTCGACACCTGACCGCAGTCTCTGCATGTTCACATACAGGAGAACCACATGGCACAGACACAAAAGAAGCTGAGCTGGTTGGGTCAAATAGTGGGTCCGATTGCTGGTAGCATTGTTTGCATGGTAAGCACTGGACCCACACAACATCACTCCCTGAGTCAACAACCATGTACTGACTCCGGGAGGGACTTCCCACCCCTATCCTAACAAAATACTCCCCACTTCCTTGTTGCATGCCCGAAACCACTTCCGACCCAAAATCCTCCACCTCGAACCTCCCCCCTCCTCCACCACCACCCATGGTTCGATTTCTACCTATTCTACTATTCAAAATTGCCACCCTTTCTACGTCCCTCTTTAACCGCGCTTCTACTCTTACTTTATGCCCCCCGTCTTTCTCCAACATCTTGTCACGGTGGACAAGGTTAAGCTTCCACCTTCCACCATCACGAGGATCACCAGATTCCAATATTTCTTGGTCAAATAACTGTGTTTTGGGTACGTGGGAAGAAGATGATTTTGTGGCGTGCATGATCTCTTGGACGTCAAGTAATTGGTGAGATGGGTGCGTTAAAGATGACGTCTTAGCGGCTGTGACGGTTTCACGTGGTGAAATGAGTAGCATAATCACCACCATAATCATCGTAGGGAGTAAGGTGGTTGTCATCATGGTTGCTTTTGTTTTCAGTAGCTCATTGAACACCATCTTATTGTGGTGTATATAAAGACTTCTTTAATTAAGCTAATAATATTAGTTAATAGTAATAAATATTCTATAAGTGACAGTGTCGTAACTGAGTTAGCGGAAGCTTTGTGAAAAAGTTTATATATAACTAAATACGACGATAAAGATATATTGTAAATATCAAGATTTAATCTTTTTATGAGTTCACTCTCAATCACTTTGAAATAGAGATTAACAAATATTTAGAACATAATTTCTAGTTAAGATTTTGATGTTGGATATAATTTTGATGCCCCAAAATAGTTCACTCTCAATTAATCACTTTGAAATAGAGATTAACAAATATTTAGAACATAATTTCTAGTTAACATTTTGATGTTGGATATAATTTTGATGCCCTAAAATATATAAAGGGATATATATTTTAAGGTTCTTACAGCTTTGAGGCCAGTTGCACTCCTCGCACACCTCGAATACGACTCTAGATATTAAAAAGAAAACATCGATGGTTTAGTGGTTAGTCTGATGTCCTAAACCGTATGAGATACACATTCTGAGGCGGGCTACGGAAAATGCCATATTCAATTACGGAATACCTTGATTAAGTCGCGTATATATGAGTTTACATATTTTGGGTGGGCAAAGAAAATTAGAAGGTTAGAATGATCATGGAATATCTTAGTTGAGTCGTGTACGTGTGAGTTAAAGAAAAAGGTTAAAACCGATCACGAAATATCTTAGTTAAGTCGCGTATGTTAAAGACTCGCGCTTCACGAATAAGCTTTCCTGAATAAGCTAAGGTATTTACCTCATCCGTTCGAATAAAAATACGTTACTAAATAATACGTTGTATTCAAATAAAAATTGTATATTCTAACACTATGATTTTGCAACAGGCAGTGTAATACATTTTAAGCATTGCATATTATTTTATTAACGTACGTACTACTTTTGAAATAAACTTAATTTATCTTGTAATTAAAGAAGCATGCATGATCAACTAATCCACTACATGTTGTTGCTTTCATGCAGCATATATGGTGGTACCAAATTAAATCAAATGGACACGACCGATTATTTTTCTTGTGCCCAATTAAATATATTATTGTTATCGACATATTTGTAGATAAATTTAACGTACATGTTCACCCTTTTGTTATGAAAACTATCATTCAAACCTTATATTGTCAAGTTCAGAATGAGTTACATAAGCATTGATATCATAATTGATGTTTACTCAATATATATGCATGGGAGGATATAAAGCAAGCATTTTTATGTTTATTTTTTTAGTAACAATGGTTTCCGACCTTTTGGCCGACTTTTTTCACATTGACCTAGCCCGGCATGAAGATTGTTGTGAATCAAGTCTTTCAGTATCCCGTGATTAGCCGGCCAAAAAGTCGAATACCATGGGTACCAATAAAAAAAAAAAACAAACATTGTCTATATGCCTTGTAGCAACGACAACCAACAAAGGGCCTTTACCTAGGGACAATTGCCTAGGAAATCCGTCTATATGCTTCGTGACGATCTTTAGTGACGATTTCCGACAGAAAAATTTCCGAAAACCATTCTAAAAAACGCTTTGTGACGAAGCTTTCCGACGGATTTTATATTTTTCCATTATTATTAAACTTAAACTTGTACCCACATATATTATTATGTAGTATGAATGTAAACACACGCACACATGTTTATAGCCCTAACTTGTTTAACTCGATCCCTGGAACATTTCTTTTTGTGTCGTTCTTTCAAAATTTGTCACCACAAGCTAAGTCACTTATTTTTGCAAAGCCCCAATATAAATAAATATGTAGTGCTCATTTTAATTATTATTTATAACAATTCTTCTAGAGATACCATTAAGAAATCCTTATATGATAGTTGTAACTCACCTAGAAATTTCCTAGTGAATTTTCAATTTTTAAAGACTTGAAAAACTTAATAAAAGTGGTTTTGAACCAATATTCACGTACACACATCACACATGTATACAAAGATATTTTAATATGAACAATATGTATAGAAATTTTGATAAATAAATCCCTAGGAAACCCTTAGGAATGACTTAATTATAGTTTATGCGGATTTGCAATGCCATTTTATTCACAGGAAATCCTTCGGAAATCACTAGGAAATTTCGATGGATTAATGATGACAGTTTTTCTGTCAGGGCAGTTTATCCTAACCCCTCTATAGGGGGTATGCAATCATTGTATGCAGCGGCCGGTTGTACTGTATGTTTCACAAGTTGTACATTTGACTAATAGGGGGGGTATGTATAGTATAACCCTTTTCTGTCACTAATTGCTAGGAAATCACTAAGAAATCTATCACTAATGATTGTGCTCATAATCGCTGGGAAAGTTGTAGGCATTCCGTAGGTAATTTCCTATTGAAAATATCCTTAGGAAATATTTGTGGGTGTTGCCCCATTTTCTTGTAGTGGTAACAAATTTCACTTATGATCATGCTCGAAAATTTTTCTGGCTCCGTCGCTGAATTTTACCACATAAGCTTTAGTTATGTCATATCAAAATGTCATCTATTTATTTATTAATTCTTAGATTTCAATAGTAATTGAAATCAATCATATCACACTTGATTGGATCAAGTCAAATAATTGAGTTTGATCAATAAAACAAAGATAAACAAAATGTGTTGATCATGTATAAATAAGACAAAATGAATTATTTGTCACCAAATTTGTAAAAAGGATGAATTATTAACCAAAAATTGAAAGTTTTAATTTGAGTGGGGGGTGAGATAAGGAACAAAAATAATATAGAGAATTGGGAGTACATAAGACATGCACAAATGTATCAATTATTGAGCCATCATTAGGCCAAAAAGTTAACTTTAACTAGAAGATTAGTTAATTAGATTATTTAATAGAAAAACACATAAATATAAAAAGATTGGCCTTCTACTTTTTCCTTTACTTATCAAAAAGTGTTAATCATATTTGTAAACAAATATATTTTAAGTTTCTAGTCAATTTAAGAAAATATAAAATAACTAATCACTTTTCTTAGAAATTTAAGTTTTCTTAACTAGTTAAATCTTGTACTTCGAGTTGATGAAATGTACAATCAATATTATTACACTTTACCAAAGTTAATGTGGCATGAAACGTTTTACTAATGAGTTAGAAAATGAAAACCTTAGCTGTATGATTTATAGACAAGAGATGCGATCCTTTACAAAGTAAAAAAATTAAAAAATTCACAATGTGACAAGTGTCCACCACCTACTCCCTCCCTTTTGTCTTATTAAATTCCGTTAGGGGGCATTTTTGTCCTTTTAACCCGTTTTTTTATTTCACCCAAAACTTCAAACTTAAATAACTTTCAAACGACAAACTTTTATGTAAAACCGATTTCACCATAATTTTTTAAACTTAATTCTCTTTAATTTGGTATGCATTATGATATATGAATCGTAATTTTTTTTTTCAACTTTTTTAGTGGGTGTTGATTTTCTTGAAATTTTTAGCATTTTCGGCTCTAATTTTGTCTAGTTTAAAGGCCAAATTTTGCAAAACTTAAAATACGAAAGTTGTAGCTTTTTGGTCATTCTTTACCCAGAAATTTGAATCACTCAAAATCCGATATGATATGAGTGAGATATCGCACGTTAAAGATGAACAATAACTGATGAACGTTATCAAAAATAACTGATGAACGTTATAAAAAAAATAACTGATGAACGTTATAAAAAATAACTGATGAACAATATCAAAAATAACTGATGAACGTTATTTTTTCGAAAACTGCTGAACATTAAAAAAATAACTGATGAACGTTATAAAAAATAACTGATGAACAATATAAAAAATAACCGATGAACGTTATTTTTTCGAAAACTGTTGAACATTATAAAAAATAACTGATGAACGTTATCAAAAATAACTGATGAACGTTATTTTTTCGAAAACTGCTGAACATTATAAAAAATAACTGATGAACGTTATCAATAATAACTGATGAACAATATCAAAAATAACTGTTGAACTGATAAACATTGTGTTTTTATTAGAAAATTGATGAACGGATGAACAATACTAACTTGAACTGATGAATATTATCAAAAGTAACTGATGAACAAATTAACTGATGACCAAAAGTAACTAAAATTACAAAGTAAAAAATTAGTTGTACTAAAATTACACTCTTTACAAACAACATAGGTTGGGTACCTTCCCAAACACACACTCACATTTATTTATTTAAACAGAAAGAACCAGATCTTCCACTTTTAGTCACAGTTGCATTTGTTAGTTGAAAATAAACAAAGAAAAATCTCGAAACAAAGAAATGTCAAAAAACACACCGGTTAAAAAGCCTCAAAAATTCGACGGCAGATCTATTGACTTGGTCGGAAATTCCCGCCGGATATTCTCCGGCGTCTTTTCGTTCTTCATTATTATTTATTATAATACGGAGATTCTCTGGCGTCTGTTCGTTCTTCAGATCTGTTGATGGTTACAGCGTGAAGACGGTGAGGTTGACGGCCTGACGATGGTGATAGAGACGGTGCTTGTGACGGTGCAATGGTGGTGACGATGATGAAGATCACCGGAGATCGTCTTGAGAGTGGGGATCTGGTATGACCATATAAATTATTACTTTAGGTGGAATGACGAGTATACCCTTATTTGTATCTGGCCTTATTTAATTTGATCAGATCTTGTATTATGATCCAATAGTTGTAAATACTTTTTACACTTTCTAAAATGATCACACTTTTTAAATGATCCGTAACCTTATAGGCAAATGCCGTGCTCCATCAAAGTTAAATTATTATTATTCTCTCCGTCTCAAAATTATTGTATTCAGACAAAAAACACACAATTTAAAAAAAGTGAGACCATCACCATGGACAGTACCACCTTGGGAGCAGTGTGGGCAGTTGCCCCCACAAGCCTTCTTACGACAATGGTAGCTTTTTTCAGAGAAGATGACCAGTTTTTCAATTTGCCCTCAAGAAATTATAAATAAAAGCAAAGTAAAGTTTCAACATAGAGATGGTTTTGGCCTAGTTGCTTTGTATGTTGTTTTGCTATACTGATGATTAGGTGTTCGAGCCCAGATTTTGTCTCTTCACGCGCTGCTCAATTTTTTACTTTTTCGTTATTTCTGATTGTTTCATTTTCCTTAATTATCACTTCTCTTCTTCTCATCTAATTATTCAATTAAAAAAGAACATTAAAAGCTTAAATGACATCACTAAAAAAGTTATCTTTTTAGGTTTTTTCCCTAAAAATGACATCACATCCATTGTACTTAATTGTTTTTTGCCGTAATAAAATGAACTATGTTAATTTAGTGCATTTAGTAAACTTGTATTGTTTGGAACTCCGATATATCGAAACCATTAAAAGCCTTCTAAAATTGTACGTGTTAATACAAATAAACCGTAAAAACATTTATTTATATTTTACGGTCTTCTTATGTTTTGTCGATAACAATCGTAAAATCATTTTAATGAAACAAATAAAATACGTAAAGTTTTGAGCCAATAGTTTACTAACTCATTTCACTAAACAAATAAACCATCAAACATATTTAGTTAAATAGTTTACATAAAACCAAAATCATTTTTATAAAACACTTATAAGTAACTTTTGTTACTTACATCTTTATAAAAATACATACTTATAAACTAACCAAAATAAACATACAAATATGTTGGACTATCCATAGAATCAAATCCCATGACCCATGACCCATGTTGGGAATTAAATGTTCTGAAGATTAGTGTTTGGAATTATATGTTCACAAGGTTTGTACTGCTGAGAAGAATACACTAACAGTACTAACTGCTAGTGTATATCTGAAGACTACTCAAGTTATAACTAACAGTACTAACTGATAAGTTAGTACTGCTAGTACAGAGAATGTACTGCTGGTTGAATACTGCTGTTGGAGTGACTCATACTACTGCTGAGTAGATAAGTGTCGCGTATACTACTGCGGGATGGATAAGTATAAAAAGATATTTTGTGTATAAAAGTCAAGTATATACGGTAGATAATATCTTAGATAAGTGTTCAGTCAACAAGTTGTAATACACAGAACATGTTGTATCTTAGTTACTGACACACATAACATGCAAGTAGTTCGACAAGACTTATCAATATTGTAAAGATCTCCTTTGGACTATAAAAGGGAGATCTTAGACTAGATATAAGAGTGTGCTTAAGTCTAAACTAGTGCTGAATATTGTGCTTGCTTATGTGCTTAAAATTAACAATCTAGTCAAACAAGTAAAGTCATAGAAACATAGAGATTCAAGGTTTTGTAACCCTAGTGATAGTAAAGATCACTCGTATTATTCTCAATAATATTGAATCGTTTGATGTTATACTTTCTGTGTTCATCATTCATATAACAAAGCATTACTGTTCCATTTTCATAACCAATATCTTTCTAAGTGTGGTTAAGTAGATTCCGCATACTTAATCATATTCACTCAAAGTATCATATACACACATTATAAAGGACTAACATCCTCATAGTGTATCACACATCCTCTCAACCCATGACCCATAACTCATAATCCATGGCCCATGCTCATTATATCATGCATGACATCACAATTGGTAAAATCCATAACTCATGACCCAAAGTCCAGGACCCATAACCCATGACCCAAGATGTCTATTGCATCATGCCTGACATCACATGACCCATAACCCAAAACCCGGAGTTGTAACCCAAAATCCGGATTTGACTGACCCATGTACCGGATCCCTTGGTTTGCATTAGCCGGATCCCTTTGGGAATGGATCCTGCAGATCCGGATGAACAGTAGACAGTTTGCCTATAAATAGCTGGTCATTTCCTCCTTTCTTCTCACCACTCTTAGGTATAACCTCTCTTCATATTCTAACTTCTCTAACCTCAGATCCAAGGATCTTCTATGTAGCTTTTCTCTTAGTAGTTCTCTAGGTTCCTCTTAAAGGCGAGATCACGACCTCTAGAAGACTTGCAAGCTCGAAGACATGGGTTGCTAGGCTTCGTCATTTTCACAAGACCACTAAAGTGAATCTTGTAGTTGATCCGTCTTATCATGTTGTAGATGTGTTGTGTTAGATAGTGGTGTTGGGATAAGTTCCTCCATTGTAAAGGAACTCGGTATCTAGCCTTATACCGGATAAAGTGTAGGTGACGTTGGTTTGGTTCTACCTCGTGGAAGAAACCGGTATCTAGCCTTGTACCGGATAAAGTGTAGGCGACGTAGGTTTGGTTCTACCTTGTGGAAGAACTCGGTGTTTTGATTTGTACCGGAAAGAATGAAAGCAACGTTATGAAGGCTTCTCCGCCAAGATAAGGAGCGTGTGGTGTAGTATTTACAAATTTTTGATTTGGGTACTCGGAAATGGAGTAGGGCAAGGAAGGTGACCTTGTACTTGTGTTACGGTTGTGTCTTTCTTTCTTTATCTCGTAGCATAGTTTATACTTATCTAACTATCAATATCCATACGTCCAACATAGATTGACATAAGTCGATCTAAAAGTTTTAAAATGAAGTTTTAATTGGTAAAACTATTCAGCCTGCCCTTCTAGTTTTCTACAATACGTATATCATCGCTATACATTTTTCCTTTGTTCGAATATAGACTTGGTAATGAAGGATACAAATTTGGATTTTTTGGCGCAAATGAAAGGCACATCGAATTCGGTTTTGTTCATACTAAATTCGTTTCATTTTAGTTTGTACTTGAAAAAACCCGACTCGAAGACCCTAACCCGACATATACCTTTAAGTTTTGCCCCCATATAGATTCTTTTCTGGTACCGCCCCTGACCATCGCACTTCTCAATCAATCTAATATCAACCCCACCCACTAATCTCTTTTATTGGTTAAAAGTAAAAATGGACAATTATTTCAAGACATCCCAAAAAGGAAAAATGGACAATAATTTTGAGAAAGGCCGAATAAAATTTAAGCAAGAAATGTCTATACAAATGCACTTGAACTAAGTTGTAGACTAACTTCATCACAATTCCTCTAACCATCATCAGTTGGCAAAGTTGATAACCTCAAATATTCCTGATATTTTAGTGTCAATTTTCTCATAATATGCTCATCATTTGTGTCATTTTATTGGAAAATATACTCTTATTCGTTTATATTTTATTTTCAGGTTAATAATGAGCATTGGAATGAAGAGACGCGGATTTGAAAGGTTATTAATGAAAATACACAAGAGTATGCTGACCGGATAAGAGTTACGGCGTAAATCCACTTTCTACTTACGTCGTAACAAGGATTTATACTAGAAAACCCAAGTCAACGCTGACCAAGATTACGGCGTAACTCACACAAAAGTTACGCCGTATATATTTCTCAATGACTTAGAAGATTTTCGTAGTCCAAAAAGTTAAGACATAACCACTTGTAAGGTTACGGCGTAAACCCGTGTACGAGGGTTCTACGTTCGTAACCTACTTAGGGGTTACGCCGTATATATGTCTCTAAGAGTTAGAAGAATTTCGTGACCCAAAGAAGTTATGGCGTAACCATCCACATGGTTACAGCGTAAAACCATGTACGAAAGTTATACGATCTTAATTTATCTCTAGGTTACGCCGTAGAGTCATCACTGAGGATAAAATCGTCCATGATTCAAAGGTTACGGCGTAACTAACCCTAATGGTTACGCCGTAACTTAGTCGAGGCTATAAATACCAGCCCTAATTCCGCATTTTTATCATATCTTTCACCACACAAAACCAGAGGGCGAATTAGGGCTTGGAGAAGGATGTTATTCAGAAGCATACAAGCCATTTCCAAGGGAGAATTCACGCACATAATTCATAAGTTTTAGTATTTCATATTACATTTGTGTATTTAATTCCATGTCTTCATTTATAATGTTAAACATTGAATTTACTGCATGTTTTAATATGATCGGCTAAACACCTTTGGTGTTAGCCTAATTATGAAATTGTTATTGCTATGAGTTAGTTTTCTCGTTTTCATTTCGCTTTATATGTATGCTTTCTTTGTTTATTTGTGCTCCCCGTAGAATAAGTCTTAGATTGTAGCGGTGCATAATGACTCTTCCATAGGGTAAACCCACGACCTCTCGTAATCATTAGGTTACGGAATAGGACGCTATGGAAGATAGGCTAGGCGAATTGCTCAACTGAGTCTAGTGACTTAAATCCCCATATGAAGCGATAGAAAACCTTAATTAGAAAACGTAATCATGGCATAACAAGATTAGTAATTAGGCTAGCACATTTCTCTCTACTGATATCTCGTACACATTTATTTGCTTTTATTTTATTTCATTTCTTCAGTTTAATTAATCAAATTATAAAACCCCCTTTAAAACCAGTGACAATTAGAACTTAAATTAGATCCGCACACAAAGCTCTTGGGATGACCTCGGCTTTACCGACAACTACACTATACACGACCGGGTACACTGCCCGTTAGTGCATTAGGTAGACCTTAGGTAGACGAGTACTTATAAATATTAAAACCTGGTCAGAAATCCTGCATCAATAGTGGTTAGTCATTCCGATATCTTAACTAGAGGTCTCAGATCTAAACTTCACTAGCATTTATTGGTAGCCAGGAAAAGAATTTAGAAATAGTAACGGGATATCCTGGTTTTGGCCTTGTACATCTGAGTAAAAGACTAGTACTCACCGGATAATAAAAAACCTCCTATTTATTTATTTTTTTATTTTTTTATTATTATTTATTTATTTTTTTAAATTGAACTATTATCTAGATATAAGCATTAACAGCAATCAGACATGATTTCATTAAATATTTTCTAATCAAATCTTCAAATTTGATTTAGTCATCTCAAGATTTACTTTATTAGGTCATGATCAAGACATTAGACATTGTGGGCTACTTTTTAACAAGCGCATTGTTAGTTTGTTACAATGAAAACATTCAACTGTGGTGAAAAATAATGTATCAACTAAATTTTAAATTTATGTAATAACATGAATCATGCTTTTGGGCAACTATAATCAAAATTAACAAATCATAATCACAAGATTCATATCAATTAGTATGATTATAAAATTTTGAATATGTAACGAGGTATCTTGCTATGTAAGATGTTCAAGAAACAAGTAACGAAAGCTCCTCGATAATTTTGTCTAACGTCCATATCGTTATATGCAAATACGATAGTCATGTCTCGACTGCTTGTTTAAGTTTAGGACATTGGCATAACAGCTAGCAAAACCCCAATTTTTGCTAAGAAAAAACTTGATCGACTTGATATTATGAAGAAACGTCATGTAAGCAATTAAGTACACACGTCGCACATCAGAGCCATAACAGCTAATCGTTGTAGAAAAGGCAGAATTTCGATGACAACGAGCAGCATACAAAATCGTCTCTGTTGACATAATACGACCAAGCAGTTTGGTTTGTTGGCTTACACGCCAAGTGAAAAAGATAAAACTAGTGATCACTAAGATTGCATAAAGTCTCTTTTTACGGTATAATACAACAAACCAAAAAGATTTGCTGAAATAAATAATAGTAACAGCCAATTTTCTCTATCACCTTTTGCAAGTTTAATGAATAAAATACTCTACAATCATTTTGCATCTTGCCTTTTCATCTTAGAAGGAAGACAAGTCGTTTTCTTTTAAACAATGGGTTTTAAGTCCACCGTCGTACAGACTCAAAACAGGTAAAAGTGTAAAACCTTCCTATTCTTTAACCGGCTAGCTGCTACAGTCACCCCTTTATTTAAAACACCCGCATATTGAAAAGAATTGAAAACATAACACCAGAGTTTCATAAATAATTGACACGAGCTATTTTTAACATTCATCGCCAATTCTTTCACCAAACCATGGCTAACGTACAAGTAGTCATAGCAGTAGCATTGTTCTAAATACATGGTCAGAATGAAATTTAAATACAGGATTTACTTGTCGGTCTTCCTCTGAATTAGGTATAGCCTCTCGAGTCTTCTGATTTAATGATATCAGGTCAAAATATAGAATCCTCTGTAGTATTGCCAGTACAAACATATCAAAATTATGTTTAGTAGCAATTTCCGTTAGCAATTATTATTATATAAAATGTAGAAAGTTGTATATTACCAATAAAAGTCATAAAAAGCCTATATGATGCATAACTATTATACTACTATATGAAAAAAGCAGCGTACATTTAAGTTATACCAACTATACTATATGAGAAAAGAGCATGCTTTTAAGAAACGCACTTTGGATGTGTGCTGCACATTTTTTGTCTTTATATAAAATTCTTAGAAAATTTATAAACCTTAAACTTTTTTATACTCCTTTTGTCCCCCCGAGCATTAAAATATTTGAGTTAAAACGTAGTTTAAGAGAAATGTTCAACGTTGTTAGAAGTCCTAAACTATTTAAAAAAAAGGTATATGTTGCTAACCTGGTGTTTTCTGAAGATTATAAAGACAGCAACTGGGAATTGTGATCAATGCCATTGAAGATGAAAGTTCCCGTCATAGGCACAAACTGTTTTGTGATAAGCTGCATGGAAACACAAGAATTAAAAGTTAAATCACACACAGAAGCAGACTAATGTTCAACCATCACAAGAGGTTTATGGGGTATTTAGACCAAAAATAACGCTTTGATCCTCCCATCTCATGATAAACAACTTATCTCCAGGGCATGCCCTTTAAATAATACAAATATGGAGAGCGACATGAACCATGAAATTGCAATGCTAGACCAAACATATAGTTTCATGAACTTGTTTGACTATTAGCATATATGCCTTTGATGACCGTCCAACATTGACAAAAATAAGAGAATCAGGTACCAAATAATTTGATTCACTACAAGTTTTAAACTTCTAATGAAGACACTAAGAGATGGCAATTTCAACTGTCAACTTATATATGGTACGATTTGGGTTATCTTTGATCTCTATCGGGGTCAAATGGGCCGAATGTCTCCCCCAAAGTGTTTTTTGCTTACCTCCTAATATCCCTTTAGTCAAGAAGTGTTTTAGGCTTTCAGATCAATCTGACCAGACACATTTCAAACTGTATCTATAATTAGCCATTTGGATCCGTTAAGCAACACCTGACCATCCCATTTCGCTACCTCCAATGGCAATGAATAATTAGATAACTCTAACCATATAAATTTTCTACATGGAGGAATTGTTGTAATTTGCATTATAGTGAGAGACTATTAGCAGAAGATGATGCAAGTACCAGGAGACATCCCCAGACGGGAAATGTTGGAAATTTAAATGACGTATGAGAAATATATATAAACAAGTGAAAGACGAAAAGTAGCATTTTAACCTTGATGATTTCTTGTGATGCAACTCCACCGACATAAGCAGCAACAGCATGGAGCTCAGCAGCACCATAACGACACATCTCGTTAATAAGATCTTCAGTCAAGGTAGAGCCGTTGCAGCCCAAGTCATTGAGGAGACTAACTGCTGTAGTTTTCAATCTGGATATTTCCTCATCCATTGCACTGCACAACACTTATAACAGTTAAAAAACAATATATAATGGTTATAGTTATGTCTCATTGATAGTGACATTAAAATTTTACCCGTCAAATTGCCCGGGAAAAGTATTGTAGTTTGCTGCAAATCGATCGACAGCTCGAAGCAAAATATAGAATCCCACAGCCACACTGCCATTAACAAATAACAATAACAAAAAAATACCGATAACAATTCCATAACACAAACGTTATCACCATATGTACACAACTTCAGAGATAAGCATACCTGTACTCCTCATCAGTCAGATATTTTTGCATCTCGGGCAAAACTGGTGAATTGAACTCTTCCTCAATGGGCCTATATCTGCATACCTAAAAAATGAAGTGACAATTTACATAAATTATATAACAGAGATTCAAAAGCTGGTATATGACATATCTAGATATAGTTGTACACTGATGACGGAACTTACTGTAAGCTTTCTCGCGTTCTTACAGAAGCTTTTTATAACTGCTTTCGAGATGCTATATGGATCTCTGCCGACCTTTTTTAGGATATCTCTAACACGTTGCTCAACTACAAGAAAATCAGTCTCAGCCTTGGCCTGATAGAGTTTCTGCAGGTTTACATATAACCTATAATAGAGTTGTCGGCACACATTAGTTACAGCATTCAATTCACAGAAACACAGAATTAGTAAAAAAAAAAAAAAAACTACAGGTGGCATAGTTAGCAGATCGGGAAGGTTGAGTAACAAGTCAAAACTGTAACTTGTTACTTGTGCATGGATCAAAACAGGTTAGCCAAGGTGAATTGCCCATAACAGTTGCTCTTATTATCCAAATTCAGTAGTTTGTCAAAAAATAAAATTACAGTTTGGCCTATCGAACCCATAAATCCAATTTAACCTATTTAAAATACACTTTCAACCTGTATGGCCTATTGACCCATCTGAACTCTTTTCTTTTAGACCAATTTGTTCCATTATACTTGGTAAACCCGTTAACCCAAATTGACCCACTAATAAGCAAATGGGTCAAATTGACCACATCAAGTAATAAAGACAAAAGGTCAAAGCATGCATTGTCCACTTACTCGGTAGAAGAAGTCATATCTGGTATTGATCCATCAAGAGGAGCCTCGCCACCACCTTCATTAGCAATAAACTCCTGCAATAACGAAACATAAATAGTTAGTTACGACTTTGCTAACCTGGAGGTACTTTTATTCTAAAACAATAAACTGAGACTTAAACTACCTTCAATGCTGCCACCATAACCCAAAAATCTGATGAGCCGGATTCAACATCTGCGAATGTATCATCAAGTATGCGTTTCAAATTTGAGCCTGGAGTTTAAAAGTCATGAGTTAGTTAATATTATTACTACAAGTCCATATTATTATATCAACTCAAGTCAACTTTGAAGCTTCTTGTCATTCATGCAAAACTGATAACTTTTTCATCAGCAAGACAGCAACTGAAATTCAAATCCACTAACAGAAAAAAACGTCTGATTTGTGTTGAAGCCTTTTAGGTCATTTCAATCAAGACATAATTCCAACGTGTATCTACAGAGCTCCTTTTACCAACAAAGAGTATGAATATTAGAGGGATTCATGGCTTTATTTTAAGTATGTCTATCATGGATCGTGAATATCAAAAATTAACTCACCGTACACAGAATTCGTATTGCATTATGAGATACTAAACAACTTTATACCTAAACGAATGCCATGGACTCTTGGAGACACTAAATTTGCTAAACAGTGGGAACAAAACACTTTGTACATGTCTCAAATAACGTACTCCAAACATTACATCTCTGTACTAATATAATAAATTGTAGAACCCTTTAGAAGAAAACTGTTAAAAGTTATTTCATGTACTTACTAATTCCTTGAGGTGCAAAAACTTTAAACAAGGACTCAATAGCTTCTTTATAATTGTCTTCATCCGTTCCCATCGTTTTTGCTTTTAGTAGATCCTGAAAACTCCAAACTAACATCCTTAGAATGCCAAAACATCAAATTTATAAGAAAAACAGAAGCTAGTGGTAACCGAGAGTAAACCTTGAATTCTTTTTTCTCGTCTCTGGTTGATGGAAGCCGTCCACCATGACTTTTAGCCCACTCCTCTACCATCTTGACGAGAATTAAAATGTACGGTATGTGCTTGTGGGCTACTGGATCAGATGTATCTATGTCAATGTTTTCGGTGAACCTGCGAGTGATGTAAGAAATCAGTACCTGATATTAACGATAAGTAAAAATAAGTTCATTCAGAAGATACTAACATTTTAAGTTCGGGCCACGGATTATTTAACCGAAGATCGTCCAGAAAATGGTCAGGCTTTGACTCTATCACTGCATGTTCCTGTGACATCATGGATATTGTTAAACTTTATAAAGCATGTGGCAAGAAAATTGTGATATACATTCAAGTTGTCTGTTGTCCTGAGAATGATTACCTTCACGCTGATTCGAACAAAACCACTGAGGCCATATGAACGTGCAAATATCAACATAACATTAGCATCACGACATATGCGGTCCAGCTTCACCATGGAATCTTCCACCAACTACAGTTTATAAACAACAGTTAGGGGAACTTATGTAATATCGACGAGTTGAATCAAACATGGCACTATAGGTTTTCTATGAATACTTAAAGCAGTTCAAAGTTTCTATTCGGGGATCAGTCTCTAAGCAAAGCAGAGGCAGAGCGCTATTTTTTCTACTAGCTTATAACTTGGCTCTTCAAATTGGTTAGCTTGTGTTGTCATACCATAGTCGTTTTACATATAACTTGTTCATAAGAATCACATTATCTGATAATACTAAATGAAGCCTCTGTGTAGATACAACTAAACTGCAATCTGACAAAAAAATTCTAAGGAAATTAACACACGAATGATTTGATTTACCTGTGTAGCAACAACCAAGGTAAACTGAGAAAAGAATGAAGGGTTCGTCTCAATTAAAGTCACTGGATGCTCTTCGATAAATTTAGCTTTAACAGCATCATTTAGTTCCTGAAGAAAAGCGCAGACGCATTTTGCCTTTGGCTGTCCGAGACTTGACTCGCTAACTGTATATATGAAACATTACAAATAAAGTAATTAATATTAAAACATAAGAAATCGATAGAAGATGCACTCAAAAAGTTATTAGGGGGGGGATGGGGATGGGACCCGCATAGCTGAAAAACATACCCATAAAGTTATTTCCAAGGTCTCCATTTTCAACTTTAGAACCATCAACAACGGTAATACTTCCGATACCACCAAGAACAAGGTTTTTGAGAGTTTCAGAACCAGTTGGGCCACAATTAAGCAAACATATACTAGCTTTCTCAAGAGCAGCCTGCCCTTGCTCGCCCCAAATCCTGTATATACATTAAAACTTCGAATTTTAGCTTCAATGACAAAGTAAGATGCAATAACCAATGTATAGAAGAAACGTGACAATCCAACATGATATCCTATTCTTAAAAGTACAACCCCTCAACACAACATAATGTAATTAACGTATTGATGGAATACTATATGGTCCACTATACCTGACCTAAATTGATTTTGGTAGCTAAACGGGGCAATTTCAAAAACACAGATGAATGAGCTCGTTTAGGTCAACATAGATGGGAAAACTGTGTGCACATTGATAATGTAACCTAAACTCGCAGATTATTCAACTACAGTATAGACATCTTCTATTATACTTTGCATACAGGACGACAGTCGGTATGTTATCCATGGTAACTAAACGGGCAAACGGATAATGTAACCTAAACGGGCGAGGTATCCCTGTTTCCGACCCCCTTTCCCTGGCTACCCACAAATGTTATCCATGGTAACTAGTAACTGTAACCTTCAAAAAATACTCAACTCATCCTATAACTGAAGTCCACTTTTTGTTTTGAAATCCTAATCTAAAACAAAACATGTTCCATATAAGAAGTTAAAAATGGGCATTGATTATTCAACATACTTTCCCTCTTCTTTATTATAATTTGGATTAGCTTAATCCACCGGCTTATCGAATTACTCGGATTCAAAAAGAGTCGATACACTCACTTTCTCTATAGCGTATAGGATCAAGTTAAGAGAAACTGATAAGCTAAAAAAAGTGAGCCTATTGTCTTCTCAAATCTCAATTAGCTGACAAGCCAGCTAATTCAACCAACACCACCACCACCAACAACAACAACGAATACCCAATCCCAATAAAGAAAAAGACATTGATTATTAAACATGCCTTCCCTCTTGTTCTGCTTTAATGTGGATTAGCTTACGTTTAGGTGCTTATCTCGGCTTGTTGAGATTTGGAATAGCCAATACGCCCACTGTTTTCAGCTTGTGAAGTTATTAGCTTGAGTTTATAGGCTCAAGTTGAAACTAAAGCTGGAAAAAGTGAGGTTATAAGCCCATAAAGTAAGCTCATCCAAACACTTCCATTACACCATAACTCCCCTAAAACCTAAACAAAGTTTCTTGATTTTATATTGTGAACTGGATTAGCTTATTTTATGTGCCTTATATCGGCTTATTTGAGATTTGGAAAAAGCCAATAAGCTGACTTTGTTCAGCTTATGAGGTTATTAGCTTGAGCTAATATGCTCAAGTTAAAAGAAGCTGAAAAAAGTGAGCTTATTTGCATTTTTCAAATCTCAAATAAGCCGAGATAAGAACATAAAATAAGCTAATCCAGTTGACAATATAAATTCAAGAAACTTTGTTTAGGTTTTAGGAGAGTCATGGTGGTGTTTGAATTAGCTTATTTTTTTCAGCTTCTTTCAACTTATATGCTGAGCTAATTAGTTAGTTAACCACACTTAAACCCTCAAATAAGCTAGGGTTTGAAACTAATATAATAAATTAAAAGTTGAATTGTGCTTATTAGTAAGAAGATTTAACATAAAGGGTTATTAGGGTTTATGTATAATCTTAAAAAAAGAAAAGAAAGAACCTGAGTTGACGATCATATTTGGTTTTGGGTTCAACTGCAGCAGCAGCGGCCATTCTTATTTCTTAATTCTTAATCTTCCTTCCTTCCTTCCTTGGTTTGTTTGTTTGTTTGGGGTTTTTAAACTCAGGTGTGCTCGATTCAAACTCGCGAATAATAATAGTGATGAAAAGGAAACAGAATTGGGTAATGGCCCATTTACCAAAGATTTTTTTTCATTATATTTCTTATTCCTCACCCCCTAACCCCTGCCAATCCTTAGAAAATATTTATGCGAAGGTGTATTTTGTTTTTTTTTCCGGATAATCATTTTTTCCCTCTTTTTACTTCTTTTGTCTGCGGGAGAGCAGAGGTTTATATTTGTTTTTTTCCAGACATAACTGCTTCTTTTCACTTCTTTCCTCTTCTAAATTTCAGATATTATCTTTCACTTCTTACCTCTTCTTTCACAAACCCCACATCTCTTTCTTAATATCCATTTTTATACGTTTCCGTCAGTTTTTATACGTTTTCATATGTTTTTTTACGTTTTCGTACGGTTTTATACATTTTCGACCATTTTTTACGTTTTCGTCTTTTTTTTACGTTTTCGTCCGTTTTTTACGTTTTAGCCCGTTTTCTTCCGTTTATGTCCGTTTTTTTACGTTTTCGTTCGTTTCCTTACGTTTTCGTCTTTTTTTTTTTCGTTTTTTTTTTTTTCCTTTTTTACGTTTTCGACCATTTTTTTACGTTTTCGTCTGTTTTTTACGTTTTTGTCTTCTTTTTTTTTTACGTTTTCGTTCGTTTTTTCACGTTTCCGTCTTTTTTTTCTAACGTTTTCATCCGTTTTATACGTTTTCGCCTATTTTTTTACGTTTTCGACCGTTTTTTACGTCTTCGTCTTTTTTTTTAACATTTTTTTTCGTTTTCGTTTGTTTTTTTACTTTTTTCGAACGTTTTTTATGTTTTTGTCTGTTTTTTACGTTTTCGTCTGTTTCCTTATGAAAATAATACTTCAATAGCACAAAAAACAAACATTCTTCTACCATGCAGATGAAAACTTTAGACGTGCCAAAAAAAACTTCAATAGCACAAAAAAGATACTAGTGAAAAAGAAAAAAAAAATGAAGAAAAAGAGAAGAAGTACTTCAATAGCACAAAAAACAAACGGTCTTCTTCTTGCAGATGAATAGCTTCAGATGTACCTCTTCTTCTACAGACATGGTTTGCAGATGAAGAGGTAAAAGCTCTGAAAAAACAAACGACACCTAACTTGTTAGAGTGGGAGGTACGCATGGCTGCTAAGTAGCGCCATGGCCACCCGCCCAAAAACACCGAAGGCGCACGGTTACCAGGGTGGCGTCATGGCTCGAGCGCCATGGTGGCCAGCCCACGCCGTGGATTTTCCAATTTTCTTTTTTTAAATAAATCCGAACGTTAGGAAGAAAAAAGGGACGTTTGGAAATGGATATATTACCGTTTGGAACCCATTAACACAAAAAAAAAATTAAATTTTACCCCTTAAAAATCTTATAAATACCCCTTATTATTTCATACTTCACACACACACTTCCAATATATTATATAACATGTTATTCTCTACTTCTCTAATTTTTTTCCAACCAAAATGAATCCCAACTCACCATGGATTAACAACATGCTAAACGACCCGTCGAACCAAATGACGGGCTCGTCTTCAAATCCGGCCAATAATCCGGGCTCGTCTTCGAATCCATACAATCAATCGTCTTACTTTCCTACCTTCCCAACAAACCCATATATGAATCCCAAAGAACAAATGCTATTTAGTCAATGGAAAATGCAACAACAACAATATACTCAATTTACTCAACCACAACAAACAAACCAAGCCACCCCTTCCCAACCAAATTCGGACCATACATCCTTCCATCTACGAGACGAAGACGAAGATGAAGATGAAGATGAAGAAGAAAAAGTGGCGGTCCCGACCCCGACGTCAAAAAAAACGAGAACAAAGACGAAGGCGAAGAAGCCAAAGACAAAGACGAAGACGAAGAAAACCAACGAAGATGAAGAGGCGGTCCCGACCCGATCTCGAGCTTTTTGGACCCAAGATGAGGAGTATCTTTTGGCGGAGTGTTTCATTCAAATATCCGAGGATCCAAAAATGGGTGCTGTAATACCTGAAATTCTATAACATGTAAAATGACCAAATTGCCCCTGGGAATTTAAAAGCCAAATAAAACATATATAAAGCACCAAATAAATTCCAAACTTCTGGCAATGAACAAGTTATGATCCCAAATATTTTTAACAACTCCATTTAACATTTATACAAGCCATAAAATTACCAAAATGCCCTTGGGCGCCAAATAGAGCTTTATTTCAAATTTATGATTTAATAAAGGAAATTAAATGAAATTAAAAGGCATTAAAATAGAAAATCAAAGCCATTAATTTCCTAACTTAAATTCCCGAAATCATGGCCCATTTCCCCCCCCCCCCAATGTCGGCATTAGCATTTTATTTAGTCAACCCACATTTTCTTTTCTAAACCCTAATTACCGATTGAAACAATAACACACAAAATAATTCTCTCCTCATCCATTCGAATTTCTGGAAGTGAAAAACCAATTTTCCTGAGTTCATCACAATCCTAAGAAGCCTAGAAAAATAGCTTTACGAATTTTAGAGGTCGGGATTGCAGGTTGTCGAATTTTCCTCTTCTATTCCACTCGATAGGTAACAATTCCATTTTAATTAATTCGATCCATGTAAAATTCATTCTCCATTTTTCTCACGTCCCTCACATCATGTATGGTCTGTGAAAAATGATTACAAGGTCGTGGAGTGGCTGTGGTGATCGTGGTGAATTCTTTGGTGTCGAGCGCTATATCCGATAGGTCCAAATCTAATACGTCTAATCTACACGTGCAATATTCGATCTGGTATTTTTCCCGTAACCTTTTAATCATATGAGACCTAAGAAAAATGTGGAATTCGATTCATGCATCCTAGTTCAGTCGTATGCTAATTTATGTGTTCAAGACCCTTAAAATCGAATAAAAACCTCTAATAAATCTATGCGAATTTTCTGGGTGTAAGGATTATTTTTCCTGAGCCTTATACGACCCATATAATCTGGGAAAATTATGGGTTCGAGTTTTGGAAGCCTAAAAATGTCGTGGTAAATATTGGTACAAATCGGGTTTTTATTAAATCAAATAAATAAGAAAAATAAACTAAAACCCTAAATCGACTAGGGTTAGGTTTGGGTACCAAGATCTGATTTTTTAATTGATGTTTAAGACTCATAAGTGATGAATCAATGATTGGCATGATTAGTTTTAGGGTTTATGTATTTTAAGTGTATATCGATTTGAATAAATAAATCTAAGGGTGTGTTTTGTAATTCTAAAAACTCAAGGGATAATTTTTGTAAGTTATTTGAACCAGGTATAATTCGTATAAAATGTTAAATGAGGGGTCCGTATGTAAATTTTGCATTTAAAAGGTTAAATGGGTAAATATATACATTTATTAATTCGGTTTGCAAATTAATTAAATCAAGGGACTGAAAATGTAAATACTGGAAACTTGAGGTCATTTTGGGTAAATAATAATGTTAAGAGGGTTCGGTGTAATTTCGGATAATTATGGGGGCTAATATGTAATTATTGTGAATTTATGATTTAATATATAAGTTTTATAACTATAGGGACTAAATGTGTAATTATGTGAAACTAAAGGGCTAGATCGTACCATACATGAAATTAGAAGGTAGATTCTGTAAATAATTAAATCTAAGGGTTAATGGTGTAATTAAGGATATTATATGGGTTAAATTGTAAATTATGTAACTTTAAGGTTTATTTTGTAACTTTTATAAATAAAGGGTTTAAAGTGTAAAATATGGAAATTAATGGGCTAAAGAGGTAATTCTGAATAAATGGGGTATTTAAATAAGTAACTTATGATATTTTCATTCTAGACCTTTAATTTGATATATTTACAATTAAAACCCTAAACTTTGTAAACTTGTCATATTTAACCCTAAACTTTTATAACCTGCTAAAACCAACTCTAATTCCATAATGATACTAAATTAATGACTTAACTAAATCATAATACTTAAATCTTACTCATTATAGAAATCTACTAATTTTGGAAACTTACTAAATAAGGAAACTTTCTAAAAATGGAAACCTGCTAAAAATAGAAAGTTACTTAATATGGAAATTGGATCTTTAGTAATCATGTCTTTACTCCTCTAGGTGTGAAGAGGGAGTAGTCCTGTGCTCTTGATCATCTTATCCAGTATTTTCCTTTGTCAGCAATAAGGTACAGATATTCTGCTTCTTTGATAAGAGGCCTTCATTGTTAGACCCGTTCCCCGGGTAGTGGGACCCCACCCTAGATGAAAGTTGACCCGAACCTAAGTATGTTTGACTAAGGATATGTGGTCTTCTGATGAGAACTAGATGCGGCGCATCTAGGAAGTGACATGCGGCGCATTGTAAAAAGGAAAAGTAGAACCGACTTATTATAGTCCATGCGCCGTATTAGAGAAAGAGATACGGCGTATATGAGGAGTGGCGTAGATGCGGCGCATCTAAAATATAGATGCGGCGCATCGACATTAAATAAGCAGAATGGACAGAACTGCCCTTGTAACTAGAAACTTCCCTATTATTCTATAAGATACCACACTCTCCTGTAAAAGAGAGTGTGTTTCTGTGGTGTTCGAACCAAGGGAGAAAGAATGGAGAAGATGGTGAGATGATGGTGCTTTAAAGGTGATAATTCAAGAGTGAAGTCTATAGTTTGTCCTAGCATGGTTATCAAGTAAGTAATGTTGTTTAATTAGTGTTTATTTGATGATTAAGAATCTAGGGTTTGTGAACCCTAATTTGGGATTAAAGGGTAAATGGTGTTTTAAGATAATTAAGAAGTAATGATGATTATGTGATGAGTTTTTAATGGGTTTAAGTGGGTAAATGATGGGATTGATTATCATATAATCAATCTATGATTATATGATAATTAGAAGTGTTAGAGGTTAGTTATGGTGGTGTTAACCATGATTATGGCTAATGATTATGTATTATATGTTATGATGATAATGGTTTAGGATGTAATGATGATGATGATGATAAAGATGAAGATGTGAAGATGATGTTAGTGATAGTTTTGGCTTGGACTCAAGGTAAGTAAACCGGCTATAAAATGATGTTATGATGACTTCTATGCATTATGTGTCTAGATGATCATTTGTGCTAAGATTAATGAATGTTTGTGTGATGTTGTTATGTGTTAGTAAGTGTAAGATAGTGATGGATTAGGCAAGGTTGGATTAAGGTATGTGTTTATGTTCGATGTATTGAAGGATTATAGGTTATGATGTGTAATGTGAGGATGAATTATAATGTTATGTTATACCCGCTTTACTTACTAAGCATTCGTGCTTACGGTTTAAGTGTTTAATGTTTTGTAGGCGGAAGTATTAAGGCGAAGGCTTGGATAGGGATTAAGGATGGATATGCAAAGTGTAGAAGAATGGGTAAGGAAATAGAGCTAGGTAGAATACCGAGCTCAATGTCAAGTTTGTACCCCCGCAAGTCAAGTTATGTTTTATAAAGTGTAGTCAAGTGGTAAATTGTATGCCAAGTCTTGTATAACGAATTGGAAGTCATTTGACGAGTCTAAGTATGTTTTATGTGAAATCGAGTAAAGTTAAGGGGTGTTTGGATTAGTGTCCATTTGTACCCATTTTGGAGTCAAACGGGTCAATTGCCGTGTTTTATAGTTTGATATGGTTTTTAATGCTATTGGAGTGTTTTGGCACAAGTTATAGAGTTGTATAAAGGTGTCAAAGTGTATTTGAGGTGTGTTGGGTTTATGCAGGTCTTCCTGCTGATGTTCTGTGCCAAATGGGTAGATGCGGCGTATCTAATATGGTAGATGCGGCGTATCAGAAGTTTAATGCGGTGCGGCGTATCTAATATGGTAGATGCGGCGTATCAGAAGGTTCAGGTGATGCGGCGTATCACTTTAGGTGGATACGGCGCATGGTCTGATACGGCGTATCCCTCAAAGGGATACGGCGTATCTGTGGTCTGAAAGGTTGTTTGATTATGTGATACAATTTATTATGAAATGTTTTGAAAGGTGTTCGAGTATAGGTCCTTGTAAAGTATTTTAAAAGGTTTAAATGTTATAAGTTGTGGTTATTTAAATGAAGAATTGTGTAAGTCCGGTAAAGTCAAACGTTTCCGCGTCAAAGTTCAAAGTTTTTGGTAAAAGCGGGCTCGGGGTGTTACATTCATTCTCTAATTATGATTCGTATTAGGGTTCCCTATACCATTGCTATGTTCCCTTCATTCATGAACTCCGATCTTTTGAACTATCATGATATTGAACCTTTTATGATTATGAACCTTTCATTCATGAACCTTTAATTGTGAACCTTTGCTTATGAACCTTTGCTCATGAACCTTGCTTATGAACCATGATTATGAACCTATGATTATGAACTTATGAAACATGATATTGACCTATGCAAGTAAACTAAAAACATGATTCATGATACTTGACCTTTACCCTCAGTTGATACTACGAGCCACTCACTAGGCATGAGGGTTTCATGTCCATGTCAGTCGATGCACCGATGGCATGACTCTAGGGCAGGAGAGTGATGACCTGTCCCGTCCCTGCACGTTTATGTTTATGATTCATGTTTATGTAGAGGCAGATTATGGCCACCGGGGGCGTATGGATGCATCCTAGATTTGTTATGTACATGTTATGTTATGTTATTCATGGTGACTGATGGTGTGTGCGATACACGTCTTTCACACTCCGGGAGCTAGCTACTCCAACCCATGATGAGGACACCCCTCATATTTACAGGATACTAAGAGGTCTCCCCTCTACATGTTTATGATTATGATTATGCTTATGATTTCATGTTATGGGCTCGTAGTGGATTACTGACCTTTCTTTACCATGCACCTTTGTCCTTTCCCTTATGATACCATGTATTCTTACCATGTATTCATGCTTCCATTCTCATTTACTCATGTATTATTCATTATGCTACTGCTTGTTACGTTATATCTGTTCACTGAGCTCTAGTAGCTCAGCCGCGTTTTCTTTTCCCGCGGCAGGTAATTAAGCTAGGAGCTGGGCATGGCTTTGGGGTTGAGTGCACTTGAGTGGAGCTTGTTCTTTATAGCTTATCTACCATTTGATTTCCTTAGACATTATGTTGCCATTGTTTAGGCATTGAACTTATGTACTTCCTTTATTTCCTTTCATTTTGGATATAAGTCATGTTGACTTATTGTTGGATTATGTATTTGACTTCCGCTATTTTGGTTTATGGATGCTATGTTGTTCTGATATGAAACCATATATTTGTGATATCTTTACCCTTGTCGGGTCGGGGTGTTACAGGTGCGGATCAACAAAGGGAAACGGTTTGGTACAAAGTGCTCGACGCATACAACAAGGAAGCCAAGAGGCTCAACTACACTATTCGTACCAAAAACATGTTGACGGGAAAGTTGACTCCAATGAATAAAGATGTCAAGAAGTGGAATAGGTTTTAAGGATTTGACATAGGTTGTGTGAATTTTGTTGAAGAAAGGGGAATTTGGGATTTAGGGGTATGATAACGCTCATTTTGTACATATTTTAGTCGCGTTATTCGTATGTTTGTGCATGTTATTTGGTTGTATTTGTGAACATTTTACGCTTAAAAGGTATAAAAAATGTATCCAGGTTCAGGTACAACTATGTTGAAGGAAATAAAGAGAAAGACGAAGAAAAGTCGACAAAACGAGAGTATGTGCACGAAAAGAAGTTTTTCGTTCAAGATAAAGATTCATGCTATGATTATTTCCAAGTTCAAGTTAATGATTCTGAAGTTTTATGAAGAAGGAAAGAGTCAAGATTAAGTGCCAAAGATGATTGTTAAAGATGGAGTTTATTGCCAACCCAAGGTTGAATCAATCATGCACACCAATTTCCAACCTAAGGTTGAAGCTGAAATTCAAACCCAAGGTTCAATACCTCAACCTGAGGTTGAGCAGTCATCCCAGTCGCGGGTTGAGACCCCAAATCGTGGGTTGAAGTAGTCAGAATGTTCCAACCGCCAAGGTTGAGATCCCAACCGCAGGTTGCTGCACTTAAAGTCTTCCAAAGTTGCATTTAAGTGAGGAATTAAGTACCATTAACACCATGGCTGATCATACACTCTTCATTAATCATTTTTACTGCACTTTTATGACACTTGGAGGCCAAGTTTACATCCCTCTCACCCACAAGCATATATACAACCCTTGTGCAAGAGTTTTTGGACATGAATTTACAACATAACATCACCACTCACCATTTATCCCCCCCTTACATCATAAGGACATGATATCTCTTCAATATTATCAATCCCAAAAGACCAAGGAAACTCTACCAATTCAAGAAGCAGTGCTCAAGTGCTAGAGAAAGTGTTTGGACATAATTTTCCGGTTGGTTAGAAACTTGTAGTTGATTGGAGGCCCAAGGATTGCTATAAGTCCTTTCCATTACCAATTGTAATCTTACTTTGGTAATTCACTTTTATATTTCAAGATGTCTGTTGGTTTCATGATTATTGCTACATTGGATTTTGTTGAAAACAATATGGAGTAATTTATTTATTACACTTGTTTGGATGATGTTATTGATATGAGGATTGCTTGTGTTAATTTATGGTTTTGATCAATTACATGCTTGGTTAAAGAACCAAGTGTGCTTGACTTTTTGTGACATTTGCCTATCAAGTTTAATTAGTTGTTGGTGATTTCATAGGTCGAAAGGGTTATTATCAACCAACTAGTTATAATCGTTTTGTCTATGGATGATTATCTATTGTATTGACCCTTTCATTAGTAACTTGATTTTGCAAAGAAACTTGGATATAATTGTTGATAAGTTTGTGAAACTACCGCGAATCAAACTTGTGATATGGATTCAAGCCCAATAGAAGAACCCCCGGGAAGCTCGTCAAGCCCTGAAGGGCTGGTTGAAAGTGGCTAGGTCGATACCAATGTTACAAGACCCAATCCAACCTATTTTGATTAAGTTATTTCCTGTTTCTTGAAGATTATTTGTTTCCTTCTTTTGTGGGATATTTTCCTATTTGGTCGTTTCTTTCTTTACAAGTTGTTTGCTTATTTAAACTTATTGTAATCAATGGTTGGGTTGTTAATGAAGAAATAAAAGAAATCTCTTTTCATCGTTAAACCAGGTTTTGTGTTTAACAGAATATTCCGGTTGGCCGGAGTTCGACCGTCGATTGACGACTTGGTTGGCCAAGTGTCATCGCCACTAGGTTTAGCCTAGGACATCTTGTCCGCTTTATATGAATCCGTATCAAGTGGTATTCAGAGCTCAGGAAATCTCAAGATGTCGGGGTACGGAGATCATCATCGCCAAGATCGTAGATTCGCCGCCAGAGGCAACGAGCATGACGAACGTGATCCTCGCGATATCGAGATTGAAAGACTTCGTCAACGGGTTCGTGAACTCGAAATCAATCCTTTTAATAGGTACGAGAGACAGTTTGAAGATACATCAAGCGATTCAGCCGTGGAAGAAGGTGAAAACGAAGGTGCTGAATTTGAATTTTTTTTTCACCAGCGTCAACAACGCCGACCGACCCCTCGTGCACGACATCGTCGGCCTTCACCAACAACACCATCACAACGCCGTCATCATACACCAGCCCCACCAACTGCAGATCCTATCCGATCATTGGGTATTCGAACCGAGATCCCAGAGTTTGAAGGACGTTTGTGCCCGGATGATTTTCTTGATTGGTTACGTACGGTGGACCGTATATTTGATCTTCGTGAGACGCCCGAGCATATCAAGGTAAAACTAGTTGCTATTCGATTAAAAAAGTCTGCTTCCTTGTGGTGGGATCATTTGCAGACTAAGCGGTACCGGGAGGGTAAACATCGGGTTGAATCATGGGCTAAGATGAAACGCCTAATGGAAAAAAAAGTTTTTACCAGTTACTCACAAACAAGATTCCTTTTTAGAATTTCATAATCTCCGACAGCAAACCTTAACAGTTGAAGAGTTTATTGCTGAGTTTGAACGTCTTCGCGTGCGTTGCGGGGTTGAAGAAGACGAAGAACAAACTATAGCACGTTTTTTGGGTTGTCTTCGATCTGATATTTCTGATATAGTGTATTTGCAACAGTATTATTCTTTCTCTGATGTTTGCAGACTAGCACTACGAGTAGAAAAACAATTATTGGCAAAGCAAAAACCAACTACACGTTTTGGCTCTTCTAGCCGTATGTCACAGCCAACTTCCACTCCCACAAGGACCGGCCCAATCAAAGCCGAGTCCCCGACTCCAACAACAGTTCCATCCGGACCCAGCTCGAGTTCGTTACGGTGCTTTAAGTGTCAAGGAATTGGTCACCTAAAACGTGATTGCCCAAATAAACAAATGGTGGCCATTGTTGAAGAGACCGATGTTATGTATGATGTAGACGACGGAGATGAAGAGACTGAAATTCTTTATCCAGATAAGGGAGAGCTTCTTGTTACACGACGTGTTCTCAACACGTCTATGACCGATGCAGATGATGACACGAAGTGGCTCTGAAATAATATTTTCCGCACACAATGTACGTCTAAGGGGAAAGTTTGTACCATCATTATTGACGGTGGTAGTTGCGAGAATATGGTTGCTACTTCAATGGTTGAAAAGTTAGGTCTTCCGTTACATGATCATCCGGAGCCGTATCAGCTTACATGGTTAAAAAAGGTAATTTAGTCAAAGTGAATCACAAATGTCTTGTTCAGTTTTCTATTGGGAACAAGTATTCAGACGAATTATGGTGTGAGGTTATTCCCATGGACGCGTGTCACGTGCTATTGGGACGACCTTGGTTGTACGATAGGCGAGTTAAGCATGATGGATATCGCAACACTTATACTTTCAAGAAAGATGGGCTGAACATTACACTAGCACCACTCAGCCCCAAAGACGAGCCACAGGCCTCGTTACTTGTCTCCCGGGCTGAATTTTTGGGCCTCACCCGAACGATCCCAAGTCCAATCATCTTTGTGCTGTTTGTGGCTGAAGAAAATACCCAGTTCATTCCACACCAGTTTCGTTGCAGCCCCTACTGTCCGAGTTTGCGGACGTGTTCCCGGAAGACATCCCAGCTGGTTTACCTATGATACGTGACATACAACATTGCATAGACTTTGTACCTGGAGCTAGTATACCGAATAAACCCGCCTACCGTATGAATCCAAAGGAGTTTGACGAGCTTCACAAACAGGTCACTGAGCTTTTGGACAAAGGGTTGATTCGAGAAAGTATGAGCCCGTGTGCAGTTCCCGCTCTTCTTGTACCAAAACCCAACGGTACTTTTCGTATGTGCATTGACAGCCGAGCTGTTAATAAAATTACAATCAAGTACCGCTTTCCTATTCCAATGTTTGATGACCTACTTGATCATTTGCATGGTGCGCGGATTTTTTCTAAAATTGACTTACGGAGCGGGTACCACCAAATTCGCCTAAGACCGGGCGACGAATGGAAAATTGCTTTTAAGACAAGGGATGGACTTTATGAATGGATGGTCATGCCATTTGGTTTATCTAATGCACCGAGTACGTTTATGCGGCTTATGAATCACATCTTCAAACCGTTTATTGGCAAGTGTGTCGTCGTTTATTTCGACGATATATTGGTTTTTAGCCAAACAAAAGAACAACACCTCACTCATCTTCGCGATATCTTTACTGTGTTACGTGATCAAAAGTTGTTCGCTAATGAAAAGAAGTGTCATTTTCTCACAACTGAGGTCATTTTTTTGGGGTATCTCATCTCTGGGGAGGGTATTCAGATGGACACTAACAAAATATCGGCCATCACCTCTTGGCCAACGCCCAAATCACTACATGATGTTCAGAGTTTTCATGGCTTGGCCTCCTTTTATCGCAGGTTCATTCGCAATTTTAGTACCATCGTTGCACCTTTAACAGAATGTTTGAAAAGTATTGTTAGGAATATAAATATTCAGATGAAGGCTCGGTCACCCGAGCATCTAATTAGCATTTCTATAGCTCGTAGGCTTATATATATTAGCTTAGTAATATTAGTATTAGTATTAGTCGTATCTATATTTGTGGAGTAGGTCGGGGCTTTCCCCTCTGTCAGCTCGCTCCACAGTCCACTAGGGACATAATATGTAGTAGTATATATACCCCTTCCCACACATGGGAAGGGTTGGACCTTTTCAATCTAATATTACACACTAGTTACTTTCTCTCACTAAAGGCTCCCATTTCTCTCTCTAAAACATCTTCTAGTCGATCCAAACAAGCCTCAAGATAGTGATTCATGCATTGTGAATACCCTACAATTGGTATCAAGAGCCATGGTTAGGTCCATGAGAGTTGGTATTCACGAATTTGTGTAGTTTGTGAGGTGTTTTACTTTTGGGTCGATTTGGAGTTTTCAAGATTTTTTTTTTCTTTTCGGTTTGATTAGTAGCATACGTTTCATTTTGTGTTTTTGTTTAGTGATTAGAGGTTGTCTTATATTGTATTTGTGTAGTTCTTTAAGTTTTTCTTGGTTAGATTTGTTTAGATTTGTAGTTTTCTTTAAGTTTTGGTTCGGTTTGAGTAAGTAGCTTAAATTTCATCTTTGTACTTTGTTTAGTGATTAGAAGTTGGTTTTCTTTGTACTTTCTAGCTTAAGAATAGTATTAGAGTGGTATTTAGTGTTTGGATTCACAGATCTAAGAACGGTGTGGTGATTTTGAGAAAATTCGTGGGTAGTAGTTGAGTTGTTCTTGGCAGCGGTTTGTCTAGTTTGGTCGATTATTGGACTCGGTTTGTGTCAATCCTGGACACGGTTTGTCTTTTTTACTCGTTTAGGCAAAAGGACAAAAGGCAGTGAAAGTGACGTGCCTGGGAGTTTGTGCCCACTCGGTTTGTCCCTGCTGCGCGTACTCGGTTTGTCCCTGCTGTGCATACTCGGTTTGTGTAGACTCGGTTTGTCTCCAAAGAATTTACTCGGTTTGTGTAAATTTACTAGATTTGTGTCTACTCGGTTTGTCCCAACTGTGTGTACTCGGTTTGTGTAGACTCGGTTTGTCTCCGAAGAATTTACTCGGTTTGTGTCTACTCGGTTTGTCCCAGCTACGTAGACTCGGTTTGTCTCTAAGGATTTTACTCGGTTTGTACCTACTCGGTTTGTCCCAGCTTTGTGTAGACTCGGTTTGTGTAGACTCGGTTTGTCTCTAAGAATTTACTCGGTTTGTGTAAATTTACTCGGTTTGTGTGTCTACTCGGTTTGTCCCAGCTACGTAGACTCGGTTTGTCTCTAAGGATTTTACTCGGTTTGTATCTACTCGGTTTGTCTCTCAGACTTGTATGCGGTTTGTGTCTTGGTGATTTTAGAAATTCCCGCGAAAGATTCGATTTCTCGGTTAAATCACAAGATCAGTAAAATCCCGTAGTTACTATGGCTACCACATCAAGTACATCATCAGATGATATTCAAGCAGCAGGATCTGACACTCGTCCACCTATGCTAGATAGGACGGATTATGAGTCTTGGGCACAACGAATTAGACTTTACTGCTTGGGCAAAGATAATGGTGTTAACATTCTTAAGTCAATTGACGAAGGACCTTATCAGATGGGTACCACCAGAGACGTGGTTACAACTGGTGAAGATGGAACAGTAACTTGGGGCATCGACAGACCTAGGAACTACAATGATCTTAATGAAGAAGAAAAGAAGAGGTATGATGCCGATTGATGCGCGTGATGTGTCGTTGCGGTTTAGCAGTTTTAATGCCTACTCAAGTTTTAAATTTATATTTAGCCGACTTATCAATAACACACACACTTAACGAGCAGTGTACCCGGTCAGTATGAAGATAATGGTAAGTAGAGTGTCGATCACTAAGAGTGGAACGTATTATCTCGTTATTCTAATCAGTATTTTAATATCCTAACGCAAGGGGGTTTCAGCCTGAGAGACTGGCACAGTTTTGTTTGCAATTAAATAATAAAATAAACAAATAGGCACGAATCAGCAAGTAGCACACACGTACACAGATAGATACTAGAGACAATAAGAGGGCTGTCCTTATGATTAAGTAGTTTGTCACTTGTTTTATTGATAGCTTTATATGAAGTGTATGTAATTAACCCTTTCTCGTTGGTCCTATTCTTATCGGCGAGTAAACCCTTAATGACGACTTATGTCTAAAAGTTATTCCTAAGTGATCAATTTAGAAACAACCGTGGGAGCCACACCTTGTCCCGCAGTCGGGTGCCCGCAAGCCACTAATAAACACAGAGGTGGTCAATGCACTAATAAGTAGTAACCAAAGACATCAACATATAAACTTTAATTGATGGGAAAGCAAGTATTAAAGGGAGTGCAATCTTTCCGTTGTCACATTACACAAGCCACCAATCCTGATGAATTAAAGTTTGCTAAAACAATAAAACAAAACTACTTAATGAATTAAATACATGCAGCACCTTCTTACAGCTCTTGTATCTTCGATTTGGGTGTGTCTTGTGCTGCCTCTTGACTGAATTCGTCCTTCTCTTCCGTTCGGTCTTTAGGTTTTCGAACTTCCGAATCTCTCTCCTTTTATGCGTCTGGTCTACGGGGTATTTATAGTTTGTGTCTGAGGGAAGATGCGGCGCATCTACTTAAGTAGATGCGGCGCATGTACTTAACTTCGCGTGGGGTCCAAGATTATAATATTCAGGAATATTCGTACACCGCCAGAAGATGCGGCGTAACTCTTTATTAGATGCGGCGCATGTCCTCTTGTATCTTGGATCGTATCTGGTGATATCTTGATAGAGATGCGGCGCATGTTGATAGGGAGATGCGGCGCATCTGGAGCAGATTAGTCTTGATCTTCTTCATTTCAGTAGACTCTTCACTTTATGCACGTTTTGCTCCATTATTAGTCCAAAATCGCCAAGTTTCACCAAATGCTTGTTTTTACCTGAGAATTACAAAAGTAAACGATTAAGTATCAATCCTCATACATAATATAGTAAAACAAGTCAAATTAATAGGATAAATGATAGTAATAAAATGTACTTATTTGAGTTCATCAAATATCCCCCCACTTGAACTTTACTTGTCCCCAAGTAAACCTTAGATTAAAACTTATGAAAATGTATCCTAAAAGATGTTAGGATTTATTTTTATAGTTAAGCATGTATTCGTTTATTTCATAATCACACAACTAAACACTTAACGAATTAGAAGTAAAATAAAACAAGTCGATAAAAGCAAATCTAATCGTTTAACTGTCCAGTCGCGACGAATATTCTATCATAAGCTTGGCAAGTATACACATCTCCACCACTAAAGCTAAGGAATAACAAGTCTAAAGCGGTAAAAAGGGTTTTTAGGCTTAAGGGTTAATTATTCTCTTTTCACTATCGATCTCAAATTCCAGAAAAGGCGACAAAATCACAAATACATGATCGAATCCACGAACACGATACTTGCAATTGCTCAAATCCTTAACTCGAATAGGCTAAAGATAGGTCCAAACTTCACCAATAATAATATATCAAAAAGGGCGACAAAATCATAAATACATAGCCGAATCCACGACTACGATACTTAAGATTGCTCAAATCCCTAATCTCAATAAATCAAAGGTTTGGTTGGATAAAGAACAATACAGGGTATGGATAACATTTGGGATATAAATTGGTGTAAAAAAAAAAAAAAATAAAAAAAATAAAAATAAACAAAACAAATAAATTAAAATCCTAAATGTGGTTAATCACTATCCCAACCATCCCATGAATAAGACTCATATCATTGAATAACTCACGCTTTAACACTTGAAACACACGCTTTAGGTAGACACGAATTATACTCAACAAAATCTTAATCAAAGAATAATCCTTAATTGGCATTCCCATAACTGCCAATTCCCATTCAATCCATAGATATAATACAACAAATAGTGGTGATATCGACCACTTACATAACTTTACATCGTTGGCTTAAAACAGACTTCCAACTTTTCTTTCTTTTTCTTTTCTCATTTTTTCGATTTTTTTTTTTTTTTTTTTTTTTTTTTTTTTTTAACTTGAAACATAAACATAGATGTGTAAAATTTCACCACATCACTACAACTTTCTTTCCGGATAATTTTTATTCATACTTTTCATACTTTCAGAAATAACGCTAATAGTGAAAGTAGTAAACACACGAAAAATAAACTCAAAAATATACAATATTTACTTTCACTCCAATTTGCATTGTGCAATTTCCCGACCTAACCATAGATAATGAATTACGCACGCGAACACAGGTAATGTAAGGAAACACACTCTGCCTATAGCAATTAACCAACCACGGATTCTAATCTACAGGGTAGGCTAAGGTTTAAGGTGTAACGAAACATTTTAAACATAGGTGTAAGAAACGAAAGGAATGGCTCTGAGGGTTTTTCTAGGGGTATCTTACTCTTAAAATGAGAGTAACAAAAGGGTTTATACGGGGGTTAACTAACCAGTGTAGCTAGTTAATAACACATAACATATAAAGGCTATTTGGTGTAATCCTAGAATTTTACCAATTTAGACAAGTCATTCCAATTAAATAAATAATACTCATTATGGTGGTCTCGAATAGTATACAAGCCAAGTTCTAAAGTTTACAAGTCACCGGCACACTCATAGATTTGTGAATTTTGAAAAAATCACAATTTTTGAAAATAACGTCATGTGTGCAGTTATGCAACTTAGATCTTAAACAAAAACATGCTAAAAAAAATTTTTTAAGTTTGATATATTAAGCACATTTTAAGCATAATTTTTGAAAAAGTTTAGGACAAGTAAGTGTTAAGTGTTCTAATTCTCCTATCCCCCCACTTAAGTTAAACAACGTCCTCGTTGTTTGTATAAAAGGTTAAAAACTGGAAATAAAAGAATTAGAACGGAAAAACTCCCCTGAGATTTGCTCGGTATGATCCTCCATTAGTGTAAGAGCAAAAATCAACTTCTTGTGGATTAGAACGTTAAAGCTTCATACTTGATTTATCCACAGGAAATCCAGGAAACTATAATACCACCAACACTTTTAAAACACACCTAAGATAAGAAAGGTTCAACTTGCATAATATATTAGTAGTTAGGTAAAATAAAATTTAAAAAAAATTAAAACTGAAAATCATCAGGTCAGTCGATGCGCCGTATCTTATTGAAGAAGATACGCCGTATCGAGCCTGGAATTAATACGGATCAGAATAAAGATGCGCCGCATCCTTAACCAGGGATGCGCCGCATTAAAATAAACTGATAAATAGTTTTAAAGTCGAAAAATAAAATGCAGAAAAATAAAATAAGATATGACCATTGCAGAGGATGCGTCGCATCTCAGGACTGAGATGCGCCGTATCTTCGTGCGGCCTGGACTGAAAATAAAACAAAATAAAGGATAGGATGCGTCGCATCTGTTTAAACAGATACGGCGCATGTAGTAACCAAACAGACTGTTAGCAGTCTGTTGCAAAAATGACTTGTTCCACGGTCTAATCTCATACGTCCTCTCGTACTCTCGTGCTGAACTTAATGCCAGTCTTCGTCAAACATAACAAGAAATATAAACTGAAACATTAAACATAAGCATAAGAATAACGATAAGTACAATCCAAAAAAAAAAATAATAATAATAATAATGTGTGGAACAATATCAGTAAAACAAAAGGGTAAGATCATGGGTGAGCGGTGTCGTCCGGATGGGTCCCAGAAGTGCTGGCTCCATCAGTCCTCTGGCGGACTCTGCGCTCGTACGTACGTGCTACTCCCGTAACCTCAGTACCATCAGGACGGGTGTGGGTGATACCCTGATGCTCTAATAGTCTGCTCACACTCCTGACCACCCACTCTAAGTCTCTCCTCAGTACCATCACCTCTCCCTCGACTGCGTCGAGTCTCTGAATCACGGTGCGTGGGGGTACTGGTGCCTGTGGCACCTCCTCGTCGGCAGGAGCAGCAGCCGGAGGATCCTGAGGTCCTCCCTGCTCCGCCTCTGGCCCTGCAGCTCTGGCGGGCCCTAATGCTGCCCAAAAGTGGCCCCCAGCAGCCACCTGGCAGATCGCCAGTCTAACCAAATAGTCCCTGTCGATAACTGGGAGACGAGCCACCACAACCTCCAGCCTTGCTGGAATCTCCGCTCCAATAACTCCAAAATGGCGGGCCAGCCTCGAAACAAAATGCCCGCCAGTCATGTGGCTCCTCCGATCTCTCCCAGCAGCTGATCGGTGGAGGTAGTGTGCCAAAAAGTGGGGGATGTTCACCGGCATCCCCTCATCCATGCTCCTAAGTAGGAAGAGGTCCAGAGTGGTCACCTTTTCAGGTGACTGACCCCTCCCAGCAATAGTAAGTGCAATCAGCCTGTGACACAGCCTCCTCATCGGCTCCCTGATCAAAGTATATGAGGGGGTGGAAGTAGTGATGTCGCCCCCCGAAGAAATCCTGAACCAGTAATCACTGAATACCCCTCTGTCAGGGACAACCCGTAAACTCTCAGCCCAGTACCTGGCAAACCCAGCAGATCCAAGCTCCTCCTCAGTGTGTAGACCCATGGCTAAAATAAACTGCCTCATCGACATCTGCCTGTGCACACCTCCTAACCTGAACACCAGAGTGTCAGCTGTATCAATCTCCACATCCGTCTCTCTGTAATGAATAGTGCTAAAGAACTCCAGCATGAGCTCCCTAATCAGAGGCTCGTCAACCCTAAACAGTCGCTCCCAAGCACTAGACCTGAACTCCACCTCATCATCACCTCCAACAACAACCATCTCCATACGACGCTGTAAGCTCGCAGCTGCATGTCCACCACCGATCAATCCCACGTCGTCAAAATTCAGAACCTGGACTCTGAATATTTTCTTGAAGTAAACTGAGTCAAGCCTATGCAAATAATCCTCTAGAGTGCCATCAGTAAGTCCCATGTTCTCGAATCGTAACCATTGGTGCCTTTGTGCGATATCTGGTAGTGTCATCTGAAATAAACATTCAAAGTCAGTAAACAGTCTGCAAGAAAGGTAGATACGGCGCATTTGATTAAATCAATGCGGCGTATCTATATTAAGTATAAGAGATGCAGTGCAAGACAACAGATACGGTGTATTGAGATGCGTCGTATCTAGATTAATCCGTTGACTAGTCAATAAGTCCTAGTTGGTCAGGGATACGGCGCTTCGGATATTTAGATCCGCCGTATCTCTATCTTAGTTAACGAAATTTAAATGAAGAACGTACCTTGGCCTCCGCAACACAGTTCCTTATACATCAAATTTGGGTAAAAACGGCACACCATATAGATGAATTCAAAATAAGAGTAATAGGCATAAACGTTTCATTAATAATCGTAATCTTATTGTTTAGTGGATAAGGATTTATTCCGAGGTTAGGAACAAATATCGTTTTTGAGCATACAAAATTAAGATTACGAATTGAATCAGACGTATAATAAGGATAATAAAACTGAGATCATAGTGTAGAGAACTTTCCTTTGGGCAGTTGAATTATCGTAGAGTTTACCTGGGATTCTATTTCAAGAATTTAAGAAGTTCAATGTTACCAGTACTGAGTTTTCCTCCACTCTTCCCGTCTTATGTTCGGTCACTTCAGCTAGCGTCTCATGGTTTGGTTCAGAATGTAATCCTTCTTGGTGATGCTTGAGTCATCATTTATCCTGAAAATAAACAACTTGCACACGAGAGTAGCGGACCGATCAAAGTAAATATCAAAAATCAACTATATTTATCAAATTATATTCGTCGTATTAACAAAAGTTAATGCGCCGTATTTTCGTTACGTTTTAAAAATAAAAGATTTTTGATTCAGTAAGATGCGCCGTTTCGACGGAAATCGGTACGCCGTATTTGTTTAATAATTCGCAAACTGTTTTTAATTAAAATAATAGATACGCCGTATCTGCGAAAGCAGATGCGTCGTATGGCGTTAACGTTTAGAAAAAAATTTTTATCAAAACAGATACGCCGTATCTACAAAAGCAGATGCGTCGTATTACTTTATCGCTTAGAAAAATTTTCTTGTTAAAAACAGATACGCCGTATCTTGGGGAAAAGATGTGTCGTATCGAATTAATTAAACGCGTTGTATTTAAAAAAATTAAACGCAATACGCCGTATCTGAGAGATCAGATGCGCCGTATCGTTTGATTTAGCACAGTACAACGATAGCAGAACAGAAAAATACGAAAAATAAAAACAAAAAATAAAACACACGAAACAAAAATAAAACACACAAAAATAAAAACAAAAGCAAACAAATAACACACAATACAACAAATATGCAAAATAGTACAATGATGCAATTAATCTAATAAAAAGAAAAACAAATCAAGATACACCACGAGTATTTTAATTAGGTTTTTCTATTAAAATACTAAATCAAATTAACAGATAATAACAATTCACTCCCCGGCAGCGGCGCCAAAAACTTGATGCGCGTGATGTGTCGTTGCGGTTTAGCAGTTTTAATGCCTACTCAAGTTTTAAATTTATATTTAGCCGACTTATCAATAACACACACACTTAACGAGCAGTGTACCCGGTCAGTATGAAGATAATGGTAAGTAGAGTGTCGATCACTAAGAGTGGAACGTATTATCTCGTTATTCTAATCAGTATTTTAATATCCTAACGCAAGGGGGTTTCAGCCTGAGAGACTGGCACAGTTTTGTTTGCAATTAAATAATAAAATAAACAAATAGGCACGAATCAGCAAGTAGCACACACGTACACAGATAGATACTAGAGACAATAAGAGGGCTGTCCTTATGATTAAGTAGTTTGTCACTTGTTTTATTGATAGCTTTATATGAAGTGTATGTAATTAACCCTTTCTCGTTGGTCCTATTCTTATCGGCGAGTAAACCCTTAATGACGACTTATGTCTAAAAGTTATTCCTAAGTGATCAATTTAGAAACAACCGTGGGAGCCACACCTTGTCCCGCAGTCGGGTGCCCGCAAGCCACTAATAAACACAGAGGTGGTCAATGCACTAATAAGTAGTAACCAAAGACATCAACATATAAACTTTAATTGATGGGAAAGCAAGTATTAAAGGGAGTGCAATCTTTCCGTTGTCACATTACACAAGCCACCAATCCTGATGAATTAAAGTTTGCTAAAACAATAAAACAAAACTACTTAATGAATTAAATACATGCAGCACCTTCTTACAGCTCTTGTATCTTCGATTTGGGTGTGTCTTGTGCTGCCTCTTGACTGAATTCGTCCTTCTCTTCCGTTCGGTCTTTAGGTTTTCGAACTTCCGAATCTCTCTCCTTTTATGCGTCTGGTCTACGGGGTATTTATAGTTTGTGTCTGAGGGAAGATGCGGCGCATCTACTTAAGTAGATGCGGCGCATGTACTTAACTTCGCGTGGGGTCCAAGATTATAATATTCAGGAATATTCGTACACCGCCAGAAGATGCGGCGTAACTCTTTATTAGATGCGGCGCATGTCCTCTTGTATCTTGGATCGTATCTGGTGATATCTTGATAGAGATGCGGCGCATGTTGATAGGGAGATGCGGCGCATCTGGAGCAGATTAGTCTTGATCTTCTTCATTTCAGTAGACTCTTCACTTTATGCACGTTTTGCTCCATTATTAGTCCAAAATCGCCAAGTTTCACCAAATGCTTGTTTTTACCTGAGAATTACAAAAGTAAACGATTAAGTATCAATCCTCATACATAATATAGTAAAACAAGTCAAATTAATAGGATAAATGATAGTAATAAAATGTACTTATTTGAGTTCATCACCGATATTAGAGCCTCTAACATTGTTATTCAAGGTCTTCCAAAGGATGTGTACAAGCTCATCAATTTCAACACTGAAGCCAAAGCTGTGTGGGACAACGTTAAGATGCTGCTAGCAGGGTCAGAACTCACAAAGGAAGATCGTGAGTCACAGCTGTATGATGAGTTCGAGCATTTCAAAATGAACCCAGGAGAAAATATCACAGATTACTATGTGAGATTTCATAAGTTGGTGAATGATATGAGGATGATCAGAATGACTATGCCCAATATCCAACTTAACTCAAAGTTTGTGAACAACATGACTCCGGAATGGGACAGATTTGTTACTGCCGTCAAACTCAACAAAGGTTTAAGGGAGACTAACTATGAACAGCTGTATGCTTACCTGCAACAACATGAGAAGCATGCTGCCTATGATAGGGTGCTGAGAGAAAAGTTGAATCCTTCAACTGCAAATGACCCACTGGCATTCATGACAAATGTACAACCAACAATCCAATCATCATCCAATCCAAGCTATCACCAACTTCACTCACAAGTACCTGCTATGAGTTCACAACTTGACTCAGGCTACTCTCAGACCGACAAAATGATTGACAACCTCACCAATCAAGTTTCTCTACTGGTTCAACAGTTTCAAGCATCACTCCCTCAGACCAACAATCAGTTAAGGAATTCTTCCAACCCACGCAATCTAGCAATGGTGGAGGACGGGAAAATTGTGGTCCAGAATGTGCAAGGGAGAGCTGGCAGAAACATGGGTCGAGGTTATGTGCAGAACAGAGCAGGGAATGCCAATCAGGGGCAAGGGAAACAGATCAAGTGTTATAATTGTGGGGGGCTTGGACACATTGCTAGAAACTGCAATCAACCTAAACGTCCTCAGAACTCAGATTACTTCAAAGACAAGATGCTGTTAATGCAAGCTCAAGAAAATGGTGCTGTATTGGATGAGGAAGAGTTATTGTTCTTGGCAGGAGATGGAGGAAATACTTTTGATGAAGATGTGGATGAGAAACCTGTTCAGGATCTGGCACTTAATGATCCTAACATCTTCAAGGCAGATGACTGTGATGCATTTGACTCTGATGTGGATGATGAACCTACTGCTCAAACAATCTTCATGGCTAACTTGTCTTCCCTGGCCTCATCTCGTCAAGCTGGTTCTTCTAATGCATCCGTGATTTCTGAGGTACTAAAAATTTATGACACATATAATATTGTCGAGGGACATCAGATTCCCGAAGAAGTACATCAGGCAGTTGTTTCTGACTCAAGTGATGTTGATATGGAAAATAGCAATATTGTCTCATATGAACAGTATTTGAATAGCAACAACTCGCCTGATGTACCAAATGGTGAATCCTTTGTCAATAATGATGTGTGTGCTATGAGTAATGTATGTGCCTTAGATAATGCGAGTAATGTAGATAATGCTTGTGTGTACCATGAGAACCAATTGCCTGTCCCTGATAATAACTTGATCACTAGACTTAACATCTATAAAGAACAAGTTGCTATGTATGAACAGCGTGCTAAGTTTGAACTTAATGATCGTGAGCAGAAATTAGAGGGTCAAATGAATACACTTATTAAAGAGTCTAGAGTGCGAGAAGAAACATTAAAAATAGAGTTAAGTTCTTTGAAAAGTCAGCTAGAACAGTCTGACAAACAGAAACAGGAAGCACAAAAGTGTGTAACAACACTTAAGCAAGAATTCAAACAAAAAGAAACAACTCTTTTAAATGATTTCTCTAAACTCAAGACGCTAAAAAATAAGCTTGAAGATAAGTTGTACACACAAAATCAAACCATACAAACTGCTCAAATGATTCATAAGCACAGAAAGTTGAGTGATAAGCATAGTAAAATCATGATAGGTGAACCAAAGTCAACCATCCTTAAGGGTATGCAAGTACTTCAACCAGCCCTATATGATGGTAATGTGATGATTAAGCCTATTCATGACCAACCTGAGCATATCTACACTGATGAAGAGGATGAGTTAAGTGATAAAACGAGGGAAAAAATGAATGAGAAAATGAGGGATCCCGAATGCATAGCCAGACGAATAATAATCAAACCCCATGATTATTATGAGGAAAATCGTTTGACTGTGTTTGCTCCTCAAAAGAAGTTAACACCTGAACAGATATTTTGGAAACAAGATAATGAAAAACTTAAGGAAGATAAACTTAAGGCCAACACCCCCCTCATTCGAAAAGTTGCGTCCATAACGGTGTATCCTCCCAACACACCTAGGAATCTGGTGCCTTTGTCTCTTCCCACTGAATGCAAAACCTTTATTAGCTTATATGTGCTTTGGCAACTATTTGCTGATTTTGATAAAACATGTAAGAAGAGAATCACACCAACCGGCATTACTGAGGGGGAAAGGTGTTTTGAACATGCAAAAAGGTGTTACTTAACTGAGGTCATGCCATTCTTTAAACTACTTAAAGAACATTTTGAAGGGTTGCAAACTGCTCTTAAAGTCGAAATAAATGAAATGAAAGTAGTGTTTAAAGATATGGAAAATGAGGTGAATGAACATGCAATAGAACTTAAGAGTCGAGAGATTGAAAGAAAAAACATACTCATTACTAACGACAACTTGATTGCTAAATGTATTGCACAAGATGTATTTTACACTGTTACTGATTCTGCATTGTCTGCTTGTCAATTTAATGAGTATGCTATTGCGTTAAATGTCACCCAGAATCGTCTTGTTGAGCTTGAGGGGGAGAATTTGAAATTGCTTGAAAAAATTCAAAATGACGACCATGATAACATGGTTAAACGTTTTTCAAAACTAGAAGTTGATTATCTGAACTTGCAACTTAAACATCAACACTTAGAAGAAAAATGCAAAATATCAAATGTCAAGACATCCACGGATGCTCCTGAGTTTGATACATATTTTGAATTAAGCAAACGTGATGAAACAATTCAAGCTCACACGAACACGATTCGACTGCTGAGGGCCCAAATTGCCCAATTGAAATCCAACAAGTGTGAAGTATATGGCACCAATAAACCTTCGTCTTCAGATTCTCAGAATTTTCAATATCAAAACACCATAAATAAGCTACATTATGAAAATGAGTGTTATCGAGAAGAAAATTCAAAGGTTAAACAACATTTCAAAGAGTTATATGATTCTATTAAAGTTACAAGAAGCAATCATAATGATCAAATAACCTCTTTGACAAATGAAATTGTGAATCTTAAGGCTCGGGTGAAAGGTAAAATGCCATGCACCACTTGTAATTGTGATGCACCAAAGGGTACTGATAGTAAAAAGTATGATGTTGATGTTGGGCGTATTCCACTTAAGCTTAGAAACAACAGCCTTGCCCATCAAACATATCTCGATCATCTTAGAGAAGGCCTTGACACACTTCGTGAGATAGTTGAAGAGGATAGGAATGATAAGCCACTCGATCAAGCAGTTGTCTATGCATGCAAACTCACGAAAAGGATTCAGGAAAACTTAGAATATGCCATAGGCTCAATTCCTAAGTTTAGAGGCCATAGAGATAGATTTGTTGCATCATCATCTAATGTTGTGAACAAGCATGTAGCCTTTGATCTACCACCCAAAACATCAGAACCCAACACATCATTATCAGGAAGGCATGTGACAGAAAAACAAACTAATGTTACCTTCGATACTTCTACAGGAGTAAAAAGTGACACACAAGCTAGCGGGTCAAGGTCTAGAGGAAATGAAAGAAAGGACATGACTGCGCCAGCTAAGAATGTTCACTTGAAGAATGTAGAAGTCCAACCTAGGAACAATAAGTTTACAATGAGTAGAATGAATCGTGTTGATTCTAGTATCAAAAGTACTGTAATTAATTCGAATTCTAATGCTATCTGTAAAACATGCGACAATTGTTTAATTTATGCTAATCATGATGAATGTGTTGTGTCTTTCCTGATGTCTTCTGCATCATCCCACGATAAGTATGGTAGGATAACTGAAGCATGCACAAAGGTTTGGAAAGCAACAGGAAAAACATTTGCTAGCATAGGCTATCAATGGAGACCCACTGGAAGGAAATTCAATTTAGGAAAACAGTGCACGTTACCTAAAATGAATAAGCATAAAATTGTGAAAGTTAAGGGATGGAGACCCACTGGAAGGAAATTCAATTTAGGAAAACAGAGATCATTACCTAAAATGAATATGCATAAAATTGTGAAGAATAAGGAATGGAGACCAACTGGTAGAATCCTGCCTTTAGAATCACAATGCCTTCCATCTAGGTCTTGTCCTACCTCTAGTTCTGTCTCCTCAGCAAAGACAGTAGCATCTGTGAAATCTGTGGCTTCTGAATATGTATGTGCTGACCAAATGAACCCCAATTGTACGTGGGGATCCACATTTTTCAGTTATCCATTGTTGTCTGGTTTCAAATGCAGGTCGTACAAATCGTCCTGTGGTATTTGGACTCAGGCTGCTCAAAACATATGACTGGGGATCGCTCACGGCTCAAGAACTTCGTGAAAAAGTTTATCGGGACAGTTAGATTCGGGAACGACCACTTTGGTGCTATTATGGGTTATGGAGATTATGTGTTTGGTAACAGTGTAATCTCAAGGGTATATTATGTGGAAGGACTAGGACACAATCTGTTTTCTGTGGGTCAATTTTGTGATTCAGATCTGGAAGTGGCTTTCAGAAAGCATACATGTTTCGTCAGAGAATTGGATGGTTTAGATCTCCTCAAGGGCAGTCGGGGCACCAATCTATACACCATTTCAATTGAAGAAATGTTGAAGTCCTCTCCCATATGCTTGCTCTCTAAAGCCTCTAAAACAAAATCATGGCTGTGGCATCGTCGTTTGAACCATTTGAACTTCGGTACCATTAATAATCTTTTCCGTAAAGATCTTGTTAGAGGGATGCCCAGACTAAAGTATGAGAAAGATCATCTCTGCTCTGCATGTCAACTGGGCAAAAGCAAGAAACAAACCCACAAACCTAAAACCATCAACACCAACTTGGAAGCTCTTCATACCCTCCACATGGACTTGTGCGGTCCAATGAGAATACAAACCATTAATGGAAAGAAGTACGTTCTGGTGATAGTTGATGACTATTCTCGGTTCACATGGGTAAAGTTTTTGAGAACCAAGGACGAAACTCCAGAGGTTATCATTAAACTGATAAAACAGCTGCAAGTAAGGCTCGATAAAACTGTCAGAATCATCCGCACAGATAATGGTACGGAGTTTGTTAACCAACAACTCCGTAATTTCTATGAAAGTATTGGCATCACGCATCAGAAAAGTATCCCTCGCACCCCTCAACAGAACGGGGTGGTTGAACGAAGGAACCGTACTCTGGTGGAGGCTGCAAGAACTATGCTTATATTTTCAAAGACCCCGATGTTTCTCTGGGCAGAGGCTATTGCAACAGCATGTTACACTCAAAACCGATCCCTAATTCATCCGGTTCATGAGAAGACTCCCTTCGAGTTAATTCATAACAAGAAACCAGATCTTTCCTTTCTACGTGTGTTTGGTGCACTCTGCTATCCAACTAACGATAGTCAAGACTTGGGAAAGTTAAGAGCTAAAGCAGATATAGGTATTTTCGTTGGATACGCACCAGACAGTAAAGGGTATCGAATCTACAATAAAAGAACCCGTAAAATCATGGAAACCATTCATGTTACGTTCGATGAGCTGAGTGAGCTACCTGTTTCAGGATAAATCAGTTCTGGACCCGATCTTCACCTTTTGTCTCCTGGACCCATTAGTTCAGGACTTGTACAGAATTCCACGCCTGAAGATTCTTATGTGCCACCTACATGTGAGGAGTTGAAGAAGTTATTCGATCCCATGTTTGATGAATACTTTGAGCCAACAAATGGAACCATCCCGAGTGAATCAGCTGTAATTCCTATGGATGAGGTTCAAGCCCCACAAGACTCAGAAGGACCTGCAGCTTCAGTATCAGTCAGTCACAATGCTCCTGCTGCCAGTCAATCGCCTTCGTCATCAAACACTCAAACTTCTCCAGTAATGCAAGAATCTTCAGATAATAACTCTTTGGAAGTTAATCCTTTTGCTCCTGTTGAAGAGGTTCCTTTTGAAAACATATTTGCTCCTGAACATCCATCAGACACATCCTTACCTGAGGAACACAGCACTGCTACTTCTGTTCATAACCATCAACCTCACGACCATCTCAGGAAATGGACCAGTGATCATCCAATCGACAACATCATAGGCAATCCCTCACGTCCAGTATCCACACGTAATCAACTAGCCACTGATGCACTATGGTGCTTCTTCAATTCCGTACTGTCTAAAGTTGAACCAAAAGATGCCAAAGAAGCAATGACTAAAGATTGCTGGTTCCAGGCTATGCAGGATGAAATCCATGAATTTGATCGACTTGAAGTATGGGAATTAGTGCCTCCTCCGGAGCGTGCAATGATCATTGCTTTAAAGTGGATCTTCAAAGTGAAGCTTGACGAGTATGGTGATGTCTTAAAGAACAAGGCACGGCTAGTTGCTAAAGGGTTTAGACAAGAAGAGGGCATTGATTTTGAAGAATCGTTTGCTCCGGTTGCTAGAATTGAAGCTATAAGAATCTTCCTAGCTAATGCGGCTAGTCGTAATATGATAGTCTACCAGATGGATGTCAAAACGGCATTCTTGAATGGTGACTTAAAGGAAGAAGTTTATGTGAGTCAACCTGAAGGATTCGTGGATGCTGAACACCCTACTCATGTTTACCGCTTGAAGAAGGCTCTTTATGGGCTAAAACAGGCGCCAAGGGCATGGTACGATACGTTGTCCAAGTTCCTCCTAGCAAACAAATTCTCCAAGGGTGTTGTTGATCCTACACTATTCACCAGGAAATCAAGAAACCATCTACTGCTAGTTCAGATATACGTAGATGATATCATCTTTGCTTCAACAGATCCTGGTGAATGTGATAGTTTCTCAAAGGAGATGAATTCCAAGTTCCAAATGTCCATGATGGGACAAATGTCATTCTTCTTAGGACTACAAGTTTCTCAAAGTCCCGGAGGCATATTCATCAATCAATCCAAATACGCCAACGAGATCCTGAAAAAGTTTGGATTCCATTCAAGTGAACCTGTTGACACTCCCATGGTTGATAGAACGAAGCTGGATGAAGACCCTTCAGGGATTCCAGTTGATATCACACAGTATCGAAGCATGATTGGATCTTTGATGTACATCACGGCTAGCAGACCAGATCTTCTGTTTGCTGTGTGCATGTGTGCTCGGTATCAATCCAGACCAACCAAGAAGCATGTTGAAGCAGTGAAAAGGATCTTCCGATATCTTCAAGGCACGGTTCATATGGGTCTCTGGTATCCTAAGGACACTGCAATGGAGTTAACGGCATACGCAGATGCTGATCATGCGGGATGTCACGACACTCGTCGAAGTACTTCAGGAGGAGCTCAATTTTTAGGGGAAAAGTTGGTTAGTTGGTCTTCTAAGAAGCAGATGAGTACTTCCATATCATCTACTGAAGCTGAGTACATTGCTATGTCTGCTTGCTGTGCACAAATCCTTTAGATGCGATCACAGCTTTCGGACTATGGATTCTCATACAACAAAATTCCCCTATATTGTGACAACAAAAGCGCCATTGCTCTTTGTTGTAACAATGTTCAGCACTCCAGGTCAAAACACATCGACATCAGGCATCACTTCATCAGGGAACAGGTGGAAAAAGGAATTGTGGAGCTATACTTCGTGAGGACAGAGTTTCAGTTAGCTGACATCTTCACCAAGGCCCTCCCAAGAGAAAGGTTTCAGTTTATTCTCCCACGCCTTGGCATGAAAAGCATGACACCTGAAACCCTCAAGTGTCTTCAGGAAGATAAGGAGGAGTAAAGGATTGTCTTCTTATATCCTTGTACATAGTTGTATATATCTTAAATCAAAAAGAAAAATACAAAAATATAAAACCTATAAAAACCATAAAAAAAAAAAAAAAAAAAAAAAATCAGAAAATACCAAAAATAGCTCTACCTAGGCATGTCTTCTGTTTATCGATAACATTTACGTATCTAGAAATGTCATTCAACAATGGCACGGATTCTTAAATGAAGCTCGAGCAGAAGTTATACTAATCAGTTAAAACATGTCTTAATGGCTTGCAGTTACTTCATACTGCAACCCGCACTATACAATGGGGAAAGCATGTCGCCAAAAAGACAGCTGTTTCTCCAACCGGGTGATGTTCACCTGGGCATGGATTACTTTATATCCATGTTCTCCCGACTTGATGTACGTTTCAGTGCGTCATTTCGTGTATTAGAAGAGAAGTCTTCTCTACATCAGACTCTTTATCTTGTTTGATTCTTCAAGAGAGTCTTGATGTTACACAAGGTGGTCAATTGACTTAAAATTTTCAAATTTCTGACACCTTACCAAATTTGTGCAACATCAGCAGTGACACTCTCTCGTTGTTTCAGGGGGAGCATCGTATGCTCCTAAATCAGAATACATTTAAACCTGACCACATTTTCTCCCGAATTTTTCTAAACATATTTAAATCAATTGGGATCACAAATCTCAAATGGTTTGAAATTTTTGATCGGGGGAGAGAATGTGATTTAAATAAGAAATTCTGATAAAATGTGATGATTTGGTAATTAATGTAAGCTCTCCCGTATGTGCTAAACCATTTTGCATATCAAGGCACATATTGAGGGGGAGCAAAATGTTTTGGTCATAAAAGCAAGCTCCCCCATATGTACGAAAATCTTTCTTATATCAATGCATATATTGAGGGGGAGCAAATGGTTTTACAAAACAATGGATTATGGCATCTTGTGTGAACAAGGCTCAGACTTCACCAAAGAATTGACGAAACTTGAAATTGTCATTAATCGAAAGGATATGTCTTGGCCGGGTAATAATTTCAAGCTGGTCTAACCAGTGATGCAAGCGTGTCTCGAAAAAGATGTATCTGAGTAGAGTGTACCGTTTCGAGAAACTTTCTATGGACTTGACCAGGACGGGTAATAATTTCAAGCTGGTCTAACCAGTGATGTAAGCGTGTCTCGAATCGGTCATGTTCACTGAAAGTGGATCAATTCAAAATGTGCAAGCTCTACCTAACATGTGCAAATTTATAAAACTATCACTCGAGCACATGTTGAGGGGGAGCATTTGAAAAATATAAAACTCTCAAGTGTTTGCAAAAATGTGTTTCAGAATCATGAACACTTGAAGAGATTTTTCAAAAACTTGGTTTGGCAATCATGGATGAATATCAAAGACCGACCATCTTAATTAAAGCATGGAGTTATAAGGATGGTTAGGTTAGGCTCAAGTTCCCACGATCCCGCCAGAGCCGGAGGGATCTACCCAGGGACAATCCACTAGTTAGTGTAGAAGTCCTTAGGTATGATTAAAAAGGAGAAAAGTGAATGAGGGAAGAGTGCCGACTGAGATGGAGCTAACACTGGAACAAACCCAACAAGGTGTTAGTTATGAAGTCTCAGTAAGCACTGAAGGGGTTGAAGAATGAAAAAGAAATGTAAAGGTAAAGGGTGAAAAGAAAGAAGCCCTCCGTACAACTTAGGCAGAAACCGGGTCAATACATATGCTGTCAGAATCACTTAGTTGATTGCTGGCATTGAAGACAAAGTATCATGGACCCAGTGATACGCTGCACAACCCTCCCTAGCCACTCAAGGTCCCTCAAAGGATTCTTGTTTCAATTGTCACGGAGTTCAATACATTCCTATCGTCTCTCTCACTCCGAGTTAGATGATATTGAAAAGGTGGCAGTCCTCTCCAGCCTCCGATCACCAAATCAAAACGCACAATTGAGTCTAGAGCCACGAGATACATAATAAGATCTCATAGGGACACGAATCATTTCTACACTGGTTGTTCAACATTAAGGACACCAGTTGTAATCTCATGAGTCCTACGCAGATCTTAGCAATCTGCCAGAACATTTATGAGGGAACTTACAAATGTAATTCTCAATGATTGAATGGAAATTCCTGACAGGGTCAACATCAAACAGCCCTGTATGCAGGTCACTTCGGTAATTCCTCGTGGATTACGCTTAGTGGTCGCGGCGGTTTCAACCGGTCTACAGTCGTGGAGTGATCTCCAGCGACTCACCTAATCGCTGATTTACTACGGTAAAATCTTAAAAAGCTCTCTGTGAGCTTTCGATTAGGAACGGTCTTGGTAAGGATTAGAGATAGTTTTCACAATATGCTGTTGACTATCTCGAAGTCCAAACTTGTAAGTACCGGTCGAATTATTGCTAACTGTCGTATGCAGGAACTTCTGGCGATTGTAGCAGTGGAATGCTGTAGCTGGTTGCTGTTGTAGCTGGTTGCAGAAAAGATGCCAATCCATCACCACATGTTCACACTACATCATCATCAAAGAAGTCATGATCAACCAAAAGACCTTCAACACGGCTTCTGCTAACTCTGATACTAAAGATCATGACACCAAACAGTGTGAGCATGTCGGCTCGATGAATATCACATCACAAGGAAACATACTCCAGAAAGATGACTTGGAAACAAATGTTGGATGATAAAGTCGTAAAATACTCAAAGATCATCCAAGACAAAGAAGGGTCATCACAAGATCACTGCTGAAAGCACAAAGATACAAGATTTTGAAGAATCAAAGACTACGAGCTACAAAGACAAGTTCAGAAGAAAGAATGCTAGAACTCGAATTATTATTTCCGGGGTGACCTCCCTTAGGGGGAGATTGTTAGGAATATAAATATTCAGATGAAGGCTCGGTCACCCCGAGCATCTAATTAGCATTTCTATAGCTCGTAGGCTTATCTATATTAGCTTAGTAATATTAGTATTAGTATTAGTCGTATCTATATTTGTGGAGTGGGTCGGGGCTTTCCCCTCTGTCAGCTCGCTCCACAGTCCACTAGGGACATAATATGTAGTAGTATATATACCCCTTCCCACACATGGGAAGGGTTGGACCTTTTCAATCTAATATTACACACTAGTTACTTTCTCTCACTAAAGGCTCCCATTTCTCTCTCTAAAACAACTTCTAGTCGATCCAAACAAGCCTCAAGATAGTGATTCATGCATTGTGAATACCCTACAAGTATTAAGTTTATTTGGTCCGAAACAGCTCAGCTTTCGTTTGAACAACTTAAGGTCGCTGTCACCGAGGCAACTTTGCTTGCTCTTCCCAACTTTGAGCGTGTATTCCAGGTTGAGTGTGATGCCTCTGGGTTCGGTGTAGGTGGCGTATTGAGTCAGCTTAATCGACCTATCGCCTATTTTAGTGAGAAACTCAATGAAACTCGCAGGCGGTACAGTACGTATGACAAGGAGTTCTATGCAATTATACGGAGTCTCGAATATTGGAGGCACTATCTTTTACCCGCGGAGTTTATTTTATACTCTGATCATCAGGCGTTGAAGTTTATACAGGGGCAAGCGAAGTTAAATCCAAGGCATGCAAAGTGGGTCGAAACTTTACAAGACTTTACATTCGTAATCAGGCATAAAGCAGGTACAACAAATTCCGCCGCTGATGCACTGAGCAGGCGTCCAGCTTTGGTGACGTCGTCCTTTTTCAGGGTTGATACTTTCAGCTCGTTTACTCGTTTATATGAAGATGATCCAGATTTTCGTGTTTTCTGGCAAGCGACTAAGCAGGGGACGGTGAAAGATTATTTCCAGCGTGATGGGTTTCTTTACAAGGGACAACGTTTATGTGTTCCTCTCTCGTCTTTCCGTGAGGCAATTATTTTGGAATGTCATCAGGGGGCTCTTGCGGGTCATTTCGGGCGTGAAAAAACAGCGGCCTTGGTACGCGAAAATTTTTATTGGCCTCACTTGGTGAAGGATGTGGTCAAAGTATTACAACGTTGTCGGGTGTGTCATGTGGCCAAAACACATAATACAAATCAGGGGCTCTATACTCCCTTACCAGCGCCTCATAGTCCTTGGGAAGACGTTAGTCTTGATTTTATTTTGGGCTTACCTATGACACAACGCAAGAAAGATTCAATTATGATCGTGGTCGATAGATTCTCCAAAATGGCTCATTTTCTTGCGTGTGCGAAAACTTTTGATGCATCTCAGGTTGCTCGATTGTATTTTGCGGAGATCGTTCGTTTACATGGTGTGCCTAAGTCTATTACTTCTGACAGAGATGTCAAATTTGTGAGTCATTTTTGGCGTACGTTGTGGTCTCAGTTGGGGGCTAAGTTACAGTTTAGCAGTTCGCATCACCCTCAAACCGATGGTCAGACTGAAGTGACGAATCGTAGTCTGGGAAATCTACTTCGGAGTCTTGTTGGTGATCACCCAAAACAGTGGGATTTAGCTTTACCACAGGCCGAATTTGCTTATAATCGGTCTAATCATTATACAGGGCGGAGTCCGTTCTTTGTTGTATATGGGCGAAACCCATTTACACCCCTGGATCTTGCTCCACTCCTGGGGACTGACGATTTTAGTACAGAAGGAGATGCCCGGGCTGATCAAATAAAGAAACTACATGCTGAGGTACGTGACCAGATTATTAAACATAACTTGCAATATCAATCCAGGGTAAACAAGCACAGGCGTCGTGTCGTTTTTAATGAGGGTGATCTCGTTTGGGTTTATTTGCGGCGTGACCGATTTCCTCCTGGTCGGTTTGGCAAGCTGCGTCCCCGTGCTGATGGACCATTTCGTGTTTTGAAAAAGATAAATGACAACGCGTACAAGCTAGATTTGCCGGGCCGTTATAATGTTTCTGCCACTTTTAATGTCGCTGACCTCACTCCTTACTTTGAAGACGAAGACTTTGGGTATGACTCGGAGGCGAGTCGTTTTTTAGAGGGGGAGGATGATACGGATTCAAGCCCAATAGAAGAACCCCCGGGAAGCTCGTCAAGCCCTGAAGAGCTGGTTGAAAGTGGCTAGGTCGACACCAATGTTACAAGACCCAATCCAACCTATTTTGATTAAGTTATTTCCTGTTTCTTGAAGATTATTTGTTTCCTTCTTTTGTGGGATATTTTCCTATTTGGTCGTTTCTTTCTTTACAAGTTGTTTGCTTATTTAAACTTATTGTAATCAATGGTTGGGTTGTTAATGAAGAAATAAAAGAAATCTCTTTTCATCGTTAAACCAGGTTTTGTGTTTAACAGAATATTCCGGTTGGCCGGAGTTCGACCGTCGATTGACGACTTGGTTGGCCAAGTGTCATCACCGCTAGGTTTAGACTAGGACATCTTGTCCGCTTTATACGAATCCGTATCACTACCACGAATCAAACTTGTTATATAAAATTAGTCTTGAATTAGTTTATTATGCTTTATGCTTGATTTCATTGTTTTATGAATCATAGATTGGAATTTGTCACCATCATATTCTAATATTTGTAATCAACTTGTCAAACCATCCTCATATTAAGCAATCCAAATATCTTAAACTAATCCAAACAAGTGTTGTCTCTTATATTATTGAATTTACATCATTATCATCTTCGTGTTATTTGCTACTTATATGTTTAGACGCCTCATAGTATTTTGGACCGTGACAACCAATATACTTTTAGTACATGCTTGTTACACTAGATTCTTCATCTCGAAAACACTCAAATCTCTTGGGACGACCTTGACTTACCATTCCCTAACTATACACGATAAGGGTATACTTGCCCGAATGTGTTCCTAGTTTACCGGTAATTCTTGTTTATAAATTTAAAAACCCGGTGCTACATGCATCAGGGTAGTTTATTTGGAATGATGTGACATGAACTTGAGCTACTTATTTACATTAGTTATTCACTATCTCTTTTTTTATAACAAATTGTTTTGTTTCACATCATTACGTGAAAATTCTATTATAAAATTTGTGTGATTCTATCATGTCTCATAAAATAACGAAAAGTTTGTCTTTACATTATAAAAACCTTGTTTTCACATAGTGCGTCGCGGTAACAAACGGAAAAAAAGAAATTGAAATGCTGGCTTCATCATCGCAAGGATACCCATGTGTTCCTTGCCCTCTGGAAGCCTGTCCCGCAACATGTTTGTTCCGTTCGGTGTTACCTGCTTCCTCAGACAAAGAAGAAGAACACGGCGAAATTGGGCGTATCTTAAAGATTCTTTTACAAAAGATCAGATTTTGGAAAGTCTAATTTTGGGCAGGGATTCTAATAAGGATCTGCAAAAGTTATGAGAAGTTATAAAAAACTTTTACTTCGTTCACAAGACTTGTGATAACTTCTTGCAGACCCTTATTAGAATTAGAATCCCTGCCCAAAATTATACTTTCTAAAATCTAATCTTTTGTAAAAACAATCCTTTAAGATACGTCCAATTTCTCCTTGTTCGTCTTCTTTGTCTAGGAAGCAGGTAACACTGAACGAAACAAACATGTTGCGGGACAGGCTTCCACAGGACAAAGAACACATGGTATCCTTGCGATGATGAAACCGACATTTCAATTTTTTTCCCGTTTGTTACCACGGCGCATTGTGTGAAAACAAGGTTTTTATAATGTAAAAACCTAATAATGTTGGGCTTTTATAAAATGATGTGTCTTTGTTTCTTGTTATACTGAACATGGCAATCAACAAACAGTAATAAATAAAGCTGAAAATGATTAATTAAATAAGATAGTAAAAAGATAAAACCCGGTATTTGCTCGGAATGACTCAAAGCTAAAAACTTATTTCACCGACTATCAATAATGTAAGCTTTTTATAATCAAAAGCTAAAAATCTATAAAAACTAATTTATAAATAAATCTCACACCACCCAAGTTACAAATAAAAATGCTTATTTTTTTATAAACTAAGCTTGGGATATTAAGGTAAAGATTTATAAATACCTTAGCTAATATAGATTTACAAAACTTAAAAGAATAAACTTTTAACTACTAAAAACTTTTGTAAAAATTAAAATAAATATCAAATCGTCAAAAAAAATCCAAAAATGTGATAAAAACTTAAACTTAATAAAACCTATTTTTTAAAAATGAAAACGGAACTTTTTAACAGACAAATTTTCTTTAGCTATTTAATGACTAAAATAGCTTTTAAATCTAAATAAAATACTAAAGAATTCTGAAAAACTTATCCTAGTTATAAAACTATTTAGAAGTTGCCAAAAAATCGAAAAATAACTTTTTTGATAATTTTAGCTATTTTTGGAAATAAAAACGAAATTGTTTTAATCTAGAAAAACTGCAGAACTGTTTTCGAAATTTTAAAAATACCAAATCGTACAAATAAACCTTGTAAAATTTATCTCTAACAAAAAACACTTCTAAGGAATTTATAAAAATAAACTACGATTTCTTTTTTTTTTCTTTGTATTTTTTAGATTTTTAACCTAACAAAAACTAGACTAAAACTACAACTTTTATAAAAATAAAATATCAAAGATGAGTGTGTGTAAAAATGTGTAAAAGCATATACACAACACCTTGTACACTCAATTTCACATATGGTATTTTTATAAAATTTTGTGAATAAAAGAATATTAATGAAAAGAAAACAAGTAAATATGTAAGAATAATAAATAGTCTACTAAGATTTTAAAAACTAAAGCATAACAAGAATTAAAAGATGATAAAACATGCAAAAACTTTTATAAAAAACAAAGAGAGGAATGTAAAATATGAAGAGAAAATATGTTTGAGATTGAGGGATATGGGTTTATATATCACCGAAAGGCCAAAATTAGGGTTCTACATTTTTTTACAATAGCTCCTAAAGTTACATAAGTTTGCACAACAGGCCCCTAAAGCTTCCACGTGTCACGCTCTCAATGGGCCATGCGGGCACCTGGTCAAAGGAATGTGGAGGCGTGAGTCCGGGGTGTGCAGGGCACTAGTTTTTCTGATGTGTCGGCTGATATGTCGCTGACCAGACACTGATTGGGCACGCGTAGCGGCTGAGGTGGCAGCTTGAAATGACAAAAAGAGGTCGAGGTGTGGCTCGAACTCGGGGCCTACTGTTCAACAAAGAAACGCCACTACTGGAGTCTATGTTTAGTAGTGTGATAACGTAACTTCACATTATTTTAAACGTGTGTAGTTGTTTTCACTCTAAGTTATTTGTTAATTCTTCAAACAAAATAAACTTTGATTTGGTATAGTTAGATTCTTTTAAAATTCCAACTTTTACAATGATCAAATACGATAATGTATAAATCAAAGATAAATGTTTACTAGATATAATGCCCGCGCACGCGCGGGGTTTTTTCTAATCATTTAAATAAATTATTATTTTTAATTTCGGGTTTTAATTATTATAACAGGACCTTCAAAACCATTGTACTTTGATTGAGGTATTGAATTAGGGTTATTTACGAATGTAGTGGGTTTTAATATTAATTAGATTTGGAGGAGATGTTCTTGTGTCAATGATTGTGCGTGAATGAATGATAAGAGATCGAGTTTGATTGATGGAGGAGGAATTTGGGAATGTTGGGACTTAAGTTTCAGCACAAATCTTTGAAAAACTTGCTCCACCGTTTTCAAGTTTTAACTTTTTATATTTTGACACATATATTTTTGTAAGTTTTTATTGAATGATTACAAATCACATTCTTTTTTTTGTAGAATATGGATAAATTTAGAAGTATTTAGGCTTTTCTTATTTAATATTTAAGAAAATAATAATAATAATAATTTGATTATTACTTAATAAGGTATGATTTGATTTTTTTGAAATGTAAAAGTCCCCACTAGGGGTTTTGTTTTATTATATAAAAGATGTACGCTAGAAAATAAAACAACTCTCTCGTATAAGAAGCTAGATGATTTACCGTTTAAGCAAGGAAAACCGAATCAAATTATGAGTTTTTTTCTACCATCATACGCTAGAAAATAATATGAGTTTTCATCATAAAGAAACACCCCATTTCTGGGAAATCACCACAGACCGACTTGTTCCTTCTCTAAACATGAATACAACATTCGAACTGTCACGCTTCCTTTGACCGGTATCATTCACAGTTACGTGTGCTCTAATTTTCTTTTTTAATATCTTCCAACCACCTTTTGCTCTATTCTGATCATTGTAAATCTTTTCAAAGTTTTTTTTTTTTTTTTTTTTTTTTCCTTCGTGGGGATTTTAAATTAGGCTCAAGCTAAATAAACATTCACTTATATTTTTATGGTACTCTTCTTTTCTAGAAGAATTTAATAATAACAATCAAAATATAATTTTGCTAACAAGTTTACATACCAAAAACATTTTGACAAATCTAACCGCTCATTTTTTTTTTATGGAGAAAAAAAATTAATTAATATTTTTAATTAAAAATCTAATTACACTTATTTTTAAAAATATTAAATGTCTCATGAACCGTTGATAGTTAAGCAAAAAAATTTATACTATCGCGGTGATTACTTTATTGTCGCGGTGATTACTTTATTATCTTTTAAAAGACGAACACTTTCATATACTTTCGGCGGAGATTTTGATTTCGTTTTCTCACATTATTTTTTCCAGTATTAAGATTCACATGACGTGTCACATGTGATTTAATGCTATAATCTATTACTCCCTCCGTCCCAAAATAAGTGTCCAGTTTGACTTTTCAGAGTCAAACTGGTTCAACTTTGACCTTAAATATTTTTTTTGTGTTATATAATACTTGATGAATAATTATACCATTGAAAAATACACTTAAAACACAATCCATTTATATATTTTGCATCAAATATTATATAGCACCTACAAAAATAGTTAAGGTCAAAGTTGAACCAGTTTGACTCTGAAAAGTCAAACTGGACACTTATTTTGGGACGGATGTAGTAGTTATGATTAGACTGACCATTACCCCAACAATATCCGCATTCTCTTACCTCTCTCACAATGGCTAGAAAATAAATTATGAGTTTTCATCATAAAGAACACCCCATTTTTGGGAAATCACCGCAAAACGACTTGTTCCTTCTCTAAACATGAATAAAACATTCGGACTGTCACGTTTCCCTTGACCGGTATCATTCACAGTTACGTGTGCTCTAATTTTCTTTTTTAAGATCTTCCAACCACCTTTTGCTCTATTCTGATCATTGTAAATCTTTTCAAAGTTTTTTTTTTTTTTTTTTTTTTTTTTTTTTTTTTTTTTGTGAGGGTTTTAAATTAGGCTCAAGCTAAATAAACATTCACTTAGGCTACTCACAGTCGCAACCTATATTGCATCATCTTTCCGGCTGCCACTTCAGCTTTCTCTCTCCTCAACCTATATTCATCTCTTTCATCACAGTGGCAACCCATATTGCATCATCCATTATTTATTTTTATTTTTTTTATATATTTTTTTTTAAATATTTTTAATATAAACTTAAATTTCATTAAATTTCATTAATTTACTTTAGAAAATTACTTTTACTTAGTTTTGATAACAAGTTAATGATGTGAAAAGTTGAATATTTAAGATTGGGTTAAATTTATGATCTACGAATGTCAAAGGGGCTAAAATAAATTTTTGTATAACTATGTGATCATAAACAAAACAATATTGGTTGTTGCTGGGGTCATCTTCTCAGCCAAAACAAAAAAACTCCATTAAACATGAAGCTCTGTTTCTTTAGACAAGAAAGAAAGGAAAAAAAGAAAAGAATAAAAGAAAGAAAAAAGAGAGAGGTGTGTAACAATATCGATCGAATTTTCGACCCATATTGCAAACTATCATCCGGCGACCGATTTCCCACAGTGGCTCGACCGAAGTCCCATATCGGTCGACCGATACACTCGATCGATTTTTTCAGTCCCACTGCTACCAGCCTTATATTTTTATGTTACTCGTCTTTTCTAGAGGAATTTAATAATAACAATTAAAATATAATTTTGCTAACAAGTTTACATACCAAAAACATTTTGACAAATCTAACCACTCATTTTTTTCTATGGAGAAAAAAAATTAATTAATATTTTTAATTAAAAATCTAATTACACTTATTTTTAAAATATTAAATGTCTCATGAACCTTTGATAGTTAAACAAAATAGTTTATGCTGTCGCGACGATTACTTTATTACTTTTTAATAAACGAACACTTTCTTATACTTTTGATGGAGTTATTATTTTTGTTTTTCACATTATTTTTTCCAGTATTGGTATTCACATGACGTGTCACATGTGATTAGTTATGATTAGACTGACCATTACTCCCAACAATATCACTCTCTCTCGATAGATAGTTTAGTTGACCATTAAAAGATGGGTCTCATGAAATAAATTAATGTAACTTCTAAAGTTACTAAAAGAGCCAATTCTCAAAATAGTATTTTAATTTAACTTTTTTTAAAAAATAGTAGAAAAATAATGCCCTTTCCCAAAAAGGTCATGTGCGAATGTGCGACGCACATTCGCACATCCGTCGTTCGCACATTCGCACATTCACACATCCATCGTCCGTACATTTGTTTATAAAAGTGTCTGGGCACTTGTCAAAATATTTATGGATTCGCACATTCGCACATGACCTTTTTGGGAAAGGACATTATTTTTCTACTATTTTTTGAAAAAAGTTAAATTAAAATACTATTTTAGGAATTAGCTCTTACTAAAACATATAAGTAAATACTCAGATACTTGATGAAGAGTTAGTCGACATTGGAAAAAGGTGCATTGGGTCGTGATTCAAACCGTTTGAGTAAGTATGATTAGCTTGATCTATGAGTCGTAGTAGGGTTCGTTGCCTTTATGGCATCAAAATGAGTCACCTTAAATAATTCGAATATGATGTTACATTATCCGTTGTGGAATAGGATCCTCTAATGTTCAAAATAAGTTTGTTGTGAGTGAGAAGAAAAATAAATAAATAAATAAATAAAAATTGTGGTACAGTAAAATATTATTGTGGGACCTTTGCATTATTTTAAATCAAATATTCACTCACAATAAACTTAACATAACCAATCATGCTCATTTTGAACATTAGAGGATCATAGTCCATCCGCTAAACTAAATATGTTATGATATTTTCACGTTTTGTCACATTGATCATTTCAAATAGATCTCATATTATGGCGAATATTTTTGGAAAGAAAAAACTCAATTAGATTACACAAAAATCATGAAAAATAGGTTAAGGAATTAACAGATGCTTATTAAGATCATCGAAAGCGCTCGAGTTGCTATGCGGTTTGGCAGTGTAGTTTGTTTGGATTCTAAAGTCGTGGCTTAATGGTATCCTTTTAGGTGTTATTTGACTTATTGAGGGTTATTTTTTTGGGGCATGTCCTGATATCATTTGATTCTTATGCTTTATATGCTATCTTAAATAAAAAATTCTCGCAGTTTGGAATATATAAACAGTTTAGCTAGGTACCTGTGATTTTTCACGTGTCTATAAGCTAGTACAATATAACGAATGTAAATTCTACGTAGTGAGAATATAATATAACCAAGCTACTACAATATAACGAATAATGTAACCGCTGTTGATGGCACATAACTCAGAAAATTTAAGCATTAACTACCAAGTCTTAAAACAGACGGTTAAGCAAGATATCCCCTCCTATGAGAAAGATCATCCATGTTGATAGAATCGTCTCGTTGCCCAATTTTGAGTTCAATACGTCAGTCATCCTTTCAGATGGCGTCATGATACATCACATGAAGCTTCTAAGATCCAGGTACTTATAGACAGACATCACATGAAGCTTCTAAGATCCAGGTACTTATATACATGTACGTGCCAAATCATTAAGTGAGATCATGAGTATGAGTTACCAACTCATAATCAAGCCTAGGCAAGTTTGAAATATTATTCATCACCTCTTGACAGGTTACTAGAAAATTGCACATTAGATAGCTAACGGTTAGCCGCACCATAATTACTTGGTTATACATTGGCCCTCCAAAAATGTAGGAGTATTATAAAAGTTGACAACAGTCTATGTCCCAGAAAGCTTTTTCTTCAACAAAGATGCACCCTTTTAAGGCTCTCATTCTCAATCTCCATAGTGTTTGGTGAAGCAATCATGGACGATCTATATGTTACTGTTCATCCTGCACTTTCAAAAGCGCAAAAGCATCAGAACTTTGTCATAAAGACATACCGAAATGGTAAAATGAAGGGTCACTACATCTATGACCCGTTTCTAGAGTACTGTACTAATTTAAAAACAGAATGTATAAGCGCCAAAGATATTTGCCTCTAGCTCTCACTATTCTATCTGCGGCAAAAGGCTTTTCCTTAATACTAACAAATAACCCGTAAATAGATAATTCGATCTTCTAAAATACCACATACAGCTTTCACTACAAATGTACAGATCACTAATGCATAGTCGTTCCGGTCTTTTGGTAATTCTTGTGATACAACAATCACTAGATTATGGGTATCTTCTAATGTATGTTTGTTTCCAATATTAGAATAACATGATTGCGTAGGAACTATCATGTAATGCGACAAGAAAAATCTTACTTTCAAATAAGATCGTTGTTGCTGGCACATAACTCTGCAAATTCAAGCATAAAATGCGGAGTCGTAATATAGACTGTCAATCAAAGATATCCAATCCTATGAGAAGGACGAACAATGTGATTTTAGCTACCCGTACACCCAATATAAGTAAATCATATGGGTACAGGGTATCCATCTACTCGCCGAATCATCAAGAGACCACGAGTGTGAGATACAAACTCATAATCAAGCCGAGGCTAGTTTGAAATAGCTTCATCACCTCTTGAGAGGTTATTAGTAAATTACACATTGCGTAACAAACAGTTAACCCCGCCATAATTACTTGGCTATACATTGACCCTTCAAACAATGATGATATCATAAAAGTCAACACCAACAGTATGTCCCAGAAAGCTTTTTCTTTAGCAAAGATGCACCCTTTTTAGACCCTCATTCTCAATCTCCATAGTGCTTGTGAAGCAATTATCAGCGATATATTTGTTACTGTTCATCCTACACTTTCAAAAGCGCAAAGCATTAGAACTTTGTCATAAAGACATAAAGAGGAATGGTAAGTGAAGGGTCACTTTATCTATGACCCTTTTCTAGAGTACTGTACTGATTGTCTAATTTAACTACAGAATGTATAAGCACCAAAGGTATTTGCCTCTAGCTCTCGCTATTCTAGCTGCAGCAAAAGGATTTCCCTTAATACTAACAAATTAACCCCCTAATAGATTATTAAATCTTAAAAAATACCATGTATGGCTTGCAATGCAAATGCACAGATCACTAATGCATAGTCGCTCCGGTCTTTTGGTAATTCTAGCATAGGTAAGGACGATAATTAATGTACAACTTCCACACCAAAGTGCACAAATCACATAGGATTATTGATGTTCTAGCTTTGCACACATAACTATAATTAACAACATTTTATACTATTCTAGCTATGCAATAAGCTTACAAATTCAATGATAGCTATGGAACATGTCAAAGAAGTAGTCCCTTCATCTATATATGCAACACTTTCTAAGTTTGGTTGTGTCGCAATGTTTTCCTTTGGGACTAATCATATTCAAACTTATTTGCATATTAGCAATAGTAACAAGATAATGGTGAAACTGATTGTGGACCACGGATCTCTTCAGTTTTTGTCTGATCAATGATCAGATTCTTTTAGGGGGTGTTGGTTTTAGCTTATTTTGAAGGTTTAATAGTTTATTTAGCAAATAAAAGGTCATCTTACTGTTTGGATAAGCTTAGATGCTTAGGCCTAAGAGCATATTTAGGGATGTTTTGATATGCTCCATTTGTTATGGCTTTACAGGCTTATCAAGGCTTGCAAGCTCCTTTTCCAACTTTTATTTATCATAAGCTAATCCAAACACTTAGCAAGAGCTTAAAAAGCTTGTGCATCATAAGCTACTTATCAATAATAAGCATAAGCCCAAAAATAAGCTTAGACCAACACCGCCTTAGTAAACTATGAGTCAAGTGATAGTCAAAGCAATTTTTTGCAGACATAAATAGTGACAAAGAGTTCTTTATCTGAAAATGAGAGCATACCTCTTGTTCAAACTTCGTATGCTAACTTTACAGCCTACAATCAATCTAATGCAATACCATAACGGGTAAATGGATGAGGTTTTCCCCGTGGCCTAACCGGGTTAAATGGGGAGGCCGAGTCTTTGACTCATATGCACGTGGCCTAAACGGGGTAACCCCGTGATCATTTCCCACCCTTCAATTGCTGCACTTAACAAAAGTGGCATATCCTAAGTCCTCATAAATTAATTTACTTGATAGTATACGGCCTAACAGTTTGAACAAAAGTTTAAAAGGCGACAGACTACATCAAAAACCAGCACTTAATATACAAATATCCACACAGAATAAGGGGGAAAAATCGAATCGCATCCTCAATTTTCCTTACAGAATCGCATCCTCAATTTTCCTTACACAGTTACGCCATTGGTTAGCACTAGTTTATATAATTTCCATATACACTTAGTTCTCTAATTCATGAGACCGCCAACAATATCTTAATTTCCTATAATAACGATATCAAGGGACAACATGAACATCACCAAATTTGAACAAACTATGATAACTATCTAAATCTTCTATAATCATTCTAGGTCGTCATATCAAATAATCATAGCATCAAAATTTCTGTAAGTTCAATATCAATAACAAAAGTAACAACTTAAAGCTAACTAAGAAAACAAAAATATCTAAAAAATGAACAAGAAAACATACAATCATTCTGATGCTAGCATTTGATTTTCAGACTAGTAGCATTGACGTAATTCTCATAAAGACTAGGCACAAGTTCACGATACGGCAAAACAAAAACCCTCATAAACTTCTCCTCAGAAAGAGCAACAATTGTACAAACTGAAATCCCGCTCTTCAAATTATTATCCAACAAACTGACCCACGCCCTATACCTCGGCACAATCCTCTTCTCCAAACTATACACCAACAACTTGGGATGCGTTGACAAATACTCACCCTCATAACCTGTCTCCTCCTTAAACCACTCTAACGACGATTTAATCGTAGCCTCCGACTTCCTCAAACAAAACGGCAAACTCCTAGTCATTCTAAGTATCTCTTCATCCGTCCACCCAAAACTTCTAAAAATCCCAGGTTTCTTATCCAAAGTCGCTTCATTGAACGAAATAACTATCTTAACCCCATCTAAAAAACGTGGCGAGTCAGGCCTAATCCCTAATAAAGGCTCAACCTTTTTCATAACCCCATCTAACCACTCAACACGCTGTAACAAACACCCCGGATTCTTTAACAAAAGCGACTCGATCTTATCACTCGACAACCCATATTTCCTCAAAACCAATACATTCTCACTCATTTTCTTTTCATAATCAGAAGTCAATGACCACCAAGATTTCGAAACAACCTTAAAAACTTTAGTATCATCAAAACCCAACAAAACCCTTAAATATTCAACATTTTTATCCAACCTAGTACTCGAAAAATGACAACTTTGTATAAAAAGCTTTTCCAACCAAGAAGACCCTTTAAACCCTAGTTCTTGAAAAAGATGAAATTTGGGTTTAAGGGACTTGTTAATATCAGTGGTTAAAAGGGTTGGTGAGTTTGTTATAATGGTTTTGATTTGGGTTTTGGTGAGGCCACATTGGGTTAAAAAAGTGATGACTGAATTGGGTCTTTGTGGGGTTTTAAGATGTGGGAGTTTGGTTGAGAGTGTGAGGGCTTCATTTTGTGTGAAATTGAGTGAAGTGATTAGGTAATTGGTTATGAAATGTGGGTTGGTTTGTGTTGAAAAATGTTTGTGGAGTGATTTGAGGTGTTGAATCAACATGGTGATGAGGGTTTAAGGATTTGACATGGGTTGTGTGAATTTTGTTGAAGAAAGGGACATTTGTGGTTTTAGAACACTTTTGGAAAAAAAAAAAAAAAAAAAAAAATGTATATATATAATAAAAAAAATCACTGCTCCCTCCCCATTTTTTACTTTTTCAATATTTCTTTCTCAACTTTGACTATAAATATTTTTATTTGTATTATACAATTTTTGATAAAAATTATACAAATAAAAATACATTTAAAACTCAATCCGTTTATATATTTTGTATCAAGTATTATGTAATATAAACAAAAATACTTAAAGTCAAAGTTGAAAAGTAAAAACCGGATAATAATTTTAGGACGGATGGAGTACTTATTTTGTTTTACTTTCGCCCATCTTGCTCGCCTTTTTAACTTAAGCCAAGTTTCGAAGTTAACAATCTTTTGACTCATCACCTGGACTTGATTAAACCCCTTACCCAAATTACCCTTGTTTTTCACTACATGAGGGGTTTGACTCATTAGCTCGACTCGATTAAACTCAACCTGTTAATCAAGTCGAGCAACTGGAAATCCATTAAGCAACATCAAACTCTCCATAACATTGTGTTTCCAAATATCACTTAAAGAAGGAGATAAAAGAAAATGAAAAGAAACAATTAAGGAAAAGAAAAAAGAAAAAAAAAAAAGAAAAAGAAGAAGACTAAAAAAGAATACTTATTTGGTTGAAATTGAACTAAAATATTTTCTTTCAAAATTGGGCTGAAAATGTTACTTCCTATGAGAAGAGATCCGGTGAAAATTAATTACTAAAATGAAAAAAAAAAAAAATAAAAAAAAAAAAATAAAAAAAGAAAAAAAGAAGAGGATTGTAGTGATACATTTAAAGTAAGATGGAAAATTTTAGCTAGTGTTAATATAAGTCATCACAACCAACTTCACCAGTGTTGTTGACGTATGTGTCCGAACGGCCTGTCTCGACCGGCCGTCCGGACGACATCGAGCCGCCCGGACATGCCGGAAGGCATACGACTCATCCGGCCAAAATCACTGTGAGTAATGGGACAGGTGGCGTTTACCTTTTGACAGATGGCAGCTGCAGACACCGCCGCCGCCTCCCCAGGATTTACGGGATTATGTCGGGGACATGTCTCCTGAAAATCCGGCGCCGCCATTTCAGGTATCAAGGTCGAGTACTATAAATACTCGACTCATTTACTGCTCTCAACTAACATTTTTACCTGCATTAACTCCTCACTATAGTTGATAGCCCTTTCGGAATATCAGATACTTACTCTCACACCGGAGGTGGGTCCTGGGATAACACCCGGGGCGAGCCTAACGTGTGCTGTTGTGTGCAGATATCCGGAAGACCCCAGACATTCTAGGTAATCAGTACTCAAGCTTATCGGAAGAACCCTAGTGGAGTTCGACCGGCAGGCCTTCTTTATTTGTCCGAAGTAATAACAAGAAATTGCTTCAACAAATTGGCGCCATCCGTGGGACCTTTCACTCGATCTACCTGAAGTTAGGGATGACAGGTTCTCCACCAACATTCGAGGCGTTCAGGACAACGGGAACAACACCCGTCTTCACCCCTGTCCGAAACACGGGAGAGGCCGGAGGATCTGGAGGAGACCAACACCCTCCGGATGCTCAAGCCCTGATCGAGGGTCATCTTTCGGCCTTGAAAGAATTGTTCAAACAACCGGGCAATCGTAGCCTGGTAAGCCCCAGAATGCTGAGGCTCGGTGACGGATATGAAAGTTCGGAGGAAGAGGAGGTGGAAGTGTCGCCCTACGGAAAGGGAAAGAAGGCAGATGACGGTTACGGGAAAGGGAAAAAAGCAGGTGACGGCCACGAAAAAGGGAAAAGGGCAGACGACGATTTGAGCAAACCATTCAAAGAAATGATCAAATGCCCATTCACAAAAAGAATCATAGAATTCTCATCTCCCAAACACAAGATCCCTACGAACTTGAAACTATACCAAGGGACCACTGATCCGGATGACCACATCAATCGTTTCACCGGAGCAGGAAACCATGAAGAATGGCCCATGCCCGTGTGGTGTCGAATGTTCCAACAAACCTTGGACGGGAAGGCCAGAGGATGGTTTGATAAGCTCCCTACAGGAAGCATCGATAGTTGGGACGAGCTCCAGAAAAGATTTTTGAACAGGTTTAGCATGTTAAGAATAAGCACCAAGGACCTCACGGAGATTAACAAGATTCACCGAAAGGCGAACGAAAGCCTTCCGGATTTCAAAGAAAGATGGATATGTGAGGCCAACCACTTCCCGGACGCCCCGGAGATCATGCAAATCGGGTCATTTCTGAATGGTCACCATTGCCCGGAGTTAGCCAAGAAGTTCTCGGATAAGATCCCTAAAACCGTTGACGAAATGTTGGAACGGATCGATGATTTTGTTCGTTCTGAGGAGGCATTCCGAGCAACAGAGCTGCCAAAGGGAGAGAGAACGGAGTCTCGGCCTAACCCATACCACAACAGGAACGACTACCAGCCAAAGCCTCCTGTTGGAGATTATCGCCGGAATAACCCTAGGGTCGGGTTCAAAGGGCGAAGGAACGATTATTACGCACCTTATGTCGCCCCAAGGTACGGCAACGCTGGGAGATCCGACCCCCGCCGAAATGACATCCGTCGAAACGAGACAAGACCGATAGATTTGGACGTCCTTACGAAGACACCCAAGGAAATATTGGCGACGGAACATCAGCTAAGGTTGCCGCAGCCTCCTCCAACCAAGGGAAAGCCACAGAAGGATTGTGAGGACAGATACTGTGACTACCATGGGGAGAAAGGGCATTTCACTGATGATTGCTGGGTACTCAGGGAGGAGTTAAAAACCGCGTTGAGTACAGGGAAGCTGGATCATTTGGTAAAAGACCTCAGGAGAGGAAAGAAAACTAATCAAGGGGGTAACTACCAAGGGAATAAAGGGAAAGTAATCAACATGGTCCGGAGCCTTATAACCTCCCGGAAATCGGAAGAAGTGGGAAAGGAAGAGTGGATGGACGCTCCAATAAGCTTTCCGTCTATTCCTCTGGAGAAGATGTCGGACGAACCGCTGATAATCAAGGTGGAAACTGAAGGAAGAGAAATCCGTGAGGTTTATGTTGACCCAGGTGCATCAATGGAAGTAATGTACGGGCATCAATTTGAGCGCTTGGGTCGTGCAGTTAAAGCACGGTTGAGAAAGGTTGACACAACTTTGACAGGATTCACTGGAAAACCCATTAGGCCGAGAGGGGTGATTGACTTGGAGATCCGCTTCGGAAGTCAGGATCTGTCTCGGAAAATCAGTTTGGAGTTCGCCGTGGTCGACTCACCTTCCCCCTACAATGCCATACTGGGACGCGTCGGATTGAGGAAGTTACGGGCCGTGCCATCAACCATCCATTCGGCGGTTAAGTTTCCAACACCAGGGGGCATAGCGACATTGGTCACTCAACCAAAGACGCAAAGGCACCACGATGCAAGGGAGGAGCCCATCGCAGAAACAAAAGAAGCCAAGAAAAGAAATCATCCGTTGGGAGGAGTAAAACAGGACTGGCCGTATGAACAAAAGAAGGGACCTAGGATCGGAAGAAAGGATGGGAGAAAGATGAATGGGCATGATGGCCAAGGAAGCCCCAACATACCGACCAAGAAACAAGCAATGGCTCAGGTAATCGTCAATACGATATAACCACTAGAATGTCTTGCTATTCTATTCTATTACTGTAACAATGTACGAACTAACGGGAGGAATGCAAATACCTTCGTAACTTAAGACAGGTAGTTTTACAAATCGGGAAAGCAAGGTCTGTGGGAACGCGGCCCGACAGAGGCATCGGAAGCCTGCCGAATGAGATAACACAAGTCGAACAGGGATAGTCAGGAGAACGCCGCAAGCACAGCGGGCAATTGATTGTAAAAGCGTCCATGTAAATGGGGCTTAACATATTCTGTGTAACACCCGAAAGGGTTTGATGTTAATCATTTAATGAAACGTAGCTACCCTACCGTTGAGGGGGGCAATTTTCTCGTGATATATCTTTGAAATGTTTATGATATCCCAAAAAGGCTTGATATTGACTATTTTCAATGACAAATGCAGTTACCCCACCATTGGAGGGAGTCAATGTCCCTGCGGAACATCACCTGAATATTTATGTGAGGTCCCACATGTGTAACAATTACGAAATAGCTCGAACATAAGTTCAAAGTGACTCGTTCGGATGACTCGCGACATCCGGGCATAGTCAGTGTTCGAGCTGGGTGCTTGGAACACAAATTTAAAGTGACTCATTCGGGTGACTCGCGACATCCGGGCGTAGTCAGTGTTCAAGGTTGATTTTCTGGACATAATTAGAAAATGGCCCCCCCGAGAGGTTCACGCCCTCCGGGGAGTTTGTGGTCAATGTCCAAAGATGGTTGATACCCAAAAAAGAAAGGGGTTGCCATAATCCTGGCGGAAAGGCTGAACCACCTGTAAAATCTCGAACACAAGTAGAAAGTGATCCCTCCGAGAGGTTCGTGCCCTCCGGAGATCAGTGGTCAGTGTTCATTGTTTTCTGGACATAATTAGAAAGTGGCCCCCCCCCCCCCCGAGGTTCGCGCCCTCCGGGGAGTTTGTGGTCAATGTCCAAAGATGGTTGATACCTAAAAAAGGAAGGGGTTGCCATAATCCTAGCGGGAAGGCTGAGTCATTTGTAACATTTTGAACATAAGTAAAAAACGATCCCTCCGGGAGGTTGGCCCCCTCCGGAGACTTTCGCGGTCAATATTCACAAGGACACCATACAACCACACAAAATGTATAAACTTGCACTATCGGAACTATACAAACAATAAAATAATAACAAGCGAATGTCACACATCCGTAATCAAAAGAATATACAAATGTACTTTCGGTGCCATACGAATGGCAGAGATAACAACGAACAAGCGATACGATTCATAACACCGACGAATACCGAAGAACAACTATTCGACAACATCCATTTCGAGGACCCAAATTGTCCCATTACAATCCACACATGCAGTTCCACGCAAAAAAAAAAAATAAATAAAAAAAAAAAAAAAAAAAAAAATAAGAAGAAGGATAAGGCAAGCATTAATAAATCACAAGTTAATAGAATCCGGCAGGATCGTTCAAGGGTCCAGTAGAACATCCCATCATATCAACCGAAAGGTCAATTCCGCTAAATCTAGATCACTCCGGAAGCAAGCAAGAACAATAGCACGAAACATGAAACATGGAGCATGCGGAATACAGAACAATCATAAATATATACAAAGGAATAAGTCTCACAAATTATTTGTCACAAGATTATTACAGTCATCCGAATGTATGTATATAAAAAAGAAAGAGAGAAATTGTTCTTGGCTCACAGGCCTTACAACACAAGGTAAGCCGAATCATTCGGAAGCTTAGGGGGCCGACCCGTCCTTTCCAACAGTCGGACCCTCGACGTTAGTGGTCCCGGAAGTTGATCCCTCGGCGGCATTAGCAGTCTGAGCGCGGGGAGAAGCAGCCGGGTCGGGATCAGGGAAGATTTTCAGGATTTCATCAAGAGACTTAAGATAGGAACCGCTGATCTTCTTGATATAAGGATACTCGGCGGTAAACAACCCGTCAAATGCCGGGTCGAGTTTCTTCGCAGCATCCACATCCAGGTCTTCCGTCTTGGCCAAAATGGCGGCCACTTCTTCCGGCCCGCGGCCCTCAACCACACCTTCCATAAACCCAGACTGCGAGGACAAGCTGAAGGGCCCTGCTAGATGATTCTTGTACTCATAGCTGCCCAACAGACGGCGAACAACCTCCGGGAGGACCTCTTTAACAACCCTGAACCTTTCCGCTTCGGTGCGGCCCACCCGGGCAATCAGATCTCTTTTTTCTTCCCGAAGGCTCATGTTGTCCTTCACTTCGTCACTCAGGTTAACTTTAGCTTTTTCCAAATCAGCTTCCAAGGCGCTGATTCGTTCCGCTGCGGCCAACCTCTCATCCTCCACCAACTTCTCCAACTCTTTCACTTGCCCCATCAACTCCGACTCTCGCACCAGGCAGGTGGAATGCTCAATCTTCAGTTGTTTGAGCTCTCCCCCGTTCTTTCCAAGGTTTCCACAATGCTGGTGGATTTCGTAAAGCTCGCTATGATCGTGGAGGAGTTTCTCGAACCGAAGCAGCAAGTCCGACTGAGCAACGGACCCCATACCCAAAAGTCTCCAGGCTCTCTGAACGGCCTCAGCATCCCCCAAACTCTCCAAAAATGACTCCTCTTTCGGAGTCGGTAAGTGCAACAACAGTTCCCGACAGACCTTCCAGTTATCCAACCGGTCATCCTTGCTCACCTTCCACGTCGGCACATGCAAAGAGGCCGACTCGCTTTCACCGGCTACTTTACCCTTCCCGCGGTTAGGAGCAGTAGCAGAAGAAACCCCTACATTTTCGAAAAAAAAAAAAAAAAAATTTTTTTTTACAAGTCAAGTAACAATTGCGGAACAAATGCAAAATTTGGAAATCAGCGTTTCGTAAAGTGAAAGAAAAAAAAAACTTACCAGCACCAGTGGCCTCCGACGTAAAGCCCTCGCCGGTACCTCCTTGGGTATCCGGCCGTTTTCTTCCGGCCGAAGCATCGGAGCCCTCCGGCTGTTTTCTTGCGCCCGAGGCACTCTCGCTTTCATTGGGCCCTCGGAAAGTACCCCCTCCGGATGCATCACGATGAAGACGGACTCTCGTCCCCTGTGTTTGAGCCTGAGAGATGGGCCGGACAACATCCTGGTCCGGTTTTCTCTTTCTGGAGACCGGAACCTTCGGGTCAGACTTATCGACTCCGGTCATTTCTACCGTCTGCTCAGGGATAACGGTTTGAGGAGCAGCGGCAACATGCGATCCCTGGGGTTGACTCTCTTGATGCTTATCCCCCTGGGTCACCGGCACATCCTTCTTAACTTTGGGCTTCTTCAGGTATTGAGACATTATGATAACTGCAAAAAAACGGATGCAGGTAATGGTCAAAACGTTGCACAGGCGAGGGCCGAAACACAACTAAAATAATAAAAGGAGACAGACAAAGGCTGTAAGGGCATAACCCTTCCCCCGATTCCCCTAGAAGCCGCCCACTAGTTGGGATACCCCCAATCGGACGAGAGCCCTACGACATGGGAAATTCAAACGACGCGAGGTCTATCGCTCCCTAAGCCGTCCTATCGACGTTCGAGGTAAAAGAACTGCAGGGTTTATATGCAAGCTACGAGGATAAACCTCGAAAAATGTTATATGGTGCCTTCCTAACGGCACTAGTTATGCTTCTCTACGGCATTTCGTAATCCATGATAACCCCATGCACAGCCCTTTAGCCCCATCGAAAGGCACGTTTCTCTGCGATAAACTTGGGGAGGAATCATTGGACCCCTGGAAAGTTCTCATAAGTAGAAGTGGGCAAAACCGATGTGGTTTTGCCGGGGGAAAGAGGGATACAGCCGAACAACAAAATAAAGTTAAGACAGAGATGGTTCGAAACGTACCTTAGAAAGACGAAAGACTAGTATGAAAATGTAGGACAGATTTGCAAGAATCGTTCGAAAAATAATACCGGAAGGCGTCTCAGTTAAGATTATGGAATTACGGTAGTAAAAAACACACATCAGTGTCACTATTTATAGGAAGAACTCAGGATGTGGAATGTCACATTTGGCGAGACGCTGACGTGGCTGCAAATCTGCACACGTACTAAACACGCGCATGCGTGTCAGTTCATTAATGATGACCTACATGGAACAACCATAAAGTGACAGAATTATAAATAATAATAAAAAGAGAGAGGCACACTCATAAAAACACCAGGGCGATACCTGGTAGAATCGGTATGATGTAAGACATGCTAGAATCTAACGGCATATCCTTCGGAAAAGGTCAAACGTGAACCCATAGTTTGTCAGCAATGTCATACCATCGGCATAATCGCAGCGCCTACGCACAGAAGGGCAAGGCCCTCCGGATAAATTGAAAAAGGCACCCTGACCTATTGGGTGCACACAATGATCACTCACCAAAAGAAATAAAGACATACACATAATGTACATAGAGGATCAGGAACGATGCAATAATAGCTCCCACACGTCGAAGCCATAACATGTCAAAACTAACTCTTTAAGGCATTACACCATCGGCCGAACTAAAAAGCAAATGCAACAGTAATACCAAAGACTTAGGCCGACAGACCATAAGGTGATCTTTGGAGTGTCACGTCAACACTTTACTAACAATGTAATTCCGATATTACATGCATATATCGGACGGAGCAGGCTAAAATATGAAGCAGCCATAAGGCATTATCTTAGTCTCATTGGTGTATATGTTCGAACGAAACATGCCGAAAGGGTATTACCTAAACATTGCAGGTACCGAAAGGCGCACAGATATTATATAAGTATTACATCATCGGCCTTCAACCGATAATGCAATACTGGGGGGGACATGTTGACATATGTGTCCGAACGGCCTGTCTCGACCGGCCGTCCGGACGACATCGAGCCGCCCGGACATGCCGGAAGGCATACGACTCATCCGGCCAAAATCACTGTGAGTAATGGGACAGGTGGCGTTTACCTTTTGACAGATGGCAGCTGCAGACACCGCCGCCGCCTCCCCAGGATTTACGGGATTATGTCGGGGACATGTCTCCTGAAAATCCGGTGCCGCCATTTCAGGTATCAAGGTCGAGTACTATAAATACTCGACTCATTTACTGCTCTCAACTAACATTTTTACCTGCATTAACTCCTCACTATAGTTGATAGCCCTTTCGGAATATCAGATACTTACTCTCACACCGGAGGTGGGTCCTGGGATAACACCCGGGGCGAGCCTAACGTGTGCTGTTGTGTGCAGATATCCGGAAGACCCCAGACATTCTAGGTAATCAGTACTCAAGCTTATCGGAAGAACTCTAGTGGAGTTCGACCGGCAGGCCTTCTTTATTTGTCCGAAGTAATAACAAGAAATTGCTTCAACAAGTGTCATGTCACTTTCTTTGTTCACAACCAACTTCACGATCCAAATATATACTTTACTTAAACACAAATATATCGTACCAGATTACACACATGCAAAACCATAACTCTCACAACTCGGTTGTCTGAACGACCGAGTTCTCCCATTTATACACCTAAGACGCGTTGAGATGCATTCGCGGTAACAACGAGCACACGTGCTCTTGCCTAGTACACAAATATATCGATCCTTACCCCTTGCAAGGCCGGAGGTCCTTCATACAACTTGGGAGTTATTTTAGTTTACTTTTACTTTTTTTTCTTGTCATATAACTCACTATTCTATTCCCATATCTAACACAAACCCAGATTTTTTTGCGGGAAAAAAAACCCCCAAAATGTTATCAACAATAACAACATTAGTTACACCCAATTTGCATCATTTCAATCAAAACCCTATAAAACCCATTTCCAAACACCCCCTTACATTCCAAAAAACCCATAAAGATTCAAACTTTACATCGTTTTCATCACTTAAAACCCATTTCCAAACACACCCACTTGACAAAACTGACGAAAACTATATAGAAATTGGTAATTTGATTCAAGGGTGTGGTAATGTTAAGGAAATTAGAAGGGTTAATGGGTTGGTTCTTAAGTACTGTTTAGGTGAACCAAGGTTGTTTTTGGATAATAATTTGATCAGTGGGTATGTTAAATTCGGGTGTTTAAGCGATGCGCGTAAAGTGTTCGATGAAATGCCTCAGAGAAATGTGGTTACTTGGACTGCTATGCTTTGTGGGTACTTGAGATACGGGTTTGAGGATGAGGCGTTGAAGTTGTTTTCAGGGTTTTTGGAGAGTGGGGTAATGGCGAATGCTAAGACGTTGGTTTGTGTTTTGAATTTGTGTAGTAGGCGGGCGGATTTTGAGCTTGGGAGGGTGGTTCATGGGTGGGTGGTGAAAGGGGGGTTTGGGAATTTGTTTGTGGAGAGTGGTTTGGTTTATTTTTACTCGCAGTGTGGTCGTTTGGATGAGGCGTTTCGTGTGTTTGATAGGATGCGTGAACGTGATGTTGTTTGTTGGACTAGTATGATTACGGCTTGTTCTCAAAATGGGCAAAGTGAGGATGCGTTTGTGTTGTTTTCACGAATGGTGTCTGATGGATTTGCGCCTAACGAGTTTACAGTTTGCAGCGTGTTAAAAGCTTGCGGTGAAGAAAAGGCTTTAAAGTTTGGTAAACAGTTACACGGGACCATAGTTAAGAAGCTGTTTAGAAACGATGTATTTTTAGGGACTTCGTTAGTGGATATGTACGCAAAATGTGGTGTTATTGAAGACTCACGGATTGTGTTTGATGGAATGAGAAGAAGAAACATGGTTACCTGGACTTCAATTATCGCAGGGTATGCACGAAATGGTCTTGGTGAAGAAGCTATTAATTTGTTTCGGGTAATGAAAAGACGTAAAATTTATGTCAACAAGTTGACCATGGTGAGCCTTATTAGAGCTTGTGGGACTATTAAAGCATTACAAACGGGTAAAGAATTACACGCAAAAGTACTCAAGAATCACATCGATGACAATATTTACATAGCAAGCACACTAGTATGGTTATATTGTAAATGTGGTGATTACTCATCCGCGAATCACATCCTTGAGAGAATGAGTTTTAGGGATGTTGTTTCTTGGACTGCTATGATTTCGGGGTGTGCTAGATTAGGACACGAATCCGAAGCTCTTGAATATTTAAAAGATATGTTGGGTGAAGGAGTAGTTCCAAACCCGTTCACTTTTTCATCCGTTTTAAAAGCCTGTGCTAAACTAGAAAACATTTGGCATGGGAAATTGATTCATTCGTCAATTAGCAAAACGCCTTCATTGTCTAATGTGTTTGTAGGTAGTGCTTTGATCAACATGTATTCAAAATGTGGGTATGTTGATGATGCGATTGAGGTTTTTGACAACATGCCAGAAAAGAATTTGGTTTCGTGGAAAGCGATGGTTGTTGGGTATGCAAAGAATGGCTTGTGTAATGAGGCTATGAAGCTTATGTATCGAATGGAATCAGAAGGTATTGAAGTGGATGATTATATACTATCAACTGTCCTTAGTGCTTGTGGCGATATTGAATGGAAAGGAGATGAATATCCGGTTAAATACTCTTTGAAGTCGAATTGATCGATAACAAAAATGTGTTGTTGTCTTGTACAATACCCGTGTTGTAACTTGTAATCAGATGATGATTCATGTCTGTATATAGGGTGAAAATAATCCCACCCCTTATTTACCTTTGATTGATTATGTACCATAGTGTACTACTTACTACCAACTGTTATTAGTGTATGATGTGTACTTGTATCAATTCGGGTATGATGTGTACTTGTATCAATACTTCGCGACCCCTACAGGTGGTCGAAAATTTGGCATAAATTGCTGGACAGGACTCATTCTTGCAAAGGCGTGTTTGGAGCAATCGGTGGAAGGAACATCTAACTGCATTTCCAGGATATTGTTGATACGCGCTAGCAGCACATACCCGTGCAGTGAAGCGAGGCAAGAACAATCCCTTTATTTTTTGAAGTTCTATTAGCCAAACCCAACTTCCCCTTTCTGCAACAATGTTGATTCAACAACTCAAATCACTCCACAGAAATTATTCCACACAAAACAACCCATATTGCATAAACAATTACCTAATCACTTCACTAAACTTGACAAAAGATGAAGTACTCACACTCTCAACAAAAATCCCACATCTTAAAACCCCACAAAAACCCAATTCAGTCATCACTTTTTTAACCCAATGTGGCCTCACCAAAACCCAAATCAAAACCATTTTAACAAACTCACCCACCCTTTTAACCACTGATACTAACAAGACCCTTAAACCCAAATTTCATCTTTTCCAAGAACTAGGGTTTAAAGGGTCTTCTTGGTTGGAAAAGCTTTTTAAACGAAGTTATCAATTTTCTAGTACTAGGCTGGATAAAAATGTTGAATATTTAAGGGTTTTGTTGGGTTTTGATGATACTAAAGTTTTTAAGGTTGTTTCGAAATCTTGGTGGTTGTTGGCTTCTGATTATGAAAAGAAAATGAGTGAGAATATGTTGGTCTTGAGGCAATATGGGTTGTCGGATGATAAGATCGAGACGCTTTTGTTAAACAATCCGGGGTGGTTGTTAAAGCGTGTTGAGTGGTTAGGCGGGGTTATGAAAAAGGTTGAGCCTTTATTAGGGATTAGACCTGATTTGCCACGTTTTTTAGATGGGATTGAGATAGTTATGTCGTTGAGTGAAGCGACTTTAGATAAGAAACTTGGGATTTTTAGAAGGTTTGGGTGGACGGAGGAGGAGATAGTTAAAATGACTAGGAGTTTGCCGTTTTGTTTGAGGAGGTCGGAGGGTGTGATTAAGGCGTCGTTAGAGTGGTTTAAGGAGGAGATAGGTTATGAGGGTGAGTATTTGTCAGCACATCCCAAGTTGTTGGTGTATAGTTTGGAGAAGAGGATTGTACCGAGGTATAGGGTGTGGGCGAGTTTATTGGATAATAATTTGAAGAGTGGGTTTTCGGTTTCTACAATTGTTGCTCTTTCTGAGGAGAAGTTTATGAGGGATTTTGTTTTGCCGTATTGTGAAGTTGTGCCTAGTCTTTATGAGAATTACGTCAATGCTACTGGTCTGAAAATCAAATGCTAGCATCGGAATGATTGTATGTTTTCTTGTTCATTTTTTAGATATTTTGGTTTTCTTGGTTTACTTTAGTTGTTTCTTTGTTATTGATATTGAACTTACAGAAATTTTGATGCTATGATTATTTGATATGATGACCTAGAATGATTATAGAAGATAACATCTTTAGATAGTTATCATAGTTTGTTCAAATTTGGTGATGTTCATGTTGTCCTTTGATATTGTTGTGAGAGGAAACTAAGATATAGTTGGCAGTCTCATGAATTAGAGAACAAAGTGTAGATGGAAATTATATAAAGTTATAAACTAGTGCTAACCAAGGGTATAACTATGTAAGGAAAAATGAGAATGTAATTCGATTTTTCCCCCTTATTTTGTGCAGATATTAGTATATTAAGTGCTGGTTTTTGACCTTATCTGTCGCCTTTTCGGCTTATACTCAAACTGTTAGGCTGTATACTATTAAGTAAATTAACTTATGAGTACTTAGGATATGTCGCTTTTGTTAAGTACAGCAATTTATGATTGTGCAGTGATTGAAGGGTCGGAAAGGATCACAGGTTTACCCTGGTTAGGCCGCGTACATTTGAGTCAAAGACTAGCCCTCCTCGGGCAACCTGAACGGGGATAACCTAATCTGTTTACCCGTTATTGTATTGCATTAGATTGACTGTAGGCTGTAAAGTTAGCATACAAAGTTTGAACAAGAGGTATGCTCTCATTTTCAAATAAAGAACTCTTTGTCACTATTTATGTCTGCAAAAAAAAGGCCTTGACTTAACACATAGTTTACTAAGGTGGTGTTTGTCTAAGCTTATTTTTGGGCTTAAGCTTATTATTAATAAGTAGCTTATGATGCATATGCTTTTAAGCTCTTGCTAAGTGTTTTGATTTTCATATGATAAATAAAAGTTGAGAAAGGAGCTTGCAAGCCTTAATAAGCCCGTAAAGCCATAACAACTAAAGCTTATCAAAACCTCCCTAAATAAGCTCATAGGCCTAAGCGTATAAGCTTATCCAAGTACTAAAATTAGCTTTAATTTACTAAATAAACTATTAAGCCTTAAAAATAAGCTAAAACAAGCACCCCCTAAAAGAATCTGATCATTGATCAGACAAAAATTGAAGAGACCCGTGGTCCACAATCAGTTTCATCATTATCTTGTAACTATGCTAATACGCTACCCGTGGTCCACAATCAGTTTCATCATTATCTTGTAACTATGCTAATACGCTACAAGTTTGAATATGATCACTTCGAAAGGAAAACATTGTGACACAACCAAATAAAGAATATATTGCATATATATAGATGAAGGGAGTACTTGTTTGACGTATTCCATTGCTGTCATTGAATTTGTAAGCTTATTACATAGCTAAGATAGTATAAAATGTTGTTAATTATAGTTATGTGTGCAAAGCTAGAACATCAATAATGCTATAGTGATTGGTGCACTTTGGTGTGGAAGTTGTACATTAGTTATCGTCCTTACTTTTGCTAGAATTACCAAAATAACCAGAGCGACTATGCATTAGTGATCTGTACATTTGCAGTGAAAGTCGTACATGGTATTTTAGAAGATCTAATCATCTATTAAACAGTTAATTTGTTAGTATTAAGGGAAATCCTTCCGCTGCAACTAGGATAGCGAGAGCTAGAGGCAAATATCTTTGGTACTTATACATTCTGTAGTTAAATTAGACAATCAGTACAGTACTCTAGAAAAGGGTCATAGATAAAGTGAACCTTCACTTACCATTCCTCTTTATGTCTTTATGACAAAGTCCTGATGCTTTTGCGCTTTTCGATGTACAAACATGTAATTATGGTGGGGTTAAGTGTTAGTTATGTAATGTGTAACTTTCTAATAACCTCTCAAGAGGTGATGAAGCTATTTCAAACTTGCCTAAGCTTGATTATGGGTTAAGTAAACGTATACTCATACACTTTATTTATCTTGATAATGTTCTTTCCCACTCGTGGTCTAAGGTACATGTCTATAAGCTCCTGGATCTTTAGAAGCTTGATGTGATGTCTCAAGACACCATTGTGAAAGGAAAACCGACGTATTGAACTCAAATCCTAGGGCAACGACATGATAGTTCCTACGAAATCATGTTATTAAAATATTTGAAACAAACATATATTAGAAGATACCCATAATCTAGTGATTGTTGCACAATTTCTTTACAAAAGGATTCCACAATCTAGTGATGTTTGCACATAATCCCCTCATCTCATGAACCAATATTTGGGCCCTTTGGTGGGAGAATGTCACTCTCAAAAATTTTCTTTAAACATCACCCATTCAATTAAGGAATTGCTATTTTCCTATTAATCACCAATATAGAAAGGCTGCAATTATATTCTTCTTTGCCAAATATAACCCAACATTATTCATTTTCATGTGTCATGAATGAAAGTAGTAGACATTTTCATTTTCTCATAGCATCAACTTATAACTTGTTTATAACCACGATTTTTTTTAACCGCGCTTCACTGCGGGGCACGGGCAGGGATCGTTTCTATAATTGATTGTAACTACAAAGACTATTTATGTATTTTTCGTTACATAAGAGTCTCTGAATTTAACTTTAGGACTGTTTCTATAATCGCAAGTAACAGCAGGGACCAGTTTTGCAACTTCTCAGGGACTACTTTTGTAACGTGAGTAATTTGGAAGGACATTTATATAATTTATTGTTACACAAACAGACCCCAGATTTAACTTAGGGGCTGTTTCTGTAATCGCAAGTAAACGACAAAGACTGTTTCTAGAATTTTTGTGGGACTCGTTGCGCAACGCAATCAAAGCGGAGGGATTTTTGCCTTCTCACCCACATTTTTTACTGTTCATTGAAAAGTAATTTACTCCTGTAAATTGTTTATATTTAAGATGTGATTTAAATTAATTTGTGGTTATTGCAACATGGTGGGTTTTTAATGAAATTGAATTAATAAATGTTACATCATGAAGAGTTGTTAACTTTAACACATCATACAGATGAATTATTTGATTTTGTCATCATGTACAATTGCGTTTCGAAAATGTGAACATCTTCATGGCTTTTTTTAAAGTTAGATAAACTCATACACATGTTACTATAAAACCCATGTTTGGTCTCAAAAGTCAAAGTTAAGTTACGTTTAAGCACATCTCAGGACTTTTGGCTTATAAGTCCAAAAGGTAGTTTGGTTTGTTAGGTTTTGAGGTATCAATCTTTCCAAATCCTTGGATCAACATTCACTTTCTCTTTAATGAGTCACTATGGTTTTGTTAATCACATTTTGATTCTACTTTTGTTGTTGTTTATGTCAACTATACACTTGATTAGTTGTCAAAACATGGAAGCAACAAGCAAGTTACTTAACTTTGTTTAGCTTTGATTTGCTTTTTACTAATTTGTATCATATTATATTCTAAATACTACTACCTCCGTCATAAAATAAATGTCCAGTTTGACTTTTCAGAGTCAAACTGGTTCAACTTTGACATCGTCTATTTTTTTCGGATGTTATATAATATTTGATGCAAAATATATGAATGGATTGGGTTTAAATGTATTTTTCATTGGTATAATTTTTCACAGGTATTATATAATACAAAAAAATAAAATATTTAAGGTTAAAATTGAATCAGTTTGACTCTGAAAAGTCAAACTAGACACTTATTTTGAGACGGATGGAGTAGTATAATGTATTTTTATAATGAAAAAAAGATTCCTCTCTTTATATCATAAAAATCTAAGGATCTATGGTTAGCATATGTTTTGATTTTACAATTTTAGCACTATAAAAATTGATTACATAAGTTTAAAGAATATATCTATAATAAATATTGTTAATTGTCCACTTGAAAATAATTTTAGACTGGTGTCATGTTTCATGGTTTCTGACACTACATTTTTTCTTTTTATGTTTTTATTGTGATTTACACATCATTATGTTAATTAGTATATTAAGCATAACGACATGATTTACACATCCATAATCCCACATTTTTCATACTATTGACCTTTTTTTTAATCATAAAACACCGCCTATTATACGGTAAAACAGCCTACCAAGATCCAGTAATACAACTAAACGATGTTCTAACCGAGAGAACACCATCCACATTACCACCGAGTTAAATCATAGTTGTCATATCATATTAAGGATCAATACGACCCATAATCGTATCAAAGCCAACAAATAAACTCATGTTCCATTTTTAAACATTGACAATAAAAAATGTAGCCCATGCACCAAACTTAAGTATTAGCTTTAAGATTGTATTTTTACCAATGTCTAATTGATTGTACACCCAACAACAAGCAATCACTATATGCAAACAAGTAGGTCGTATCAATTATAGCGTGTGCAGGCTCCTAAGAATTAGAGAAGAAGAAACACAGAATTATTTGACAAACTTACTGATTGCATTGATACGATGAGTTTAAATACTCACAAAGAGATAACCCTAAACAAACACAAAGTACGTATCCTAATATGACACAAACACGTTTCCTAAACACTTATCCTAAACACAGATAGTTGTGGACACAAATACGCTTCCTAAACATTTATCCTAAACACAGATAGTTGTGATGTCTATCTCAACCCATCACAAAGTCCTGCTGCCAACTTGGCGCATTCCTTATCCTCTTGCTGGCCCGGACCGAACGTTGCACCGCAGGCGTAACATACACCCACAAAATAGAGTTAATTTCATAAATGGTCCATGTGGTATGTCGGATTTTACGGGTTTAGTCCCTAAACTTTTTTTAACGGATCCAGTCCCTGTGGTTGCGACCCATAACGGTTTTGGTCCCTGAGACTAATTGTCGTTAGTTTTTTCCGTTAGTATAAACCAAAAAAACCAAATTTTGAGTTAAGTATAAAAGGTCGTTAGTATAAAGGACTAACGGTGCAAATGTTTGTCGCAAATGGTCGTTAGCTAACGGAAAAAACTAACGATAGTTAGTCTCAGGGACCAAAACCGTTATGGGTCGCAACCACAGGGACTGGATCTGTTAAAAAAAAGTTTAAAGACTAAACCCGTAAAACCCGACAGACCATAAGGACCATTTATGAAATTAACTCCACAAAATATTATAAAGACTAAAAAGGAATTCTTAAGATAAAAAGTGCCAATATACACACTATAAGAATACAGTTTATTGACTTCATATGGTAATGGAAGTAGGGGTGTTCATCGGTTCGGTTCTCGGTTAATTGGTTTATTCGGTTCGGGTTGTTCGGTTAAAAAATTTTTTTGAGTCATAACCGAAAACCGAACCGAACCGAAAATATTTGTGACCGAACCGAACCGAAGTTCGGTTCGGTTATGGGTCAAAACCGAAAACCGAAATTTTGTACTTGAATATTGAACAATATTTATATTTGCTCTAATATTGAACCATAACAGTCTTGCATACACATATTGATATGTATGTCAAATGATTAAACCTAGAGAATAGAACATACATCATCCAGATACATAAACTTTCCTAAGAAATAACTAATCATAGCACATGACCCCATGACGGTATGCCAAAATATATGCAAAACGACATACCTAGACAAGTTTTAACATCTATTGAACACAAAATACCCTAACATCATAGGACCTAGGGTTAGTCAAGTTATATATTTTTAATTAATATATAAAAAATATTAAATATTAATTATAATTCGGTTTTCGGTTCGGTTCGGTTGTCAATATGCTAAACCCATAACCGAACCATAAACCGATTAAAATGTTCGGTTCGGTTCGGTTTTTACCAATTCGGTTCGGTTATTTTCGGTTCGGTTCGATTTCGGTTTTCGGTTACTGCGGATATTACCCGATCCATAAACACCCCTAGTGAATGGAAGTACACCTTTGTTTTCCTCTTTTTTGCATTATTCTTTCCAAAAGATTTGATGATTGGAGTACATCGAACTAAAATCATGGGACCTACACCTCTTGTTGTTATTTTGAAGTGTATAATTGCATAGATAACTTTTAGAGTAAATTGCAAAAATCGTACTTGTGGTTTGGCCAAATTGCACGTTTCGTCCTTGTGGTTCATTAAGTGCAAAGATCGTTCTTATTTTGCACTATTACGTGCACTTTTGGTCCTTCAACAGTGAAATTTGGCAAACAACAAAGACGATTTTTGCAATGATGGAGGACCAAAAGTGCACGTAACAGTGCAAAATAAGGACGATCTTTGCAATTAATGAACCACAAGGACGAAACGTGCAATTTGGCCAAACCACAAGGCTGATTTTTGCAATTTACTCTAACTTTTAAAAAAGGTCATATGGTTAAGGTGTATATAAACATCTTTACTTGTAACATGAAAGATACATGAAAAATATTTCTTGTTGTACATAGCAATATAAAGTTGATTTCAGTAACTTGATCTACAAGTGTATCATGATTCATGCATGCATGCAATTGTTTTTCCATCTAGAATAAAAAGAGTACGTACGTGCGCCGATATGTATTTAGGGTTATGTTCGGAATATCGAAAGAGTTTACCAAATAAAAAGAAGAAGCACTAATTTGTACTTTCTTGAAACTTTTACTGTATTAAAAGTTTATACGTGTTTCATGTGTAAGAAGATGTACTTTAAAAGCATACACAAATCACAACAGTAACAACTTTAAAAGCATACACAAATCACAACACCCCAAAAGGTTTTCATTAACACAACTAACAAGCTACCATTTTTCTTAGAGAACTCAAATAAGTGAATCACCATAACTAGTTACCAAAACATTTTACTTTTCCATGCTTGCCACAAAGTTATACAGTAGGAACTAGGAAGTAAGAAGCAACATTGCAAGGTTTTCAAGATCGTCATCTTACTTATAATCATTTTTGTTTTTACAAGATCGAGATCGAAAGATTATATAGAGATTCTAAAATCCTACTATAATGTCATTTTTTAATAGTTTTTGTAATATTATTAAAATTTACAAATGATTAAATATTAAACACTATGGGCCTGTTTGGTAGGGGCTTTTCGAGGAGCTGTTAGCTTTTTGTTACAAAAATAATCTCCTCTAAAATAAGTAGCTTTGTTTGAATACATTAACTTCAAGCTTTTATTTCAGACAAATATCTCCGAAATAAAAAGCTGATTCATGAAGCTTTTTAAATATTTTGGACCTGTTAAAACTTTAAATTACTGATATATCATCCAAATATTTATTTACAATTACAGATATGTCATTTTATGTCATTTTACATATTATAATTACATTTAACAATTAACTTATCAAACACTTTTATTGAAAAAAATATACAGCTTGTAGCTCATGTTAACAACTTTGCAGTTTACAGTTTACAGCTAGTTTTGCCAAACATAGCCGTAAATTTTTCATAGAAAAGCTGTCCTAAATTATTAATATGGAATGTTTATAAAGATTAACATGTTGTTTTTGACATTCTATAAAACATAATTCATAATTTTGTAGTTTTTTTAGTTTGTAGTTTGAGAAAAGTAAGAACGAATCAGTATCAGATTAGAGATTTTAACAACCTACAAAAAGTCAAAGTCAAAGTTAATAGCATTCTAAAAGAACATGGTACAATGAAAGGACAGGTCTAAACTCTAAAGCATCTTAACAACACTGCTTTCCAAATTTAGTACTAACCTTTGAATGTCCTTAAGTTGGATCCTTTCTATTTGAAGCAAGACACGAAATGTATGTAAAGTTATTGAATAATGTATAGATGAATACTTATTATACATTTATACATGTATAAAGTTTTTATATAAAATGATGATTGATTAATGACATAGTGATTCATATACAACCTTCATAGTATAACATAATTTCTTTAGGCTACACACAATAAGGGGCTTTCGATTGATCGATTAGTCGATCGTCCCTACTGTGGCACTCAATCTTGTCTCGATTGATCGGGCCTTTTTTTGCATAAGGGTCGCTTGGACGACCTAGATAGTTTGTGTTTTATTTTTTTGTTTCATGGGACGTGGCAAGAAACTGATATATATGGGCATGCAACGATAGCAAAATATGCATCCCAAGTTGTCTTGCGTTTGAATGCATATTTTGCTATGTTGGTTTGAACATTTGCATTTACAAGTTGGGATGAAGGAGATGAAGTAGCATGTTGACTGATTTGATATAGTTTCTCAAATGGCTTGTATTTTTTAAATGTCTTTATATTGTAAGTTGGGGACTTCGCATGGCACTTCAAATAATAAGACACTTATTTATACCTTTGCATGTAACATGAGACTTTAATTTGCAACGTGTGAAAGCTATAACACGAATCTTATATACTAAAAGCTTAAGTAGTGTTATAAATGTAAGTGGTCATAATAAATGTCTCAAGGATTTATTTCTATCATATGAAGCCTTCAACATTGATTCAATTCCATGCAACTCAAAACATCTCAATTAGTAATTGTATATTGATTTCAAGCAACTCAAAGATCTCAATTAATATTCACATAATGGCCATTTACATGTTAAGAATATCAAGCATCTATCAGTTACACAACTCTTACACAACTCCACATAGCATGTTATCTCTATAAATTTCCTCAGCAGTTTTGAAGTTTCACACACCTCAAACTTGAGCTTACACTTTCTGCATAACTGAATCTAATCTCGCAATGGCAAGCAGGTCAAGTCAGGCATCTGAAACCACTAAGAAAGTTTCTGAAAAAAATTCCACCCAGGCAAACAGCCAACTTTTTCTTGATGTACTTGATGTGGGTGTCTCAGGAACCATAGTTGTTATGGTGTGTAGAAAATGGGATGTGAATGCGACGTCCGGCCGTTATTTAAGCACGGATTTCATTGTTTCTGATGGGAAGGTAAGTTAGCCCTTGGTTTGTCTGCAAGTTAAGCAAAGAGAAACAATTAGAAATGGAGTTTGCATAAAATTATTAAAATTTATAAAGATGCATAGGTTATGTATTTTGCATATGGTTTGGGATTCGGTGGATGCATACATTATTCACTAAAGTACTTAAATCTTGTTATTGCAGGGTAATATCATGCACTATACTGCAAAAGCCAGTGTTTCACATAATTTTGTTGACAAATTAAAAGATGGTGTGATTTACTCGATCAAAGACTTTAGTGTCGTAGCAAATAAGGATGAGTACCGTGTTTTGAAGGATTCTGCTTGCATGATTGAATTTGATGGAGCAACGTCCGTAAGGAAAGCTGCAGTCAAAGCGGACGGTTTTGTCAGACATCCTTTCCAATTGGTACCATTTGAGAAACTTGAACCTACAGGCAATAAATTTCTTATTGGTAAGGCCATGATTGTAAGATATTTTCAGCTGATTTCCAAATTATATCTATAATTCTAATTTTGTGTACACTTTGCAGATGTTGTTGGTTACATTACCAATGTTGGTAGGACCACCTACCAGAGAACAGGTTCAAGAAATCTTGATTTTTATCTTGCCAACCAAAGGTATGTGTTAATTTGCATGTTTGTTACAACTAATCATATGTTGTTATCCTAATTGTTGGTCTTATATTGCTTTGAACAGTGGCCAGTCAATTAGGGTTACCCTATGGGGTGGTTTAGGCGATGTATTAATAGAAAAGAAAGCTAAACATACTGGGCTGTGTGCCGTGGTTCTAACCTCAGTCAATGCTAGACACTACAATAGTAAGGGTCCATTCAACATAATGTTTCTACGTGGTTTAAAACAATCAAGGATTAACTGATTATGTGTACTTACCTTCCAGATAAGCTTTATTTGTAGAGCAGCTCTTCCACCCTCATTCTGGATGATGATGACATTCCAGCCCTGAGACAATTTAAAGCTGGCGTTAGGTAATCAAAGTTACATTCTCCCTGCACCTTAATCATGTTAGTCACTAACCTTAACTTTTCTTACAGTGGTGTGAATCAAAAGAGGGAAGGCGTGCCGGTTGATCACTCAATACCAAAGCCTGGGACACTTGAAAATGTGTTGATGTGGGCAAGAAACAGGAAGAATGATGTACTCATATTCTATTCTAATATTCTGTTAGTGTAATTTTATCCTATTGCCTCCTATTGACCTCCTTTTTCCCTCTTCAGAGCTCAACCTTCCACTATAAAGTAAGGATAAACAATGTCATAACTAGAAAGGGGTGGAACTATCCATCATGTGGAGGTGAGAAATGCAAGAAAGGTTTAACTAGGCAGGAAGGAAAATTTTGGTGTGATGGATGTAACACATCTGTCGACTACCCAGTTATAAGGTATTGCTCTTTCTTTACAATCGTTATTGATTGGTTTTTAAAAATATTGATCCAACAACAACATTAAGCAATTGTTTTCAAAAATTTATTAGCTTTCATTTAAATTTTAAAAGACTGCAAAAAATTGAATACCACTTGGATGCATTGATCCAACAACAACATTAAGCAATTGTTTTCAAAAATTTATTAGCTTTCATTTAAATTTTAAAAGACTGCAAAAAATTGAATACCACTTGGATGCAATATTGGATGTGCAGGTACAGGCTCGAACTTGGTGTATCGGATGAGACAGAACAGACTGTTGTTGTGCTGTTTGACGAGACTGCAACAGAGGTGGTTAAACACTCAGCAGCCTCACTTTTTGGGACAGAGGCCGAGGTACATTCATAATGATAAAGAATTAATGTTAAAGAGTTAAAGAGTGTTGTAATAATTTCCCCTAACCTTATCTTCCTATGCAGGATTTGGAGGATCACGTTGTGCTACCGAGTGCAATAGCTGATATTGTAGGTGGTACCCACATTCTGGAGATAAAAACACATACTTACTATGAACATGGAAGCTATGAGAGCTTCACATGTTCGGCAATTTGTGCAGAGCAGAATGCTGATGAAGGTACGAGTTCTAGCACGGTCGAGCAAACAGCTGCTTCTGACTCGAACCCAATTGAGCCTTCTGAGGAAAAACCCATTGAAAGGTTAATCAACCGTAACTCAATTCACATGTTTAAACAGTTTAAAATACTACTACTGCTTACCTCATTTATGTTTGAATTATTTAAGGGATGATGTTGAGCAATCAGATACTGAAATAGAGGAAGCGAAAGCTGAGCAAGCTGCTGCTACTGAAAAGCGCCGGTTGAAGAAATTATCAAATGACCCATCAGTCTCTACTCCATCAAAGCCTACTGAAGACAAAATCATTAAAAGGTTAGGCAATGGCTACTTCATCCACATTTCGAAACAGTTTATACTATAACTGCTTACATGTCATTTATAATTGTATTATTTAAGGGATGACATTGAGGATTCAGACACCGAAATAAAGGAAGTGATTAAGAAAAGAAGGTCTGAATTTCAGTTATTCTTTTTGTTATTTTATAGACTATCATTGTATATATTGGTTTATTATTTTAGTGTTGTTATTGAGGATTCGGACAATGAAAAAGAGCAAGACATAAAAGACAAAGCTGTGGGGCATCCTAAGAAGAAACTAAAAAAAAAAGTATGTGCCCTATATAAATAATCTCATTGCCTTAATATTGTTCAAAATCTTAACAGTTTAATTTCTTACATACCTTAATTAGGATAGTCGTTGCAGCCTCGGACGAGGAGTAAACAACAAATAATGAAGATCTTGGAAGCATCACGCATAATTACCAGCTGATGAGTGAAGCATGAAATGAATAAATAATTAGGAAAAATGTAATAAATTGGATCCTAATAGTTAATAGGATTCTGGAGTTTCATACCTTTGAGATAATAGTTGTGTTTGGTTATAAGTTTTCATATTTTAAATGAATTGTGTTTGTTTCCAATTTTGGATTAAATTTCATATTAGACTTCTATTATATTTAATCATGCTATTCATTAGTAAAAATTTCATAGAAAATGCAAATCAATAATAACAAATAAATTAACTATACTATTGTCTCCAAATGTTTCCATCTTTTTATCACATCTAAAATAGAACACTCAAAAGTCATTTAAATTTCATAGCAAATGCAAATCAATAATAACAAAGTAATTAACTATACTTCATATTAAACTTCTATTTTAAACTTAATATTGTCACCAAATATTTCCATCTTTTTATCACATCTAAAATAGAACACTCAAAAGTCATTTTTACCACTTCTAAAATAGAACACTCAATAGTCATCGCAAACTCACCATTGCTTTTTCATTTGCTTACTAATAAATGTTTCAGTTAATGAACCATAATATAAATAACATACTGATATCCTCCTAACAACACATCTCAACATTATGTCAGAATTTACAAACATTCAGCATATGTCATCTCATATCCTAAGTCTCAAAAAAAAGCTAAGAGTTGTGCTCATCACAAATGTGAATCCAACCCAAGGGTTGTGCATTGGAACCCATCTAATTATCAAGCGGTTAGGACAATTAGTTATTGAGGCAGAAATCATCACTGGGACAAATGTAGGAGACACGGTTGCAATACCAAGAATTACATTCACCTTAACCATGGCTAGATGGCCATTCAAAATGAAGTGTACACAATTTCCAATCAAAATATGTGCTGCAGAGAACGTTCCTGGAGTCGACCGTGATAAAGAACAAGAAGATTCAAGCGTTCTGAAATAGATAATTAGGAAAAAGTAATAAGATGAATTACAGATTATTCATCAAATACCTCATGTTTGATTTTGTATTTCTATTTAATGAATACTATAATATTTTATGATTTTTTTGTTATAAAACCTTATGAATACCTAATCAATTTACTTTATGGGAGAGTGGAAGTTACAAAATTATTTTGTAACTGCATGGAAACTTAATAGCTTGGTAAGGCTTTTAAAAGGCACATGCTAACCTCTACTATACACAACTACCACCATCTATATTTCAATTTAATGGCATTCAGTAAAGAGGAGATCGCCATGTATTTTCATCTGCCGATAACGCAAGCTGCCAAGGAGCTTAATGTTGGTTTAACTGCTTTAAAAAGATTTTGTAAAAGGAAACACTTTAATTTGGACCCAACTACAGGAATTGACGCTACACCGTTGGAGGTGATTGGTATGTGCTTAAACACATACATTTTCTTGACCAAAACCGGACCTAAATAGACCAAAAACTAACCAATTATGCCAAATATCTCGTGTTTTTGTGTTTATGATTGTGCAGGGATGGATATTGTAAAAATGGACAAATATCAAGATAAAAAGGCAAACCGAGCATGAGATTTGGAAGAGGATTAAAGAGCCGATGCCGGGAAGCAAAAAAAGTCAAAGTTTCATCAAAGGTCAAATTAAGCCCTTGGATCAACATTTGGAAAAAGGCAGAAAAGGTCCTTGAAGTTTCAAACTTTACAACTATGGTCCTTGAAAATTCATTACTATCTTAAATCTTACTCTATCCGGATACTATAATCTAAATCCAATCCACAACAAATAAATCCACAAGCCCAAGTTATTACCCACCAAGCCCACTTTTCTTTAAAACAAACACAACCCCTGATCCACCATTTAAACCCGGATCCTCAATTAACCCGACCCCAAACCAAGTAACCCGGTCAAAAGTTAACTAACAGTCAAACAAAAATAAAATAAAAACATACTGCGCCCCAATTTCGTTTTAACCCAGAAAAATGTACTGTTGGTAGAACCCTAATTACCCAATTCCAATTTTCACCACAATTAAGGGTATCAACGGTACTTCACATAAGTCTGACATGTCAGAGGGAATGTTAGTCATTCGGATTGCAAAGGTGGCAGAATAGGAGCCTGTGATTGGATGATACACCTCACGCAAAAGATCCAAGGGCTATGATTATGTTTGATGATGAGATGAAAGATTGAAGGGCTATGATTTGAAGATGATGGCTATATATTCGAGACCCTCTCTCACTCTCCGGATGTTAGCAAAATTAGGGTTAGGCCTAGGGTTAATTAGGAGTAGCTTTTAATGTAGTTATAGCTTATGGTTCTGCTTATTTTGTAATTTCTTCTTTACAGTTCTCAGATTGTACTCTCATTTTGGTATTTTAATGCAAGTCAAACTTTGGTTAAACATATGTTCCTCTGCTTATCTCTGCTTCTGGTACTGCTTATTCTCTCAATCTCAGCTTATCTCAGCTTGTTTTAACTAGTTATAGCTTATTTTATGTTTGTCTTGAATTTCTGTTTGATTTGAGTATGGTACTGTTCTGATTCTGCTTAAACTGCTTTTTGTTAATCTAGTTGTTAGTTGCTGGTTTTTACTGTTCTAAGGGCTTTTAATATAGTTAAGTTAATCTGTTGAGGCATTGGTTTGGTAGTTTAAGGCTTGATTCTTCAAAAGTTAGTGAAACTGTTTGATTAAGGGTTGTTTGGATCAATGGTGTTCTCTGTGTTTTAGCTGTTTGCTTGTGGTCTGTTTAGCCTAAATATATTACATAGGGTATTTTAAAATCAGAATAGTCATAAAAATGGTAGGTTGTTTAGTGCAGAGTCAATATTAGATCTTAGTCCATCTTCTATGCTTAAGTTTCTGTTTTGTTGGCTGCAAACATAGATATAGGTTCAAATTAGTGTAACATAGGTTAAACAAGATTTAAACAAGCTCATTATATCATTTAGAGTAAGCTTTGGTCAGTGGAAACTCAATTTAGTCAAAGTTGCTTCACAATAAAAAAGTCAAGTCTGCAACACAGACTGCTTAGCAGCCCTTAAATCTGCCAAATAGACCATCTTCTCAGCATTATTTCTGCTTATCTGTAGCTTTTTAGAATCCGAATTTTGGGTTTATTAGTAGCTTATAGTAGTGGCTTTTAGGAACTGAGCTAGTATTTCACTTTGAAGCTTATTAGATAGCTTATTTTTTGGTCTGCAATAGTCCCCTTAGAGTTGTTCAGTGCATGCATCAATTTTTGTGTTCTAATCCCTTCTGTTCTTGGCCTTATTTAGGATAGCAATTGATCTCTAAATTTGGGCATTTTTGGTCTGGGAGTAGTTTTTCACATAAGCTTTCTATTGTTACTTCTGGATTTCCCCAATAAGCTCTTAATTAGTTGCTAGATCAGCTGAAAGTAGGTAGATTAGTCACTTTGAATCTATCATAATAAGTCATTTGTGCAGAAGCTTATGTGCTTATTTCTTTGGCTTATTTGAGTTTTCTGAGTAGAATTAAGTTTAAATTAGTTCAATTCATCACTCCTGAGATTTTGATAATTTCTGGCCAGCTTTTGCTTAATTTTAGCTTATTTCACAAACTGCTTATTTACTGTTCAGCTTATTTTGGCTTATTCACTTTCTGAATTTATTTTTCATAGATTAGAAATTTAATTTTAGAATTACTCAAAATTTTCCAGATTTTTCTCACTTGTTTTAATATTTTTAAATCATTTAAATAGTTTTAATTAGTTTTTAATTCATAAAAAATTATTTAAAAGTCAAAAAAATATTTTCCTTTTTCCCAAAATTTTCTTTTGTCATATAGAATGTAGAAAAATTGTTTTCATGCCCGTAGGATTAGTATTGCTCTAATTTCACTTTTATAGTTGCGTTATTACGTAGTTTTTGATTTATTTGCGCGTTTTTAGATTTAATTGCGTTTTAGCTTAATTGTTCTTTACGTTATAATTTCATATGCTTTATTTCTTTATTTCTAGTATTGATTTACTTTCCGTAGTGATAATAACCAATCATTCACTTTTAAATCTCATTCACTTCACGAATCACGATCCCGAATCACATATTCCATTCAATCTTCGTCGGGACAAACGAACTCGGGGTTTTCACATTATTTCCCTTTTGTGATTTCTCCCTTGATCTATAATTGACTAAATCAGTGATATATCCAACTGATAACACAGGACCTGAAGAGATGGATGGTGATAGTAGTTGAAAAATCATAATCTTAGAGTTTACAATGTTAGTTATTAATAAATGGAGTGTTGTTTGTGCTTCTGTGATGGTTCCATATGCCATAATACAATCTTTCTATCTTATCGTCTATATATGATTGAAATATTAGACAGCAAGGCCTATCAGTCTATTATATTGGAAACTCTAAATTAGGTACATACTCGATGCAATATACTGTATAGAAACCAGGAACCATATAAAAAAATGAACCATAATTTCATCTAACAAACTAATAATTGTGACTCTAAATTAATCAAATTTAATATGAATCACTTTACAAAAACTTCTCATAATTCCTATCATCTATCTTAAACATATTCCATATTGATTATCAATAAATATAACATTTATACCACAAAATACCAAAAGACAAGCTCTATTTTATCAACTATATATGACTGAAAACTTAGATAGCAACCTCTATCAATCGATTATATAAATCTACTATATAGAAAGCAGTAACCATAAAAAAATTAATCATAACTTACTTCATGCAACAAACTAACTATTACGACTCTAAGTTAATCAATCTTTAAACAAGTCAATACACACATATCCTCTTAATATGAATCACTTTACAAAACCTACTCATAACTCCTATAATCTTCCAAATACCATAAAAAATCTGAAACATCCTCCATATTGATAATCAATAAATGTAGCATTTAAACAACCAAATACCAAAAGCCAAGCTTTTCACCTTCATAAATCTATACAACTACAAATATATATTTGATCTTTAGTACCATATGCAACACAAACAAACAGCTATTTTGTGAAACAATGGATCATGGTGAGTTTAAATTTAATAGATATTCATGTACTTAAATTGTTCGTGCAATAACAATTATCAATTTATCTATTTTACAGATTCACTTATGAAGAACACCGATATTTCATCCTTATCAAACATGATCAACAACTCTGTAATGATTCAATCATATACAAATATCAGAGCTGATGGGAAAATCGAGAGTTATTGTGGTCTGAAAATAAGAGATATAACGACACAAGAAGCAGGTAAACACAAATAACTCTATATTTTTGTACAATGAATAATCACTAACCCTATGCTAAATATTCACAAAATTGATCCAGGAATGTCGACAACTCCAGAAAACAACAGAGAAAATATTAAACAAAAAACAGCAGTTCCTAATTCTAACATACCTAAAAAAACCCGCAAAAGATATAAAGGTAAATTTTCAGTACATGTATGGTATAATTATTAACAAGTCGGCTAAACATAAAAAATAAATCTTCAGGTTCTACATCCAATTACCAGTTCCCAACGACAGATCTTATACCAGAACAAGTGAAACGTCGTATTCCTAAAAAGAACAATAAAAGAATAGGATTCACATCTAAAGGTAACTTTTCAATTAATTTACTCAATTTCATTTAAACTACACAGATTTAAAGGTAATTAACACAATCATATATCATTATTATTCTTTTTTAAACAAGGGGTTGCTGTCTCATACTATAACATTGGGCCACCATCATATAAATGCGGTAACTGTGAAGCATTCATGTGGTATGAAGAAAGAACGAATAAGGCATTCAAGCCTTTAAATCCATTGTTCTCCCTTTGTTGCCAAAGTGGTAAAGTGCTCCTCTCTAAATTCAATGAAGCACCAACGCTGTTAAAGAACCTTCTTGATTATAGTGATTCTTCATCAACAAAATTTAGAGATCAGATTAGAATATACAATAGTATGTTTTGCTTTACATCTTTTGGAGCAAAAATAGATAACTCGATTAATTCAGGGCGGGGACCATATACATTTAGAATTAACGGACAAAACTATCATCTAATTGGGTCGCTGCTTCCAACAACAGGAGAACAACCGAAGTTTGCTCAGCTTTACTTCTTTGATACACAGAATGAAGCTCACAATCGCATGTCTGCTTTTATTGATAAACAAACAGAACACGAGATTGATGAAACAACAGTCATGCAACTCATTGCAATGCTAAATCAGTCAAGCGCAGTTGCCAAGGCATTTCGCATGGCGAGAGATTGGTGTGCTTCACATGATACGCCTAACTTACAGTTGCGGCTTATTAGCAATAGAACAAGTGCACGACAATACAACACCCCAAGTGTGTCAGAAGTAGCTGCTCTAATAACAAATGATTTTGGTCAGGGAATCCCTTCACGAGATATCTTTGTAAGCTGTAAAGACACGGGAAAGCAAAGAATATCATAATTGCATGAATCTTACATGGCACTACAATATCCTTTGTTATTCCCATACGGAGAGGATGGTTTTCATGATAGTATACCTTATCATGACAATACAGGTGCACGACAAACTGTACGTGGATTCGTTACAATGAAGGAGTATTATGCGTACATAATTCAGCAACGAAATAACCAGGGTACTACTTTGCTACGAGGAGGGCGACTTTTCCAACAATTTGTAGTTGATGCATATACAGCTATTGAAGAACAAAGGCTTAAATGGACAAGAAAAAATCAAGACAACCTACGTGTGGATCTTTATCATAACATGTTTGATGCTGTTACAAGAGGAGATACAGACGCGACAGCAATTGGAAAAAGAATAGTTTTACCGTCAAGCTTTGTAGGCAGCCCAAGGTATATGATGCAGAATTATCAAGATGCCATGGCTCTATGTAGGGCATATGGAAATCCAGATCTGTTCATCACATTCACTTCCAATCCAAAATGGCCCGAAATTAGTGACATGCTTGCGCATATTCCTGGCCAGAAAGCACACGATCGACCGGAAGTTGGAACACGGGTATTTAAAATTAAATTGACTGAATTGTTGGATGATCTTACAAAAAAACATATTTTTGGCGACTATTCTGCAGGTAATACAAGTCACCTCTTAGAGTCAATGACACTTTTGCTTTAAATCATTCTGATTTATCCCTAATATTATTCAAATGTTTCATTTCAGTTGTATATGTTATCGAATTTCAAAAACGTGGCTTGCCCCATGCTCATATTTTACTGTGGCTCGAAGATTACGCCAAGTGCAGGACGGGGGCTGAAATAGATGATTTAATCTCAGCAGAGATTCCATGCCCAACAAATGATCCGGATGGATACAAAGTTGTTACTGAATATATGTTGCATGGACCCTGCGGGGAGGATGCAAAGAACTCCCCATGCAACATAGAAGGAAAATGTTCAAAACATTTCCCTAAAGCGTTTCATCCAGAAACAACAATTGATGGAGATGGCTACCCTGTTTACCGCCGTAGAGATAATAAAGCCAATTTTGTAAAGGGTAAGTTCACGTTCAATAACAGACATGTCGTTCCTTACAATCGATATCTTTTGATTAAATACCAGGCGCACATAAATGTTGAATGGTGCAATAGATCGAGGGCAATTAAGTATCTGTTTAAATACTTAAACAAAGGACCTGACCAAGCTACTATTGTCATTGAAGAAAACATAAAAAAGGCTGATAAAGGAGTTCCTGCACAGATTGTTCAAGTTGATGAAATTAAAAATTTCTTGAATTGTCGCTACTTAGCCCCATGTGAAGCAGTATGGAGACTCTTTTCTTTTGACATCAATTACAACTACCCATCAGTCATGAAGCTCAATTACCACCTACCCAACCAAAACGCAATAACACTGCGTGATTCTGAAAGTTTACCAGCACTACTTGAAAAGGAAGGTATCAACATAACTATGTTTACCGAGTGGTTTGAGCTAAATAAACGTGAACCAGAAGCTCGGAAATTAACTTATGCTGAAATTCCAAAAAAGTATGTATGGCATGAAAAAGAAAGAATTTGGAAACTTAGAAAACAAAAAAAATGCATAGGACTGATGGTTTATTCCAATCCCGCATCAGGGGAACGTTACTATCTCAGAATGGTACTAAATGTAGCCAAAGGTCCTGAATCGTTTGAACACTTGATGACGATTAACAAAGTAACATATCGGACATTTAAAGAAGTGTGTTTTGCATATGGTTTACTTAATGATGACAAAGAATGGACCAAGGCTATATCAGAGGCAAGATTGTGGGCATTAGCACCTCAATTGAGGGACTTTTTTGTTACAATATTGTTGTTTTGTGAAGTAAGTAGGCCACAGCAATTGTGGAAAGAAAACTGGGAGGCTTTATCAGAAGATATTCTACATAAAAAAAGAAAACACTTCAGGTACCCAGACTTACAACTTACAGAAGAACAGATTCAGAACTATTGTTTGGTGGAGATAGAGGAACTGTTACACAGATTTGGAAGATCTTTAGCCGAATTCGAAGACCTCCCACGGCCAAACCCAAAGCTACTAACAAACATGGACAATTGTTTGATTAGAGAAGCATTGGACTTTGATATGAAAACAAGTAAGATAGAACATGAACAGCTTCATTCGATGTTAAACTCTGAGCAACATCTGATCTATCAAGGAGTTATTGAGTCCGTATATAGTCAAAAAGGAGGATTTTACTTTGTTTATGGGCCCGGAGGGAGCGGTAAGACATTTTTATACAAGACTATAATATCAAAACTAAGATCAGAAAGAATGATCGTTCTTGCAGTTGCATCTTCAGGTACATCATTTAATACGCGTTTTTCAATTATTATACATAAGATATCATGAACTACAACAATATTACACTGCTTAAAGAGTTGCTTCTTTATTATTAATCCAGGAATTGCTTCTTTACTACTACCGGGAGGGAGGACTGCCCATAGCAGATTTGTTATCCCATTGGAATTAATGGACAACAGTACGTGTGGTATCAAACAAAACACCCACCTCGCAGAATTAGTGAAAGAGGCCAGGTTGATAATTTGGGATGAAGCACCAATGACTCAGCGATATGCTTTTGAAGCTTTAGACAAGACGTTGAGGGATATTTTGGGATACGAGAAACCGAAAAATAGAGACCGCATATTCGGTGGAATGACAGTGTTACTGGGAGGTGACTTCAGACAAATTTTACCAGTAATCCCGAAGGCCAAAAGATCAGAAGTTATTCAAGCTTGCATAAATCGATCAGAACTATGGAAAGCTTGCAACGTATTTACACTTACACGCAGTATGCGAGTAAATGAGTATACAGAAAACGGGAGCATTGACATTCAAAAACAAGAATTCAATAAATGGGTGTTGGATGTAGGCGACGGGAATTTGGAAGCCAAAATTAAAGAAGGTGAGGATGAGCCAAGCTGGATTCATATTCCGCATCAGTTTATTATAAAATCAGGCGAATGTCCAATTGAACAAATCGTCGTAGAAACATTCCCTGATTTTACAACAAGGCAGAATGAAGATGCGTATTTAAAGGAAAGGGCTATACTGACTCCAAAAAACGAAGACGCTGATGCAATAAATGAACATATGTTTAAAAAGTTAGCAGGTAAGTCTGTCACGTACAATAGTGCAGATGAGGTATGTAAGGCATCAACTGATATTCTTGATCAAGATCAGCTATATCCCATTGAGTTCTTGAATTCCTTAAATTTCCAAGGCATGCCTCCACATTCTCTATGCTTAAAAAAGGAGCTCCCGATAATGCTTTTGCGAAATGTTAATCCTAACCAGGGTTTATGCAACGGAACATGCCTAATCATTACTGATCTTGGACAGTTTGTTATTCAAGCTAAAATCCTAACTGGATCACATGTAGGAGATAGTGTCCTTATTCCTAGGATCACACTGACATCGACCTAATCAAAATAGCCATTCATAATGAAACGTAGACAGTTTCCAGTCAGACCATGCTATGCGATGACCATAAACAAGAGCCAAGGGCAGTCACTTAAGTATGTCGGTGTCTACTTACCCAACCCTGTGTTTAGCCATGGGCAGCTATATGTCGCACTATCTAGAGTCACAAGCCCTAAAGGACTCAAAATACTAATGACGGAAGACGAAGACGTTGAATTCAAAGACAGAACACGAAATATTGTCTATAAGGAAACTTTCAGTAACCTAATTTAACAAGTTGTAATACTATTCTCATAGTGAATGGATGCTACTATGTATCTATTATGTTCTGTTACTTTCCAAATAATTTATATTGTTTTCATTCATTCAATCCAACTATATATCTGTTCAATTATTACAACTTCAAATGATATAAGCCAATAAACAAGACAAACAGAACAAAAATAACTAACACAAAACAAATAGGGCAGCCACAGAAACTCCATTTAACACCACAAACACATATAGCTCCAACCAATCTCAACTTCTTAATACAAAATCCCTTAACCTACACCCCGTCACATGCAATTCTACAAAAACCTAATAAAAAACCTAGAGAGAGGGCGTGAGAGGTAATTACAGTGCACGCAAGCTTCCACAATAAACCAAGGATCAAGAAGTTCCACCAATAATCAACAACACAGCGGGAAAATACCTGAAACAAAGAAATTGAAAAATTAACAACAAAACGAATATCGACAAACTATCAATGTAACACATGTTTCTACAGCAACTCTACCACATCTCTTTTAGGTTGCTACTTAATTTGACCAATAAAATTATGATTCTACAACTTCAAAAGCAATGTTTGGAACCTTATGACGAATATAAACAAGCATAACACGTAACATATTCAGAATAATACCAACCTTTATATAAATTTTAGATACAACTTAACCACAAAACAAACATTGATCTGTGATATGTTACACCTTATTGCAACTCCCCTTAAATGACTAAACTATCACCCACTAAACCATTAAGAGAGTGTTTGGATTAGCTTTAGGTATGGCGTAACAACTTATGAAGATTTTGTAAACTCATTTACTTATCTTACAAAGGTATCAACTTTTTAACTTGAGCTTAACCTAAACAATCTTTAACCTAAGTGCCCCTATGCTTTTTGTTCAATTATTAAGATTTGAAACAGAGATTATAAGAAACTTAATACTATAAATAAACTTTAACCTGAATCTATATATGTCTTATGGGTTTTGACTTCCATCTATATCTCACACCATATTCCACCCATCATTAATCACATAAACATCTGACAGCCCTTGCACAATCAACACAGAAATAAAAAATTAATCATATCAGCCATTAAACAAAAATACAAGCATAAGCTAATCAATTTATGACACAAACCTTAATATAAGATCGCTTCAAACTTTTGTAATCCAAATAATATCCCACCACCACCACCACCCAAGTCTCGGTGGTGGGGTGGCTTGACTGTCGAGAAGCAAACGGATCAAAGGACCCTCAAAACAATCATCAAACAAGAAAAATTATACTCCCTTCGTCACCTATTATTCGAAGCAACAAGATAATCCAAAACCCTCACTGCCTCACAATTGAATCCACAACCCTTAATCAAACTAATGATATGTTTTGATTTAATAAAAATGATGCCAAATTGAATAACCCTAATTTTTTAAGTAAACCCTAATTTAAAATCGCCAGATCTAATTAGTCTGTGTGCGTTGACTCATGTGTGTGTGAGAGAAATGCCGACCAATTTTTCATAAATACTAATAATAGACAAATTAAATAAATAAAAGGAAAACACATATAAATAAATAAAAGCATAACAGATGTTATTTCCATTCATTCATGTTTTTTCATTACATTTAACCTTAACCAGGTGATCACAAACTAAACCAACAAAAGACTTCCAAAATACATCCATAAAAATCATCAAATCATTCAACATCAGACAACCCTTCATCAAACTCCATCAGCTTCACATGGCGACTCTTCTCCACAAGACCATCACGGGTTTCAGCGATAAGAGATGTCAACAATTGAAGCCTATCAAGATCCCTGTTATGGGTCTCAACCAAACAACGAAGAGCATCTACAGCTTTGTCATTATATGGACCACGGTTACGAGCTTCAGCAGTGGTTATCTCAAGCTTCGCAACCTTGCTACGGAGTTGATTGCGCTCCTCTCCCATCCTCATGAGAAAAGCTTCATCTTCAGGTATCTGGCTATTAAATAAGAACTTGAAAGAGGTTGCTAAATCATTCGATCCACATGCTTGCTTCAGTTCAGTGATGTTGGGTTCATTGGTGTTAACTTCAATGTTAGCAGATACATTGTTGCTTGAAGATGATGCCATTGTTGAGAAAGTTAGGTGATTTTTGGTGATGACCTAATATTAAGGGATGTATGTGATATTTATAATCAAAAAAAAAAAAAAAAAAAAAAACATTCTAAGAAAACAAATAGGCATTTAGAGTAATTACAATGAATGATTGTAAATTGTAACTGAAGTACTAATTGAAATAGGGAGTTCATCTTCTCATGCAAAATTTATTTCAAAATATAACAAAAAAACACTCAAACTTTACTTTTTAGATACAAAAAAACCCATCACTTACAAAATGCATACCGTTATCATCCTAAACATTAAAAAAAAAAAAGAATTACTTGGCGTTAGTTATGCAATGCCCGGCTTTACAATATATAAAATAGATACAAAAACATAACATTCATAAATAAATACTAATATGTCATATACAAAGCTAATAACGAATGTGATAACATCACATTTTGAATGGCCATCTAGCCATGGTTAAGGTGAATGTAATTCTTGGTATTGCAACCGTGTCTCCTACATTTGTCCCGGTGATGATTTCTGCCTCAATAACTAATCGTCCTAACCGCTTGATAATTAGATGGGTTCCAATGCACAACCCTTGGGTTGGATTCACATCTGTGATGAGCACAACTCTTAGCTTTTTTTTTGAGACTTAGGATATGAGATGGCATATACTGAATGTTTGTAAATTCTGACATAATGTTGAGATGTGTTGTTAGGAGGATATCAGTATGTTATTTATATTATGGTTCATTAACTGAAACATTTATTAGTAAGCAAATGAAAAAGCAATGGTGAGTTTGCGATGACTATTGAGTGTTCTATTTTAGAAAAACATAACATTCATAAATAAATACTAATATGTCATATACAAAGCTAATAACGAATGTGATAACATCACAACTTACAAATATAAAGACAAACTGTAAACAATTAGATAGAATTACAAAAAATGAAATAACGGAAATAATTACCGTACATTACAGTATGACCAAGTATATGACCCCGTAAATGTTATACCATGAGAATTTATAACCTAATAACAAAAATATTTACCATACATTACAGTATGACACAGTTTATGAGCCCGTGTGCATCGCACGGGTCTGAATGACTAGTCACATTAATAATTCAAATACCATTAATAAAGTTCCATTTGTATAACATGAACCACATTTACTGCCCACGTGCCATCTTAGAATGTCGTTAAAATGTTTTGAAAAAAAAAAAAAAAAAAAAAAAAAAAAAAAGTTAAAAAAAAAATGAAGGTCGCCCTTACTGTGACAACCAATCGCCAGAAAACGAAAGCTGGCGTGCCAGAAAAAATGAGAGGATTGACCCTCATTATTGTGTTTAGCCTTACGTTATCTTTTATTTTCTTGGTTTGATTTGAGAAATACAAAAAAGTTAGTATATTGATATGGTGTTGATGGCGGCAACTTAGTGGTATTTTTACATGTCACTACCATAAAGTTACATTTTGATATATAAAAAACTTAGTTAAATGTTCGAATTTCGTATCAAATCATAATGCTAATTAGTGAATATATTGAGTAAATTACATGGTGGAGGTGCTTTGATGGTGGCAGAAGAGGGGAGAGAGGGGGGGAGGGGGGAAGTGTGGCTGAGGATAGCAGTAACCCAAATGAACCCTAAATATTATAAAGGGGGTTTTATATGGGCTGCAAAAGTTTAACATCAAAGTGGGGGACCAATTGTGTAACCCTAGGAACTTTAAGGGTACCGGGGTAAGTTATCTCCAGGGACCATTAATGTAATTTCTGCTATCTTTCACGAAATGGGGCTCGGGGCCCATTTGAACCCTAAATATTATAAAGGGGGTTTTATATGGGCTGCAAAAGTTTAACATCAAAGTGGGGGACCAATTGTGTAACCCTAGGAACTTTAGGGGTACTGGGGTAAGTTATCTCCAGGGACCATTAATGTAATTTCTGCTATCTTTCACGAAATGGGGCTCGAGGCCCATTTAGGCTAGTAAACGGTTAATTCAAGGCATGAGAATTTCACCATTGCGCTCAGAATAATTTTTTCAATAAAAACGACTATTCATACGCCTCGTTTCTCACAAATAATAAAATAATCAAATCAAATCGTCGGTTGTGCCAGTGCGTGTTGTGTACAAATTTCAAGTTTTGCGAGATAACTTCACGTTTTAGAGTCAAATAAGCTCGAGAAGGTTCGTAAATGAAAAACAGAGATAACCTCGTATAAAAATGCGTCAGGAAAATTACGGGTTGTCATACACCTAATATGCCGTCATCTCCATTTCATCATCTTTTCCAACACCACGGTATATTTCTTGAGTGAATTAACCCCTCCGTTTATTTGTTCTTGCATCGTGACTCAGGCAACCGACACCATACCCATCTTGTTTCTTCTCATTTAAGCTTCAAGATCTCACATGAGGTCTAAGGTAGGGTATGGTTTTGTTTATTAGTTTTTTTTTTTTTTTTTTTTTTTTGAACGAAACAAAGTAAGAATATAACATGTTCTTTCTTTACTTTTCGGATATACAATGAAGTAAAGCTTTAAAAAGGATCTTTGATGTTTGATTTCTTTTCGTGTATATGATCTTTGAAGGTCTATGGGCTTTGTTTTACCACACGAAAAAGAAAGTAATGAGATCTTTAAATATTTCATTTCAGATCGATCAAATCCAATCTGTAACACATCATCTCCATCACAGTTTCCATCAACAATCATAACCGAACACAATCTACGGTTTGGATTGGCTGCTAGATCACAAACACAAAGAAAGAAAAATAACATATCCAATCTATTTCGATTTTTCTTTCTTTCTTGGGTTATGATTGTGATGGAAATAGAAATAGATTGTGTTCGGTCTCAGGTAGGTTCGACAGACTTTTTTTTTTTTTTTTTTTTTCTCGGATATTAAATCAAGCAATGGAGATAGGATTACTATGAGATGGGGATGGATTTGTAGTTGTTGATTGTGGCAATGGCCGGGATTTGTTATAGTGGTTTGTTGTTGAGTCTAGTATAGTGAATGGGTACATGGTTAGCATCGGAACCATAAACAACAACGAAACCACCCGAGCTCGAAACACCACCTCTTAAATTAAGATTCGGTGGTGTCGGCGGCGGAAACAGTTGATGTTGGCAGCGGTTCCGTTGGCTGTGGTGGTGGAAGGAGCCACTGTGAGCTAGCAATTGTGCTATTTATACTTATAAGAAGAAGTTGAGAGAGTTAAACAATTAATATGGTTGAATAACTGCATTAAGTGCAGTCATGAATTACATTCGAATCAAAGGTTGGAACTAAATGCAGGCAATAAGAACTTAACTGTGAGGCTTTCCATTGCCAAAACTGCAAAGCTGTATCATTTGTATTCCATAATAATGATGAAATCGTTTGTATTCCATAATAATGATGAAGTCATGTATATATTGTACTTACCCTTAAGCAAGAACATTAAACCAATGTACTTACACATGAAGCCTCCCACATTAATCATGATCACTTTACATGTATAAGACTACTCAATCTTTTAGTATATAAGATTACTCAATCTTTTAGTATATAAGATTAAATTAATAAATGTTACATTATGATGAGTTGTTAACTTTAACACATCATACAGATTTACATAACCACCACCAAGGTGGCCTAAATGTTAAGTACCTTGGTGTATGATTTTGTCATCATGTACATGTAAGATTTTGTCATCATGTACAATTGCGTTTCGAAAATGTGAACATCTTCATGACTTTTTTTAAAGCTAGATAAACTCATACACATGTTACTATAAAACCCATGTTTGATCTCAAAAGTCAATGTTAAGTTACATTTAAGCACATCTCAGGACTTTTGACTAAGTCCAAAAGGTAGTTTGGTTTGTTAGGTTTTGAGGTATCAATCTTTCCAAATCCTTGGATCAACATTCACTTTCTCTTTAACGAGTCATTATGATTCTACTTTTGTTGTTGTTTATGTTAACTATACACTTGATTAGTTGTCAAAACATGGAAGCAAGTTACTTAACTTTGTTTAGCTTTGATTTGCTTTTTACTAATTTGTATCATATTATATTCTAAATACTAGGATAATGTATTTTTATAATGAAAATTAAAAAGATTCCTCCCTTTATATCATAAAAATCTAAGGATCTATGGTTAGCATATGTTTTATTTTACTCCCTCCGTCCCATATTAAGTGTCCACAATGAAATCTTGAGATGTCCCAAATTAAGTGTCCACATTGTATTTCAACCAATGAGATAAGACTTTAGTGTGTAAAAATGATATTTGATTAGTGAAGAATGTAGTCAATGAAATCTTTTAAAACTTTGTGCATTTTAAAAGTGGACACTTAATATGAGACGGATGGAGTATAATTTTAGCACCATAAAAATTGATTACATAAGTTTAAAGAATATATCTCTAAATATTGTTAATTGTCCACTTGAAAATAATTTTAGACTGGTGTCATGTTTCATGGTTTCTGACACTACACTTTTTCTTTTTATGTTTTTATTGTGATTTACACATCATTATATATGTTAATTAGTAAATTAAGCATAACGACATGATTTACACATCAAATACCTACTTAAACTTTAGTTTTATACAACATAAAACTTGAACTCTCAATCGTTTGATTGCCGGGAATCTTAGATACACCTTAATTAGTATATTAAGTATACGTGTACACGAGGTACTAGCTCTTGTACTGATACAATCTTTAATTAGTATATTAAGTATTCGAAAATGTATCAGTACCTAACTAATAGCATCAATTTATTTCTAATGTTATAGATTAGTAAGTGTCATTCTATAACGGCTCATAATGTCACCAAACTCAACATACAAACTCAAATGAAGTTTTATTTTAAGATCATTTGGCAATGAAAAGAGGTGCTCACAAAGCTAAACGATGTTCTAACCGAGAGAACACCAACCACATTACCACCGAGTTAAATCATAGTTGTCATATCATATTAAGGATCAATACGACCCATAATCGTATCAAAGCCAACAAATAAACTCATGTTCCATTTTTAAACATTGACAATAAAAAATGTAGCCCATGCACCAAACTTAAGTATTAGCTTTAAGATCATATTTTTACCAATGTCTAATTGATTGTACACCCAACAACAAGCAATGGAAGTACACCCACAAAATATTATAAAGACTAAAAATTAAAGGAATTCCTAAGATAAGAATACAGTTTCTTGACTTCATATGGTAATGGAAGTACACCTTTGTTTTCCTCTTTTTAGCATTATTCTTTCCAAAAGATTTGATGATTGGAGTACATCGAACTAAAATCTAAAATCATGGGACCTACACCTCTTGTTGTTATTTTGAAGTGTATAATTGCATAGATAACTTTTAAAAAATGTCATATGGTTAAGGTGCATATAACATCTTTACTTGTAACAAAGATACATAACCAACTAACTCGGATAGCTCAGTTGCCAGTTGGCCACTAAGATTCCTTAGGGGTTTAGAGATGGGAGGTTTGGCTAGGAGGAGCTCTCTAGTTCGAGTCTCACCTTAGACTTTTACCCCTTCAGGCGGAATAGGAGAAAGTACAGGCGGAGTTCAGAGACAGCATACTGCCCAATTGGATGTTACTGCTAACTGAACCACTAAAAACTAACAAGCCATTCTAAAATTAAAAATTAAAAAAAAAAAAAAAAAAAAAAAAAAAAAAACATGAAAAATATTTCTTGTTGTACGTAGCAATATAAAGTTGATTTCAGTAACTTGATCTACAAGTGTATCATGATTCATGCATGCATGCAATTGTTTTTCCATCTAGAATAAAAAGAGTACGTGCGCCGATATGTATTTAGGGTTATGTTCGGAATATCGAAAGAGTGCATTTCCATTACCAAATAAAAAGAAGAAGCACTAATTCGTACTTTCTTTAAACTTTTATTAAAAGTTTATATGTACGTGTTTCATGTGTAAGAACGAAGATGTACTTTAAAAGCATACACAAATCACAACAGTAACAACTTGTATACAAAGCTGTAGCTAGTGCTATTTGTTTGCGAGTCTAAATATGATTTGCACATCTGAATCCAAATTTCTAACGAAAATTTTTGAACCAGAATCAAATATTACTGCTTGTATTTGTAAAATAGTTTTTGAATGATATAGATGTAAAATAGTTTTATTTGTTTCTACAAGATCGAGATAGAAAGATTATATAGAGATTTTAAGTTCCTACTATGATGTCATTTCTTAATAGTTTTTGTAATATTATAAAAATCTACAAATTATTAAATATTAAACATTATGGGCCTGTTTGGTAGAAGTTTTTTGAGGAGCTGTTAGCTTTTTGTTACAAAAATAATCTCCTTTAAAATAAGTAGCTCTGTTTGAATACATTAACTTCAAGCTTTTATTTCATACAAATAGCTCCTAAATAAAAAGCTGATTCATGGAGCTTTTTAAACATCTTTGAGCTGTTAAAACTTTAAATTACTGATATACCCTCCAAATATTTATTTACAATTACAGATATGTCCTTTTATGTCATTTTACATCTTATAATTACATTTAACAGTTAACTTACCAAACATTTTTATTGAAAAAAAGATGCAGCTTGTAGCTCATGTTAACAGCTTTGTAGTTTACAGCTTATAGCTTACAGCTTACAACATACAGCATACAGTTTACAGCTAGTTTTGCCAAACATAGCCTATGAATGTTTCATAAAAACACTGTTCTAATTTATTAATATGGAATATTTATAAAGATTAACATGCTGTTTTTGACATTCTATAAAACATAATTCATAATCTTGTAGTTTTTTTAGTTTGTAGTTTGAGAAAAGTAAGAACGAATCAGATTAGATTTTATGATCCTATGGTCGGGATCTTATAAGATCTTAAGCTTGCTAAGATCCTATGTAAGACTCGAATCTTTTTTGCTTCGTAGTATCGTAAGATCCTAAAATCATATTCGAGATTTTAACAACCTACAAAAAGTCAAAGTCAAAGTTAATGGCATTCTAAAAGAACATGGTACGATGAATTGAAAGGACATTTGTCTCTTGGGTGGTCAGAACTCTAAAGCATCTTAACAACACTGCTTTCCAAATTTAGTACTAAACTTTGAATGTCCTTAATTTGGATCCTTTCTATTTGAAGCAAGACACGAAATGTATGTAAAGTTGTTGAATAATGTATAGATGAATACTTATTATATATTTGTAAATGATGATTGATTAATGACATAGTGATTCATATACAACCTTCATAGTATAACATATTATATTTCTTACGTTATAAAGCTTTTATTTTCTTGGTTTGATTTTGAAAAATACAAAAAAGTTAGTATATTGATATGGTGTTGATGGCGGCCACTTAGTGGTATTTTTACATGTCACTACCATATAAAAAACTTAGTTAAATGTTCGAATTTCGTATCAAATCATAATGCTAATCAGTGAATATATTATTGAATTCTTTTTTTATATACATGTTACTTTGTAAAGGTACGTAACATTTGGTCTAAGCGAGGGGACCATGGGCGGATATACAAGGGGGCACAAGGGGCAGGTGCCCCCCCTAGCGAAAAAAAATGTTATGTAAATTTTCGAAAATATATGTTTTTTTTCGTAATTTACCCCTTTATGTACCAATTTATAGCGTAGTTTCTAAAATTTATCAACGTGTGCCCCATCGACAAAAAATTTCTGGCTCCGCAGAGGACCAAACCTTTTCGCGATTTATGGATTCATTACGCTACGTTTACTAAACTTTTGACGAAGAAAATTTGATGCAATTTCTTTTTTATTCAATTCATACGCCTTTTAGGGGTGCGCATAGACAATTTGGGGCGGTTTTTGTTAAAACCAACCTCCAAACCGAAAACTTCAGTTTTTAAAAATTGTAAACTGTTTGGTTTCAGTTTTTTCGTTTTTTTTCGGTTTTTCTTATTAAATCGATTCGGTTTCTTATTCGATTTTTTATTTTTTTATTTTTTTTTTTTTTTTTTTTTTTTACCTTTAGATTTACTGATAAATAAACTAGTTAGTTATAAACCATCATAACTCATAACCTATTTCATTATTATTTCGTTCTAATTTCAATCAATAAAAAGATAATAACTAGCAAGTTTTGCATCAACCATAAAAGTTATGTTTTCATACAAAATTATTCAAAAGAAATAAATAGTAACATAACATCTAACAATCCAAAACTATCAAATAAAATATAAAAATCCACTATAAATATGAAATGCAAGTCTTAGCCTTTTAAACAAGTTTTGCAAAAGTCCAAGAGATATAATGAATCTTTAAGATAATTAAGTAGATAAGATTATTTTAAATCTTTTGAAAATAGATAAAGGTGATGGCAAAAGCACTTTTATGTGGCATGATAATTGGCATCAACTTTGCCATTTGTCTGCTTATATAACTGAACAAAACTTACATGAAGCCAGGATTGATAGTGAATGCAAAGTTAATGATATGATTGATGGTGATGGATGGAATTGGCCACATGAATGGAGTAGGAAATTTCAAGAACTGGCTCAAGTTAATGTTACTAATCTGACTGATAACAATGTTTGTGTCAGATGGAAGACTAAAAAAGGCTTGCTTATCAACTTCTCTACTAAGAAAATTTGGAAAGATCTAAAAGATGAAGCTCCTATAGTTACATGGTGAAAAGCTGTATGGTTCTCTTTTTGTAATCCTAGGTGTGCATTTATTCTATGGTTGGCTGTTAAAAAGAGGCTGCAAACACAAGACATGATGATGAAATGGAATCCTTCTCAAATGGTATGTCCTTTGTGCAACAAAACCAATGATTCACATAATCATCTCTTCTTTCAGTGTGATTTCTCTATGACTTTGTGGGGTACTATGAAGAAGATGATGAATCTGAACAATGTGCCTGATGTGTGGGATAGTATAGTTCAGATGATGGAAGAGATGCAGTGTAACAATACCATTTGGAGTGTTCTTAATAGGTTAATCATTGCTACTACAGTGTATTATATATGGAAAGAAAGAAATGAAAGGTTGTTCTCTCATAATATCAAAACTGCTGAAGTGGTTGTGCAAGTGATTCAGGAGCATGTAAGAATGCAACTCATGAGCCTTAAAGTCAAGAAAACTATCCAAACTACAAAAGTTGCTGAAGTTTGGAAGGTCAATTTTCAGTTTGGGAATAAGTAAAAATATATTGGTGGTCTGCTGCTATTTGGTATTTGCTCAGTAAAGGGGTGTTTGGATTGCAGTGTTGCATAGTATTTTTTTTCAACAATTTTTGAAGTTTATGCAGAGATGAGGGTCAAGATAAGTTCTGCTCTTTCTTTCAGGTTTTCTATGAATATCAGTGAATGAATGCATCAGTGGTATTAAGGGGTGTTTGGATCAGTGGAAAAAAGCATCAATTACAGATATAGGGGTGTTTGGATAATTGAATAACAAACAGTTTTTGCTTAGATTGTTGTTGTTATTATTTGCAAGCCATTACATTGTCAAGATACCTTGTACATTGGAGTCCCTTTTGCAAGACTGTACCTATGATAACCTCTTGTTTGGTCCAATTGGGCCTTGGGAGGGAATTGGACAAACATGTTTGGCTAAGTAGGAGGTCTAGTCAGTAGGGATGTACCATAAAGTAGGGTCTTACTTTGTGAAGGGTAAATGGCTTTGGAGGATGGTGTATGATGGGTGGAATAGAGAGGAATGAAAGATGATCCTTCTTGGTCCACTCAATACACCATCACAGGAGGTAAGGGTGGTCATCATTGAGGGTGAGTGTTCCCAATCAGCTGAAGCCTTTCTAGAGAAGGAAATGTAGGCTGATTTGGCAGAGCCCCCCAATGGATGGGTTATGGGTTCCTAGTGAAGCCACACATCTTCCCTGTCTTTCTATTGTGGATGCTGGTTGAATGGATTGATGGGGAGGTGATGTGGAAATGTAGCTAGATGGTAGGTGCATATTATAGGGTGAATCCAGTATCTAAGCTGGCATGATTTATGGTAAAGTGCAGCTTGGATCCTTTGGGCATATATCTGAAATGATAAAGATTTAGCTATTCTGTTCGATATCGGATGTTAGTACTTTTGTATGTACAGATATCGGATAGGCTTACATAGTATAGTTTTTTCTGGTATTGTATCTTTCTGGTTGTTAGTGTTCAAACCAATTGATGTTGCATTGCTGTTATTGTTGTTATTAATAATATAAATTCACCTTTTGCACCAAAAAAAAAATAGATAAAGGTGGGACGAAGCGGTTTTTTCGATTCAGTTTTTCATAAGCAACCAAAAACCGCCCCTAACATTCGGTTTTTATAAAATCAAAACCGCCCGTCGGTTAATCATTTGGTTCGGGTTTTCGATGCGACTTTTTTTGGGTTTTTTTGTTTCGATTCGTTTTTTCGTTTTTTTTGCTCACCCAACCTTTTAGTCGATGGACAAAGAACAAAATAAACTATGTGGTTTGAGTCTCATTTTTGGATTTTGATTGACATGTCAAATTTTAAAGAGTTTTTTAATCCTCAATTTTGTTTCAAGTAAATCATTGTACTTTTAAATTGTAAAAAATGAAATAAAATATGCTAACAATCATGAGTCGTTTTAGATCATATCATATCCAAAGTTTTATAAAAATCTTTCGTGCGAGTGTTATTTGTTGTCCGTTTCTTATTATTTTGTATTCATCATGTTATTTTGTTACAAAATATGATGATCAAACAAGTAATTTGTTAAGCAAGTTGTGTTTTTTCACATGCTAAAAAGTGGCCAAGGTTATAGTATCATTTTTAAGCTTATCTTAAGAACCACTAGGCTTAAAAAACTGTTACCTTTATATACCATGATATTGATATGTAAGTACATGTTACTCTCTCCGCCCCAAAATTATAGTCCCCGTTTGACTTTTTCGGTCTTTATTTTTCAACTTTGACCTTAAGTATTTTTTTTATATTACATAATACTTGATGCAAAATATATGAATGAATTGTTTTTTAAATGTGTTTTTCATTGGTATAATTTTCATAAAGTATTGTATAACACAAACAAAAATATTAAAAGTCAAAGTTGAGAAAGAAAGACCGAAAAAGTCAAACGGGGACTATAATTTTAGGACGGATGAAGTAGTTTTTTCTCGTAAAATATTACAGTAATAATCGGTAATGCTAATCAGCTCAAGTTACACTCCAAATATAATATGCTTAAGGCAATATTTAACCTATCTCAACAGTCTCGCGTTCACACTTAAAATAAATAAAAAAAAAAAAAGAAAAAAAAAAAGAAAAGAAAAAAAAGACTCGCCTTAAACCATTTTAACGTTCTTACCACACTGGTCTCACGAACAACATAAAAACATGTAAAAGATAAATCGCGCAAAACACTAAACAAATGACTACTAATGTTTCATGTCATGGACCACTAAGATAACAAAGCATGGTTAAAATGTAAAGAATTGGTGCCAATAATGAGTTGGTACGCATTTTCAAAATATAATAACTTCATTGTCATTCAAAAGGCATACTCTTTAATCACAACTAGTGACTTAAATAGCTAGTAAACCATGCATGAAAAGCTATACATTGTTCTAAACTTATCAACTTTTGTTCTGAAAAAGCAGCTAACTTATATATTTAATAGTTAAGATCAAGCCTATTATTGATATGCTTTATTTGTTTAATACATAAGTTGTCAATTTATTTAGGTTTTATCATTCTTTACACAACTTGGTGTTTTTGCTTTAAAGCGATGGAGGATGGGTGGTTCTTATATGATCTATATAACTAGTATATATATGTTTCACATTATTCTTTATTAAATTCTTGTTTATAAAAACCCCAACAAAAAAGGCCTCCAAGGTTAGCCTTCTTGAAAAATTTAAGGTTTTTTGTTAAGTATTTGTATGTCTTAATTTGTGTGTTTTAGTTTTTGTTTCTTGATATATTGATGCTTTTAAGGTTCTTTTGTGTGTGAACAAAGTTGCCATCCAACAAAAGTAGTATAATATGCAATCATGTGTTGAGCAAGAAAATATGAAGTTTATACAGTAGTTTCTATGATCCTACTGAGTTTGTGAAGTTCTTGGTATTTGGTGTTTGTTTAAGCTTGGCTTATATAAGCTTGTTATATCTTAATAAGCTTAAACAAACACCCTATTAATATCTTTTTATCTTTTCATATTTAATGTTATGAACTTCAATGAATGATCATGTTGACTTTTGACAATGAGTCAAACTTAGTATCTTTTGAACTTGAATTTAGCCTAGTTATGTTAAGTTCACTTGGTAAATATTTTGTCTAATTTGTGTACCTTTTTACATAGCTCAATATAAGTATTAGATTTTTCAATAGAAGTGAAATAATTCATGTTAATTTTGAAGTCAAAGTGTAGCTTGTTTGACACTTGAGAGTCAACTGCTAGGCTCATTTGCGTAGTTAAACTTACACTGATTATGCATCTGATCTGTGTTTTGTAATTTTGTTAGGATTTCTTAAGCAGCGATGGCTTCAACTCAATTTGCAACATCAAGAAGGATGGGAATACACGATCCGCTACAACAAATTAGCATGTGGGAAGACGCCTTTGGAGCTAACTTTAGTCCGAACCTGAGCCATAATATAATGATTCCTGAGGTTGATTCAAGGCTACCGAATAAGGTGGTTGAACTCGTCTTTCTGAGATTACTATATTTTTATATATCTATTTGTATGCATACATATCATTTTCTGTGTGATTACAGCATAATACTTTTTTTTCTTTGAATGCATAGATCGTGTTTTTCATGATTATTATAGTTTTTGGTATCGAAGAATCTGTATGCATATAGATCGCACGCTATAGACTTGTTCGTGAATTTCATATATTTGTGTATATAGATCATAAAGATGTGTTTCTTTTGTGAGTTTTAGACGTTTATATAGCATTATGAATTGTATGCTCATATTATATCTTCTCTAACCAATATTTTTGGGAATATTTAGACCGAACACAATGTTCAAGAATCATTACTTCCATCACCAGAGGCTCGAGCAACAAGATCCATTTCAGATAAGGTGATAAAAATCATATCCATATGTTACATTTCATAGTTCGAACGAACCAATGTTTAAATGTACGTTACCTCATATATCCGTTTGTCTGGTCACAGTTACAAAGGCGACTAGCACAAAACCGTGAAGCTGCACGCAAAAGTCGTTTAAGGAAAAAGGTACATTAATACTTGTAAACTAAATAATGCTTATAAATTATAATCTTGACCCCGAAACAGTGAGACTCAATATTTGGGCTTTTTTATAGGCATATGTTCAACAACTTGAATCAGGACGTATAAAATTAGCACAATTAGAACAAGAACTCGAAAGGGCTCGTCGACAGGTCAGCTTTCAATCTTTTTCACACGGGTATGGAAAAAAAATTATACTTTCAAATTCCCAACTAAATCTGACGTGTGAGTAATTGATTGGTTGATTTACAGGGCGTATACGGAGGTTTAGTGAGCACTAGTAATGTTATTAACCCACAGATTGTTACATTTGAAATGGAGTATGATTTGTGGCTTGAAGAGCAAAGAAAAAACGATGACGAGCTTAGGAAAGTGTTGATGACTTATACGAGCGAAACAGACCTTAGGTTGTTTGTCAATAGCGGTTTCAATCATTACTATAATCTTTTCCGGATGAAGGCTATTGCTGCTAAAGCTGATGTGTTTTATATGATGAACGGGTTGTGGAGAACACCCGTAGAGCGGTTTTTTCAGTGGATTGGCGGTTTTCAACCATCTCAGCTCCTATATGTAAGCCCTCATTTATGTTGGAAGAAAATAGATCTAGAGTAAACGGGTCAAATTTGCTGAACGGGTTGAATGTCAACCAAAGAGTGTCTTTTATGTCTAAAAGTTAAGGGGAAAAAGTGTTTCGGTCAACTCGTACAAAATTACCCGTTTTCACTCATTGCACAACCGTCCGACCCACCCTTTTAAACCGTAACAGTTCAAGTGGTAAAGAAAACATATTTTTCCGAAGGGTTCAAACAGTTTAAAAGTCCATCAAAGCGCATATTTAATATCTAAACAGTTTGAGGTCAACCTCACTTAGTTCTATTTTACCACCTTATAAATATAGGAGAATTTCGTTAAACCAAAATGTTATATTCTTTTCTTGCAGATATTAATGCCACAGATTGAGTTAATGGATTTGCAGCTCGTGAAGGTCACGAGCTTAAGGCAATCGTGTGAGCAAGCCGAAGAAGCATTGACTCAAGGCATGGAAAAGCTTCAACAGAACTTGGCTCAGAGCATAACGATTGATATAACAAGTGCCGGAAGTTACAACACGCAGATGAATTCTGCAATGGAAAAGCTTGAAGCACTTGAAGATTTCTTGATGCAGGTAAACTTTCAAAGAGATTGTTGTCCGCTTTTAGCAAAACATTGACTCTTTAGTCAAATGCCTACATGCTAAGGAATGAAATATTATCATCTGGTTAACTAAACGAAACTGAGACTATTCTAAAGTATGACCGTTTTTCTTATTCTAAAGTCATATATAATTTTCAGGCTGATCACCTTCGAGAGGAGACTCTGCAACAATTGTATCTGATCTTAACAGCACCGCAAGCTGCAAAGGCGTTGCTTGTACTTGGTGAATACTTCCAACGTCTTCGTGTACTAAGTTCAATATGGTCAGCTCGTCCTCGTGACCCTGCAACTTTACTTTCATAAATCACCCTTTTTTCCGAGTATTCAATAGCTTCCATTAGTAGAAACTAGAGATATAGCAGCTTTTTCTCGTATTGATCCCATCGCCTACCATATTATGTCAAACTCAAGGAAATGTAAATATGATTTGTTATATTGCGCATATACATATCTTACGTATATGTATATGTAGGAGGTCGAGTTTATCGACTGTGTTGTGTACTCTATAATCATACTTTGAAGTAAGTTATTTTCGCGGTTATTTATATGTTTATAAGATAAGATATGATGTAAGTGACAAATATGTATATATTGTTGCGGATTTAATGTCATATATTACATTAAACATTTACTTTCAAATGGATTTATAGATTCAACAATTCTATAGGAGTAAATTACATAAATGGTCCATGTGGTTTGTCGAAAATTTCACCTATCGTCTCTTAAACTTAAAAGTTGCATATATCGTCCCTATCACCTCCAAAGAACTCGTGTTCCTTTTAGGGACGATAGGTGAAATTTTTTTAAGTTGCATATATCGTCCCTTAGGGCTGTAAACGAACTGAACGTTCAGTGAACATTTCATGAACCGTTCGGTAAAAAGTTCGTTTATGTTCGTTTATTTAGTAAATGAACGAACATGAACAATATTTTACGATCGTTTAGTTAAATGAACGAACATGAACAAAAGTCACGTCCGATTATTTATGTTCGTGAACGTCCGATTATGCGTTCGTTAACGTTCGTTTATGTTCATTTATTTATTTATGTTCGTATATCATATCTATTAATTGTATAATTTTAAAATTAGTTTGTTTAAACAAAACAACACTTATAAAACAATATTAGATGCATAATTTAATAAAGTTTATGTTTGTTTGTCTATGTTCATTTATGTTTGATCGTTTATGTCCGTTTAGCGTTCGTTTAGTGTCTTAATGAACGAACATAAACGAACATGAACAAGGCATTTTCTTAATAAACGAACATGAACAAGAAAATTCGTCCGTTTAAATGTTCGTGTTCGTTTATTTGTCCGGTTAAAATTAAATGAACGAACATAAACAAGGCTCCGTTCGTGTTCGTCCGGTTCGTTTATAGCCCTATCGTCCCTATCATCTCAAAAAAGGACCAAGAGTGTTATTCTTTGGAGGCGATAGGGACGATATATGCAACTTTTAAGTTTGAGGGACGATAGATGAAATTTTCGACAAACCACATGGACCATTTATGTAATTTACTCTAGATTCAACAATTCTATAGAAGAAATTTATGACATCGATATGTATGACTTAGATCAAATGAGAAGACTCCTTAAAATGAAAAAATGAGAAATAACTATAACTACACTTAGAGATGCATCAATTTGACATCCCTAATCTTTTAGATGCATCATAATATATTTTCTATCTAAAAATTAGACGCATTTCATCAAGTTAGACGAATCTTATGTATTTTTGCGGGTCAAATTTGTTGCTAGTCTACTTTGCATCGTTTTCACTTCAAAATCACTTTCGAAGCTAGTTGTAATGAATCTAAATGAATAGAGATGCATCTAATTCAAGTCGATGCATATCAAATATGCGGTTATAGTTATTTCTCATTCTTCTCATTTTGAGTTTTCTTCTCACTGAATCCTTACCCCGATATGTATATATGTCGTCACACGTTAAGAAAAAAAAGTTAGGATGCTAGTTTGCTAAACATGATATAGTATTTTCCTCTACAAAAACGTCTATAAATAACAAGATCTTTTTCGGCTTCTTGTCAAATAGTTTGGTAGCGTAATTCAAAGAGCCCAAAAATTATTTGTATTTCAAACTCGATTTAGCTCAAAAATAATATCAGCCACACTCAACCTTTCTTAACCCAATGATTTTGTATCAAACTTGGCCCAATGCAATAATATACTAAGCATCACAAAACCACTAAGTCCAAAATTCAGCCCAAAATGAAACTTTTAATAAACACGATTAGCCCAACAAGTTTTCAAACCCGTGTACTTTTTCTTGTAAATCACAAACACAAATATCTATAAACAAACACAATTAACCATCGGTCAAAACATTTATCTTCTTTTATATACAAACCCAAAAATACAAGCAAAACACACTTCCCTCTTACTAAATCTTAAGAAGTACTCCCTCCGTCCAAAAATAATTGTCCAGTTTGACTTTTCAGAGTCAAACTGGTTCAACTTTGACCTTAAATATATATATATATTTTTTTGTGTTATATAATACTTGATGAAAAATTATATACCAATGAAAAATACACTTAAAAACTCAATTCATTCATATATCTTGCATCAAATATTATACAACACACACAAAAATAGATAAGGTCAAAGTTGAACCAGTTTGACTCTGAAAAGTCAAACTAGACACTTATTTTAGGACGGAGGTAGTACCAAGTTTTCAAACACTTTTTCTCTCTCTTCATATTAACCAATCAAATTTTCATTTCACGAATCATAGTTGTAGGTTTATTTTTAGGCACACTATTTAGGTCTACAAATCATTTTTCTGATCTCAAAACTAGAGGTGCACATTTCGTTTTTTTTTTTAAAACCGAACCGGTTTCGATTTTAGTCAAATAGTCAAAAACCGGTTTTACCTAAAACCGGTTCGGTTTGAAACCGGTTCAGTTTGGGAGAGAAAATGTCCGGTTTAAACCTATAACCGGTTCGGTTTGAACCAGTTTTACCCAAAAACGGTTCGGTTTAAGCCGGTTTTACCCAAAACCGGTTCTCAAACCGGTTGACACCAAATAATTCAAACCGGTTTCTAAACTGTCGGTTCGTTTTTCCCTAAACCGGTTTTACAAAAACCAGTTTTTTGGGAAAACCGGTTTCGGTTTTTTTCGGTTCGGTTCATGAACCGGTTTTTTTGTGCACCTCTACTCAAAACCCCTAAAATCCTAATACCAAAACCTTTTTCATCAATAAGTGACCCCACACGCCCCTCTGCGGCCCCTAGAGCCGAATTGTACCAAGCACCGGAATCTTCTCTGGGCTCTTCTTTCGGTTCTGACCCAATTTTCCCCACACTAAGGCCACTGATCATTGTGATCAGCGGTCCAAGTGGTGTGGGCAAAGACCGTGTGATAAAATGTTTAAGGGAAAATAGGGACAACGTACATTTTGTTGTAACTGCCACTAGTAGGGCTATGAGAGTTGGTGAAGTTCATGGTAAGGACTATTTTTTTATGACGAAAGACGAGTTTTTGAAACCGGTGGAAAATGATGAGCTGTTAGAATATGCATTGGTTTATGGTAATTATAAAGGGATACCGAAACAACAGATTAGGGATTATATGGCCAAAGGGTATAATATTGTTTTGAGAGTTGATATACAAGGTGCGGCCACGTTGAGGAAGATACTTGGTGATTCTGCGGTTTTTGTGTTTTTGTGGCGGAGAGTGAGAGTGAGTTAGTTAATAGGTTGATTAATAGGAAAACGGCGAGTAAAGAGTCGTTGCTTGTGAGAGTTGCGACTGCTAAAGAGGAGTTGAGACAGATGAAGAATTTTGATTATGTGGTTGTGAATGCTCAAGGGAAGTTGGAAAATTGTGTTAAGATGGTTGAATCGATTATTGACGCTGAGAAAGCTAGATTATTGACGCTGAGAAAGCTAACGTTTGGCAAAGGCGAGCGGTTATTTAGGTGCAAATGTGATGTTTTGATGTGGTTTATGATTTGTTAGTCAAACACATGTTTGTTGGTTTATCAAAATTTAATAGTTAGATTGATATGTTGATTGCAATTTTTGAATTTTGATACAAAGTGCTTCTTTTTAGCTTGACTTCATTTGAGAAAATTTCATTCACATTCCAAGAAATGTGTACAAGTTAGGTTTAGGAGTCGGAGATGTAGCTTGATTATTATTGTTCTTCTGTTAATCTCTCATAAGGTTTCTCAATGGATCTTGACTTCAAAATGAGACATGGGCTATTTTTTTGCTCAGCACAAATAAACTAATGTTACCTATACGTGATGCGATGGGTGGGTAACGGGTCAAAATGGATTGAAACTTGAGATTTTTGGCATTGGATGGATGCGCCCGGACTAGGTTATGTATACTCACAAACACTTTTCAGTTCATTTATTTTACATGACTAATGGCCTAGATTTTAGGAAAAGCAAAATTATCACAATTATAATCTAACACTGTGTTCAACAACTTACTTTAATAATCAACAAAAATACATTAACTTTCATTCTATTTCATTTTCTTTTCTTCCTTAAGTACTACTCGAGAACACAACTTCTTCTTTTCCCTTTCATTTTCCTTCTTTTTCTTCTTTAACTCTAGTAAAAACATATTTAGGCCCCGTTCATTTTTTAGCTAAATATTTTGATCTGAGTCGTTCGTCCTTTTTCAGATACAATTACAAAACAAAGTCACAAACCCAAGTCAACCATTCCATACTTATAGCTACACTACACCATTTATGCAATTGTAGACATGTAACCTGTCATTAATAACAGATAAGCGTACATTTTTCTGCAATCAGCTAATGAAATTTGGGATTTATGTTATGAGGATGCAGTCTTAAATTTATTCTTTCGAAACTATATGTAAAGAAGCTATCGCAAAATTTCCTTTATTGTTTATTCTCTCCATTCTTTACATACATACATATAAAACCAACTACAACAAAGTGTCTGCTTTCTATTCTCAAAACAACAACAAAACAAAAGAAAAGAAACTATGGTTGGCCTTGTTCCTCTATCATTTCACAAACCTCATTGACAACTAGATATGCTTTGTGACCTGCGATCACCTTTACATGGTTCTTGTTGTCATCCATAGTTGTAATACCATACTGAAAATTGTTAGATTTGTTGGAATTTAAATAACATGACAATCATCTAAATAAATAAACACATCAAATAGCATATAGCGGAAGCAAGGATCGAATATTTAACACATATAAAGATTACCGAATAATAAATAGTTACATACCTTTTGATCCTAGCAAACAAGGATCGAACTTGAACTCTTCTTCTTGATCTAACAATTAGGATTACCGTGAAACCCCTTACCTTTTTGTTTCACAATCCAAGATGAATAACTAAAGTAAGTTATTACCGAACTCTTGTACACACGTACTATAACCTATCAAGTATTGATGCTAGTGAATGAATATGTAAAACCAAAACCATTTTGTTTACTTGAAAAACTATGGATCGACCCACTTAATGTGGTATACGATCGGTTTTAGAAGACAAGGAAGAGAGAACTCAAATTTAGGGTTATAGTAATGCACAAGGTAGAAAAACAATAACCCTTCAATTTGTATTTATAGTGAATGATTACTTGGAGACCAAGATAGGTCGATTTAGGGTTGTTATCCCCTATGGCCGATCGGCCTAACACCTCCTCAAGGTGTTCTAGATCCTTCTTGATCCTCTATTTTCACTAACGGTCCTTCCTTTATTCCCTAACGGTCGTTAGTCAATTCCGTTAATTACTTAACGTCCGTTAGTTATCATTTCGTGTCCAAATAATTAAAATATATAACGGTTATATATATTAATTATTTCCTTGATCATTCATACGTAAAGTGTGCAATCCCTCGGTCCTGTGTTCAATTCTAGTCATATACATTTAATATTTTTCAACAACTCTAACAGCTCCCACTTGGAAATCTATTAAAAGTATAACTGACATTAGTTGGCGTCTAGCAACACGCCAATGCCCCTAGTACAACTCGGGTGGTGGTCTCCTGGAAAAACCATTCGATGATTCATCATCATACTTATCCTTTTGTTTCTAATACTACATTAATAAAGATATGGATCTAAGTCATTCTTTATTAATAATTCTGTTTCTCGTTGTTTATGATTAAATAAGATTACTAAATCTTCTGAGGTATTCAGGGGAGATCTTGGGTGTGGCCACACATACATCTTACTAATCCTACGAGGGGCCCAGCAGTATTAAACTTCAAACAATTTGAAGGAACAAATTCTATCTTGACTACGAGCATAATTCATGCACTTCGCAATGCTTCTGAAAACAATCCATATAGCTACCAGTTACGTATAGCGGTAAATTGAATTATAGAAATGCACTACATGCATGATAGTTATCTGGCATCTCAAGTCTGAGGATAACTATATACACATGATTTACTTGATGACAAGATCCATAAAGTAAACTCATGAAGTCGGGATAAGTCCTATATTCAAACATTTTGAATATCATGTGAAATTGGTATGACAACGCATCAATATACTTTCAAGTATATTATACCAATACTCAGATTTGTCATAGTTTAATGATATTCCCATATCATTAACCGACAACGGACAGTTTAGAATAATATAATTATTCAAGGATATAAACATGCAAATACAGGATATATTATTAAGAAAATGATAAACAAACATAACGAGTATTTTATTTCATTAAAATAATAACTGTACAAAGACATCCCATTATCCAAACACTAATCACAGAAATGCATGAAACTACTAGCTAAACAAAGTCCTATGCCTTCAGAAAGTTCTTTAAGCTTTCCACCGGGTAGAGCCTTTGTAAAGGGATCAGCTAGGTTGTTATCTGTGTGAACTTTGAGTACTTCGATTTCGCCTATCTCCACTTGTTCTCTAACATAGTGATATCGAATCGGGAAATGTCTGGTGCCCTTCATGATTCCAGGCTCATTGGCAAATGTAATTGCGACAGAATTGTCACAATACATTTTTATAGGTCTTTCGATTGAGGGCATAACTCCAAGCCCTGAAATGAATTTCCTAATCCAGACTGCTTTCATTGCAGCTTCTGAGGCAGCAATATACTCACTTTCTGTAGCAGACATCGCAATAGTACTCTGCTTCTTGCTCTTCCAATCCACAACTCCTCCATTGATGACAAAGACATAACCCATCTGAGACTTCGTATCATCTTTATCACACTTCCAGGATGCATCGCAGTAACCTGTAACATATAGTTCTGCTTCCGGATTTCCCCCATACACTAAAAACATATCCCTCGTAGATCTCAAATACTTGAGAATATGTTTCACAGCAGTCCAGTGGAAATCTCCTGGATTCTGCTGATATCGACTGGTAATGTTCTGAGCAAACGCCACATCGGGCCTTGTACATCGTACCGCATACATAATAGATCCCACAGCCGAGGCATAAGGGACTCTCTTCATACGTGCCACCTCTTCAGGTGTTGAAGCACAAGCTTTGCTACTTAAGCCATGATCTACTTGCATTGGCAAAAATCCCTTTTTGGAATTTTGCATACTGAATCTCTTCAATATCTTTTCAATGTAAGCACTTTGGCTTAAACCAATTAACCGCCTTGATCTATCTCTATAGATCTTGATTCCCAGAATGTATGTTGCTTCTCCTAGATCTTTCATAGAAAAACATTTCCCAAGATAGGCTTTCACCTCATTCAATCTTGGAATGTTTTTACCCATGATCAATATGTCATCAACATATAGAACTAGGAAAATAACATCACTCCCACTAGCTTTGTGATATACACATGGCTCATCAAGATTCTGAGTAAATCCAAACCTTTTGATTTCTTCGTCAAATCTCTTATTCCATTGACGTGATGCTTGCTTCAATCCATAAATGGATATTTGAAGTTTGCATACACGGTTTGGAAATTCTGGATTCACAAACCCCTCAGGCTGCGCCATATAGATGTCTTCATCTAGACGACCGTTCAAGAAGGCGGTTTTTACATCCATTTTCCAAATCTCATAATCATAGTATGCTGCTATGGCTATGAGAATCCTAATAGCCCTTATGTCAACTACAGGAGAAAAGGTCTCCTCATAGTCAACATCATATGTTTGGGTAAAGCCTTTAGCTACCAAACGGGACTTATAGGTGTGTACATTGCTGTAAAACCCCAAAATTAATATAATCTGAAATGACTAAAATACCCTCTGAGTTTGAACTTTTAAGAACTTATAAAAATTATATAAGTAACATAAATGATATTTAACCTAAAGTGATTATATCCTAAGTTATGTAATGAATTAAGATCCAAATAAAAACATTACACTATAAGTAAGATGTACAAAATAAAATCCTATGCTTTACCCATCCTACGGCATTTCATTGGCAAATAAAATCCTACGGCATTTCATCCTCAGACTGACGGACAGTCGAAGCGGACAATTCAGACCTTGGAGGATATGTTGAGGTCTTGTGCTTTAGAGTGGACAGGCCACTGGGATGATTACTTGTGTTTGGTGGAGTTTGCTTACAATAACAGTTGGCATGCGAGTATCCGGATGGCTCCATTTGAAATGTTATATGGGCGTAAGTGTAGAGCGCCGGTTTGTTGGAATGAGGTCGGGGAACGACTCATTGAGGGACAAGAATTGATTAGGATTACTAATGAGAAGGTGGCTGTGGCCAAAGAGAAGTTGAAGGAAGCTCGTAGTAGGCAGAAGAGCTATGCTGACCGTCATCGTCGTGATGTTGTGTTTAACTTTGGTGATCGTGTTTTCTTGAAAGTTTCTCCTTTCCGAGGCATTAAGCGTTTCGGTATGAAAGGGAAGCTTAGTCCACGATATATTGGTCCATTTGAGATTCTTGATCGAGTTGGTGAGGTATCTTATCGATTGGCGCTACCTCCCCAGTTATCGCATGTGCACGACGTTTTTCATGTGTCACTTCTTCGTGGGTATAATTATCATCCGCTTCACGTTGTGTCTTGCCCGTTCGATCAGATTCGGGAAGATCTTTCGTATAGTGAAGAACCTGAGGCTATTTTAGAGCGTCAGGAAAGAGTCATGAGAACTAAGACCATTCCATTCGTAAAGATTCTTTGGAAGAACCATCCTGAGAGCGAGGCTACTTGGGAGACCGAAGAGTCAATACGATCCGATTATCCGCATTTCTCTTTTTGACTTGGTACGTATACATTTTGAAATTGCTTTCAATTTCGCATTTTCTTTCGACTTCGCATTTCAATTTTCGAGGAAGAAAATTTCTTTTTAATAGGGGAAGAGTTGTAAAACCCCAAAATTAATATAATCTGAAATGACTAAAATACCCTCTGAGTTTGAACTTTTAAGAACTTATGAAAATTATATAAGTAGCATAAATGATATTTAACCTAAAGTGATTATATCCTAAGTTATGTAATGAATTAAGCTCCAAATAAAAACATTACACTATAAGTAAGATGTACAAAATAAAATCCTATGTACCTAGCTAAGACTAGTCGATTTTTTTTATGTGCAATATATTCTAAATTTCGGCCCAAAATGGAAGAGATAATTATGCATTCACTAGCCCATAATGATAATTGATTCCTACCTTAATTTTATCAAATCACATACACGGTTTCCACAAAATCTTCATAACTGAACATTCATCAAAACCTTAATTCCCTATCTCTCAAAAAAAAAATTCGGCTACCCCCTCTTGTTCACTCTTGTTCGATCCAAATAAAGAAAAAGGAGGTTTGATCTTGTGTTCTTATCATCAAGGTAATTATATACACAACAAAAATTGATATCCATTCGAAATGTTTAAGAACCCTAATTGACCCATTCCTCTTGTTTTTTTTCTGTCGTACGAACCAAAGGAGAGGAAGGAAAGAAGATTGTTGGTGATTCGAGTTTTTGGTGTTTTTGTCTTCGTTGGGACTTCAAGGGAATTTTTATCATCCTTTCTCATTCAATCTTGATATACTCGAATCCATTCTTGTTGCTATAATCGAATTATACACATTTGATAAGAGTGAAGTCACATAAAATGATAACATAAAATAATGAGTTATAAAAACCCTAGAATGAACCGATCTATGATTTGTTGTTATTGCAATGATTGATATGAATATGTTAAGATCACATAAAATCGACCTAGGGATGTTTTGATGTCAATTATAATTGCTTGTTATCAAGAAATAATCATTGGTATATTAAAACCCTAAAAGATACATAAAATGATGAAACCAGTTTTCTGTACATGAAATATGTTTAAATTTAATCGATTGTATCTAAATGATGGTAACGTGTTTTTGAGTATTTTTGGAGTCTAAAAATAATTTTAAGGAAATAGATTTCTGGGAAAATTAACCTTGCAATTTTTAGAGTTCTGGAAGGCAACTTTTTGATTTTTAGAAATTTAAGTGCCAAATTGAATTCGTATGTCTGGAAAAATAGTCCGTGTTTTTGATTTTTCATTTGCAAACCATGTTGAATAAGAAGGTTACCTTTTAACTAAGTAATATTTCATATGTCTAGTAATTACTGGAATTTTTATAGATTTTTATAAATTTTTCTGAAGGGGTAACATAATACAAACTTTTCGTATGTTAAAACTGATCAGTAATCTGAACGAGTTCACTTAAGGGATTTTTATACTATAGTAATACTAAATAATAAATTCTGTAAAATTTTGGGTAAGTTCTTAAGACATTTAGGTACGTGTGTGAATTTTTGGGGATTTTATTTCTGAGTTCTTATATGATAAATAAATTCGACAAAACAGGTCCAGTTCATACATAAAATATGTTAAAAGTGTAAAAGATATTAAAAAGGCATTATGTGTTTATTTTTCCAAACTAAAGGGTTTAAATTGTCTTTTTTCTAAAACTAAAGGACTTAACTTGTGAAAACATGTATCTTGAATATATTTACATTTTATACCCTAATATTATCATAATGACACTATAATCCTTAAACTTGTTATAATTGCATAATAAACCCTAAAATTATGAAAACTACATTATGAACCCTAAACTTATGTAAATGACATTATGAACCTTAAGATACTAATACAGTCATCTTTAATACCTTAAGTTGATAAACGGGAATGTTAATAACTAGAATTACTAAATATGGGAACTTACTATTTTTGGAAAGTTACTAAATAAGGAAACTTGCTATTTTTGGAAAGTTACCTAAAATGGAAGGACAATTAAATGAAACCTTTATGACTATGAAACTTATAAGTAAACTTATGGTTATTTGTAGATCGGGTGAAGAAGGAGTGACCTCCTGCTTTCTTTTCATTTCATTGTTTTTGGTTGTGTGCTTTGTTAAGGTACATATATTCTTCCCTTCTCAGTAGGGATATTTTCTATCGATCCTATGCCTGCTATGTTTCCCTTAGTTGATTCATGACATTCATTGTATGATTGTCATTCCTATGATCCATTCTGACATTTATTTAAATGTCTCTGCCATGCTATGCTTATGTGTTTGCCATGCTTATTTGAGTTACTTTCTCGTTTCTCTTGCCATGCTAGTTTTGATTATGTATGATATGATATTCCGTGCCTGAGCTTAACTAGTTCTAGAGGTACTAGGACCATGTCTTTGATGGCACCTTAGACATGACACCCCCGTAGAGGTGTGATAGATCTACGGCGTTCCCCCTTATGTATATGTATTATAACGCGTTTACTATTGGCCAACCTTATGTGTGCTTAGTCTAGTACTGACATACATACTTATGTTAGGGAGCGTATGGATGCATCCTAGGTTTTATGTTTTATGTGATTATGGTGACCAGGTGGTGTGTGCCTTGCACTCCTTCTCACACTTTTATTTTATTTACTTAGAGGTCTCCCCTCTTCGTATACTTGTAATGTATGCGTATGATTTGTTAGATTATGTATGGAGTTCTTATGGCACATCCTTTTATGAACCCTCCTTTGTTTTCATTTCATTTCTTGATTCATTTCTTGTTCAGTTCTCATGCACTCTTGACTCTTAATTCTCTTTAAAAATTCGTATGACTTTCATGATTATGCTTTTCGTCTTGTATTCTTATTCCTTTGTTGCTTATGCTTATTTACCATTATGTTATGCTATGTATATATCTGTTCACTGGGCTTTTTAAGCTTAGCCGAATGTTTCTTTTCTTATGCGGCAGGTAATAAGCGGGGCGACGGGCTTGGGAATGAGAGAGAGAGTAGGACCTAAAGACCTATTTATTGATCATTTCGTTGTCCATTGTTTCGGACTTTCATTTCTTTCAGTACTTTGAATATTATTTATTTACTTTGGTTTTGTTTGGTTAAACCACTATGCATTTGGATTATCTTTTGATACCATTCTTGATGTTCAAGACTTGGTTATTTATTTAAAAGACTTCCGCTTGCATTATGTATGCTTTGTATGACACCATAAAGTGATATCTTGACCTTGTCGGGTCGGGGTGTTACAATTATGGCATCAGAGCCAGGTTTGACCTGTAGAACCTTAGAAATGACCTGTGAGGATATTGGGTAGACACTAGGCTTTTCGTTTGACGCGGTCTCTTTCTTTCTATTTTGACCCTTACGCTTGTTTTGTCTTTTTGTCTCATTTATGAACTTTCAGATGGTGATTACTCGTCGGAATGAATTTGAGGAACCCTCTGGTGCTGCTTTTGATGCAGCGGTTTAGTGAGCTGTTGAGGGGTTACTTCCAGGTCTGACTACACGCATCACGGACGAGGTTAGGAGGAACACCGCTAGTGGTAGTGGTAATGGTGGTGCTGCTCCACCAGTGTCGATTCATGGGTGGTTGGAGCGTTTCGTTAAGTAGAAACCGCGTTCGTTCAGTGCTGCTACTTCTCCTGTGGAGGCGGAGAATTGGATATCTCACATTGAGAAGATATTCGAGGTACTTGGTTGTGACGATGCGTTGAAGGCACGTTTGGCTAGTTACAAGTTTGAGGGAGATGCCCTCAGTTGGTGGAAGGCATATCGGATGGCTAAGGGAGGTGATGAGTTTGTTGCTAGGTTATCATGGGCTGAGTTTCGGGAGATATTCTTTCTTCAGTATTTCCCTAAATCCGAGAAACTGAATTTCGAGCGTGACTATCATCAGATTTTCCAGTTGGAAAGGGAGTCGAGTGCTGAGTATATGAAGAGGTTTGTGAGACTTGCGGGTTTTCTGGGTAAGAAGGCTGGGACTCCGGAGGAGCAGGCTCTACATTTTAAGTGGGGATTACGTGATGAGTTGCTGGATGGTATTCTGAATACTGATTTTACTGATGTGGCACAAGTTGCCAATGCGGTCCGTAATAAGGAGTTGATGCAGGAGAGATCCATGCGTGGGGTGAAGAGGACTCTGGAGAGTGATCATCAGCAGGTTCAGGGTAGTAGTCATAGGAATGTTGTTTCGAGGGGTAATGAGGTTCGGGGTAATGATAGGCGTGGTAACAACAACAGTGGGCAGAATCAGCGGTCGGGTCGTGACCAACAGTTCAGGGGTCAGCAGAGTCGTGGTATTCAGTAGGGTAATCGTGGTACTACTTCTTCAGCAGGGCAGAGGAATGTGGGGGGACAGCTTCCACCTCCTCCTATTTGTGCTGAGTGCGGGAAAGCACATCCTGGTAGTACTTGCTATAGGGCTACTGGTGCATGTTTTAGTTGTGGTGAAATTGGACATCGGGCTAAGGATTGTCCGAAGGCGAGTGGCAACAACCGTGGGAATGGAAATGGTGGGCAGCAGGCTTCTAAGGGCCGAGTTTTTGCACTAACCAGGGATCAGGCTACGGGTACTTCTGGAACTGTCTCGGGTATGCTATATTTATTTGACCGTCCCATTTTTGTTTTATTTGATACTGGTGCTACACATTCTGTGATATCTTCTACGTCTGCTAAACACATTAATACAACCGCAACACCATTAAACTATGCTTTATCTATATCAACACCAATGAAAACTTTCGTGACCATTACTCATGAATACGTGAATTGTCCTCGTCGTTTCGACGATAGAGTTTGTTGGTCCACGAACTGTATGTGGATCTCTAAGTAGTCTTGAATACCTAGTAGATGGTTGGGATAAATCCAAACCAGTCTAAGTGAGAAACCCTTAACAATTGTTAATGTTAATGCGAAAACTTAACAAGAACAATGAAGAACACACACAGAGATAACACTAACTTTGTATATTGCTTTTAATCACAATTAGTGAAACTCGTACAACTCACACACGAAACTAACAATCTTAGGGATCCTTTTATAACACAAGGAAACCCTAATGCTAACCGACTAAGAAGATATTCACGAATCTTCTATAAAGATACTTACACGTTTTGTATCTTTTCCTAACTTATATCTAACAGACTTTCCTAACTTCACGACCAGACTTAACATGATAAGTCAACCAGACTTAAACAGACTACCAGACTTAACTTTGCATTACCAGACCTAATTACAAAGACAGACCTAACTCTGATATATTACCAGACCTAAGTTGTCTTCTCTTGAATCGTATCATAATTCCCAACAATCCTCCCCTAACTTGATCTTCATGCTCCATGAACTTCAAGTTCTTCTGATTATGCTTTCTGAGGATTGAATCTTGAACACTTTGAATTGTATTTAGGTCTTGAACCTTTCTAGCAGCTTGAATCTTGATAAGCTCTTCTGATATGGTCTTTACAGCAATATTGACTATATGTACATCAAATTCATTTAAGTTCCAGACTATTCTCATCACTTCCAGATGTGTTACCATCTGAGAGAGGTGAATCATTGAAAAATGTAATGGATTTGAAATCTCTTTACCAATAGCCATTACCACTGGAGTAGCCAATGTTTTGGTGTGTCAGACCATGGTACATTAATAACCATATGATTTTTAGCAAATCATCAGCTTATCAACGGATTTGTTAAGTCTTTACCAAAATCCGTTTGCTTCTGGACTAGCCAATTCTTTGATGGAAAAGCACCTCATCATGGTGAATTGATTACCATTTATGGTTTTCCACAGCCTTACCACAAGCCATAATCTTGTGGGCTAGCCAACTCTTCACTTATCTTAGATATGGTGAGTTGAATACCATACAATTTTTGGCAAATTGTCAGCCATAAACGGATTTGAGCAATCTTTACCTGTTAGCCGTTTGCTCAGGATTAGCCAGTCCTTGTGTTGATGAGATAAGGTGAACTGATAACCTTTTTGTTGTGTTAGTGCTATGCACCTCCACCAAGTGAGAAGTTCCAATAATCTCAATAATCTCACTTAACAACTTGTGAAAATATACTTAATCCAGCATTGCTTATAAAAGAAATAGAAGACACAATTTTTATTTTTTTATTTTTTTATTTTTATTTTTTTTAACACTAACAGAACTAAAAACAAAACTACAAGACTTAAAGATAACCTAAATGCTGGTAAGTACTCATACTTTATAGTTTGACCTCCCCTTAAGCCAAACCTCCCCTTAACACAAACTAGGGGTTCATCATACCAATGTTAACTACCAGATAATTAAACCTAGGACCATCAAATGCTTTAGTTAACAGGTCAGCAACATTAAAATCTGTATGTATTTTCTCCACTCTTATCAACTTCTTTTCAAAGCAATCTCTAATAAAGTGATGCCTGATTTCTATATGCTTAGTTTTAGAGTGATATAGTGGGTTCTTAACAATACAGATAGTACTCTTATTATCTATGTGGATAACAGTATTCATAAAATTCAAACCATAGTCCAGCATCTGATTCTGAATCCACAAGACTTGTCCACAGCAGTGAGCAGCTGCTACATACTCAGCTTCAGTAGTTGAATTGGCCACAACTGTCTGCTTCTTGCATTGCCAAGATATCAACCTCCTTCCAAGGAATTGACAACCTCCTGTTGTGGATTTCCTATCCAGACTTGCACCAGCATAGTCACTGTCTGAATAAGCTGTCAGGTCAAAAGATGACTCCTTAGGATACCAAAGGCCCAAATTTGGTTTGCCCTTTAAGTACCTAAAGATTCTCTTCACAGCATGAAAATGTGTAGTCTTTGGTTGTACCAGAAAACGTGAACAAACACAAACTGCATACATAATGTCAGGTCTAGAAGCAGTAAGATACATGAGGGAACCTATCATGGATCTGTAAAGATGCACATCCACATCAGCAGCATCTTCATCCTTTGTTAAAGGCACCTTGTTTTCCATGGGAGTGACTGCAGTCTTCACATTTGAGAACTCAAACTTCCTCAAATTTCTGCAACATACTTGTCTTGAGAAATAAAAAGTCCATCATTCTTTTGTTTTACTTGCAGTCCCAAGAAAAATGTAAGTTCTCCCATTGAGCTCATTTCAAATCTGCTTTTCATTAAACCTTCAAATTCATCACACCAAGACTTTCTTGTTGATCCAAAAATGATATCATCCACATAAATTTGAACAAGAATGATATCCTTCTGGTCTCTCTTAATGAATAGAGTCTTGTCAATTACACCCCTGATGTACCCATGTTCTTCTAGAAACTGTGAAAGAGTTTCATACCAAGCTCTAGGAGCTTGATGAAGTCCATATAAAGCTTTAATAACCTTGTACACTTGATTGGGGTTAGCAGGATCCTCAAAACCAGGAGGTTGATGTACATACACATCTTCTTCAATAGTGCCATAAAGAAAAGCACTTTTGACATCCATCTGATACACCTTGAATCCCATGTATGATGCATAGGCCAAAAATAACCTGATAGCCTCAATTCTTGCTACAGGAGCAAAAACCTCATCATAATCTATGCCCTCCTCCTGTTTGTATCCTTGTGCTACCAACCTTGCTTTGTTTCTTACTACTACTCCTCTTTCATCCCTTTTATTCCTGAAGACCCATTTTGTACCAATGATTTTAGCTCCATCAGGTAGGTCTACAAGAACCCATACTTTCTGTAGCTTGAACTGCAACAACTCTTCTTGCCTGGCTTCTACCCAACTTTCCTCCCCTAAAGCTTCAGAAACTGTAGTGGGTTCACTTTGAGAAAGAAAGCAAGCAAATAAACAATGTTGCTGGTCCCTATGATTGACCCTTTGTTATTGCTTGATCAGGCTAATGAGTGCAAGTGAATCAGACTGATGTTGCACTCTATTTCTTGTTTGAACAGCAGACTTGGGATCACCAATTATTTGGCTCTTTGGATGAATGGTGCGGATCCTGAGAGTGGGAGTTGGACTTACCTCCACTTCAGTGGGTAAGTTGTTGAAATCAGTAATAATACCTCCTTCATCATAGGAAGCCCCTTCAAAGATACCTTCATTAGGATTTGGAGATACTTCAAGTTCTGGCATCTCAGAATCAACACAAACAACACTTGAAGAAAGGTCTGGTTGAGCACTACAACCAGACTTAAAGTTGGAAGTACCGGTAATGTTAGGGGATACTACATTGCCAGAATCTTGAGATTTGTATTCAGAATCCTTTTCTTGAGAAGAAGAATTCTTGATTTCTGCTTCAGCTGCGGCAGACTTGTTCTCTGTAGATGGAATCACAACAAGCTCAGCCATATCATCAGTGTTCCCTGTATTAGAAGGATCTTTGGTACCTGCATTGTTAGTAACTTCTTTGGTACCTGCAATAGGGTTAATCTGATTCTCCTTGGAGACAGGAATATAATTTATAGAATCAGTTAAATAATCAATATCAAATATCCATCTATGACCAATTCCCTTGACATTGGGTTTTTCTTCAAGAAAGTTTACATGCAGATTTTCTTCTACTTTCTTGGATACTAAATTGTAAACCCTAAAGGCTTTACTGTTTAATGCATACCCAACTAAAAACCCTTCATCAGACTTTCCTTCAAACTTTCCAAGAACACTTAAAGTATCAAGAATGGTTACATGACACCCAAAAGGTCTTATATGGCTAACAACATGTTTATGGCCAAACATAAGCTCATAAGGGGTTTTGTTTTGAGGCTTAGTCACTCTAACCCTATTAAAGATGTAACAGGCATTGCTGACTGCTTCAGCCCAAAATGTTGTGGGTAAAAGTGAATCTGCTAGCATAGTCCTAGCTGCCTCAATAAGTGTCCTGTTCATTCTCTCAGCAACTCCATTTTGCTGAGGAGTTCTTGCATTACTGAACTGTTGCTTAATTCCTTTATTACCACAGAAGTCTAGCATGCTCTTGTTTTTAAACTCAGTGCCATTGTCACTCCTAATGATTTTAACTCTTTTATCAAGAAGGTTTTCAATCTGCCTAATGAAAGTTTGAATCAAAGGAGTAGCTTCATCCTTCCTAGACATAAAGAACACCCAACAGTATCTAGTACAATCATCTGTAATGACAAGGCAATAGCATGCATAATTTATACTATGGACAGATGTAGGGCCAAAGAGATCCATATGTAAGGTATGTAAGGGCTCAGTGATTAATCTTTCTAATTTAACCTTACAGGATGCCCTATGTTGTTTTCCATTGTTACAAGCCACACATGTATGATCATTTTTAAACAATTTTGAAGGCAAACCTCTCACAAGGTTATTCTTCACAAGTTTATTCATGTTTTTGAAATTCACATGGCCTAACCTTCTGTGCCACAACTTAGATTCATCCAAAGTAGCTTTTGCAATCAAATAGGTAGCACCTTTTGCAGGATTAGATGCTTTCATATCAAAACTGTACATTTTGTGTTGTCTGGGAACTTTAAGAAGAATCTGACGTTCTTCAGGCATCTTAAAGTCCGGAGTCAATACAAGACAATCAGTTTCAGTAAAAAGCACCTTATGCTGAGTATCACAAATTTGTGATATTGAGAAAAGGTTGAACTGCCCAAGTTCTTTCACAAAGGATACATTGTCAAATTCTATGTTGCCCACAATTATTCTTCCTTTACCAGTAATTTGTCCCTTGCTTCCTCCAAAAGTAACAGAACCTCCTTCAAATTCATGAAAATCATTAAGATAGTTCTTGTTACCAGTCATGTGCCCAGAGCATCCACTGTCAAGGATTCCTCTATCTTCCATATAGCAAAGTGGATGATCCTGCACAAAAAGAAGAGAAATTAGTTTCTCTTAGGAACCCAGGCCTGAGTAGGCTTGGGTCCGCCTTGTGGATCAACATACTTATATTTCTTATTTGAACCTGATCCACTGTTGTTTTGGGATTTATACATAGATTTATTTTTGTTTGAATCCCAAGACATACATGCTGAGGTCTTAACAGCAGACCCCCCATTCCCCTTTAAAGGTTTTGCTGTTTGCTTTACAACTGATCTTCTCACAGGTGAATGAGGTTTATAAAAATTATTTCTTTGAAAATTTGTATTCACCTGTGACTTTTGAAATGGTTGTTTGGGTCTCACATAGCCAGTGTTCACATTAGATCTCACAGAATTAACATAACCAGTATTCACATTAGGCCTCATAAAATTACCATTTTGCCTATTCACATTAAAGTTCCTGTAGCCAGACCTAAAATTTTGTCTACCAGAATTATCATAAGAGTTAGGTCTGGTAGAGTTATTGAGTTGGACAGGTCTGGGAACAAACTGGTTGGCATGATTAATTCTACTAGCATTATTCCAAACTGGTTTATTTGAACCATGACCCATATTAGCATTCATTCTCTTTTGCTCAGCCTCTCTCTTCGTTCTCTTTTCATGGAAGTCACAATCTCTTATTAAATGACTCAAACTTCCACACACAAAACATCTTTTAGGAGCATAAGTGTAACTACTCCTACTTTCTCTATGAAGACTATTGCTTCTAGGTGACTCACTCATTTTAACAGATTCCCTAGGAGTTTTTATGTGATTGACACAACTAGGTTTGACTGTCTCAGGCTTTGGTTTAGTCACCACAGGTTTAGTAACAACAGGTTCACACTTCTTAACAACCTTAGGTTCAGGATTCCCTTTTACCTCACTTTTTGACTCAGACTTAGAGTGATCAGAGGAACCATCAATAGATCCTTCAGAGTCATTGGCTTGACAAGAAGAATACCTACTGGATTTTTCCTCTGAGGTGATTGACTCAGGTGTTTGAGGACCTTTCTTACCATACACAAAAAGTGAATCATCCAACTCTTCTTTTTCAAGAGGAGTATAGTCATCACTCAATGGTGGTGGTACTCCCTTAAAGTCACCAGTCTTAACAAACCTATTATACAATGGTTTGCCTACATAATCATCTTCTCTAGACTTAAGGATTGCCTTTTTCTCATCTTCCTCATATCCTAAGCCACATTTCTTATTTGACTTAATTTGAGAATCCCAACATTTAAACAGGTTATTATTTGAATTGTTCCACTGATCTACCCTTTTTCTCAACTCATCCCTCTCCTTCTGAATTCTAAGGCCCAATTGTCTATACCTTTTAAGCTTTTCATCTTGTTCATATATTTTATTAGCTTGAAAGTATAGTTTTTCATTTAAAGCAGCATGTGATATCAACAATTTATATAGATCAAGGGAGAATTGCACCGGAAATATGCAAAGCCCAGGTTCGTTGTCCCGACGAAGATCGAATGGAATTTGTGTTCCCGGGACGTGATTCGTGTAGTGAATGAGAAAAAGAGTGATTGATTTTTGAATTACACTACTAATATTAAAATAACAAACAAGATAAACTAATTAAACTAAACTAATAGAACAATTAAACTAAGCATTTAACCTAAAAACAACTAATAAAAACTACTAATAAAGCTACGAGTACAAATAATCTAAGCATACGAAATCTAAAACGAAAATTTAAATTAAAAACGGAACGCGACGTAATTTAAAAACGCGAATAAAAGTGAAATGCTAAATTCTAAGCCCTAAAATTTTGAAAATAATTTTCCTATATTAAAACTGATGAAAGAAAATTTTTGGAAAAAAGAAAAATATTTTTTTTGACTTTTTAATAATTTTTTATAAATTAAAAACTATTTTTAAGAAGATAATTGATTAAAAATACTAAATGGAAAAATAAAATTCTGAAAATTTTTACTAAAATACTTTAGACTTAAATAAAGCTATAAAAAATATGAAAGGTGAAAGTGCTTTTTCAAATAAGCCGCATATAAGCATAAGCTCACAATAAGCTAAAAAGAAAAAAAATTAAAAATAAAATGGTTTTAACTAAAATTTTGTAAACCTTAACAAAGAAGAAGAGTTAGCGCAATGGTAAGGTTGCCTGTGTTGTGTGTCCACAGACCTGAGTTCGAACCCAAGTGAGGACACTTTTTTGCAATACATATATTTTTTTTCTTTTTTTTTTTTTTTCTTTAACTTTCTTTTTTAGCCCGAAAAAATAATAAACCAAAATTTTTAGTTAAACATAGGCGACTTCCCCCTTTTTTTTTTTTCAAAATAAGAATAGATAAGCTATAGCTTATCTGAAATCAGATAAGCCAAAAACAAGATTAAAACTCAACAGAACAGCTTAATTCACTTGATCAAACATCTTAAAACTACATCAAATAAACTAGCAAATAAACTGATAAACTCGCAAATAAACTACATCAAGCATCTTAAGAATTCAACTGCATCAAGATAAACTAGCAGCAACTCATATGACAACAATCGAAACCAAGAATAAACAGCAGTAACATGAGCAGTAAGGTAAAAAAATAAGCAGTAAATTAAAACTTTAAATAAAAACTAAATTAAAATTAAAATTAAAAATAAATTACAATGCTAAAAAAAAAACAAATACCTTAAGAAATAAAAGCTAAATAAATCCTCAACTAAAATGGTCTAATTCTTTTCTAAAAACATGAAAAGAGGACAAGAAAAAAAAAATTGACAATCGGCTCTACTTATATATCTTCTTTTTTGTGTTTTTCTTGTGAGAGAGTTCTTGTGTGCTTCTTTGCTTCTTCTTGGACCATTCGATCAATCTTGTTGCCCACTCCTTTAAATCTCGAACGTTGGATTTAGCTTTTGGTCCTCGGATTGCCATCGTGGAGGGGGGGACCAAGACAACACCATGTGGGTGCCTTGGACTGTTGTGGTGAGGTGGATGGAGGGGATTAGAGGCGGGTGTTTAGGGGTTGAAGGAGAAGAAGGGTGGCTGCTTGTGGAATTAACTTAGGGATTTTGACTAAAAGCATTTGGGGACTTGACCAATTCTATCCCGTATTTAGTATTAGTAGAAAGATGGGCCGGTTTGTAGTTAATTGGGTGTGGGCCGGTTGTAGTTTTTAGGTGGGTCGATGGGTTAATATGTTTGATGGGCTTGGGTGTTAATGTTGAGTGGGTTTAAGGGAAATATTGGGTTTAGTAAAGTGGGTTGGTTGTTTAGTGATAAGGTGGGTTAGTTTGTTGAGTGGCCGGTTGGGGTGTTAAATGTTAAGGGAAATTTTGGGTTTAGAAGGGTTGTGGTATATAGATCCGGTTGTGCTATTTTTTTTTGGTTTAGGATAATATTAGTTTAGGGACCAACTTTGTAAATAGGTAAACCTCAAGGACCAAATCTGCTATTTCTCCAAAAATAATCCAAGGGCCATTCTTCAAAAATATCATCTTTGACGAATTTCTCCCCGGCTTCGGCTCTATAAATCTCTTTTCCACGTCTCGTGCTCATTTTCTCGGATTTTGCTTGATTTTGTCCTTTTTTCATGATATCCGTTCCTGCATCGAAACAAACACAAAAACACAATATCTTTGGCATTTATGGTTAGTTTTTGGTCTATTTGGTCCGTTTAAATAGGTAAAAGGTGTGTGTAATTTAACACATACCAAAATTCCCCCAGACTAAGATATTGACGTGTCCTCACGCAATGTTATAAAAACACGTTTTTGAAACCAAAAATTTCCAATCTCTTTTTACTAACTTTGAGAAGTAGCAAAATTTTCAAAAGAGATTAAGAAATCTTAAGTTCTAAAAACTCCCCGATTTTCCTTTTATTCTATTTTTGTATTTTTTTATCATAATCATGTGACGGCTTTGTTGACAATCATTATCTCACGATAACTTTTAGGGTCTTCGAGCAGGAAACACGACTCATAAAGAAGTGACCATACGGATAAAATTCGTCGTTCCTGATTTTTCACGAGTCCCCAAACTAAGCGTAAAAACGAAATCATTGTCATTTACAAGTTAGATTGCTATCACTACTCAGAAAAGCTAATTGTGGACTTCTTGTTCCCAAATTCCTATTTTCCTCTATTTATTTTATTTTTGGTGAGAAATGAATTTCTTCAAATTCTCGTTTCGATAATTTTTTAAGCCGATAAAAATACCTTAGTTTAGACGCTAAGTAGTTTCCAAACCTTCCCTCGAAAACCGTTGCATACAAAAATGAGGTCCACATCAAGGTCTCTGATTTAACACGATTTTGAGAATATCCCTTTTATTTGCGACCGAAACAACTCATCTACGAGTCCAGAGACGGAAGCCTTTATTAGGACACCCCCGGAGTCGAAGTTTGGCATTTTTAACACTATTAAGCACATTAATGTATTTAGTCCTTGGCCCTTTATAACAATCACAACATCGGCTGCGAACCGGCAAGATGTGATAGTCTATTATGACCTTGGAATTTTTCCTCTGCCTTTATTAGAAGTCTACAACATCGGCTGCGAACCGGCAAGATGTAGAAAACTTTTTATGGCTTTGGATTATTATTATACATTATCATATTCATTAATTAATTGCCAAACCCCAAGTCCTACGGCTTTTATAACAATCCCAACATCGGTTGCGAGCCGGCAAGATGGAATAGTCTATTACACCGTAACACTGGCAGTACCTTGATGTGTACCCAACTCTTATAAGCAAGGATTCTCTAAGGAAGAAATAAAAACTAATTATCGCCAAAACTAAAATAGCTTTAATTATTCCTAGATTACTATTTTTGAGTGAAACAAGCTTATGGGAACAAAAAGCCACAAGTAACTTCGATGAGCTCTAAAGAGATCCAACTACTCCACGTTTAGCAATCTAACTTATAAACAACTCTATCATTTCTCGTTCTTCGCAAATTTAAAATCTTAAATAATAAGATCCGCGAATGCTTAGCCAAATAATCAAGCCATGTATATATAAAGTCAAATACGGGAACTTGCAAATTCTTAAAAAGAATTCGCGTTTTCTAGCTCCTTGTGTAAAAGACTAGCACGAGCTTATAGATTATAAACGTTTAAGGGGACAAGCTAGGGCTCAACACGCCCGGTCAAGTCAGAATTTTATTCCTACTCTTACCAGCGGAAAGTCAACAAAAATGTCAAAATTTATTATATTTTTGCAAAAAATTTTTAAATTTTTCTCATTTTTTTGAATTTTTTCAAATTTTGAGGAAAAACGGGGTTGCGAGAGAAAACGGCAAAAATGCAAGGCAAAAATCAAATCGAAAGATTACCCCCCCAGACTAAAACGAGACATTGTCCTCAATGTCTTAAAGGTAAGGGTTCTCCTACATAAATCTAAGGCCGTTTATGAATTATGCCAAAGATAAACGTAAAACGATAAGATTAAGGATATCGGATGAGCAACGAATGATGAAACTCGAGTGGAGAGAAGCAGACCACGAGCACGAGAGTCTTCATCAATCGGGCTAACCTGGACATACACAAACAACCACGAAACACAACAAATGGAAAAGGAAACCCTCCTCACAACACTTATTAGAGAGAAAATAGAAAGAAGATAGATGGATAAGCATGGGGTGCCTCCCACGAAGCGCTTGTTTAGTATCGAGTCGGAAAGCTTAGACTCGCCCCGAATTCATTTGTCCTTGGGGGAGCAGGTGGAAGAGAAAATCTCCATCGGACTTTCATTCAAGATGTTTGGATAAACATTGAAGTTCTTGAAAGTTCCACTCCGACGAGATATACCCGGCTTAAAAGAATGAGAGATGCCGGGGTCAAAGATTTTGTCCTCACTCCCGAGCGAGTGAATGGAAGGACAATCTACCTTGTAGGAGAAGAAAGGTAGAAAAACTCGAACGACATATGCGAAGTCAATATAAGGGCGATCCCCAAAAGGCACTGTCACATATGTCGGAGAAAGAATATTCTTTTGATTCTCGGGATTAACAATTGAGGTCATATTATCAGAAACATTAGAGTCTTTGACCTCATCGTCCTCTAACACTTCAATAAACAGCGGATTAACGTTGCTAGAAAAGCAATCGTCATCAAATTCAAAAAGAGTGTTAGAGAAAATCCCGGAAGTAACCTCAGAGATGTCAAGAGATTCTCCAAAAATTGGAGAATCACAATCTCTGTCAAATATCTCCTCAGACTCACTTGGGGTTGGGACAAGGTTCTCAGCACTAGACTTTATGAATTCGTCCGATTCCTTTTCAGGAACAGTGCTAAGATGCTCATCCCCCATAATTAGAGAGTCCTCGGGTTTAGATTGAGAGGTTTGAGAGATGGTATCATTTAAAGGAATAGCACTCTCCTCCTCGTCGTCATCTTCGTCATCGAGCATGCAAGCCTTTTTAAACAAGAAACGGTTATGTGCTGCACGTTCAATGGCGAGTAAATCTTCCATAGATTCACCATGACGATCCTCTTGGGTCTGTTTAGCAGCCCAAGCATTAAATGCATTCCTCACATCATGAAATTTTTGGAATACATTTTCGAAAGCAGAATCCAGAAGATCATTCCTAGCATCATGAATGTTCTGGAATAATTCTTGAGGAGATGGTTGCGGTTGAGTTTGAATCGTTTGATACTGTGGAGGTTGGTCATGATAAGAGTAGTCATATTTGTCACAAGGGCCGTGCTCATAGACAAGCGGGCTCCTTGTTTGACAATCAGAGCTATAGTGAGGACCTCCACAGTACTCACAACAATAATATTGTTGTGACTGATTCGGTGAATTATATGGATAATGGTCATACCCGAAGTTTTGATAACATGGAACCTGCTCATAGACAAACGTGTTCCCTGTTTGACAATCAAAACCCGGGTGAGGACTACCTCCACAATATTCACAAGAATATGTCTCCATCGGGTGTTGTGGGGGCTGGTTGAAAAAGTCGGTTGTTTCATGGTAGGAATAAGGATTTTGGTCATAGACAAACCCGTTTCCCGATTTCACCATGCTACAGCCGGGACAATTCCCACCATTATGAGGACCTCCACAACACTCACAAAGATCATTTGGCATATTTTGGAATGATGTATCATTGAAGTTTTGATAACATGGTTCTTGCCAAAATGAATCTTGAGGAGGGTTGAAATCGTTTTGAAAATTTGGACAATTAAGTGTATTTTCGATTTCAGGAGTGCAACACACGCAAAGTCCATGGGTAAACCCACATCCTTTGCAGAAGCATCGTTCACAGTGTGAATCATCCCCCAACGGATCTCCACATACAGAGCACTTATGCTGAGTGAGTGAGGATGGCTGGGGTTGTGGAGAGTGTTCGGAAATACTTTGAGAATTATCGATGGAATTAAGCTTTTTGAGGGCTAAATCACACCAATAACAAGATCCGTCAGGTGCATCATTTCCACACTTCACACACGAACACTTGGAACAACGAAAATTATCACCCACTGGACCTCTGCAACGAAAGCAGCAATAGCCCAGTGACGACATAGAAGAAAGGTATAAGAAGTTTAGAATCAAATGGATAGAGGGTAAAGGGATAAAGAATCAATAAGGGTAAGAGGGTGAGAAAAGGAATTAAACGGATAAGAGGGCACGGGAGAAAGAATCAAACGGATAAGAGGGATAAGAAGAATCTTTTTGGAATTTTTGAAAAACATTTTGAGAAACAAAAAGGAAAATAAATTTTGAAATGAAAATCTTTTTGGGTTTTTCAAAGTTTTTTAATAATTTTTTTTTTTTTTTTTTTTTTTTTTTTGGATTTTTGGGTAGAAAATATTTACAAGATATTTACGAAACTTCACGAGGAAGATTCTTCAAAACACGAATCGAAAAACGGAATCACGCACTCACTTCAACCTTCCCCGGCAGCGGCGCCAAAAATTGATATCAACAATTTATATAGATCAAGGGAGAATTGCACCGGAAATATGCAAAGCCCAGGTTCGTTGTCCCGACGAAGATCGAATGGAATTTGTGTTCCCGGGACGTGATTCGTGTAGTGAATGAGAAAAAGAGTGATTGATTTTTGAATTACACTACTAATATTAAAATAACCAACAAGATAAACTAATTAAACTAAACTAATAGAACAATTAAACTAAGCATTTAACCTAAAAACAACTAATAAAAACTGCTAATAAAGCTACGAGTACAAATAATCTAAGCATACGAAATCTAAAACGAAAATTTAAATTAAAAACGGAACGCGACGTAATTTAAAAACGCGAATAAAAGTGAAATGCTAAATTCTAAGCCCTAAAATTTTGAAAATAATTTTCCTATATTAAAACTGATAAAAGAAAATTTTTGAAAAAAGAAAAATATTTTTTTTGACTTTTTAATAATTTTTTATAAATTAAAAACTATTTTTAAGAAGATAATTGATTAAAAATACTAAATGGAAAAATAAAATTCTGAAAATTTTTACTAAAATACTTTAGACTTAAATAAAGCTATAAAAAATATGAAAGGTGAAAGTGCTTTTTCAAATAAGCCGCATATAAGCATAAGCTCACAATAAGCTAAAAAGAAAAAAAATTAAAAATAAAATGGTTTTAACTAAAATTTTGTAAACCTTAACAAAGAAGTAGAGTTAGCGCAATGGTAAGGTTGCCTGTGTTGTGTGTCCACAGACCTGAGTTCGAACCCAAGTGAGGACACTTTTTTGCAATACATATATTTTTTTCTTTTTTTTTTTTTTTTTTTTCTTTAACTTTCTTTTTTAGCCCGAAAAAATAATAAACCAAAATTTTTAGTTAAACATAGGCGACTTCCCCCTTTTTTTTTTTCAAAATAAGAATAGATAAGCTATAGCTTATCTGAAATCAGATAAGCCAAAAACAAGATTAAAACTCAACAGAACAGCTTAATTCACTTGATCAAACATCTTAAAACTACATCAAATAAACTAGCAAATAAACTGATAAACTCGCAAATAAACTACATCAAGCATCTTAAGAATTCAACTGCATCAAGATAAACTAGCAGCAACTCATATGACAACAATCGAAACCAAGAATAAACAGCAGTAACATGAGCAGTAAGGTAAAAAAATAAGCAGTAAATTAAAACTTTAAATAAAAACTAAATTAAAATTAAAATTAAAAATAAATTACAATGCTAAAAAAAAAACAAATACCTTAAGAAATAAAAGCTAAATAAATCCTCAACTAAAATGGTCTAATTCTTTTCTAAAAACATGAAAAGAGGACAAGAAAAAAAAAATTGACAATCGGCTCTACTTATATATCTTCTTTTTTGTGTTTTTCTTGTGAGAGAGTTCTTGTGTGCTTCTTTGCTTCTTCTTGGACCATTCGATCAATCTTGTTGCCCACTCCTTTAAATCTCGAACGTTGGATTTAGCTTTTGGTCCTCGGATTGCCATCGTGGAGGGGGGGACCAAGACAACACCATGTGGGTGCCTTGGACTGTTGTGGTGAGGTGGATGGAGGGGATTAGAGGCGGGTGTTTAGGGGTTGAAGGAGAAGAAGGGTGGCTGCTTGTGGAATTAACTTAGGGATTTTGACTAAAAGCATTTGGGGACTTGACCAATTCTATCCCGTATTTAGTATTAGTAGAAAGATGGGCCGGTTTGTAGTTAATTGGGTGTGGGCCGGTTGTAGTTTTTAGGTGGGTCGATGGGGTTAATATGTTTGATGGGCTTGGGTGTTAATGTTGAGTGGGTTTAAGGGAAATATTGGGTTTAGTAAAGTGGGTTGGTTGTTTAGTGATAAGGTGGGTTAGTTTGTTGAGTGGCCGGTTGGGGTGTTAAATGTTAAGGGAAATTTTGGGTTTAGAAGGGTTGTGGTATATAGATCCGGTTGTGCTATTTTTTTTTGGTTTAGGATAATATTAGTTTAGGGACCAACTTTGTAAATAGGTAAACCTCAAGGACCAAATCTGCTATTTCTCCAAAAATAATCCAAGGGCCATTCTTCAAAAATATCATCTTTGACGAATTTCTCCCCGGCTTCGGCTCTATAAATCTCTTTTCCACGTCTCGTGCTCATTTTCTCGGATTTTGCTTGATTTTGTCCTTTTTTCATGATATCCGTTCCTGCATCGAAACAAACACAAAAACACAATATCTTTGGCATTTATGGTTAGTTTTTGGTCTATTTGGTCCGTTTAAATAGGTAAAAGGTGTGTGTAATTTAACACATACCAGCATGTTGGTTTTGAAGGGTGACCTTTTGTGCCTCTAATGTTTTTACAGCATTTTTATGTGCTAATAGATTTACTTCTAGGTCACCTATTTGTTCTAACTGCTCATCACACGAAGCCTTAACATGATTATATGAATCAGTGCATAATTTAGAGCATAATGATACCTCATTACCAATGGCCATGAGAGCATGATCAGACTCCTCATTCACTCTTGGATGCTCACCCCAGCTGACTCCTCCAACTTCCATTGTCAGCAAGCTCATCTGATTCTTTTCCATCTTCCCATCTTCATCTCTTTTCCCATCAGCAGGCTTCTTCTCTGGACAATCTCTTGAAAAATGTCCATGCTTGTGACAGTTGTAGCATTCAACTGTCCTCTTTGTGTAACCCACTGGTGATTTGTTGTTGAAGTTGATGGTCCTCCCATATTGCTTCTGAAATCGTTTGACCCTTAAAGCAACCATGGCAATGTGCCATTTTATGTCCATCTCTTCAACTTCAGCATCATTAATCTGTTCTAAGTCTTCACTAATAAAGCTTTCATCTTCCGTTTGGTTGGCAAAGAAAGAATGTATCACCTCATCAGTAAAACTTGAAGCAGATCTTTCACTTGTAGGAGTTTCATAGATACCAAACCTAACATTACCAGATTTAACCTTGTAAGTACTGCTTTTGTTTTGTGACACAAAAGCAACATGTGATGAACTGGTAGATGCCTGAGTGTTATTACTGATGTCCCTTTCAAACATCCTAAGATTATTGTAAAGGTCATCAGGTGTCATTGAATCTACTTCCTCCTTTATCCTCATCGCCACAGATACATCGCCCCATTCTGATGGTAAAGATCTAAGGAACTTGTGGTTTGCATCCTCATTTGAAACTGCTGCACCATGAACTTCCAGTTGTGTTAACAGATGTTGAAATCTGTCATAGCCCTTCTCCAATCCTTCAGTCTTTGAAACACTGAATGTCTCAAATTGTTGTTTAAGAACAGCCTTTTGCATCTTCTTGGAGTTTGCATTGCCTCCAAATCGTTTCTTGATAGCCTCCCACATCTCCTTAGCATCAAGGATGCCATGAAACCTTTGTAGATGCTCCTTAGGAATAGCCATAAGAAGCAAGGTTCTGGCCTTCTTTTCCTTCTCCACAGCCCTGATCTCCTCAGCAGATACTGGTGGCATTATTCTTATCTGCCCATCATTCCCTTGTGAAATTCTTTTCTTAGAATTTCCTTTTTGAATAACCTTCCATACATCACTATCGATGTACTCCAGATAATGTTCCATCTCCATGGCCCATATATCATACTCTTCTCTTTTCAGTAATGGAAGTTTTATGTTTGAGATTGTGGTTGTGGAAGGGATGGGTTGTTGTTGTGTTTGGTAGTTACTGGATTCAGTTTTTCCTTCATCTTCAAGGTTTGATCTCTCATCCTCACTGTTACGAATTGAGAAAGTTTCAGTGTTAATAGGCTTATCGGTTTCAGACATTGTGTAGGGTGATTTGAGTGAGAATTAGGTTTTTGAGATTAAGAGTTCTTCGAATTCGGAGTCTCTCGCCTCGCTCTGATACCACTTGTTGGTCCACGAATTGTATGTGGATCTCTAAGTAGTCTTGAATACCTAGTAGATGGTTGGGATAAATCCAAACCAGTCTAAGTGAGAAACCCTTAACAATTGTTAATGTTAATGCGGAAACTTAACAAGAACAATGAAGAACACACACAGAGATAACACTAACTTCGTATATTGCTTTTAATCACAATTAGTGAAACTCGTACAACTCACACACGAAACTAACAATCTTAGGGATCCTTTTATAACACAAGGAAACCCTAATGCTAACCGACTAAGAAGATATTCACGAATCTTCTATAAAGATACTTACACGTTTTGTATCTTTTCCTAACTTATCTCTAACAGACTTTCCTAACTTCACGACCAGACTTAACATGATAAGTCAACCAGACTTAAACAGACTACCAGACTTAACTTTGCATTACCAGACCTAATTACAAAGACAGACCTAACTCTGATATATTACCAGACCTAAGTTGTCTTCTCTTGAATCGTATCATAATTCCCAACAGAGTTCGCTCTGCAAATCTTCTTCCTCTAGATATATACGACTTTGATGTAATTTTGGGTATGGATTGGTTGTCGGAGCATCGAGCTACGATTGACTGCCATGCCAGACGTGTGATTTTTGGTGATCCTTGTAATCCTGAATTTGTTTGCCAAGGCTCTCGGCTTGGTAAACCTATTAAGATCATATCCGCTATGAAAGCTCGCTCTTTGCTGAAACATGGTTGTGAAGGTTTTCTAGCTTCGATTAAGGATTCATCTTTAGAGAATCCTAGTATGGAGAGCCTTTCGGTTGTTCGTGAATTCCTAGATGTATTTCCTGATGAACTCCCAGGCATTCCGCCTGAGCGTGAAGTTGAATTCTCGATTGATTTAATTCCGGGTGCTGAACCCATCTTTAAGGCTCCTTATCGTATGGCTCCTGTTGAGTTGAAGGAATTGAAAGAGCAGTTGCAGGAATTGCTTGAATCTGGTTCTATCCGTCCCAGTGTTTCTCCGTGGGGTGCTCCGGTGTTATTTGTTAAGAAGAAGGACGATAGCATGAGATTATGTATCGACTACCGCGAGCTTAACCGTATCACTATTCGTAATCGTTATCCACTTCCCCGCATCGATGATTTGTTTGATCAGCTTCAGGGAGCAAAATTCTTCTCTAAGATCGATTTGAGGTCGGGATATCACCAGCTACGTGTGAAGGAGCAGGATGTTTCTAAGACCGCGTTTCATACGAGATATGGCCACTATGAGTTCTTAGTCATGCCGTTTGGGTTGACGAATGCTCCAGCAGTTTTCATGGATTTGATGAGTCGGATTTTTCATGAATACTTAGATAAGTTTGTGATCGTGTTTATTGACAACATCTTGGTGTACTCTAAGACTAAGGAGGAACATGAGAGCCATCTTCGTGTTGTCTTGGAGACTTTGAGGCAGAAGAAGTTGTACGCTAAGTTTTCCAAGTGTGAGTTCTGGTTGGAACAAGTTGCATTCCTAGGTCATGTCGTTTCCGCAGATGGTATCAAAATGGATTCGGCTAAGGTTGAGGCAATCACCAAGTGGCCAAGACCGACCAATGTGACTGAAGTCAGGAGTTTTCTTGGATTGACTGGTTATTACAGGAGGTTTGTTGAAGGTTTTTCTCGTTTGCCGTTACCGTTGACTCAGCTTATGAGCAAAGGAGAGAAGTTTGTATGGACCGACGAGAGAGAAGCTAGTTTTGAGGAGTTGAAGAAGAGTGGTATGTGCTAAAACACCTACCATTTCTAGACCAAAACCGGACCAAAATAACCAAAAACCCGACCAAAATGCCAAAAGATATTGTGTTTTTGTGTTTTTGCATGTGCAGGGATGGATATCGTGAAAATTGACAAAAGACACAAGAAAATCAAGAAAACGAGCACGGGATGCGGAAAGGCTCAGAACCGGAACCAGGAACAAAGAAAATGATCAAAAAGGCATCCGAGGTCCTCCATCTATCTGAAGTCGTCAACATTAGCCCTTGGATTCAACTTTGAAAAAATGGCAAGACCAGTCCTTGAAAAATCCAGAAATTACATTAGTGGTCCTTTAAAACTAAATTCCTTTAACTCTTTTAAAAAAAAAACCTTATAACCGGATCCATACATTTCATTAACCCAATCTTCCCTTTTCCTACAAACCCAACCCAAACACTTTAATTCAATAGCCCAACCCACTTAAAATTATATCCGGCCCATCCACAAACCCGATCCATCCTCAAAGAGATTAAACCCCACTCGGTCAAAACTACCCAATCGGTCAAAAGAAGTTAAAAAAAAAAAAGAGAGAAAAATAACTCACCCATTCTCTCTTATCTCTCTCGCCGAAAAAAGATAAACCCGATCCCCAATTCACCTCCCATGAACCCTAATTACCGATTCACAAAATTACCACAATTAAGGGTAATTATGTCAAATCAAAGGGCTTCTAGAAGGATCAGAGAGTGTCAGGCCTTGTCAGAAGCGAACTAGCACACGAGGGGATGAGGTGGCAGCTCGTGATTGGTTAGAACACGTCAAGATAGAGCAATCCAAGGGCTATGATGAGTGGGATTGATTTAGACGGCTTAGATGAGCTCCAAACTAACACAAACACACGCGGATCGCCAACATGGCATAGCCCAGAGGTTCGGATCGAGGTCTATAAATAGGATAGGTTATTTCATTTTCGGTATGTAATTTTTTTTAGCAAAGTTATGCTGTCAAAATACTTTTAGAATTTCAGTCTTTCAAATCGAATTGTGATTTTTAGTTTATGTTTAGTTGTTTGATTATTGTAATTTTTTGTTTTGTTTATGTTCATTCGATTGGAGTATTGTAACTTTTTAAGTTTTAATGAAAGTTTAAGTTTGAATTTTCTTTGAATCCGATTTCTCATTTGGTTATAATTGATTCAGTTTTTAGTTTATTTTTGTTTAAATATCAGCACATCACAAAAGGAAAGTTTAAGTTTGAAGTTAATTGTCATTTAGTTGTACCTGTATCAGTATCTGATCAAAAGAAAAAAAAAAAAAAAAAAAATATATATATATATATAGTTCAATTCTGCTTCAGAAAGCTCTATCTCAGTTGAATTCAGCTTATGTAAGCTCTATAGCTTATTGTAAGTTAGTATTAGTGTCAGTTCTATTGTTACATTCAAAGTTGCTTTGGTCAACAAAAGTCAACAAGGGTGTGAAGGTTATGAATCCGGGTATAATCTGATAGCCCAATTGAAGCCAGGGAAGTCATTGGTCTATCTTAAAGATAGGCTTCTGTGGAAAGCCCTTTGTTCATGCTAAGGGTGGTTAGTAAGTATCTAATTTACAAATTTCAATAAGCTTTTGATGAATTTTAGTGTAGATTTGTTTTATGAGATTCAGTAGTTTATAGTTGTTTGTTCTCTATCCTTAGCTGCTAATGTTTCTTTGTTAAGTTTAAAAGTAGTATAGTTTTAATAGTTTAAGTTGGGCATCAGCTTAGAGTAAATTACATTAGGACTTAAGCCCTTTTTATTATTAGAAGCTATTTGTAAGAAGTTTTTTTTGGATTTTTATCGCAGCAAAGTTTGAGGTTCAGTTAAGTATAAAAAAGTTGCAAAGCTGGGATTGGATTAAAGTAGTACTGTTGCAATTTGAGAAGTTTGTTAGTTAATAGCTTTGGTTGATAATAGCTTGTTAGTTAATAGCTTTGGTCAAGTTGTTTTTTTCCAGCTTATTCTGGCTTCTTGTGAGTTTATTTTCTTATCTAAAAAATTAGTTTTGTTAAGTTGTTAATTGTTTAGCAAAAGAAGAAAAATAAAAAAATTAGTTTGGTTAATTTGCATAGGCCTAGGATCGAACCTGGGTGAGTTTTTAGAGTTAAAACATTTTCAATTTTTAGTTATTGCAAATCAGTCCTTAAGTTTCAAAAATTACAAATTCGGCCCTTGTCTTTGTTCAAAAGGGTTTGTGTATTAAATAAGTTTCAGAAAAATACAGTTTGGTCCTTGTCTTTGCTTTAAATAGTTTTAGTTTAAATAAAGTTTCCAAAATTGCATTTTTAGTCCCTCATTTTTTATAAAACTTTATTTTCTTAAATTTCTTTTTATAAAATCAGTTTTTATTAAAAATCATTTTCGTCCTTTAGATTTTATTTTTATTTTTATTTCTATTTTAAGTATAATTTCGCTAATAGATTTATAAATCTCGGGATTAACCCGGGATTTGCATTTGTTTGAATTTTCTTTGTGTGCATTTATTTTAATAGCGTAGATTGCTTTTAATATTTCTTATTATAGTGTAATCAATTCAAAAAATAATCTTTCACGTCACTTTTTCACTTCACATTTTCACGACACCGATTCGACAAATTCGCCGTCAAACCTTCGTTGGGAGAACGACCCGGGGAAATATTTTCACGAATATTTCTTTGGAAAAATAAAAAAAAATATAAGCTACATCAATAAAATGGCGCCGCTGCCGGGGAAGGCTTGAAACGAGTGCGTCGATTTCGTCCGTTGTTTTTGTGATTTGAAGATCCTTCCTTGGAAGTTATTGTTTTTTATAAAAAAATAAAAATACAAAAATAAATAAATAAAAAACACTTTTCCTAAAGTGTTTTCACCATTAATAATAAATCCTCGGTCTTCCGTTGAAGGAGGGCGGTTGTAAACCATTCCAAATAACAACAAAACAAATCGTGTAATTAATCGTTATCGGATTACTTTATTACTACAACCTAATCACGGGGTTTAAGGAAGCTTGACATTAAATTGTCGAGCTGAAGAAGGCGGGTTTTTAAGCATCTTCGGAGCTACCTTTGCCTTCCCGCCACGCTGCGCGTAGTTTTAAAGGAAACGGTTACGGTTAACGTAACGGTTACCAAAAAGAAAATAAAATATTTTGTTTTTCAATATATTAAAAAAGCCAAAAATAATTCCCAACCAAAAACACAAAAAGATTTTTGATTTTCATTTTTGTTTCCTTTTTGGTGTATGAACACCCGCTCATCTTCTCAAAATCTTATTTCTCCATTATCAAATCCCGAAAGGGTAATTCGACACACACACCGTACTCATTTCCCAAACGTTGAGGAAATGGCCAACAACCAACACAATCAAGCTCCTCCGGTGGAGCCTAATCAAGGAGCACAACCGGGCCCCGACCTCCGTCCGATGGAGGAACAACTTCAAACACCATTTAATGGTGTGCGAAGGGCCATTGTGATTCCCGACATACTTGCTAATCAATTTGAAATCAATCACGGGTTATTGAACCTCATCACTAATATCTCTTACCATGGGTTCGAGAGTGAAGATCCTCACATTCACATCAGGAACTTCACGGATATAGTGGAGACCATTAAGCTTAATCAAGTATCATATGATGCGATCAAGATGAAGTTATTTCCGTTCTCCCTTAAGGGAGCGGCTCGAACTTGGCTTGAGAAGGAACCCCCGAACTCGATCTATACTTGGGGTGACCTAGCTTCAAAGTTCGTGAACCATTTCTATCCTCCTTCTAAGATTTCTAATCTCCGCGCTCAAATCTTACGTTTCCAACAAGCCTTTGATGAATCGTTCAGCGAGGCTTGGGATCGGTTTAAGGAGTTGATTGAGAAATGTCCGAACCACGGTTTTTCGGAGCTTCATCAAATCGATACCTTTTATAATGGTTTGAGTCTTGCCGATCAAGATTCACTCAATTCGGCGGCCGGTGGAAATTTATTGGCTCGTAATACTCAAGAGGCATTCGGTATAATTGAAAACAAAGCTCGTGTGAGAAATTCAAGGAACAAGCTTCAAACGTCTAGTGCAAATAGTAAGATCAATGAAGAAGTTATGAATGCTCTCGCCGCACTTAATAAGAAATTCGATTCATTTGTTATTGAGAAAACACCCAACCAAGTCAATGTTATTAATAATGGTTGTGAATTATGTGGAGGTCCTCATTCTTATTTCGAGTGTCCGGCCACCGGGGCTTATGGACACGAGAATGTGTATGCTACTAATTCGGGTGGTAACGGTTACCAACCCCAAGGTGATCGTAATCTCCTTAGCTACCGTTCAAACAATTCACTTGGACCACCACCGGGATTCAACAACCAAAGTCAAAATCAAGGTCAAAACCGTAATCAAGTGAACAATAATCAAAATCGTGCAAATAATGGTTTTCAAAACAATGGTTTTAATCAAAATCAAAACCGGGGTTTTCAAGGAAATCAGAATCAAGGGAATTTTTATGGGAATTTCAATGCTAATCAAGGAAATATGAATCAAAATCAAGGAAATTTTCCTAATCAAGGTTTCAATAACAACAACCGAGGGCAAAATTTTAATCAAAATCAAAATGTTGTTCCAAATCCGCCGCCCTCGGATGAGATTCTTCGACAATTAATGCTTCAAAATCAAAATTTGATGAGAACTCAAGAGTTGTTAACTAAGGAAATGAGTGAGATTAAGAAACGTTTAAATGATCAACCCTCGGGTTCGGGAACTACTTCTCTTCCCAGCAACACGATCGCAAACCCGAGGGGAGACGTTAAAGCGATCACAACACGTAGTGGTGTTTGTTATGATGGACCTACGGCTCCGACTACCTCTTCTTCTCTTCCTCCAAGGTAGTCGCCCGTGAAACCGAGGTGACAACGGATACGGCACTTCCTACTAATAACGGAAGGACCGAAGACATCCAACCTCCGGTTGTCCAATCGTCAAAAGGAAAAGGGAAAGTTGATTTTGAACAAGAGGTTCCCGTTAAGATAAAACTTCCGTATCCGTCGCGACTTGATGAACAAAAGCACCATGATAAGAATACGCATCAGATGGAGAAATTCTATCAAATCTTTCAAGATATGAGTTTCGAAATTAGCTTTGCGGATGCTGCTCTCTTAATGCCGAAGTTTGCATCGATGGTGAAGAATTTGCTGAGTAACAAAGATAAATTGTTTGAGATGGCAAAAACAACCCCGTTGAATGAACAATGTTCCGCGGTTCTCCTCAAAAAGCTTCCAGAAAAGCTAGGAGATCCCGGAAAGTTCCTTATTCCATGCAATTTTCCGGGGATGGTTCAATGTTTCGCCTTGGCAGATCTTGGCGCTAGCATTAACCTAATGCCTAAATCCGTCTGGGAAAAATTATCTCTCCCCGCTCTTACTCCGACCCACATGACTCTCGAGCTCGCAGATCGATCAATCACCAGACCAATTGGCATAGCCGAAGATGTCTACGTTAATGTGGGAAAGTTCCATTTTCCGGCAGACTTTGTGATTGTCGAATTTGATGCCGATCCCAGAGTTCCTCTCATTCTCGGGAGAGGATTCTTAAGAACCGGGCGTGCGTTGATTGATGTTTATGATGAAGAGATTACCTTGCGAGTTGGTAATGAAGCCGTGACTTTCGATTTGGATCAAAACGCGAGATACTCCTCCAACGATAATTGCATGTCCGTGAACCGTATTGATATTATTGACGTCACTACGGAGGAGTATGCTCAAGAGATTCTCGGTTTTTCTAGTAGCAAGCCCACTTTGGATTCTTCTTCTACCTCTATTGATGATTCTTCTCCGTCTACTATTTCTTCACCGATCATCTCCGACTCTTCCCCGTCCCTCACTCCATTTGAGGGAGGTGATTTCTTTTTGGAAGAGGTCAATGAGTTTCTTGCTACCGACACATCCTCTTCACCGGAAGATGATGATTCTTATTATGATCCGGAGGGGGATATTCTCATGCTCGAACAACTTTTGAATGAAGACCCTACCCCTTTCTCCCCTCCGATGGACCTTAAAATGGCCGATGTTAAGGAAATTAAGCCGTCTATTGAAAGTCCTCCGGAGCTTGAGCTCAAGGATTTACCTCCTCATCTTGAATATGCTTTCTTGGGAGATTCCGATACATTTCCCGTCATCATTTCAAAAGCTCTCAAAGATGAGGAGAAGACAAAACTCTTAGACGTGCTTAAAAAGCATAAAAGTGCCATTGCTTGGCAGATCTCTGATATAAAGGGTATTGACCCTAAATTCTGCACCCATAAGATCTTATTGGAAGATAATTTCAAACCCGCTGTTCAGCAACAGAGACGGGTTAACCCAAAAATCCATGATGTCATCAAAAAGGAAGTTATTAAACTCCTCGACGCAGGGATGATTTATCCAATCTCGGATAGCTCATGGGTTAGTCCGGTCCACTGTGTGCCTAAAAAGGGTGGAATGACCGTCATTACAAACGAAGAAAATGAGTTAATTCCCACACGTCTCGTCACCGGATGGAGAGTGTGTATTGATTACCGAAAACTCAACGATGCTACCCGTAAAGACCATTTCCCTCTACCATTTATGGACCAAATGCTTGAGCGTTTGGCGGGAAATGAGTTCTATTGTTTTCTCGATGGCTTTTCCGGGTATTTTCAAATACCAATTGATCCCCAAGATCAGGAAAAGACCACCTTCACGTGTCCTTATGGAACATTTGCCTACCGACGCATGCCTTTCGGCTTGTGCAATGCTCCGGGCACGTTTCAAAGGTGCATGATGGCCATATTCCATGACATGATCGAGACAACGATGGAGGTCTTTATGGATGACTTCTCGGTTTATGGAAATTCTTTCTCCTCGTGCCTCTCCCATTTAGAGAAAATGCTTGAACGGTGTGAAAGCACCAATCTCGTTCTAAATTGGGAGAAGTGCCACTTCATGGTTAAAGAGGGCATAGTCCTCGGCCATAAGATTTCCAAATCTGGGATTGAGGTCGATCGAGCTAAAGTCGATGTTATCGCTAAGCTACCTCATCCCACTACCGTCAAAGGAATCCGTAGTTTCCTTGGTCATGCCGGTTTCTACAGACGATTTATTCAAGACTTCTCAAAAATCGCCCGGCCTCTGACCCATCTTCTTGAAAAAGATGCTCCGTTCATCTTCTCTCCCGAATGCATCGAAGCATTCGAGGTTCTCAAAAAGAAGCTAACCGAAGCACCGATCTTGGTTGCCCCCGACTGGGACTTGCCCTTTGAGCTAATGTGTGATGCAAGCGATTATGCTATCGGTGCAGTCCTGGGGCAACGCAAGTCCAAATACTTCCAACCAATACACTATGCTAGCAAGACAATGACCAATGCTCAATCTCATTACACTACTACTAAGAAAGAATTGTTGGCTGTTGTCTACGCTTTTGAGAAATTTAGACCGTATCTTGTCTTATCAAAAAGCATAGTGTATACGGACCATTCTGCTTTAAAGTATCTCTTAGCAAAACAAGATGCTAAACCGAGATTACTTCGGTGGATTCTTCTGCTCCAGGAATTTGACATTATCATTCGTGATAAAAAAGGAGCAGAGAATCTAGCCGCTGATCATTTGTCCAGACTGGAAAATCCTCATCAAAGTGTTCTCGAGAAAAAGGAAATCACCGAGACATTTCCTCTCGAGACACTTGGGAAAATATCTTCAAAAAATGATCCGAGTACCCCATGGTTTGCTGATTACGCAAATTACCATGCGGGGAATTTTGTGGTGAAAGGGATGTCGTCCCAGCAGAAAAAGAAGTTTTTCAAAGATGTTAAACATTATTTCTGGGACGATCCCTACTTATTCCGGATATGTGCCGATCAAGTGATAAGACGGTGTGTGCATGGCCAAGAAGCCGTTGACATCCTCAACGCTTGTCATAATGGACCCACAGGGGGACATCATGGTGCCAGCTACACCGCTAAAAAAATCTTTGATTCTGGATTCTATTGGCCGACAATCTACCGCGATGCCCACGACTTGGTGAAGTCTTGTGACTCTTGCCAACGTCAAGGAAAAATCTCGCAAAAAGACGAAATGCCTCAAAATGCAATTCAAGTCTGTGAGATTTTTGACGTGTGGGGCATCGATTTCATGGGGCCATTCCCGTCTTCACGAGGGAATAAGTATATCCTCGTGGCCGTCGACTACTTGTCAAAATGGGTTGAAGCTAAAGCGCTCCCCACTAATGACGCCCGAGTGGTTGTTAAGTTCTTGAAAAATCTCTTCTCCCGATTCGGTACTCCTCGTGCTATAATTAGTGATCGCGGTACTCACTTTTGCAATGATCAATTTGCAAAAGTTATGCTCAAGTATGGTGTCACTCACCGACTTTCTACCGCGTATCACCCGCAAACAAGCGGACAAGTTGAGGTTTCGAATCGTGGATTGAAACGTATCCTTGAAAGAACCGTTGGTGAAAATCGAGCCTCGTGGGCCGACAAATTGGATGATGCTTTATGGGCTTTCCGAACCGCTTTCAAGACACCCATCGGGTGTACTCCTTATAAGCTGGTTTACGGAAAAGCTTGTCATCTGCCCATCGAGCTCGAACATAAGGCATATTGGGCCTTGAAGCATGCCAATTTTGACCTTAAGACCGCGGGTGATCACCGTAAGCTCCAAATTAATGAATTAAATGAGCTTCGGGATCAAGCCTACGAGAATTCTTTGATCTACAAAGAGAAAACAAAAAGGATTCATGACTCAAAGATTAAAAACCGCATTTTCAATGTTGGTGATCGAGTCCTCCTCTTCAATTCTCGGCTAAAGATTTTCTCGGGCAAACTCAAAACACGCTGGTCTGGGCCATTTACCATCACTCAAGTTTTTCCATATGGAACCGTCGAGTTAGCTCAAAATGACGGTCCAAACTTTAAGGTGAATGGTCATAGGTTGAAGCACTATTTTGGAGGGGACGTACCATCCATGGTTGTCCCGGATCTCCAAACTTTCCCCATGGACAAATAAATTCGGGGTCGAGTCAAGCTCATGTGACTCGGTTACCAAAAACAAGCTCTTCGTGGGAGGCACCCCATGCTTATCCATCTATCTTCTTTCTATTTTCTTATAAAGAGGAGGGCTTCCTCCTCCTTATCTTGTGCCTCGTTGTTTTTTCTGTGATGTGTCCAGGAATACTGATGATGAAGACTCTCGTGCTCGTAGTTTCCTTCACGCTACTCGAGTTTCATCATCCGCTGCTTATCCAATATCCAAAATCTTATCGTTTTACATCTATCTTTTGGCATAATTAATAAACGGCCTTAGATTTTTGTAGGGAGAAACCTTACCTTTAAGACATTGAGGACAATGTCTCGTTTTAGTCTGGGGGGGGGGGGGGGGTAATCTTGCGATTTGATTTTTGCCTTGCATTTTTGCCGTTTTCTCTATGCAACTCCGTTTTTCCTCCAAAATTGAAAAAATCCAAAAAAATGAGAAAATTTAAAAATTTTTGCAAAAATATAATAAATTTTGACATTTTTGTTGATTTTCCGCTGGAGAGAGTAGGAATAAAATTTTGACTTGACCGGGCGTGTTGAGCCCTAGCTTGTTCCCTTAACCAATGATAATCATAAAAGCTTGTGCTAGTCTTGTACACAAGGAGCTGCTCTTTTGCGTGTTCCCGTACTTGACTTTATACATGCATGGCTTTAAAGCTTTCGCTAGTCTTTTACATAAGAAGCTAGAAAACGCGAATTCTTTTCAAGAATTTGCAAGTTTCTGTAACTGACTTTATATATGCGTGGCTGATTATCGGCTAAGTATTCGCGAATTTCATTATTTGAGATTTTTAAATGTGCGAAGAGCGAGAAATGATAGAATTTATTTAGAAGTTAGATGCCAAACGTGGAGTAGTTGGTTCTCTTTAGAGCTCGTCGTAGGAACTTGTGGCCTTTTGCTCCCGTAAAATTGTTTCACCCCATATATTGTATAAATAATTAAAGATATTTAGGGTTAGAACGAAATTTAGTTCTCCATCTTCTTAAAAGAATTTTTGCTCTAAAGATTGGGTACACATCAAGGTCCCGTATTGAGTGAATAAGTTGTAAAGTGCTCTTAGATTTCGGATTGAGATCGGACCTTGGATCCTTACTTCTAAAGGCAGTAAGGTCTTGGATTTAAACCGTGAAGGTTCGTTTTCTAAGGGTTACTATTGAATGTTTGATGATTTGGAAACACCCGGTAATCCCGTGGTATTAAGTTATTGAGTGAAGAAAAATGTGAAGTAAAAAAAAAAAAAAAAAAAAAATGTATGTTGAGATGTATGGATTTTGTGCTTATTGTGTTAGACAAGTTGATGGCACGTGAGGTGCATGTGAATGACCCTAGATCGGGCACATGAGGTGCACGTGATGTTTCTCCACAACTTATGTCTACATGTTTGTATGAGTTCTTCAGTCTTGGACGTATGTAATAACCTTGATGTGGACCTCATTTTTAAGGCAAACTTTCTTGCAAGAAGATGGAAAACTACTTAGCGTTTTAAACTTGGTATCTTTATCAGACTAATAATTATGAAAATGAGAAGCTTATGGAGAAATTCATTCTTCTCACAAAAATAAAATAAGTAGAAACAAAAATAAGAAAATGGGAGCAAGAGGGTTCTTACACAAGTAACTTCCATGAGTAGTGTTGGCATCTAATTTCTAAGTAGGTTGTGATCTCGTTTATAAGCTTAGTTTGGGAGCATGTGAAAAATCAAGGACGAAGAATTTTATCCTTATGGTCACTCCTCTATGAGTTGTGTTTCTACTCTATGACCCTAAAAATTATCGATAGATAATGATTGTCATCAAAAGCCGTCACTTGAATAATAAGAAAAATACAAAAATAGAATAAAAGGAAAATCGGGGGAGTTTTCATAACATTGCATGAGGACATTGCAATACTTAGTCTGGGGGATTTTGGTATGTGCTAAAACACATACCATTTCTAGACCAAAACCGGGCCAAAATAACCAAAAACCCGACCAAAATGCCAAAAGATATTGTGTTTTTGTGTTTTTGCATGTGCAGGGATGGATATCGTGAAAATTGACAAAAGACACAAGAAAATCAAGAAAACGAGCACGGGATGCGGAAAGGCTCAGAACCGGAACCAGGAACAAAGAAAATGATCAAAAAGGCATCCGAGGTCCTCCATCTATCTGAAGTCGTCAACATTAGCCCTTGGATTCAACTTTGAAAAAATGGCAAGACCAGTCCTTGAAAAATCCAGAAATTACATTAGTGGTCCTTTAAAACTAAATTCCTTTAACTCTTTTAAAAAAAAACCTTATAACCGGATCCATACATTTCATTAACCCAATCTTCCCTTTTCCTACAAACCCAACCCAAACACTTTAATTCAATAGCCCAACCCACTTAAAATTATATCCGGCCCATCCACAAACCCGATCCATCCTCAAAGAGATTAAACCCCACTCGGTCAAAACTACCCAATCGGTCAAAAGAAGTTAAAAAAAAAAAGAGAGAAAAATAACTCACCCATTCTCTCTTATCTCTCTCGCCGAAAAAAGATAAACCCGATCCCCAATTCACCTCCCATGAACCCTAATTACCGATTCACAAAATTACCACAATTAAGGGTAATTATGTCAAATCAAAGGGCTTCTAGAAGGATCAGAGAGTGTCAGGCCTTGTCAGAAGCGAACTAGCACACGAGGGGATGAGGTGGCAGCTCGTGATTGGTTAGAACACGTCAAGATAGAGCAATCCAAGGGCTATGATGAGTGGGATTGATTTAGACGGCTTAGATGAGCTCCAAACTAACACAAACGCACGCGGATCGCCAACATGGCATAGCCCAGAGGTTCGGATCGAGGTCTATAAATAGGATAGGTTATTTCATTTTCGGTATGTAATTTTTTTTAGCAAAGTTATGCTGTCAAAATACTTTTAGAATTTCAGTCTTTCAAATCGAATTGTGATTTTTAGTTTATGTTTAGTTGTTTGATTATTGTAATTTTTTGTTTTGTTTATGTTCATTCGATTGGAGTATTGTAACTTTTTAAGTTTTAATGAAAGTTTAAGTTTGAATTTTCTTTGAATCCGATTTCTCATTTGGTTATAATTGATTCAGTTTTTAGTTTATTTTTGTTTAAATATCAGCACATCACAAAAGGAAAGTTTAAGTTTGAAGTTAATTGTCATTTAGTTGTACCTGTATCAGTATCTGATCAAAAGAAAAAAAAAAAAAAAAAAAATATATAATATATATATATATATATATATAGTTCAATTCTGCTTCAGAAAGCTCTATCTCAGTTGAATTCAGCTTATGTAAGCTCTATAGCTTATTGTAAGTTAGTATTAGTGTCAGTTCTATTGTTACATTCAAAGTTGCTTTGGTCAACAAAAGTCAACAAGGGTGTGAAGGTTATGAATCCGGGTTATAATCTGATAGCCCAATTGAAGCCAGGGAAGTCATTGGTCTATCTTACAGATAGGCTTCTGTGGAAAGCCCTTTGTTCATGCTAAGGGTGGTTAGTAAGTATCTAATTTACAAATTTCAATAAGCTTTTGATGAATTTTAGTGTAGATTTGTTTTATGAGATTCAGTAGTTTATAGTTGTTTGTTCTCTATCCTTAGCTGCTAATGTTTCTTTGTTAAGTTTAAAAGTAGTATAGTTTTAATAGTTTAAGTTGGGCATCAGCTTAGAGTAAATTACATTAGGACTTAAGCCTTTTTATTATTAGAAGCTATTTGTAAGAAGTTTTTTTTGGATTTTTATCGCAGCAAAGTTTGAGGTTCAGTTAAGTATAAAAAAGTTGCAAAGCTGGGATTGGATTAAAGTAGTACTGTTGCAATTTGAGAAGTTTGTTAGTTAATAGCTTTGGTTGATAATAGCTTGTTAGTTAATAGCTTTGGTCAAGTTGTTTTTTCCAGCTTATTCTGGCTTCTTGTGAGTTTATTTTCTTATCTAAAAAATTAGTTTTGTTAAGTTGTTAATTGTTTAGCAAAAGAAGAAAAATAAAAAAATTAGTTTGGTTAATTTGCATAGGCCTAGGATCGAACCTGGGTGAGTTTTTAGAGTTAAAACATTTCAATTTTAGTTATTGCAAATCAGTCCTTAAGTTTCAAAAATTACAAATTCGGCCCTTGTCTTTGTTCAAAAGGGTTTGTGTATTAAATAAGTTTCAGAAAAATACAGTTTGGTCCTTGTCTTTGCTTTAAATAGTTTTAGTTTAAATAAAGTTTCCAAAATTGCATTTTTAGTCCCTCGTTTTTTATAAAACTTTATTTTCTTAAATTTCTTTTTATAAAATCAGTTTTTATTAAAAATCATTTTCGTCCTTTTAGATTTTATTTTTTATTTTTATTTCTATTTTAAGTATAATTTCGCTAATAGATTTATAAATCTCGGGATTAACCGGGATTTGCATTTGTTTGAATTTTCTTTGTGTGCATTTATTTTAATACGTAGATTGCTTTTAATATTTCTTATTATAGTGTAATCAATTCAAAAAATAATCTTTCACGTCACTTTTTCACTTCACATTTTCACGACACCGATTCGACAAATTCGCCGTCAAACCTTCGTTGGGAGAACGACCCGGGGAAATTTTTCACGAATATTTCTTTGGAAAAAAAAAAATATATATAAGCTACATCAACAAAATGGCGCCGCTGCCGGGGAAGGCTTGAAACGAGTGCGTCGATTTCGTCCGTTGTTTTTGTGATTTGAAGATCCTTCCTTGGAAGTTATTGTTTTTTATAAAAAATAAAAATACAAAAATAAATAAATAAAAAACACTTTTCCTAAAGTGTTTTCACCATTAATAATAAATCCTCGGTCTTCCGTTGAAGGAGGGCGGTTGTAAACCATTCCAAATAACAACAAAACAAATCGTGTAATTAATCGTTATCGGATTACTTTATTACTACAACCTAATCACGGGGTTTAAGGAAGCTTGACATTAAATTGTCGAGCTGAAGAAGGCGGGTTTTTAAGCATCTTCGGAGCTACCTTTGTCTTCCCGCCACGCTGCGCGTAGTTTTTAAAGGAAACGGTTACGGTTAACGTAACGGTTACCAAAAAGAAAATAAAAATATTTGTTTTTCAATATATTAAAAAAGCCAAAAATAATTCCCAACCAAAAACACAAAAAGATTTTTGATTTTCATTTTTGTTTCCTTTTTGGTGTATGAACACCCGCTCATCTTCTCAAAATCTTATTTCTCCATTATCAAATCCCGAAAGGGTAATTCGACACACACACCGTACTCATTTCCCAAACGTTGAGGAAATGGCCAACAACCAACACAATCAAGCTCCTCCGGTGGAGCCTAATCAAGGAGCACAACCGGGCCCCGACCTCCGTCCGATGGAGGAACAACTTCAAAACACCATTTAATGGTGTGCGAAGGGCCATTGTGATTCCCAACATACTTGCTAATCAATTTGAAATCAATCACGGGTTTATTGAACCTCATCACTAATATCTTTACCATGGTTTCGAGAGTGAAGATCCTCACATTCAATCAGGAACTTCACGGATATAGTTGGAGACCATTAAGCTTAATCAAGTATCATAAAGATGCGATCAAGTGAAGTTATTTCCGTTCTCCTTAAGGGAGCGGGTCGAACTGGCTTGAGAAGGAACCCCCGAACTCGATCTATACTTGGGGTGACCTAGCTTCAAAGTTCGTAACCATTTCTATCCTCCTTCTAAGATTCTAATCTCCGGGGCCCCAAATCTTACGTTTTCAACAAGCCTTTGATGAATCGTTCAGCGAGGCTTTGGGATCGTTTAAGGAGTTGATTGAGAAATGTCCGAACCACGGTTTTTCGGGGCTTCATCAAATCGATACCTTTTTAATGGTTTTGGGTTTTCCCCATCAAGATTCATCAATTTCGGGCGGCCGTTGGAAAATTTATTGGTCGTAAACTCAAGAGGCTTCGGTTAAATT